>JAQQAF010000002.1:29209028-29809028 GCA_029747655.1 Ensete ventricosum
GAGCCTAATCTGGCGTGAGAATGAATTATAATTCTTCTAGTTTTACTCCTCTTTCGTGCCATGGACCTGTATCCAACCATATTTTAAATTTGGTAGTAATTAGTATCTCTTGTAAAAACCTCGTATGGAGTATGAGGGAAGCCTCGGTGTAAATTAGGAGTCGACCATCTAGCATAAGAATAGCCCCAATTCCAACTCCTGACGCATTGGCCTCAATAACAAAAGTGCGGCTGAAATTAGGCAGTGCTAAGATCGACGTCATTGTCATGACGACCTTGAGTCGTTCAAAGGTTGTAGAAGCTTGTTCCGACCACAAGAAGAAGTTTTTCTTCAGTAGGGATATGAGCGGGGCACTAATCTTTCATAAATTTACAGTAGTAGCCCATGAGTCCAAGGAAACCACGCAGTGATTTTATGTTTGTAGGTTTCGGCCATGCTTGCATTGCCTCGATTTTTGTCAGGTTTACCGTCACTCCATCCTCTGATATAATGTGCCCAAGATACTCCACTTTACGCTGTAAGAAGCTACACTTTGACTGTTTAACATAAAGAGTATTCTCCCGAAGAATCGTTAGAACAGTTCATAAGTGCTGAAAATGTATATCAAGCGTAGGGCTATAAATGAGAATATCATCAAAGAACACCAATACGAACTTGCATAGAAAACTTTGAAAGATGTCATTCATCGTGCTTGGGAAAGTAGAAGGAGCATTCTAAGTCTGAAAGACATTACCAGAAACTCGTAGTGGCCGTTATGCGTTCAGAATGCAGTTTTCGGAACATCTTCAATGTATACCCAAATCTGATGATAACTAAAATGGAGATCCAATTTAGTGAAGACTCGAGCTCCTTTTAATTCATCCAAGAGCTCATCTATGACTGGTATAGGATATTTGTCCTTGACGGTGATAGCGTTCAAGGCCCGATAATCAGTGCACATTCGTCATGTACCGTCCTTCTTGCGCACTAGCAACACCGGTGAAGGATAAGGGCTGCAACTCTGTCGAATAACCCCGGTGTCAAGCATATCTTTGATGATGTTCTCGATCTCATCCTTCTGCAAGTGACGGTAGTGGTACGGATGCAAATTTGTTAGAGATTTGCTCGGCAGAATAGGAATACGGTGGTCATACGATCGGTTAGGGGGCAGCTCACACGGCTTCGTGAAAACATCCACGAATTCGTCCAGCAAGAGGGCAAGCTTAGGATCTGAATTTTGTATATTCTCCCCTTTAGATGGCTGCTAGATATGTATCCAAAATCCACCATGTGCTTTATGCAAAACTTTCTTCATTCGTTGTGACGAAACGGTGGAAATTTGACTCCCCTGGTTGCCTTATAACGTGACCTGTCTCCCTTTGCAATAAAATTTCATAATTAATTTAAAAAATTCCAAGAGATATCACCTAGTGTTGTGAGCCATTCGATCCTGAGTATGGCTTCATAATCATCGATGGATAGGAGGAAGAAATCAGCTACTACTTCTTGGTCTTGTAGTAGTTTGACCCGCGGGCACCATTGGTCATAATTGAAGATTCGGCCGTCAGCAACATTTACATCGAACTTGTTACAACTTTCAATTTGAAGTGCCAAATGTGCAGCAACCTTACTATTGAGGAAGTTATTTGTGCTACCCGTGTCGATGAAAACGACGATGGGTTGCTATTTTAGAAGTCTTCCAACTTTCATCGTCTGCGAGTTGGAGTAGCCGGCCAATACATGCACTATGTAGTCGGCCGGTTGGGACTCTTCCTCCATAGCTTCTTCTTTAGGCTCAAGGGCTTCTTTAGATGTTTCATTGTCCTTATCCTCCACTGGTTCAATCATGAGGAGCCGACCCTTTTTGCAACGATGTTCGCGGCTCTATGGTTTGTCACAATACCAATACAACCCCTTGGCCGATCATTCGTGAAGCTCGTCTCTTGTTAACTTTTTTGGTGTGGGGGCTTGGATAGAAGTAGAGGGGGCAGTAGGCCATGGCATGGGTAGTCGAGGAGCAACCCTTGTTCTTCATACCTTATGGTTCAATCGTTCTTCCTGGATATACGCGAAGAAAATCACCGCCATAAGTGTGTACTATTGCTGCGCCTTTACTTCTTCTCGGATCTCCGGCTTTAGGCCCTCAATAAAAGTACCTAAAAGTTGTTTCTCAGACCAATTCTCAGTTTGGTTAGATAAACACTCAAACCTTGTTTGATATTCTTATATATAGAGGTTTGATTAATCTTTGCCAATTGTCTGTCGATGTTGTCGAAATCAGTTGGTCTGAAGCAGTTTAATAGTCCTTCCTTGAATCGCGGCTAGGAGAGTCTTCCATGGGTGTGTTCAAACCAATTGAACCACTGAATAGCATCTCCCTCGAGGTGGATGGCAGCAATCTCCACCCATGTGGCGTCGGCGGTTCGGTAGAACTGAAAATTAGCGCTCCGCGCGCGAGATCCACCCGGTCGAGTCTCCTTCTTCCCATCTAGAGAAATTAACCTTCATGCATAGATTGTTGATATCAAAGTTGATGTGGCCACGTTCTTGAGGATCGTCTCACTAATCTGAAGTCTCTCCATGCTGTGATTTCCTCGGGCTCGATAGTTGACCAATGCTAAATTCGGCGAAAAAGGATCGCATCTTCTCTTCCATACGGTTTTCAAAGGCTTCAAGCTTTGCATTGATAGCCTCCTATAATGTCATAATATACGCCTCCAGATCTATAATACTAAGATCTTTTTTCTTTTGTCGGGTTAGTGGTATGGAAAATTTGGAGAATGGGGTGGTCGGTTAGAAGGTGAATTGGTTTGGAGTATGCTGCGGTTTAGGGTAGATTTGGGTGGCTATTTTGGTTCAGTTTAGGGTAGGGTTTGGAAAGGTGTTTGGTGAGGATGTTAGGGTTTTGAGATGAGAAAAAGAGAATCCAAAATCTCACAAAAAATAGCACTCAAATATGATAGAATTCGGTGAAAAAATGTGTTATGATGTGTGCTATCATGTTGAACCGATTTTACATCGGAGAAACGATGACTTCTCGATGTAAATTCCAGAGGAAAGTTTAGAAAATTATACAAAAACTCTTGGTTCAGATGTTGTTAATACCAGTAAAAAGTTTGACAAAATTTTGGCAGCATAACAGTAGGGAAATAGGGCAAAAGATGAAAGGCAGATTCCTTCATCGTAAAATTCCAGAACTGTGTGATGGTGAAATATTGCATAAGAAAACCAGTTCCAGAAGGAGTTTTTTTGAGAAATTAAATCCAGATGAAAGCCAACTTGATCTTGAGAATTGCATAAAAATTTTGGCCAGAAAGGAGAAGAAATAAACCAGTTTCAAGAGGCAAAAAACACGGCTGAAAATTTCTACAGCGTTCCACCTTCACAACAACGATAACGTTTGCGACAAATAAAATTTGCAGCAGATAAAATTTGGAAAAAAAATCTTCAACGTGTAAAGTAAGGAATATTGCAGTATTGAAGAGGCTTAGGTGATCAAAAAATACCAGATTTCTAGATCTCGCAAGGGGCGACAGCAGATAGATGGATCTGCAGCTTGGTGGGCGACGGTGGATGGAGGCATCGTCAGAAAATAATTGTGGGAATTGCTTGGAAGATGGAGGCGTGGATGATGGCTACAGGGCAGCAGGAATGCTGCTATAATACCATATGATAAGACCTCAGAAGAAGCCCTATAGATTTTGATCGCTGAGGGAGATCAACCCTTGGAACGCTATAGGGGTTCCTCCCTCCTAGACTCAGCACAAAGGCTGAATAAAAGATGATAATTGCTTGATAAAAGAGATAGGGCGGTTACATCATTATAGAGTGTTGCAAACCCTAGCCCATGAGGTGTTTGCCTAACTAAAATTATCATTTTGCCCCTTCTATAGCCTACCTACCTTAGAGGGAACAGGTGGCGGCTAGGTTGGCTCTGTAGCCGACCTAAGCAGGGGGAAACCCTAGCTGACTAGCCCAGTAAAGAGGGCGGTGGCCACTAAGCTCTAAGGCCTCAAAATAAACTATAGCTACACTTCTTTATAGGATAGAAGTGACTATGTGGGGTTTATTACAATCTCACATGATTCTTATTGATTACTTCTAAGTGATTAGGACTCAACCCTGCTGGAGTCCTATCACCATATCGACTTTAGTCTTGGCCAGTCCATGCTAACTTCAGTCTCAGCCACTTCATGCTGATTCTGGCCTCGACCCAAAAAGTCATAACTCATAGAACAAAGCCGATGATCAAACAAACTTACAATCACGGGTCGCACCCCCTCGCTTCTCTTAAGGCGCGACTCTCTTTTGGGGGGGGGAGAAAGAATGATAGGGCATATTTTGACCCATCAAACATGGACCTCCACGTCAACCTCAGCAAAAGACCCAAGTCTTGGGAAGGAGCACTACCCTAGTCCACTGGTCGAGGACCTCAAGTCAACATCAACAAACAGATCGATGACCTGCTTCTCACCCACTGATCGTGGACCTTAGGTCGACACCAGTAGATAGATTGACGGCTCGCTTCTCGCCCGAGGAGTATGATAATATACGGCTCTGAACCAACCCCCACACACATTAAATAACCTTGTATAAACTCTTATTCCCACAGGTAGTATAAAAGGCTTCCAAGACATTTGAACCTGTGCAATCTACACTTTAATGTTTCACTTCTCATCACTAACTTGATTGTTGAAGGGACCGAGTCGAAGCACCCAGACCACCCGACTAAGACATAGGTGTAGGACATGAGAGTCTAACTGAGGGATTGGCGAGTAGAGAGACCTCGAACCATCGGAAAAGCTCTCTCCTGAGTCAACACTCCGCCCAGATTCATCCAACGAGACCGCATAGACGGTCTTGTATACATGAGTATATATATATATATATATAAACACACGCACATTTATTCATTACCAAACAAAATCCCGACCATCAACCAGACCTCATCTCGTTTATTTGGGTGAGAGCAGGTTGGAGAATGTTGTCTAGAATCAAGAGAGTGGCCGGACCACCACAAACAGGAGGAGCAACCCTTGCTATCACCCAACGAGGAGGCGTCGGCGATGGACATGAGCTCACCGGGCCGACTTAACTGGGCATCGCCGCGAACCGCGCGGCCGCCAATCCAGCACCGAGTCCGAGCCCCATGGCGACTCCCTTGTCACTCCTCGTGGTGTTGCCCTGGTTGAAGGCCGGCTGCAAGATGTTGTAGAGCACCTAAAATACCGCGGGAATTATGGGGATGAGGATCGCCAGCCCGCGGCATTCGCCATCGGTGACGTCGGCGATCTGCTGAGTTGCGAAGGCTGCGTCACTAATGCTGTTCGAGCTCGCGTGGATGCTCGGGTAATGATGGCGGCCGCGCTCGTGGAAGAAAGACTGCTGGAGATGGCAAGTCTTTAGGGAGCTGGAGGCGCAAGATCGGCTTCGATCGATAGCGGAGGTCTGGAAGTGATGAGGTGGGTGGGGGTGGCGCATTTGGCATCGAGCGCCATGGCTGCCATGGACGAAGCTTGTTATTGCTGCGTTGGTCAACGTTTGGAGGACACGTCGGATTGCATGCATCCAATTGGATGGTGCCTTTAGATTCTCACCTCAGCTAGCTGAGCTTTCTCATCACCTCATAGCTCGTCTGTCTCATCCCAGACGGGATTCAAGATCGTAGGGCCTTCTCATTGGTCATATATGCGGGACCCGCCACGTCGGGACTCTTATGTGCTTCGTAACTATAAATGAAAGCTTACTACCAAATCTCATTTCCTATCTAACATTGTCTTAATAATTTGATCCTTACCACATGGCTTGATCTTTTGGGGATTCTAAACCCCTCGTCGCACATGCCAATAGAATCTTAAACCTACTTCATCTCATCTAAATTAATCCACAAAAATCTATTCTTTAATCTAATTTTTTTTTAAAGTTGAATACTCTAAGTCAGTTACATCCAAAGTCTCGGTCTTAAACTATAAATGTATGCTATATTATTGAAAGGCACAATTTCCTTTACCATATGGTAACTTTTTCAATAAAGATTTTTATTCATTAAATCATTTATGTTATATTAAACATCAAAAATTCATTTGGAGTGTTTTTTTTTTCTTTTTTTGCTATCTGGGAACCTATGATCTGAACTTTAACATTTTTTCCTTAATATTAAAAATTAATAAACTTAAAACGAATCAAATTTTAGACAAACTAAGGACAAAAATCCTACCATACATGAGACTAAATATTAACATAATCCAAATATTGAATTTGTTAAGATATGAGTTAATACATAAGAGACTTGCTCACCGGGATTGACGGTTAGAGTTGCTATTAGCTCCGTTTCAATAGATAATATATTGTATAAATGACTTTTCGTGTGTACCAAATTTATATTAAAAGAATATTTTAGATATTAAAAAAAAATATTCTTTGAACTGCTTGATTGACATTAACGGTCTCTCGTTGGATTTTATAATGGAAAGTAAATGATTCATGAGTAAAAATAAGCTCTGTATTATGATGGTGGCCACCCTGAGAAGGAACTCGATATAGATCAATCAACCAGTTATCCGCAACGGATGAATCAAATATCTTGTTCGGTCCCACCTCAATAATCTTGTTCCGTCCTCACCAACCATCAGCATATTTATTCTGACTTAACCGACCATGTGTTTGTTATTATGTCAGCCCATGAATCAGGCGTAGCATGTCGCCCACCCCATGTGCTCTACCGCACTCATCCCCCCAAAAACCCGCCACGATAAGCTCCGTCCGCATCGCTATTCTACTCAAACGTCTACAGGATTTGGGAAACAATCTCACCAACATCAGTTAAAGTTGCTCCTTTCTTTTCTGGCCCTCACAAAGAAGCTCATCGCAGCCATTGCTTTCTCGTTTCTTAAGCCACAAAGAACATCTCCGTCAATGACCTCCTTATCCTGCCTGATGCACGCCTATAAAGCACGTCCAACCCCTCTCCCTCTCTTCCTCTCCATCCATACAAAAGCAAGAAGAATGATCAAGCTGAGATCAAGGAAGCTCTTCAAGAGGAGCTCCAAGCTCGGCAGCAGCACCGGTGGCTGCAGCGGGAACGGGGATGTCCAGTGGGAGCTGCGGCCCGGTGGTATGCTGGTTCAGAAGAGAGGATGTGGAGAGGAAGCCGATGAAGTGGTGACAGTGAGAATCTCCACTGGATGGAATTGGCATGACATATCTATCGGAGCCACTGCCTCATTCGGTACGCCAATTAATCCTCTTATTCTCTGTTACATGTTTTCTCCATCTTCTTACCCGAGCTTCCATGTGGTGTTGCAGGGGAGTTGAAGACGGTGGTGGCAATGGTGACAGGAATGGAGCCAAGGGAGCAGAGGCTTCTGTTCAGGGGCAAGGAGAGAGAGGATGGTGATCATCTTCACATGGTGGGTGTTAGGGACAAGGACAAGGTGCTGCTTTTGGAGGATCCTGCAATCAAAGAAAGGAAGCTGAGGGACATGGCAGGAAGCCATGTCGTGAGCAGCAGGCCATGCCACACCATTATTGAGGTGTAGAGCTTGTGACCCCCCTTTTTTTTTTTGTCTCTGTTAGAACTACTAACAACAACATGAGAATTAAGGTCTTCAAGGCCAAACTCATCCGTCACCGAGTATTAGTGTGATGAGCAAGTCATCTGTAAAGTTGCATTCCTAAGTAACTTTAATGTTATGAACGAAAACTCGTTTACCGGAACTTGTGTTAGTGGGACATCACCTCATATTCTTGTACTGAGGAACCTGGTAAACTTTCATCTAAAGCAGGATTCACAAACTATTTCATATTGTTATTACAATTTTCTTTTAGATAGAGAAACCGGCTAATCCAATTTACTCTCTTGTAAGATTCAGTTGACAAGTTTAAGGGGAAAAAAAGATTATTTGAAACTTTTATTGGAATATGGAGGACTGCTGGAAAATGTATAAGCCAAGTTTTTACATATGGAATATAATGCAAATAATTTTTAAGTGTGTTTGTTTTATAAGCCCTTTACATGTAATTTGAGTACATGACGAAGAGATCAAAAAGTTGGTTAGTATTGTAAAACATATCCAATGTTTGTGTGTAACCTCCGAACTATGATTTATTTTTTCACCTTCTTTTTCAGATCGCCTTAATGTCGTGCTAAATAAATTGTTGGCTTTACATTAATGTTTCTGAATTAGTCAAACGCCAACCAGCAGTTACCTTTTTAGGAGATGAAATAAAATTATATTGGCATGATTAATTTTGATCATCCACTCCCCGAACGGTCATCGTTCAATTATAATTTTTCTTTTATCAAACTATTTATCATTTTTATTTATTTGTACAAAAATTTGGTAGCATATTTTGTCTAGTTTTTATGTGATTTTATCTTACAAATATGAGCAGAAACAATTTGTAAGGCTACAGAACGATCGTTCACTACGTGGAGCCAAAATATACCAAAACTGTCCAGTTTTGGGTCATTTTTGCGTGCTACGGTGACCTGGCCAAGCGATGCAAAACGTCAGCCATCTCAACCCTCTGGAACCCCTCGGGTGGCACAGGGCTAGATGGGAGTTCGGAATAGTAGTCGAGCGTGAGCATTCAAAAGAAATTGAAATGTTTTACATCCGACACCCTTGGGAACCATCATTTGTAGACTTGCGACCATTCTTATAACCCTCTAAAGTCTTGTTTCACTTTCTTTCTCCAGTTTTGGGTCATTTTTGCGTGCTACGGTGACCTGGCCAAGCGATGCAAAACGTCAGCCATCTCAACCCTCTGGAACCCCTCGGGTGGCACAGGGCTAGATGGGAGTTCGGAATAGTAGTCGAGCGTGAGCATTCAAAAGAAATTGAAATGTTTTACATCCGACACCCTTGGGAACCATCATTTGTAGACTTGCGACCATTCTTATAACCCTCTAAAGTCTTGTTTCACTTTCTTTCTCTCTTTTTCTGTTGCACTCAAGGTGTTCGACGAATTGCTTGTAAGAACTGCTCTCTTTGCGAGACGTCGGGACTTGTCCTTCGCTCGTTTTCTAAACTAATTAATTTCTCCTTTTGTTTGGCCTTCGGGATCGGCACGAAGTTGCAAGTGGGCTGACCCTTTGCAGGCTAATACGCTTCGGCGTTTACATGACTTAAGTCTGGAACTATGGCCAAAGGTTGCTTCGTGACCAATTCCAACTAAGTCTTCAAAGTTGCCGCTATGGTGCCGCACGACTTAGGCAAATTCAGCTAAGTCTGTGACATTGTGGTATTAGAGCAGACAAGCAATTCAAATAAGTAAGCGAAGAAGATTTGTAAGCTCGTCATAGTGAAGCACCATGGTGAATCAAGCAAGATGAGGCAAGCCGGACCGTTGCCCCAAGCAGCCGCAGGTGGGCTGCAAGTGCAAACTCGCTCGCAAACTGCTGGAGCCGCTCATGAGGAGCACGACGGTGAACAAGACGAGCGTGAAGTTGGGTACTCTCCATAAGCGGAGGAGACGCAATCTGGTGCGTCAACTGAAAAAAGGAGCCACAAAGAGAGACTTTTAATGGTAGAAACTCGCCTCGATGTTCTTGAAGCGAGCTTGGAGGAACTCTACCAAGGCCAAGGAAGGCTCCTTGGGGTAAAGAGCTCGCAAGAAGAAGCTAAATCTCGGATCGACAGGGTCGAGTCCCTGATCGACCGACTGACGGAGGACACCAAAGACTCCGTACGACATCTACATGAAATTGTAGCGGAACTCATGGCCAACATGATGTTGCTCACTAGAACTCTTAATGCGGGAGGGAACAATACCCATGCTACACCGCCACAAAATTTTAGGGCACCAGAGCCGCATTGCTCCGGGGGCTCCAAAGATGCCAAAGAGCTCGAGAATTTCCTGTTCGACATGGAACAATATTTTTGTGCTACGAGACCCGATTCGGAGGAAACCAAAGTTTCTATTAGAACCATGTATTTGAATGGAGATGCAAAACTTTAGTGGTGAATCCGTTGGGAAGAGATCTAGCAAGGTCAATGTCGAGTGGATACATAAGATGACTTAAAGCATGAGTTGAGAACTCAGTTTTTGCCGAAGAACACAGAGTTCATCGCAAGAAGGAAACTGAGACAACTCCACTAAAGTACTTCCATTCGAGACTATGTGAAGCAATTTTCAGCACTGATGTTGGATATACAAGACAAGTCCAAAAAGGACAAACTATTTAGCTTCCTCGATGGCTTAAAGTCATGAGCACAACAACAAGAACTAAATCAGAGGAATGTCATCGACGTGGTTGGGGCAATTGCAGCCATAAAAAGGCTAACTGATTTCGTTTCATCATAGGACTTGGGAAAGAAGAAACAATCCTTGGAAAATCGCCCAGCAAAATACTCTCGTGCAAAGGAGTTTGGGGGTGAATAGAAGAAAAAGAGCTTCCTTCCATAAGGGACTAAGCTCGAAAGGCAAAGCCCTGAAATATAGTGGATGCTTCTTATGCGGAGGACCGCACATGGTGAGGGAGTGCTCACAAAAGCAGGCACTCAATACTTTAACGACATCAATACACCCCCATAAGTCAGATAAGGGCAAATTTGTCGCCCTTAGTTCGTTCGAGCAGCTCTGAATCCAGTAGAGATTATGAGGAGTCGCAAGGACCCCAAATGGGAGCGATATGCTTATTGAATGTATTGCGGGGTCAAGTGGGGGAGAACGTAAAGGTAAAGCCATCAAAGGCATTGAGCAACGAGTTGATGTATGTGGACATCAAACTAAATGGCCAAACAACCCGGGCAATAGTGGACACAAGCGCTACCCATAATTTTATTGTTGATCGTGAAGCAAAGCAACTTGGACTTATCTTGGAGAAGAACCCAAGTCGTATGAAGGCTGTAAACTCGGAGGCTCAGCGGATCTTCGGACTAGCAAGGGGGGCCCCTATCAAGATTGGAATATGGAGCAGATGCACAAACATGATGGCAGTGCCATTGGATGACTTCTAAGTGATTCTTGGAATGAAGTTCATGCACGCGGTGAAGTTAGTGCCAATATCATTCCTAAACTCCCTATGTCTAATGGGAGGCGATGGCCCTTGCGTGGTTCCAGTCTCTCGAGGAGGAACCAAAGACCCACAACAAATATCGACATTACAATTGAAGAAAGGAGTATGAAAAGATGAATTGACTTTCGTGGCTGCTGTGAAGCTAGAGCCACTTGACGGGGAGACCATTCACGAACCTGCTGTGGTAGCGAACATTCTGAAGGAGTTCACAAACGTCATGCCACCTGAGTTGCCGAAGACTCTACCTCCACGCAGAGGCGTGGATCATAATATCGAGTTGAAGCTAGGAGTTAAGCCTCCAGCGAGACCACCATACTACGTGGCCCCTCCAGAGTTGGCATAACTGAGGAAGCAGTTAGATGAACTGTTAAGCAGTGGTCTTATCCACAGTTCAAAGGCACCATTCAGAGCTCCAGTTCTCTTCTAGAAGAAACAAGATGGGAGCCTCCGATTATGTGTCGACTATCGAGCCCTGAACAAAGTGATAGTGAAGAACAAATGTCCTATTCTACTCATCGTGGATTTGTTCGATCAATTGGGCAAGGCCAAGTATTTCTCCAAACTCGACCCTCGATCAGGGTATATATTGGCAAGTGCGCATTGCAGAAGGTGATGAGGTGAAGACTGCCTGTGTGACCAGGTATAAAGCATTTGAGTTCTTGGTGATGTCTTTCGGCCTAACCAACGCTCCAGCCACATTCTATATCTAATGCACCAGTTGTTCAAGGAATATTTAGACAAGTTTATGATCATCTACCTAGAGGATATAGTAGTCTATAGCCAAATACTTGAGGAGCTATTGAGCACCTTCGGACAATCTTTAAAATTCTTAGGGAGAACACTTTGTTCATAAAGAGGGAGAAGTGCTATTTTGCTCAGATAGAGATTTTGTTCTTGGGGAATCGAATCAATAATGGTTCTATCCGAATGGATAAGTCTAAGGTACAAGCTATGGTAGACTGACGAACAATAAAGAAGGTGCCAGAGTTGAGATTCTTCCTTGGGTTCGTCAACTATTATTATCAGTGCTTCATAGCTGGATACTCGAAGCACGCAGCACCACTAACGGAGTTGGTAAAGAAAGAGCAGTCGTAGAGATGGTCAGACAAAGGCGAAGCAGCATTCCAAGACCTAAAGACTACCGTATTAGAGAAACCAGTACTCAGATTATCAGACTATGAGAAGTCTTTCAAAGTCCATACAGATGCTTCTGATTTTGCTATTGGGGGAGTACTCATACAAGAGGGTCATCCAGTGACCTACAAGAACCGCAAGCTCAACGAGACCGAGGGATGATACCCAGTGCATGAGAAAGAGATGACAGCGGTGGTCCACTGTATACGAGTCTGGCGACACTACCTTTTAGGAGCACCATTTGTGCTAAGGATGAATAATGTCGCATTGAGTTACTTCCAGACTCAAAAGAAGCTATCCTCGAAACAAGCATGGTGGTAGGACTTCTTGGTCGAGTTCGACATGGTAATGGAGTACAAACCTAAAAAGGTAAATATCGTGGCCAATGCATTTAGCTGGAAAGTTGAATTGGTAAATGCTATACAGTTGGAAGGCGGAGGCCAAGCAAGTCAGTTGCACTCCAACTTTCTTTCCAAGATCAGAAATGGACTATACAGTAATCCTCAGGCAGTAACCCTGATGCAACTCATCAAAGAAGGCAAAACATAATGATTTTGGGTCCAGGAGGGACACATCTATGCCAAAGGGAATATAGTTTATATTCTGCGAGCGGACAATTTGAGACGTGAACTCTTGAAAGAGTGCCACGATTCCCTTTGGGCTGGACATCCGGGCATCCACCGAACAATGGCTCTCATGGAGAGGGCCTTCTATTGGCCAAAGATAGAGACCGATGTGGAGGATTATATTCGAACATGCCTTACCAACAAGACAAGGTAGAGCAGCAGAAGCCGGTGAGACTTTTGGAGCCACTTCCTGTACCTGAAAGGTCATGGGAGAGCATCTCTTTAGACTTGATATCAAGCTTGTCGGCAGTAGGGGGACTCGGATCGATACTCATGATGGTCGATCAATTTTCAAAATATATAACATTCATTGTTACACCTCCTACACTGTTTAGTAGAAGAGGCTGTTAGAACCCTTGCAGATTCTAAACTTGGGGTAATCTCTATAGGGGATCAGCTTCCTTGGAACTCTATAGGCCTTCAATCTCTAATTCCCAAGAGGACTCATACTTCAAGACTCCTACCCTTAACCAACTCCTAAAGCAACTCCTAATGTAACTCTAAGTCCAACCACCAACCGGTCCATCTAGGGGTGGTTGGTTACTTTATTGTTTCCTAATTCTATTCTAATTTAATCCCTCCTCAACCAACCCCTCTTTAACTAGGATAAGGGATGGTTAATTAAGGTAACATGTATCTTACTCTCCCCTCAAATATATTCCTTAACTAATCCTAACCTAGTCGGCCTCCTTACTTTCCTTAATAGGGGTCGGCTAGATAGAATTTACATGAATGCCCCTTAGATTTTACATGATTGTCCTCTTCCATGAAACTAAATTAGGACTCCCCTGGTTAGAGTCCTAACAAACCCACCCTCTTAAAATCAGTCTTGTCCTCAAAGTTGAGGCTCCATGAACTTTGGGTCTTGATTTGTAATTCTCCTTGAAGCTTCCTTGTGGTTTCTATGATAGACGCACTATGATTCGACAGTCTAGCATTATCTTGTATCTCTCTATCAGGGGTAGTAGTATTTGGATTGTGGTGCATCACGATCTTACGATCCCATGCGATCATCAACTGAACTTGAACCTCCTCATTAGTTGGGATGTCAGGTGGATGGATCTGGGTTGAGACATCCTTTCTAAACTTCCATTTGTGGTAAGATACTTAGAGGATCAATTATATTTTTAAATTGAGGTATTGATCTGATCCATAAGTCACGACTCCATTATGATCCCTAATTTTGCAAGGACCAAAGTAGCAGGGGGACCACTTCCTTGAGGCTAGAATTTTCTGCTAGTAGGGCTAGAGATAAAGGAAAACTCGATCTTCGATAACAAACTTTCTTCTTCTTTGGTATTTGTCGGGAGGCTATTTCTTTCTTGCATGGGCTGCAACTTGGTTGTTATTAAATAGTAACTGAGCCTTCTTTTAGAATAATTGCTGCCCTTTGATAAGGTTCCTAGTGGTGTGAGCCCATTATGAGTCCGAGGAGGGTAGGAGCTGTAATTTTATTGAACATGTTTCCATCTCTCCATTGTACTACTGACTTGTATCATGCCAGACTTCAAATTTAGTAGTAATTAGTATCCCTTTATATATCAGAAGCATCGTGTGAAATATAGGGAAAGCCTTAGTGCGGATTAGGTGTCGGCTAGCTTGCAAGAGGGTGGTGCCGATCTCAACTCCTATTTTGTCTACTCCAATTTCAAACTCATTTCGATCTGGTAATGCTAAGATTGATATGTATGGCATCGTGACTGTGGAGGCCCCGTAGATGGTGGATGTGTGGATGCATTTCTCTTGTTCCTTTAGAATTTTGATCTCCATCCAATCATAGATTCGATGCTGGTATTATTGCTAGAGGGACCTGATCTTATTACGATCGTCAATAAGGAAGACTTCGAACAACATAGTCCGCTCTTGGGAGAGGTAGTGGAAGTAGCTTAAGATTTGGGAGTGCTGTATCAAAAGCCATAGCTGGTTCAACTGGATGTAACACTTCAGGAAGAGTTTATCCCTGAAGACAAAGAGGCAAAACTTTTGGAGATAAAGTGTCATTGCAAGGGAAGATCGTGGCCGAATTATCTGTGTCTCCTACGTCTCTTGGATAATCCTTTTAGCTTCGGCCCTATCAGTATGTGGACAACAATAGAGTTGAATATTTGGTGGTTCCTCCTGTAAGATTAACATACAAAAGTCATGCAATCTAGTAGGATGAAATCGGCTCGGTTCGGTGGAGGTAGCAAGCTTCTCAAAGCGTTGTATTTTTTCTTCACTCCCACGTTTCCTGTGTAAGGTCACATGCTTTACTTTGTCATTCATAAGGTCATTGGGGCTCCTGGTCTTGATGAGGATGGTGACCGACTGCTGCTTAAGAGATTCTTCAACTTCCATTACTTGCGGGTTTACATGGCCGGTTAGAGTGTGAGTCATGCAATCGGCCGGCTGCTGGTCCTCCTTCGTATTCTCCTCCTCAGGTTCAAGGTCGTCTTCTTCAGATTCTTCTATAGGTTCTATCATGGAAAGCTTCCCTTTTTTTGCAGTGATGGTTGCGGCTCCAAAGTTCATTGCAATGCCAACGAAGGCCCTTCACCGATCTATCGCGAAGTTCTTCTCTCGTCAATTTCTTTGGTAGCGAAGCACGACTGGGAGCAAGGGTGCTAAAGGTTTATATGTTGCTGGTCTAAGAGAGTTCTTATCCTTCGAGCATCTTGGTTCAGCCATTCCTCTTGGATTCGAGCGAAAGAGATTGCAGCTTTCACGGTGGGGGGCTGTCGCGCTTTAACCTCTCATTTAATTTCTGGCTTTAGTCCTTCAATGAACATCCATAATAATTGTTTGTTAGACCAATCATGAGTAAAGTAAGATAATTTTTCAAACCTGGTTTGGTATTCTTGGATCATGGAGGTTTGTCGGATCTTGGCAAGTTGTTCGTTGATATTCTCGTACTTGGACGACCCAAAGTGGTTCAGTAGTGCGTACTTGAATTGTATCCACGTCAGAGCCCCATGGTCATATTCAAGCAAATTGTACCATCATATAACATCTCTTTCAAGGTGGATGACAGCAGTGTCCACCATAAAATTCTCTGGTGTTTGGTGATGACGGAAGTAACATTCGACGTGCAAAATCCATCCCGTCGGGTCTCCTTCTTCCCATCGAGGGAAGTCCTCCCTCATGCGTGGTTGCCTTATATTACTAGCTTATTCTTTCATTTTTCAAAGGCATCTCTTAACTTGCACTTTGCTGAAATTTTGTTGGACTCGGAGATCGGCCTAATCCGAATTCGACGAATAAGGCGCGCAATCTGTCCTCCACGCGTGATTCAAACGCCTCCAACTTGACATCAATTGAACCTTGCGATGCCATTGCGTGTGCCTCTAGATCTGATATGTCAATATCCTTTTCCTATTGTTTTGTCAGTCATATGAAACAGTTGGGTGGATTGATGGCCGAAAGAGGTGGTGGATCAATGGTAGATGACTATAGTTTGGAGCTAAAAAGTTACTATTTTTGGTTGCTATTGGGGCTATGATTTAGGGCTACTGTAGGGGTCGTATAGGGGGTATAATTGTTGAGGTTTAAGGTTAAAGGAATGGGTTAGGATCACTTTTGATGATAGTAACGAATTTGGTAGGAATTGGGTGTGGATGCAGCAAGTAGTACCGTAGGTAGTGCAGTAAAATTTTTCGGAAAAGAGGGTACTGTTGATGCTGCTGTTTGGGGCTGTTGCAGAGGCTCTAAGGGGGGTTCGATGACAGAGGTTTAGGGTTAGAAGGTTGGCTTAGGGTTGTTGTTGATGGCAACAACCAGTTTGGTAGGGATTGGTGGCCAAAAGAGTGATAGATCAAGGTTGCGGTTTAGGGTTAATAGCTTGCAGTTTAGGTTACTGTTGGTGCTACGATTGAGGGTACTATGGAGGCTACAAAGAATTTTTGTGGTAGTGGTTTGAGGTTACGAATGAATGTTTAGGGTTGCTATTGGGGCAGCAACCGGTTTGGCAAGGTTTGGTGGCTGCAGAAGATAAGGATCAGTGGAAGGTTCAGTGGCTATGGAAGACCATTGTTTGGGCTAGCTATGAAAATCGAAAAAAAAGGCTATGATGGCTGCATCTTAAGGCTATAGGGGTGCCCTAAAGACGTCTTGGGTGGTGGTAGCAAGTTAGTTGGGTTTCAATGGGTTAAGGAGAAGAAGAAAGACAAAGGTGCAGCAGCAAATTTTTCGTCGAAAAAATTCCAGCAGTGAAGACATAATTTTTTTCAGAAATTTTCAATGAAAATTAGAGTGAAACTCAAAAGAAATCTATTGGCAAGGAAGAGATAAATTGTCAAAATTTTGTGGAAGCAAACAACAGCAAAATGTTTGGCAAAATCAAAGATTACGAGAAGGTGTTGGTGTAGAATTTTTTTTAGCAAAAGATTTCAGCAATATAGTCAAAATTTTTTGTAGCAGTGCATAACAAGAAATCGAGTAAAACTCAATAGGATTCACTGGCAAGGAAAATTTAATGCTATCAAAAAATTTGTGGAAGAAATTAACAGTAAAATTTTTGGCAAGATCAAGGAATATGAGAAGGTACTGCGGTAGAATTTTTTTGTCGAAAGATTTTAGCAGTATAGACAAGATTTTTTTCTAGTAGTTCAAAATAAGGATTCTAGTAAATCAAAGAGAATATGCTAGTAAGGGAAAGGTAATGCTGATAAAAAATTCATGAAAGAAAACGACAACAAAAGGTTTGGCAAAATCAAAGATCACAGGAAGGTACTGCAACAGATTTTTACGCCTAAACTACAACAATTTTGACGTAAAAGATAAGCAGGTTATCTTGATGATTTTTTGACAAAACCAAAGAGAGATCCGAGGATAGGAAGTTATAAAGCCGTAATAGAAAATTTATAGAAATTTGATTAGTAAAAACGCAACAGCAAATCAAACAGTAAGAGGTGTGTACTTGGAATTCTGCGACGTAACTTTCATCGTAAAGATGGAAACTTTACGATGAAAAGTTTATGCAGCAATATGAGAATAATTTTTTTGGGTTTTTTGATCAAGGATAACTAAATTGCAGTAGCAATAAGGTAGAAAATCAAAACTTATTGCAATTCACGGGGAGATCAAAAGATAATTTGCGATAGTGGAGATGACGACAGAGTTTAGCGACAATCTTCTAGCAATTGTGGGAATTGCTTTGGATGACTGTGGGGGGCTGATGGATGACTGTGGAAGGGCAGCGAGACACCAAGAACGCTGCTCTGATACCAAGTGGTAGAACACTTACATATTCTAAGCTTGGGTGATCTCTATAGGGGATCAGCCTCCATGAAACTCTATAGGGGTTCCTCCCTCCTTGGTACTCAAGCCATTGGCTAAAGAAAGATTGATCTGTTCATAATAAAAAGTGAATGATTACAAGGCTATTTATAGACCTTCAATCCCTAATTCCTAAGATGACTCCTACTTCAAGACTCCTACCCTCAATCAACTCCTAATGCAACTCTAAGTCCAACCACCAACCGGTCCATCTAGGGATGGACGGTTACTTTATTATTTTCTAATCTTATTCTAATTTAACCCCTCCTCAACTAATTTCTCTTTAACTAGGATAAGAGATGGTTAATTAAGGTAACATACATCTTACTCTCCCCTTAAATATCTTCGTCAACTAATCCTAACCTAGCCGTCCTCCTTACTTTCTTTAATAGGGGTCAGTTAGATATGATTTACATAAATACCCTTTAGATTTTACATGATTACCCTCTTCCATGAAACTAAATTAGGACCCCGTAGCGAGAGTCCTAATAGAGGCGACCAAGTTAATGATGAAGCATGTGGTGAAGTATTGGGGAGTCCCGCACAACATCATAAGTGATCGAGATTCGCGGTTCTTGGGAAGATTTTAGACTCAACTCTTCAAATTACTAGGGTCCAAGTTATACTTCTCTACAAGCCTCTACCCCTATACGGATGGTCAGACTGAAAGAGTTAACTCACTCTTGGAGAGTATCTCCGGCACTACGTGAATGCCAACCTACGAGATTGGGTGAAACTGTTGGACATAACCCAATTCTCTTACAACTTGCAGCGGAGTTCTGGGTCCAACAAGAGCCCCTTTGAGATTATCATAAGACAACAGTTGTCAACTCCTTACATATTGGCTATTGGTTATATGGGTAGTAGTCCGTCATCATATCACTTTGCAAAGGAATGACATCGAAATATAGATATTCCTCGGGCCTACTTGGAGAAGACGACCAAAAAGATGAAGAAGTGGGTAGACTTGGGAAGGCGACCACAGGAGTTTTAAAGTTGGTGACATGGTGTTGGTGAAACTCCAACCAGCATCACTCTAGTTCTTTAGGCACAGTGTGCACAAAAGATTTGTGCGCAAGTATAAATGTCATTTCCCAATTATCAGCAAGGTATGTAACGTCTCATACAAGTTACAACTACCAGCATAGTTCAAAATTCATAATGTCTTCCATGCAAGTAACTTGAAAGCCTACCATTCATATTTGCAAGATACTTCACAAAATATTTCAACTCGACTACCTCCAATCAGAGCCTCCTACGAGAAGCGAGTTGAGACTATTATGACAGATCGCAAGACTAAGCTACCTAACAGAGCAGAACAGACTGAGTACTTGGTGAAGTGGTAAAAGCTTCCCCAACCGAAGCCAGTTGAGAGCTAGAAGATGCCCTATGACATGAATAAGCCTGCGTAAAAGCCTACCAACAAGCGTCGACAAGAACGTCGACAGTTTAAGTGGGTGAGAATATAACGAACGGTCGTCGCTCAACCGTAATTCTTCGCTCAGCGAACCGTTCATTACTTTTATTTATTTGTACAATAATATAAAAAAATAAATAAAATTTACATATATGCATAATAAAGTCTTCATTACATGACCATCATTTGAACAAAAAAAAAGTATCTCATTGCCAAAAAAAAAAAAAAAACAATTGCAGATTGTTTTTATAGTTAAACTTCATTAATTTTCCATCACTTGCGAGAACAAAGATGCTCAAGTTTTTATATTTAAGAAAAGCAAGAAAATTTCAGTAATTTCCATATTGAACATGTTTCCAAAATCTAAATATTTGCAACTTTTCATTAGACTCGCGATAGTCTTTTATCCGATTTTGGGATCTATATCGGTGTGTTTTTCTAATAATAATAGAAATTCATGTAATCGAATAGTTAAGACTCGGTAATATTTGGAAAATCAAAGATCGTTAGCATTTCCAAGTTTTTTGTTTGGGGGAGTGAAACAAATATGTAAGATAATCTTGGTATCTTTTGGAAATGAAGTGAACCCCATGCGAAATTTACTGCACGAGATGAGCACGTGCAGTAGATACGACGAGTGGCTATAAATATATGTTGGACCAAACACGCGGAAGTGGGTAGCACGCGCGGCCCGCGTCGCTCGCGATTCCGGAATCGACAAGGAAACCACAGATCGAAGGAAACCACTTACACGCTGCCGCCGACGCGACCGCCATCACTCCCCGCGACTAGGGCAGAGGAGACGAAGCGATGCCGCCGATAAGACCGCGGAAGCGGCTGCTGCCGGCGGAGGACGGGGGGTTCCCCTCGAGGACGCGCAGCGGCGGCCGGAGGCACCCCGTCCAGAGCTCCCCACAGCTCGACTTCCCCGATAAGTGCCGCGCTAAGCACTTGGATACAAACGTATGGGTGACTCTTTCGTCACTTCCCATTCTATTCGGCTTCTGTTTCTGTGTTCTTGGTCTTTGCCCTCATTCTCAGCCTAGATTTCTTGGATACAATGCGGAGAAAGCATATGATCTATTAATATGCTCAAATGAAGGCCTTCTTCTTCTTCTTCTACTACTACTACTACTACTACTTTTCGTTTCTTGGTCTCGTTGTATTTTTAGCTACAGCTTCGGTGCGGAGTATGGCTTCTTTGGGTATTCATAGTCCAACATATTTGGTGATTCGATTTAACAGGGGAATCCAGTGGAATCCACAATGTGCCACCAGTGCCAGCGGAATGATAAGGGTAGGGTTGTTCGTTGTACAAAGTGCCGGACGAAGCGATATTGCATCCCATGCATTACGAGATGGTATTTTTCTAACGCATCCTTTTTTGTTTTTTGTTATTGAAGAGCATTTTTGGATTTAACTGTAACATATTAGTTTGCGTTTATTAGTTGCCTTTCAATACGATGCATGATGCAGTTGTCATCAATGTGGAAGTTAGTTCTTACAATATAAAGTGGGAGATAGAGGGTCTTATGTTTCACTCTTTTTCTGGGGGAAGGGAGGGTCTGTCTATGAGTTTATATATGCACATACACACATTGATAAATATGATAGCTGTCTAATTATGGAAATTAGCTTTCATACTGTCACCCATACGTGACTTTTATACATGTATGGTTGGCACAACACAGCAAATAGTCGTGTCAACATCCTATGCTGGTAGCAAAACAGGAAATGCACTTAGCTCATACAAGAAAAAAGCCATGCTTAGCATGGCAGAACTGTAACATACGTAATAGAAAGAATTAAAAAGTTAGAAAAAAAAACCAATGTATTATTTGATTTTTTTTCAAATTCAACAAGGTTATATTAAGTTTGTGTTGATGCAATGGACATCACAAGAGCAATAAATAAGAGAAAATAGCCTCTTAATCAATTCACTAAATAGTATACCATTGTGTGCATCAACATTTTAGAAATGGTTGATGGAATTGGAGTTTGATTAAATTTTATGTAAATGTACATAAATTAAATAACCCCTCTGATGCTTCCAAAGGAAAATGATGAGATGATTGACGTTTCACACTGCACCGCGATCTGTAGAAATCGTGCTGTGGCATGTGAAAACGGAGTTGTTTTGGGCAGTTTTGGCCCGGCGCTGTGAGTGGTCGCACTGTAGCGTACGAACTATTTTCGCTTACATTTCTCAGGCAAAACCACAAAAAACTAAAGCAAAACAAATTGCCAAACATTTGTACAAGTATGCCAAAGCGACGAATGGTTCGTTGAGTGAAAATGTTGCTAGTGCATGACGACCATTCGTGACATTCTCCCCCACTTAAACTGTCAACGCCCTCGTCGACGCTTGTTGGTAGGCTTTGACGATGACTTCTTCATGTCGTAGGGCGTCCTCAGGCTCCTAACTGGCTTCTGTTCGAGGAAGCTTTTGCCACTTCACCAAGTACTTAGTTTGCTCTGTTCCGTTTGGGTAGCTTTGTCTTGTGATCCACCAAAATGGTTTCACTCGTTTCTCGTAGGAGGCTCTGGTGGGGGGTAGTCGAGTTGAAATACTTTGAGAATCATGTTGCAGATCTGAGTGGTAGACTTTCAAGTTGCTTGCATGAAAGACATTGTGAATTTTGAGCCATGCCGACAGTTGCAACTTGTAGGACACGTTACCTACCCTGTTGATAATTGGGAAGAGCCCTTCATTCTTACGTACCAATCCTTTGTGCACTTTGTGCCTAAAGAACTGGAGTGATGCTGATTGGAGCTTCACCAGCACCAAGTCGCCAACTTTAAACTCCTGTTGGTCGCCTTCCCAAGTCTGCCCACTTCTTTATCTCTTTAGCCGCCTTCTCCAAGTAAGCCCACGCAATATCTGCATTCCGATGCCATTCCTTTGCGAAGTGATAAGCTGACGGACTACTCCCCGTATAACCAATAGCCAAGGTGTGAGGAGTCGCCGGTTGTTGTCTTGTAATAATCTTGAAGGGGCTCTTGTTGGACGTAGAGCTCCGTTGCAAATTGTAGGAGAATTGAGCTATGTCCAACAGCTTCACCCAATCTCATTGGTTGGCACTCATGTAGTGCTGAAGATATTGCTCCAGGAGCGAATTTATTCTTTCAGTCTGGCCATTCGTTTGGGGGTGGAGGCTTGTGGAGAAGTATAACTTAGACCCCAACAGTTTGAATAGCTGAGTCCAGAATCGTCCCAAGAATCGTGCATCTCGATCATTGATGATGTTGTGCGCGTCTCCCCAATACTTCACTACATTCTTCATCATCAACTTGGTCGCCTCCTCTGTTGAACAGTGTAGGGGTGCAGTAATGAATGTTGCATACTTTGAAAACCAATCGACCACCACGAGTATCGATCCAAGACCCCCTATTGCTGACAAGCTTGATATAAAGTCCAAGGAAATGCTCTCCCAAGCCTTTCTGGTACAGGCAGCAGCTTCAAAAGTCCCATCAGCTTCCGCTGCTTTACCTTATTTTGTTGGCAAGTAAGGCATGTTCGAACATAATCCTCCACGTTGGTCCCCATCTTCGGCCAATAGAAAGCCCTCTCCACGAGGGCCATTGTTCGATGAATGCTCGGATGTCCAACCCATAGGAAATCATGACACTCTCTCAAGAGTTCACGCCTCAAATTATTCGCTCGCGGAACATAAACTCTGTTCCATTTGGTGTAGATGAGTCCCTCTTGGACCCAAAATCATCGTTCCTTGCCCTCTTTGATGAGTTGCATTAGGGTTATTGCCTGGGGATCACTGTACAGTCCATCTCTGATCCTGGAAAGGAAGTTGGAGTGCAACTAGCTCTACTTTTCGGCTCAACGCATCGGCAATGACATTTGCTCTTTTGGGTTTATACTCCATTGTCATATTGAATTCAGCTAAGAAGTCAAGCCATCTGGTTTGCTTTGGGGAGAGTTTCTTTTGAGTTTGAAAGTAACTCAATATGATGTTGTCTGTCTTTAGCACAAATCGCTCTCCGAGGAGGTAGTGTCGCCAAACTTGTAGACGGTGGATCACCGTTGCCATCTCCTTCTCGTGCACCAGGTATCGCCGCTCGGTCTTGTTAAGCTTGCGACTCTTATAGGCCACTAGGTGACCCTCTTGCATAAGTACTCCCCCAATCGCAAAGTCTGAAGCGTCTGTATGGGTCTCAAAGGACTTCCCATAGTCCGACAATTTGAGTACCGGTTCTTCTAACACAACAGTCTTTAGGTCTTGGAATGTCGTTTTGTATTTGTCTGACCATCTCCAAGGCTGCTCCTTTAACAACTTTGTTAGTGTAGCTGTGCGCTTCGAATATTCAGCTATAAAGCGCTTATAATAGTTGGCGAAGCCAAGGAAGGATCTTAGCTCTGGCACTGTCTTAGGTGTTTGCCATTCTACCACAGCTTACACCTTAGATTTGTTTATTCGAATAGAACCGTGATCGATTCGATGCCCCAATAGAATCTCTGTTTGAGCAAAGTAGCACTTCTCAGTCTTCACAAACAAGGTGTTCTTCCTGAGAATTTTGAAGATTGTTTAATGGTGCTCGACATGCTCCTTGAGCGTTTGGCTGTAGACGACGATATTGTCTAAGTAGATGACCACAAACTTGTCCAAGTACTCCTTGAATAGTTGGTTCATTAGAGTGCAGAATGTGGTCGGTGCGT
This sequence comes from Ensete ventricosum, assembly GCA_029747655.1. Lineage (NCBI taxonomy): Eukaryota > Viridiplantae > Streptophyta > Magnoliopsida > Zingiberales > Musaceae > Ensete > Ensete ventricosum. The sequence continues at coordinate 29,233,133 of JAQQAF010000002.1, forward strand.
TGGTTACGCCGAAAGGCATCACTAGGAGCTCGAACTCTTTATACCTGGTCACATAGGTATTTTTCGCTTCGTCGCCTTCTACAATGCGCACATGCCAATACCCCGACCGAAGTTCGAGTTTGGATAAGTACTTTGCCTTGCCCAGTTGATCGAACAAGTCCGCGATGAGCGGGATGGGATACTTATTCTTTACCGTCACTTTGTTGATGTCTTGATATTCGACGTATAATTGGAGGCTCCCATCTTGTTTTTTCTGGAAGAGGACTAGAGCTCTGAATGGTACTTTTGAGCTGGGGATGAAACCACCTCTTAGCAGTTCATCTAACTAATTCCCGAGTTTTGCCAACTCTGGAGGGGCCATGCGATATTGTGATCTCCCTGGAGGCTTAACTCCAGGCTCCAGCTTAATATGATGATTCACGATGCCTCTGCGTGGTGGTAGAGTTTTGGCAACTCGGTTGGCATCACGTCTGAGAACTCCTTCAGGATGTTTGCCACTGTAACAGATTCTTTAATGGCCTCCCCGTCAAGTGCCTCTAGCTTTATAGCGGCTACAAAGGTTGATTCTCTTTTTCGTATCCCTTTCTTAAATTGTAATGCCGATATTTGTTATGGATCATTGGTTCCTCCTTGAGAAACTAGAACCACGCAGGAGTCGTCACCTCCCATTAGGCATAAGGAGTTTAGGAACGACATTGGCGCCAACTTCGTTGTGTGCATGAACTCCATTCCGAGAATCACTTGGAAGTCGTCCAATGGCACCGCCATCATGTTTATGCTCTTACTCCATGTCCTGATCTTGATGGGAACCCTCTTTGCTAGTCCGCAGATCCGCTTGGCCTCCGAGTTCACAGCCTTCATACGACTTGGGTTCTTCTCCAAGATTAGTCCAAGTCACGTTGCTTCTCGATAGATCGACAATAAAATAGTGGGTAGCGCCCGTGTACACCATTGCACGGGTTGTTCGAACATTAAGTTTGATATCCACATATATCAACTCGTTACTCCTTGCTTTCGATGGCTTTGCCCTCGTGTTCTCCCCCACTTGACCCCGTAATACATTCAACAAATGCATTGCTCCCATTCGGGGCCCTTGCGATTCCTCATCGTCGCTGCTAGATTCTAAACTGCTCGAACTAAGGACGACGACTTTGCCCTTGTTCGACTTGTGGGGGCGGATTAATGTAGTTAAGGCATTGAGTGCCTGTTTTTGTGGACACTCCCTCACCATGTATGGTCCTCCGCACAAGAAGCATCCATCCGCCAAGTTTTGGGGCCTTGCTTTTTGAGCTTGGTCCTTTGTGGAAGTTCTTCTTCCTTTCTTCGCCCTCAGACTCCTTTGCTTGGGAATATTTGAGTGGGCGATTTCCCGAGGATTGTTTCTTCTTCCCTGAGTCCTCCGAAGAAACAAAGTCAGTGAGCTTTTCTGCGGCGGCAATTGCCCCGACCACGTTGTGATCTTCCTTCGATTCAATTCCTGTTGTGCCCATGGCTTCAGGCCATCGAGGAAGCTGAATAACTTATCCTTCTTGGACATGTCTTGTATGTCCAACATCCACACAGAAAATTGCTTCACATAGTCTCGAATGGAAGTACTTTGGCGGAGTTGTCTCTAACTTCCTTCTTGCCACGAACTCTGTGTTCTCGAGTAGGAACTAAGTTTTCAACTCTTGTTTCAAGTCCTCCCATGTGTCCATTCGACATAGGCCTTGCTGATCTCTTCCCAACGGGTTTGCCACTAAAGTTTCGCATTTCCATTCAGATACATTGTTGCTATTAAAACTTTGGTTTCTTTAGGCACGAAAGTACTGTTCCATATTGAATAGAAAATTTTCGAGCTCTTTGGCATCCCTGGCACCCCCATAGCAATGCAGCTCGGGGGCCCTCAAACTTTATGGCGGTGCAATGAGGGTGTTGCTCCCTCCCGCATTAAGAGTCCTTGTGAGCAACATCACCTTGGACGTGAGTTCCGCTACAACTTCGTGCAAATGTTGCACGAAGTCTTTGGTGTCTTTCGTTAGTCGGTCGACTAGGGACTCAACCTTGTCGATCCGTGATTCATCTTCTTCTTGCGAGCTCTCTACCCCAAGGAGCCTTCGTTGGCATTGGTAGAGTTCCTTCAAACTCGCTTCAAGAACATCGAGGTGGGTTGTAAGTCTCTCCTTGTGGCTTCTTTTCCGGTTGGCGCTCCAGATTGCGTCTCCTCTGCTCGTGGAGAATACCCAGCTTCTTGCTCGTCTTCTTCACTACTGCACTCCTCATGAGCGGATCCAACAGCTTGAGAGCGAGTTTACACTTGCAGTCCACTTGCAGCTGCTTGGGGCAAAGGTCCGACTTGCCCCATCTTGCTCGATTCGCCACAATGCTTCGCCATGGTGAAGATTGCGAAACTTCTTTGTTGTTTCTAGTGCTACAATGTCACAGACTTAACTGAATTTGCCTAAGTCGTGCGGCACCCTTGTGGCAAATTTAATTAAGGACTTAGCTGGAATTGCCTAAGTCATGAAATGAAATGCCCATGCGTTATTCGTTCGCAACGGGTCAGCCTACTGCAACCTCATGCCGGTCCCGAAGGACCTACAAAAGAGAAGGTTGATTAGTTTGAAAGCGAGCGGTGAACAAGTCTCGACGTCTCGCGAAGAGGGAAGCTTTACAAGCAATTCAACAAACACCTTGAGTGCAAGAGAGAAAAGAAAAAAAGGAGTGAAAAAAGACTTTAAGGTTGAACGGATAGTCGCAAGTCCACAAGCGACGGTTCACTGGGTGCTAGGCGTGAAGACAAGCTCAACTTGTGAAGAATGTTCAACGCCCAACATAATACGGAAGCCCCATCTAGCCCTGTGCTACCTGGGGGGTTACAGGGTGCTGAGATGGCTGATGTTTCGCACTGCACTGTTTTGGGCAGTTTTGGCTCGGCGCAGTGAGCGGTCACATTGCAGCGTTACAAACTATTTTCGCTTACATTTCTCAGGCAAAACCATAGAAAACTAAGGCAAAACAGGTTGCCAAACATTTGTACAAGTATGCAAAAGCGACGAACGGTTCGTTGAGCGAAGATGTTGTGGGTGCGCGACAACTGTTCGTGACAACATGGTGCAAATAGCCCATTGAATTCCAGCACAAATTAGACCTTACTTAGTTCTTTGAATTTCTCACCAACTAAATCTTTTCAAATCTTCAACTTAGTTTAAACATATGTTGAGCCCATGCATACCTCGCATACTGCACCGTTATGCTTGTTTTGTGATTGAGGTAGTGAGGCACTTTCTGTTCTCTATCCAAGATCAAAATATGTTGTGTTGCATGCTCGTGGGAATGGGTCAGGTTGGATTGTGGTTGGGGGTAATGGTAGATGACTGGCATAACTCGGCTTGACTAGCTATTGGCAAGGAATTCTTACCACTGAACCTGTTGCATGGTAAAAGTTTCTTTTCTTTTCCCTTCTTTATAAGGAATCTGGAAATGTAAAGTGGAATAGACAGTAGGAGATTTTTCCTTTCTACTTTGTGGGGATTATGGATGTGCATGCAATTAATGGATCCAATAAATGATTACTCTGGAAGGGGCAGTTATTGTTAACCCTCTTTCTGTGGAAGTCCATGTTTTAGATTTTTGCAAAATTAAATTTACTTGATTAAAAAATTGAGGGGTTCTTTGTAATGTCTGGAAAGCTCTTACACATAAATTGATGCTTCATAGGATCATATGAACCCACTTCACCCATAAGGGCTGAACTTCAATAGGAATGTAACTTTATGCTCTACTGCTGCCTTATCACATTCCGGTGGTAATTTTAAATTAAATCTTCTTCCTTTTAAGGTTTCATAGACTTGATTCCATTTTTATAAAACTGTTTTCTTCACAATAATTTAATTACCCATAAAAAGTTCTGCAAATATTTTATATTTCTGTAAGAACTCTTCCAATGTGTATTCAGTGTTCTTAAGTATTTTTGCATGCTAGCACAGTTGACTATTTAGTCAATTATACCCAATCTAGATATGGTAAGTTTTGGTTGTCCAATCTAACACTGAATGTAATCCTTTCATCAAGCATCCTGCAGTTTGTATGACTTATCCTAATTGTTTGTGGTCAGTGGAACTTCTCAGTACTTAACAGGCAGTGGCACTCCCAAGTACTTAATTGTAGTTCTGAATGTTTATTTTCCTGTAATTGTGTACTTAACTTGCAAAATGGGTGCTACGGATTTGATTCAATATTTTGTAGGATGATATCTGGTTTTAAATAATTACAGCTTCTGTTTTTATTAGTTTCAAGCATACTTAGCAGAACTAAAGTTAATTATTAAAATGTAGGTATTCTCAATTAACTGAGGAGGCAATTTCTGAGGCTTGCCCAGTTTGTCGAGGAAATTGCAATTGCAAAGCATGCTTGCGCATGGATGGATCATTGGAAGTCCGTTATTTTGCCAGATTCCTCAGCTTTCCCTATTTATTTCATTGTTATGTGTCTTTACTGAGGACTGATAATCTATATTGGTACTTTGTTGCAGGATTTGATGAAATTTGATGTAGAATTTAGTCATGATGAAAAGTTACAATATTCTGCTTACCTTCTGCAATTGCTTCTTCCAGTCATCCAAAAAATAAATCAAGGACAAGTGTTAGAGAAGGAATTGGAAGCAAAGAATCAAGGTTTTTCTATTATATTTTTGTAAAATATTTGGCATTTTTGCCCTATGCTTAATTCAGTCTGGATTAGGACCATAGATGGTCAGCTTCAGATTGGATCAGGGTTTTGTCCGAACCCAGTTGGACAGATAGGTAAAAACGATGTGTGTGCCGTTGCCATTATCATTAACCTTTGATTGCCAATTATATATTTAAGCAATAAATGAAATAATATATTGTTCTACTTGACTAAATCATAAATGGTTTGATCAGGGTCAACAATATTAAATTGCAATATGATAATCAGATTGGATTAAGACTTAGTTTGTTAAATCAAAATGTTTATTATGTCTTTGGCTTACATCATATCTGGATATGGTCGTGCCTTATGATTTACAGATCTACTTTGGATGATGATGCAACTGAAGAAAAGCTCATTATTTTGGTTGGACTTTCATTTGACCATTACTCGCACTCCTAGATAACATTAGTAATTCAGGAATCTGTGGCTGATTTCCTGGAGCCTTAGTTGAATGCCTGTGTTGTTTAATGCACTCACTCCTAGAGAACATGATGGTTGATAGTGTACTTTCTGCCCATGTTGTTGAATGCCTTGCATATCTCTGCTCTGGATTTGTCACTGGATAGATGAGGATAGTCACAAAAGGTGGCTTTACATCCATATTTTGGTGGATGATTGCCAACATGTGAACAACACTCAAGTCTTTTTGTTGAAAAATTTTAGTTGCCTAATCTTTGGTAACTTCATGTTGGTACAGGTTTATCTCTATCAGATTTTAAGCTTCAGGAAGCATGTTGGAATGCTGATGAACGCGCATATTGGTATGAAGAACATATCATTTTTTAAAATATATTTTGGATATATAGGGAAGTTAATCTCATGGTCTTTCCTGCAGCAACAATTGTAGAACTTCTATTTATGATTACCACAGAAGCTGCCCAAACTGTTCATATGATCTCTGTCTTACTTGTTGTTGGGAGATTCGTGAGGGCCATCTACAGGGAGGTGGAGTGGAAGAAGAAGTTGAATATGCTGATAATGGGTTTGACTATTTGCATGGTAAATATTCTTGTGCTCATTGCCCAGAAGGTAGAAAAGACTTGGAAGGAAGCTCTGAGGACAAAATTAGGTCAATATCAGAGTGGAAAACACAGAGGGATGGTAGCATTCCTTGCCCCCCGCAGTCTATGGGTGGCTGTGGAAGTGGCATTCTAGAATTAAGGACTCTGTTTCCTGATGGTTGGGTTTCAGACTTGGTATGGAAAGCAGAAGAACTTGTCCATACCTACAGATGTATGAATATCACTAGAGTTTTGGAACAGGGATGCTCTTGTTTCACATCAGAAGGTGTGGTTGACCATGGGAATGATTCAACAAGAAAAGCTGCCTCCCGTGATGATATGAGCGACAATTATTTGTACTGTCCAAATGCTCTGGATATTCAAAATGAGGATCTGAAACATTTCCAATGCCACTGGATTAAGGGTGATCCTATAATTGTAACCAATGTGCTGGAAACGACACCTGGTCTGAGTTGGGAACCAATGGTGATGTGGCGTGCATTTCGCCAGATTACAAATATGAAACATGGTCAACACTTGGATGTAACTGCCATCGATTGTTTGGACTTGTCTGAGGTCAGTTTATTTGTTTTCATTGATAATATCAGATCGTATATGTGACACAATAGTACATTGTTTGAATCAAGGTTTTCCATACTGATCTGTATCGTCCATACCAGGCGGTATGTACCGGTCCACCAGGTTACCGGTACGTGGACCACCTGCTATCAGGTGGTACTGTCAAAATCGACCGTCGGCGGTCGATTGAGGGAGAAAAAGAGAAGAAGAAGAAGAAGAGGAAAAGAAGAAAGAAGAAGAAGAGGAGAAGAAGAATACCTCGTGCCGTCGCTGCCCACGGGTCGGTCATGGGTGATTTTTCTCCTGCGCGGGGAGAAAGATCGAGGCGACGTCGCCACTTTTTTTAATATTTTTTTAATATATTTTAAAATTTAATATTATATAATAATTATATAATATTATAATATATTTTAATGTATCAGGCGGTATGCACTGTGTGTACCGCCTGGTACCGACAAAATGTCGGTAAATGGTATGGACCGGTAAGTAAAACCTTGGTTTGAATGGAACATTTTATTGATATCTCTTGTGGAGAGTTTTGAATCTTATTTGCAGAAATCAAAACTTTTCCTGTTCACAAAAGATGTTTAGGTTCTGATATGTATATGTATATATGTGCATAATCAGCTAAAATATAGTTAGCAGTTATATTGGTACATCAATAATTTTCACTTCTCATGTGCTAATATGATGTTGCAGGTTGATGTGAATATTCATCAATTTTTTAAGGGGTATTCAGAGGGCCGATTTGACTCTTATGGGTGGCCTCAGATACTAAAATTGAAAGACTGGCCACCATCTAACTCATTTGAGGAGCGGTTGCCACGCCATGGGGCTGAGTTTATCAAGTCATTGCCTTTTAAGGAGTATACACATCCTTTCATAAAAAAGGAGAAGCATAAAAAGAAGAAAAATCCAAAGGAGCAGACGCATGACAAGAAGGAAAAACCAAAGGAGCAGACGCATGACAAGAAGAAAAAACAAATTTATCGATATGGTTTTCTTAATCTTGCTGTCAAATTGCCTAAGGATGGACTGAAGCCAGACTTGGGGCCAAAGACATACATTGCCTATGGATTTCTTCAAGAGTTAGGTCGTGGAGATTCAATCACTAAGCTTCACTGTGATATGTCTGATGCAGTATGTATAGCTTCTTAATTACTTTCTCTGATTTGATCTTTTGTCATAAGTTTTGGAGTTACATGTGGGTATCAAATGAGACTATCTGCTTCGTTTGGTCTCATCCAATATGATGATTGGAATCTTCATAAAATTGAGAAAACAAGAACGGTTAGTGATGTGACCTTTCCTTGACACTGCTTGCTTGAACTATTTTCAGGAAAATACTGTATTTTGTTTTGGCTATGAGTAGCTCAGTGCAAATTGATAAATCCTTTCATATAATTATTTTTTATAGTATTATTTGATTCTTTTACTTTTCTACAACAAGAAGCTTTTCTCATTATATTGCATCATGGTTGTAATTTCTGTTCAGGAAGGTTTAAAAGGATATTATGGGATGGCTTATTCCAAGTTCTATATTTACTTAATTATATCCTGTTGTGTTTCTCTTGATTGTTTGTGATTATGATACCTCATTTCTTTCAATTACTTTGTAAAATGGTTTCGATCTGGATGTTTGACTGTCTGATAATTTTAAATACCCAAATTTATAACTGCTTAAATTGCCTGAGAATAAATTCAATTAATTTAAATCATCACAGATTAGATACCTAAGTTACAACAATTATGCCACTTTGCAGATTAAAAATGCTCTATTAAAGTGGTCCATTTCTTGTCATTAGTATGGTGTTGAAGGTTTCATAATCACTTCTCAAGACCTGGTTGGTCAAACTTATCACGAGCAATGAATACCACATTCTAATTTTGTTGTATTTCACTCTATTTGCTCAACATTTTGGTATTGGTAGGGTATTTTTCCATTGTGTGGGACCTTTGGGTTACAATAACATATTTTGAGATTGAGAAAACTAGCACTATAGAGCGCTGATATTGTTCCAGGTACATATATGATTTATTTTATTCAGCTTTCACATTGGCCTTGATGTTGTTTCAAAATCCCACCAATCTGTTGACTTTTGTTTATATTTTGTGCATGACACTCTTTGAATGAACCATTTTCAGTTAATTGATCTTGCTTATTTGAATATTTGAATGGTTAATTCTCAGGTGAACATTCTGACACATACAGAGGAGGTTACTCTAACTGCTGAACAACTTAAATGTGTAAACGAGTTGAAAAAACAGCATGCTGCCCAGGATCTAGTAGAATTATATAATAATTTTCAGAGAGATAATGATGTGAGGGGGATGCAACAATCAGTGCCTTTGAAGAAGTTTAAGCCAGATCCAGATTGTATTGCCTTTGATAATGATGAAGCTCGTCCGATGCTGGAAAATCATGACCATCTTAATGGTTCATATAATGATCAAAAGACTAGTATGACTGACAATACGATGGCTGATAATCTGGATGTATTTATGGATCAGGATGAAAAAGGTGAACCTTGTTGTCCAACAAAAGAAAAATCTCATTGCAATCTGGCAAGTGAATGTGGACTGACAGTTGATAAGAAGACAATGCGTCAATATGAGAGGAAGGGACGAAAGCCTTGTGGAGGAAAGTCCAGGAAAGGTCATACTAATGATCAACCGGATCAAACTGATCCCGAGGAAGTGGCAATTAGGGTTGATGCCATAGCAGGAACAAATGTCCGTGAAAATCCAGCTGGTGTTCCTCAAAATGGCAAGGGGTCATTGCTTAATAGAGTTACACCTATTGATAGTAGTGCTCCTTCCCTAACTTCAGAATTTGAAGGGTTAGAATATGCAGAAGGAGGTGCTTTGTGGGACATTTTCAGGAGGCAAGATGTTCCAAAGTTGCATGAATTTCTTATGAAGCACTTCAGAGAATTTAGGCATATCCATTGTTCTCCATTACACCAGGTACAAGAAATTCCAGCCAATACTGAAGCACCTAGATTTTAAACATAAGTACATAATGTGTTAGAATTGTTTTAATATGCTATATTTTCGTTATGTTTTAGTCTTGAATGACTATGGACAATAGATATCTTATTGTTTTGTACATACGAAAATGTAATCACCTTATTCCTATAGTTCTTTATATTGACACTTTAGTCCTAGATTCTTCGATAATTTGCCAGTTTGAAACCATTTGAATGTAGTTATACATCTCTATATGATCTAGGAATCTCTATAGCAAATGGACTATTATTTTGATCTTATTTGATTTTCTTGTGATATCTTTGTATTATTGCAGAAGGGAGCCCCAAAGTTTGTAAGTTGATGTAGGAGTTTTAATAATGCAAAATTGGTGATAATACATGTGGCAGGGGTCATCGAGGTATTAGACAAGGACCCCTTGTCACCCTATTTGTTTATTCTTGTTCAAAACTACTATCTAGTCTCATTGATGATTTGGTGGACCGTAATCTCTTCACCGCTTCAATAGCAAAGGGCTTAAAGTTTCTCATTTTGATTTTTGCTGATGACATTCTCATTGTGGTTAGAGCCCACATGATAACCTGTGCTTCTTTAGAAAATCTATTGGAGTTTTATTCCTCCCTCATTAATTTTAGGATTAACAAAGCTAAATCTGAATTGTTTTTTCAAAATAGTGTAACCCATCCATCAAACATTGTGTTTTGATATTAATTAAGGACAGTCCTCGCCTATTAAGTACCTTGGAACTTATATATCCTATGGTAAATTCCTTGTATCCCTTCAACAGAACCTTGTGGACGAAATGTTGAACAAAATCCAGGTCTAGCATCTGAATTATATAATTCTCAAGTTGATAGGTTGGTTCTTATTATCTCTGTTACCAATACCATTCTCACATACTCGTTCCTTAATGCTAAGGTCTCTCCTTCAGCGCTTGTCCAAATTGTTAGGGAATTTTGTTTGGAAGAAATCTCCTAATTCCAAGGGTTTAGCCTCATCAGCTGGGAGAGAGTGACCTCCCATAAAACTGCGGGGATCTTGGAGTTTGGAATCTCACAGTAGCCGTGGATTTTATTTTTGCTAAGAGACTCCTTTCGTTCTTGAATAAGGAGAATAATTTGTGGAACAAGGTTCTTACCTCAGTATGGGTAGTGAACTCTTGGGCAAGTTGCTATGCACAAACCGTGCATCTTTTAGTTGGAAAAACTTACTGCACCACTCTCACAATTTTGAGAGGGGGATCTTGTAAGTTTATTAGTAATGGTCGAACCATTTGAGTTTGGGTTGATCATGGTTAGAAAATATCCCTTTCTGTAAATGACCCACTTATGCCAATATCGGTTTCGTGCATTATTTTGATAAAGTTTCGAACTTAATTGAAGATTCTTCCTGGAAACTGCATGATTTTAATTTGTGCTTTCATTTGCTCCTGGTTTGTAGGATGCTTGGTATTTATGTTTCCAACATCCCTAAGGAGGATTCTTGGATTTGGTCTTTTACTCCAAGCGGTCTTGTCAGATCAAGTAGCACTTATCACTTGTTTATAGAGACAAAAATGATGATAGCTTTTCGCTTGGTTGGAACGTGATGTGGAATCTGAACATCCAACCCAAAATTAAAGTCTTTCTATGGAAACTATTGTGGAACATATTTCCCACTTCTTATCTTTCCAAGTCCTTACATCGTCTCATATCCTCTTGTGTAATTTGTTTTTTGACATTCTCCCATATTTTCTTTGAATATAAAATCATCTTAGAGTTGTGGGATAAGGTTCAGTGCCATGTTAGGGTGGGTTTCATGTTCTTTTAGAATTGGGCAAATGGGGCTTGGCTTGAAGAAGGGGGGAATCTGGGTTCGCCTACTGTTCCCTATCTAATGCCTATCTTAGATACCCTATCTAATGCCTATCTTAGATAGCCTTATTGCAACATCCTTGTGGTCAAGGTTTTCTATACCGGGCGGTATGTACCGGTCCACCAGCTGACTGATACGCGGACCGCTCGCTATCGGGTGGTACTGCTAGGTAGCGGCTGTTTCTGCCCGTTACCACGTGAAATCTATCGATAATGGTCGATTTCGACCGTCGTCGGCCGCTGTCGAGCGGTATTAGTCGAGGGAGGGAGAAAGAAGAAGAGGGAGAAAAATACATGGAGTCCTCTTTGCTTGTGCGATCCGTCGCTCCCGGGCGATTTCTTCGCTGGCGGGTGGTTTCTTCTTCCTGCGCTGGGAGAAGAAAAGTCTCCTCACATGGGGAGAAGGAACGAGGTGATGTCGCCACCCTTTTTTTTATTTTAAACTTTTTTATATTATATTTATATTATATTATACCGAACGGTATGCCCTATGCGTACTGCTTGGTACTAGGTACCGTACGTACCAAGGTTTGCAATTTCGATATTTACTGTCCGGTATGGGCGGTACATATCGGTCCGTCAGGTTGCTGGTACGTGGACCGCCCGCTATCGGGCGGTTCTGCCAAAAATCGATCGTCGGCAGTCGATTGAAGGGAGAAATCGATCGCCAACGGTCGATTGAGGGAGAAATCGACGTCGGCGGTCGATTGAGCAAGAAAAAGGGAGGAAGAAGAAGAGGAAAAAGAAGAAAAAAAAAAGAAAAGAGGAGAAAAAGAATACCTATCGCCCGCGCGTGGTCCTCGCCTGTGCGCCGTCGCCGCCCGCGGGTCGCGGGCGCTCTTTCTCTCGCGCAGGGAGAAAGATCGAGGCGACGTCGCCCCTTTTTCTCTTTTTTTGTAATATTTTAATATTTTTAATATTATATTAGAAATTTTTTTATATTATATTCTAATAATCCGGACGGTATGCACTGTGCATACCACCCAGTACCAGTACCGAGATGAACTCGGTACGCCGGTATGGACCGGTAAGTCAAACCTTGGTACGTACCATACCGAGCTGAGTTCGGTACGTCGGTATGGACCGGTATGACAATCCTTGCTTGTGGTAGTTGTGGTTGGCCCGGAATGATGCCCACTTTCACAATTACAAGACCAATAGTATATCTATTTGGAGGAAGGTAGTGACCACTACTAATGACCAATTTCATTTTACCAAAATTGCTTAGGGGACTCAAAAATAGTATTTGTGCGGTTAGAAATATTGAGTGAGTGCTGGGAGGGTTTTCTTTTAGCTTGTAATGGCCTCTTATGACTTGGTTTCTGGCAGTGCAGGTGTGGGCTATTCCCTGAAGGATGAGCAGGGATGATTAGTGGCTCCGGGGTTTGTTGACAGCCACATGAGTTCACTCATTCAAGCTGAAGGGGTTGTGCTGGTAGCAGCAGGGTTAAAGCATGCAAAGAGGCTGAATCTAACTAACCTAAGGATACATTCAGATAGAGTCTTATAAAGATTCTCATGGGAGCTACACCTGCTCCTTGGCCTATTCGGTCCATCATTGACAATATCAAACAGTTGGTTGGTGGGGCCAATCCAACTGAGTTTACCCATGCGTCTAGAGCAAGTGTTCCTTTTATACATAAGCTGGCCAAGATTGGGATGGTTTGGTTGGAGATTGTCCTCCAAGTTTTATTCTGTCTGATCTTCAACATGAGTAATTGTTTCCTATAAAAAAAAACATGTGGAAGGGATCAGTTACTCCTAACTCATTGTTTCTTCTGATACTTATTTCATTATGCAATATGTGGTACATGCCTATAAAAAGCATATGGTAGATGATGTCTTGCTGTTGATAATACAGGTTACTCATCCAATTCATGACCAAACATTTTACTTGACTTTGGACCACAAACGGAAGCTCAAGGAAGAATATGGTAGGTTGATGCATAGTCAGTCTATTTTCGAGAGATCTATGTTTAGTTCTTTCATGATGTTAGCTGCTATTTATTTAAAATGGTGCAGGAATTGAGCCATGGACATTTGTTCAGAAACTTGGAGATGCTGTTTTTATTCCTGCTGGTTGCCCCCATCAAGTAAGAAATTTGAAGGTAATATGCAATCTATACCAAGGTTTGCTATACTGTATCATATCGCTCATTACGCCCGGTATGTACTGGTCCATTAGAGGACCGGTATGCTTGGTACCTTAGTATAGCATGTGTCGGTATGCTCGGTACGTACCATACCAGCAGTTGATCGATACGTCGTTATGGTATGAGATTGCGAACCTTGATCTATACATTTGTTTGAAATTCCTATATTCACATACACTTACGAAAGTGTGCAATAGATGAATTTGAACTTTGCATGTGCAATAAATGAACAAGAACTCATGTGGCAAAAGCCACACGACAGCTTGAGAAACATCAAACTGTAAGGGAGTCTGTTACTGTTCCAATCTATTTTGACATATCTTGATGTTCAGGTTAATCAACCCGCTTCAATTTTTTTGACTGCTTTATGATCCGACACTCTTTATTGAACTAATGTTTTATAGACTATTTATGAGACTTGAAGTCATCGGAGATGACTTCTTTGTATGCTTATGTGCTTAAGTGAATCCTTTTTTGTTTTACTGTGAAAAATAGAGCATAAAATTAATTCTCTTGATAGATGGACATTTCTGAATTAACTAGGGTTACCTTTTACATCTCTTCTGATGTTTTTTTTTGCCTCTTAAAAGTCATGCATAAAAGTTGCCCTCGACTTTGTCTCTCCCGAAAACATCAAAGAGTGTGTCCATCTGGCTGATGAAATTCGTGTGCTTCCAACCAATCACCGAGGGAAGGAAGATAAACTAGAGGTATTTTTCTGTCAATAATTTGTTGCTTGGTAGTTTTATCACATGAGCTTTAATTAAAGGGATCATGACTGATGTATTTAGTGCCAACAATTGGTTACCCTTGCTCATATCCTGGCAGTGCCACTGGTTTAAAGTTTTTGCTAGAGTTTGACATGAACAGGTTCAAGAACCCTGCAAACATCTGTATAAAATGCTAATACAATGAATTCCCCATTCCTATTATTTGTTAGCAATTACACTATGAAACATGGTGTCTGAAAAATGTCATTTGTGCAGGTGAAGAAAATGGTAATCTATGCAGTGCAGCAGGTCATTAAAGATTTAGAAGAGTTGGGCAGGTGAGTGATAAATCATGGTTTTAGCTAAATGATCTTTTTTTTTCCCTCCTTTTGGAAAATTAAACAACTTTGCTTTGCCTTGTATAATAATATTTATTTATTTATTTTTCCTCTATTATTGCAGCTTATGAGAAAAAAATTTCTCAGACACCGTCTGCACAGGAACATGTTAAATTTGATGAAAGGAACAGAGGCCACATCCTCTGCACAGGAACACGCCAATTTTTTGGGGTTTTTTTGGGTTTCTTTAACCAGGTTATTTACATCGATCAAACTTTCTATTATTCAGGATAAGAAATACAATACTGCACTACATTTTGTTCGCACCGATTGCCTATACCAATCCGAATCGCGTATCAAGTTGGTGGTGTAGATCGTGAGTGACGCGTATCTTTTGATATTATATGTATGTGTAACTCCAATAGGAATTTATAGCACCCGAAGATGTATTGGGTGTCGTTGCATCCACGTGTATTGGACTTGTAACGATTTGGTCTAATTACAGCACTAGAAGTGTCAACACATATTACCACGTTTGATGCACTAAAATGATCTTAATTTTTGACGTTGCCCAACGATGTGATTAATCAATTTGTTAAATCATTGTTCTGCCGCAATCTAATTAGCCCAGGCCTTGGGATTATATTGCTTTAAGATTAAATTAAATATAATGTGGATTAAGCTAATACATTACACTATCTGGTTTTTTTAAAATTGTATCTAATTAATACATTACATTATTTTTTATTCATAATAGGATCTATTTATGACTTCTACTTTAATTATGATAAAGACTCTTATTTTGACAGAAACAATAATAAAGTTAAACGGTCAGCTAATGATGAAAGCGGGATCAATCTCATTTCTGAGTTTTATTAGTTAAGTTAGCTAGCACATACTATCATCAAACTTTGTCATAGTTAGAAGTAAAAGTGGCAGACAGATTCCTCTGCAAATAAGAGATTTTGAAGTAAATGTTGAGGATCTTGAACTCTTAAAACTCTTGTGAGTGGTACTTAGGTGTGAGATTCATTGGATGAGGTTTGTAAATAGATCTAAGATACTGTCACAAGATCAATGTCACTACCAACTTTCAAAGTTGTCTTTTGGATAAATTCTTAAAAAAAGAACCTACAAATTTTTATTTATTTTTTCTGCTGAGCACCTCTTTTGGTTTATTTTTGCAGGGCACTCTTGTTTTTAAAAGATTACTTTTGGTTATCACTTTTGTCCGTTTCTACAATGGATACAATGATGGTTATAGAGAAGGAGCTGAAAAGGGGCGAGCTACCAATGGGTTTAAAAACGATAATGGGGGTGGTACGTGATGGAGATTCAAGATCTAACAAGAAGTGTTGAGTGTAGCTCAACACCTTCAACATAGTCGAGGAAGTCGTGTGCACCTATGACGTCGTCCCCTATCGATTTAGCAACCCAAAGGCCAAAAGCAACTTTCCCTATTCCTCGACTCCCTCGACAACGAGCGTAGCATCCTCTCAGCCCTAGTGTTATGATCATCGAGTCTTATACCTCCTCATCAGATATTGCTCATCTTAATCGCTCGTCACGATGTCAATGGATAGGTTCAAAGTTAGGATAATCTTATGTTTTAGAAAATAAGATGCATTTTGTATAAATAAACTGAAATGGAAAATTCTGCAAGGAACAAAAGATAAAAATTTGTATATTTTTTTTAGTAATATGCCCTTGTCTTTTTATTTAAGCAATGTAAACAGTCCACCAATCATGTGTGTGATCTCATAAGTAACGATAATTGACAGGCGGTATTCTCCCATCTCCATGCCTGTACCTTCCCTAGATTCCAACCAGATTCCTTGGCTTCATAGCACACCGCGGTGAATCCCCACTCTATACGTCATCGATTCCCCCAGTTGCCATCGTTCTTGTTCTTATCGTCATTGTCAGTCCGACTGTCGATCAGTTATTCTTGCAAAAAACTGAGGGTTTTCTGGTCATTTTCTAAAGGAATACCGACGCCAACTTTTCTTGGCCATTGGTTATTATCCCCACAGGAGAAACGGAGTAGATTCGAATGAAGGGGAAGGGAGGGCATGGCGTCGTGGAACTCGCTCGGCTTGGAGATCACGTACGAGGCCTTTGGATGGATTGCCTTCTTCTCCTGGTCCTTCAGCTTCTACCCTCAAGTTATTCTCAATTACAAGAGGAAAAGGTTCGGATCCTCTTTGATTCCGTCGTTTATATTTTCAATCTTCATTTTCTCTTCTTTTCTGTTATTCTCTGAGGCAAGATCGGATTTTGTTTGGTTTCTTGCTGAATTTATGGGATTTTAAGGTGGTAATATATCGATTCTGGTCTTGTTTCTTTCGTGATCGAAGCGTGGTGGGCTTGAATTTCGATTTCCTGGTGCTCAACATGACGAAGCACTCGTCGTATCTCGTATATAACGCGGCCATGTTCTTTAGCCCTGTGATCAAGAGGCAGTATCATGAGAAGTATGGTTTCGGAGAGGTTGGTATCTTTTCTGTGTCTCCTTGTCGTTGATTTCTTTTTGGATATGTAATTATTGTTTTGTGCTTCTGGAAAGGTAATTTCGACCGAATTCCCAGTAAAAATGACATTTTGATCGAATCGATGGAGAGGCAAACAACGTTACCCTTTGTGCTTTCCCTATTTGACTTTAGGGTACATTGTTTTTTCCACCTCTGTCCTTGTTCGATTTCAACTTGCCCGCCCGTAGCTTAAAGGTTGTCGTTAGGCCATCCATGTTGTTCGTCGTTAGTCATCTTCATCCTTGTTGTTACGTACCTCATGCTTCACGTCGGTGCAGTTACATTAAGCCGTTCAGTGGCACGCTGATTACGTTCCTTGTTCCTTCACAGCAGAAACCGTCTTCTGGTTGTTTCCGAAATCGGTTTTTCTCTTTCCCCAGACTTTTTTGCATCTTCGTAATGGGAATGGGTTTCAACTATAGGCTTACTCCAAAAGCAACTGAGTAAGAAGGAAGAAGCAGAAGAAGAAAGGAGGAGGAGACGAATTGGAGGTGCGGCGGGTGACAGCCATAGGTTCGGTGCGACAGGGGCAGTCAAGCCACAAATAATGGAGAGGAGACACTTTTGTGTCATAAGCCCTGGTGCATCGTGCAGCTGTGTTTAAGAAGACAAAAAGAGAGCTGGTTAAGTAATTAAAGGGGACCATACTATTTCAAATAGGGAGCTCCACGTCCGGCCTAGTTCATGCCCAGACTGGTAGATATCTGTTGGGTATGGGTAGATCTGGACAAAATTGAATTCCTTCTTATAATCACTATAAGATGTCTTAGTATTAATTGCAATGGACTTATGTCAATTTAGTAGTAAATTTTCATTCAGTCTTCTCTCTTCCTTTCTGGGAGGCCAATTCTCTTGAGCTACATAATGCAGTGATGGACAATCATATCTTTTTTATTGGATGGAGACCATCTGTATAAGTTGATTTGTTTTTGTTTTAAAATCATTGTGGTGGCATTCTATAAAGTATAAGCCTGTGAACCATTTCTGTCATAATATTGAATTATCTTCCAAACTTCCATTATACACGTTAAAATATTAAGTATGGGTTTGTTCAGCCGCCTTGCTGAAGGTTTTGCCATAGATTCTACATATGTAAATTATTGATTTGCTGATTAACATCATGTTGGTTTGGAATGTTTATTCTCTAGGATGTATGTAGAATTAATTCTCTTAATTTCAGATGATTCCTGTAGCTGCAAATGATGTGGCTTTTTCAGTGCATGCTGTTGCATTGACAGCTTTTACATTGTTCCAAGTTTTGATCTATGAAGTAAGTAATCCTTCTTGTATGAGATCATTTTCTTGCTGTATGATATATAATCCCTTACCTTCTTTCCTCTGCTAACTCTCTTTTTGCCTCCTTTTTTATTCTTAATCTCTACAGCGTGGAAATCAGAAGGTCTCAAAGACTTGCATTGGTATCACCGTTATTGTCTGGCTTTATGCTGTGGTCTGTGTGTTCTTAGCCTGGCCCAATCATTCTTGGCTTTGGCTCATCTCTGTTTTCAAGTAATCCTTTGTTCTTATAAGAAAACTTAATTTGAAAAGATAATTTAACTAAAGAAACATTTGTGCGGTCTATCTTCTGGAACCCCAAGAAAGAATATTTAAGAAGACACCTTTAGCATCTATAAGTTTTGCTTTTTTAAAAAAATGACTTCTTGCAGTTGTCTCATATACTATTAATTTTTCTTTAATGGCATGAATTCAGCACAATACAGGTTATCATGACAGCAATCAAGTACATCCCACAGGTATAGATGCTTTTCTCATTTGTTTTATATTTTATTTGCATAATTAATATAAAATGTAAAAAAGTGATAGATAAAATTTATTATCTCATTTTAAAGGATGGTATATATTTACTCATGTTTTGATAATAGATCATTTTATATCAAGATTTCTGAATATTTGCCCTCAAGACAGTGTTATAGTGGTGTCTGGAATATGTCCAATTAAGCAGCCAGACATTTTTTTTTCAAATATAATTGAGGCCTAATAGGAGTTCCATTTGATAGAAAAACCACCTCATGTAATACTTATCTTTTGGTGATAGCGAGCAATTATTTTGAGGTTTAAATAAGTTATCATGCATATTATGGTTGGCTTGATACATAATGAGTGATGCTTGAAACCATTTTGATATTAGGTTATTAACCACTATAATTTTAGGACTTCCTCTACCCAACATAAGCAATTGTGTTTTTCTATGACAGTAGAATGATACCATGCTAGACTTCCACCCGGTGTATATACACTTTTGCATTTTGAACCTTGTCCATTAAAACAATTCTGGTTCTTTGTACCATACCTTGTGTTTTATCCATCAGGAAACTTGGTTGCTTCTCCCTGGTTTCATACAAGCTGATAAAATCTAGCTGGCAAGGCTGGTTTTCCAGCTAACAGACCAACATTTTTAGGTTCTATAAGAAGCCAACTGAGTGACCTCTAGAAATCCTGCATTAGCCACATTAGTTCCACGCTGTGGTTATTGCTTGAGATGAGTCACTGTCCATCCTTAAATGCCACCATCTGGCTACCCCTTTTTGAAATTTGACCAGTGTGGTTCTGACTTTGGTCATGACATGAAGCAGCATGGTGGACCATGACATCTCTAGAATCCGACATCACCAATGGGGGAGATTCAATCTGACTTCTACATCATAATATTCGTAATTATAAGTTGTTTTGAATACATGAATCCTCTATCAGAGTCAAGGTCATTAGTCAGTTATCTCAAGGGATAAAGTATTAGAGATCTTCTATAGATAATTGTAAAAGGATTATATAATTTTTTTTCAGGAAGTAGACTGTAGAAAAATTTGCAAATTGCAGAAGTTTCTGGCTTTAGTTTTCAGGTTTTGTAGATCAGCATATAAGCATACATAGTTGTCATATAGTTAATAATCTATCAAACTAACTGCAGCTAAGCTAAACTTACAAATAAGTGAAGGAACTATAAAGGTAATTTGGACTACACATGACATCCTCAACATGGGTACATAATATAGTAGAATATTCTTTACAAATTTCCTAGAGTCTTCTTCAATTGAAAAAAAAGAGAATGTGAAATAAGATACTTTTAAGGTTTTACTTTTACCAATTTTCTTTTTTGTTTTCTAGATGATAGATATAGCTTCTTATACTAATGCGTTTGTTAGGCATTCATGAACTTCCAACGCAAGAGTACAGTGGGTTGGAGTATCGGCAACATCTTGCTTGATTTATTGGGTGGCATGCTGAACTTTGGTCAGATGGGTGTGCAGTCTATAGATCAGGGTGTGTCATATGTTTTCCAGCAGATGTTCTCATCCATTATGTGTCATTATTCTGATTTTACTATCACATGTTTTGATGCAGAGACACTAGTTAACTTCTATGGAAATTTCGGCAAGACATTGCTTTCACTGGTATGCAAATGTTTTTTTTTCTTTCGTTTTGCAATCTACATCGGAGATGCACGAGATATTTTTTCTTACAGCTTTCATATCATTTTTTTGTCTCAAATAATGGCCAGTCCTGTTTAGCTGTTTGTGGTATAATTTTCTGGGGCAATCCTGTAACAGTATTTGAATTAACATCTTTGAGTGCATTTGTTTTTCCTGCAATTCTTTTAGATGTTCTTTCAATTACATTACTGATGCTAAAAAAGCATGGAAGTAGATCTAAGAAGACTATTAAAAAACAACAATGATTATATGACCCTAAATATGGTTAGTGATAATATCTTTATTGTAGCTCAATGGTAGGGCTGTTGTGACCCCAAGTTGTTGGAATGTCTCATTTGTTATTGTTGGTCTAAATATATTACAACCTAGACAATTTATTTCAGAAAATTTCTAGATCAAATATTTATCGGTAATTTATTAAATGTAGTTTGGAGCAGCTTGATGTTTTGTACAGTTTTAGTAGTTTTGCTAACACTTAGTTAATAGTTAGTTACAGTGTTCATCATGGGTCATTTTACAGAGTTCATTTAGCTTCTTTGGTTTAACTCTTCTAATAGCAATTTGTTCAATTTATAATTGATATCCTATTTTACTCATCACTAAGTTGAATACAAATGCCCAAACTCGTGACTGGACCCATTATACCTATGGTATTCTAGGGATCCGCAACTCAGGTCCTGAGTTTGGATGTGTTGGCATGTCGAGTAGCCCAATGTGAACTTTCTCTCTTCTTGATTTCCTTTCGTTCTTTATTACACTCCTTCCTTGTATCTCCTTCATCTCCTTAGCCTCTCATTCTTCACCCCCTTGATATCCTCTCTTCTATAATCCTGCTATTCCTTGTTCTCCTCTCCCTCCTCTATTGGATCTCCCCCTTGTCAGTCATCCTCTCAGCCTCCTATCCCTTCTCTTCACCTCCTCGCTTGCCGATGGGGCTGCCGCCGCCAAACAAGGGCATGCTGCTGTTCAGGAATGGAGACAGAGCGCAAAGATTGAAGCCTTGCCTCTCCCTCGTCTATTGGATCTCCCCCTTGTCAGTCATCCTCTCAGCCTCCTATCCCTTCTCCTCACCTCCTCGCTTGCCGATGGGGCTGCTGTCGCCAAACAAGGGTATGCTGCTGTTCAGGAAAGGAGACAGAACGCAAAGATTGAAGCCTTGATGTGAATGCGATGGCAGGAGCTTCTTGTTGTATTTTTATTTTTCCCCTTTTCTTCTATCGGAGACATTAAGTAATAAATAAAAAGAAACTAAAATTAGGCTGGCCTAACTCAGAACAAGTCTAGTGGCCATAGGTCGAGACTGTGTCGGGTTGATCCTTTGGATTTCTGGATCCAATATGCACCACATTACTCCTCTAGGAATAGATAGTAGGTGACTTTTAATGAGGTAGATTTGGTGATGGAGCCGATATTGCAAGTTAACTCATCAGTTTGCTTTAAGAATCAACCCGATCAACTGACTAGTGGCATTATCATGTTTGAATTGTTTTGGTCAGTGTGCTAGTTCTTTTACAATTCAGTGTCAGAGTGGGGAAAAGGAGATCTATGGTTTCTCACTGTGTAACTCTTCTTCTAAGGACATACATGCATGCTTTGATTTATCTAGTATTGATGCAGACAAGACACCAGACTACAAATCGATTAGAACTATTACAAGTATATGATGATTTAACAAATAGTTTTTTTATCATTTCTGAACTTGCTAAATTTGTTTTATGATAAGACGATATAATTATCCCAGAATGCTGTTAAGCTGTCAGTTTTGCATTCCGTTTCTTCTATGGTGTTCTTGATCAATGATTGACCCCAATTTTATGGTAACTGAGCATGCAGGCGATTTCTAAATGTAGCTAGAAGATAACTCGAGTCATTGCATATCTTGCACATCTCTGCTCATTTAATCCAAAATGCTTGTCCTTTAAGTTAATTTTTTTTTCTTTTTCTTTTGCAGGAAGTAGTGCTCTTTGATATTCTCTTTATTTTCCAGCACTATGTGCTCTATCCTGTGAAGAATGAAGTAAACCCAACCATTATGGAAGAGAATATTGCTCCACTTATCAATTCTGAAGAGAAACCACAGTTAGCAAATGTGTAGGGGATTGATTACCATAACTTTGCTCTCCTTAAGATCATTCAGATTGCATATTAACGATTGTCCTGCATTCAACGACTCAACGTTAAACTGGTAGCAAAGAGGGACGGCATAAGTTTGGAGTTGATCGATCTGTTTTACATGAGCATCTTGCAGTTGTATGAGGCTGTGATTCATAAATGGTGCTTTGATACACATTGAAACTTGACAATGAAAGTGATATTCTCCTGTGATGATATGATCAATGATATGTAAAGTATCCAGCTGGGGGTCAATATATTAAGTTAGCTATTACTGATTGCAATTAGATTCAACATGCTTGGAAACTGCCCTCCAATTTGTGTTATTGCACTTCCCTCTTGCTTGTGTAAGAGTTAGCAGTATTGTGTCTCTGAATTCAGTAGTAAAGTCTCTCTAAATTCAACTGTCACAGCAATTGTCTGTCTCTGATTCACATCCTACCTGTTTGGTACTGCTTCTTTAAAATTTTTATGTAGTGGGAAATATGTCTGCAAAGTCTACATCCTATTTTATTTTGAGAAGAATGTTCAGGGGTTTGTTTTGATCAAAGAATTTTTGTCTTTGACAAGATGTTGTGAATATGTGGATAAGTACACATACTAATTGTTTTGGATGTTCGATTTGCATGAAAGAGGTTTTTAAACTCAACCTAAGGTTTTACGGCACTATATCAAACCAATGTTTGAATTAACATAAAAAGATAAATGCTAGCTTAAATCTTCTTCATCCAATTGCTTGAATCCTCAAGGAATACTGACATCTAGCAGAGTAGAACATGGTAGTTAATTTTACCACATGTATACGTCACTGAGCTTATTATGCAGTGAAGGAAAACTCAGATGCACACTCTTTGGCCATCAACGTTTATTTGTTTGTGATAAGCTTGGTATCAGATAAATCAAGGACACCGTCTCTTCTCCGTAGTGACAATTGAAAGAACATTTCTTTGTGGTCGAATTCATTTCTTTAGTGGAACAGTTATTTTACTAAGTTTTTTTTATTTTGATTTCTTTCATTCTTAATCATTTGATTTTGCATATGGAAATAGTCAAGACAACAACTTTTTGACCTAATATGCTAATGTTGAAAATGATATGGTACTGGTACACTTCTAGAACTCTTTTTTCTTTATTTTGTGGTTCTGTTCAATAACATTTTTTGATGTTGGGTTACTTCTGGGCTCACGATAAAATTTATAGTATGTACAAGAAACTCCATCTATATGTTTAGTTACGATCTTCCTATAAAATTTCAATTTCCTTCAGACATAAGAGGCATATAAAATGTATAGTATATATAAGAAACTTAAATATGTACGTACATATATAGTACGATATGACCATTACAAACTTAAATAATGTTACTTATATTTATTTAACTAATCTTTTGTGAGGGCAATAAACTTAAGTAATGTTTCCATTCTCTAGTATTTTCTTTTATTTTCTCTAGGAGAACACATTTGGAAATGATTTGTTTGTCAAAATTGTAACCTTATTGTGCCAAATTAAATAGTTATGGTTGGTTTTATTGTTTAATGGACAAACATATATATCTTAAATTTTTTGTTTTCAACGTTCTCCTATTGAATTTTTATCATGTAAAAGAGGATAGGGCCTACACATCTGCTCACCAAATTAGTTAGGAGGCTTTTCGATAAGGTGTAGCTACTAGTATGAGAGTTCTTAGTTCAATTTAACTATTAATTCCTCATGGGTAGATGATCATATTGTTGATTTGGCTTTTCCAAGGTGGGTCATTTAGATTAGCATTAAAGTTTAAACTTGTTTGGCCAAATTATAGTTAAAGTTATGGTTGCAAGAAAATATTTTGCTTTGGTAGGATTAGGAATTTGAGGTTTTTTTTGATGTGTAAATAAATTAGAAGTAACCATAGCCATAGATCAAAGAAAATAGTTTACAAATGATAAATATATTATTACATATATTCAAGCCATTTTTAATGTTTTAAGAAACCTACTCTAAATACTTGAGACATCATATGTTTACAAAAAATTTATTTCTATATAATGCATTTGGAAGCCGCAAGAGTTTTATTTATATAATAGAATTTCATTCAATCCATAATATTTGTAATACGTAATTTTTAATCCAAGGAAATACTCGATTGAATAATAGATCAAGGTAAAACATCGTTGGAGGAAAAAACTCAAACTGTAAAAGCTAGGGTAAAAAAAATCCTCCTTGAGCTTATTCAAGGGGAGGTTCAACCGATTTATTTACCCACAACCTGGGTCAAATAAAGGAAAAAAGAAAAAAAAAGATCATAGCCCAAGTCAGGCCCTCACATAATACTCCATCTGAAATCAACTCCAAATAAGAATTCCACTTGCATATATGTTTGTCAAACTCAAAATAAATGATGTAATTTATGATGAAAATAAAATTTGAGTAGCATCATCATCATCTATGTATCCAATACATAAAACCAATGCAAAACTCATATAGTATGAGAAAGAAATTAATAAAAGTTATAAATGCGTTTACTTATAAATGATCGCTCACAGAAATAAAGAGACTTGACCAGATGATATATTAATTGTGGTCCTCCTGAATGATTAGGCCAAAGATGTTACTCATTTAAAAATTTCTAATATGGCTACAATAACCTCCGAGAAAATGAAGACACCAAAAGGATGATTGAACAATGCAACATTTAGGATCTAAGAAAAGAGTGTGTCTAATGAGATCATGCAACATAAAGAAATAATATACCACGAGCAACGAAGACGGTCGTGCATGGAAGACGGTCATGCATGCAACTAAGAAAACAAACCGAAGAAGGAACAAACTTTTCTTTTTTTTTGGTCTTAGAAAAGGTAAATACCAAGAAAGTCAATGCACTAGGGAATTAGAGAACCAATGCAGAATCTAGTATCCAATAAAGTATACGTAATCAAAAGACACACAAGATCCCAACAGAAGAACACCAAGAAGAAAGAACTCAGAATCTAGAATCCAAGAAACTAGTGTACGATATCCCAATGAAAGAACATCAAGAAGAAATAACTCGAAAACACACACATGCAAGATCCCAACGGAAGAACAAAAAAAAAAATAGAACTTAAAGACACGTACATGCAAGATCCAATGGAAGAGCACCAAGAAGATAAAACTTGAAAGCAGAGACATGAGACTACAAAAAAGACATCAAAGGCAACCAGCACCTAAGAATCGAGATCTAGAAGAAAAAAATAAATCAACTCGAAAGCACAAAATCAATTCGACATGAGTTCCAAAAAGAGCGCAAATCAATGTTGATAGCGCAAATCAATATTGCCAAAACAAGAACAACAACTACAGATGCGGGCAAAGAAATTTTTAATGTTAACCTGAGGTTAAAACGGGAGGTCGGAGGAGCCGCAGCGGGAGGAGCTAGAGATGTAGGAGGAGCAGAATCTTGGTAGATATCAGTGGTGAAGGCATTGATCGGGTTCTCGCAGGAGGAGGAGAGAGAGAAGAGGCATGAAGTGTCGATCGGCTTCCCCAAGAATGCTTTCTAACAAGCCAAAAGGCATAGGCAAGCGTTGTCAGTACCTTCGATGGTGGCAGAGAGGGCCACACAGCATTGTAAGGTCGGGGGAGCGTCCCAAAATAAAGGAGGCAACTTCACCAAGTGGGATAAGCAAAATAGTATGGCCGCCATCGACACTCGGATAGGGATATAGAGGAAGCAGCATTCTAGCGGAGGAGGCTTACAAGTGCAGGTAAAGGAAGATGAAGCCGAAGAGGGAGACAAGCGGGGAGAAGGAGAGCTTCATTCGTGATCCTTCTTGATCGAATTCCGGTAGCCAACGCGTGCATGAGAGAAGGAGAAACAACCTTGGCATGGAGAAAATGAAGACGAATGAGAGATAATATAGTCTCGGTTCTTGAATGCCTTCCTCCAGCCAACGAGATTGACAGAGGAGAGTTAGAGAGGAGAAATAGCCTTCGCCGGGAGAAGTCAAACACCTAGAGGAAGATGAGACAGACTTCCTTCTTGATCACCTTCCACCACTGAGAGTGGATACATAGGCTTCGTGAGGAGAGCAATTTCTTTCTTGATTGCCTTCCATATAGAAAGCACACGAGTGAGAGAGCTTGCAGTGAGGCTCCCCTATGTAACCTACGTCATGTTATATTTGAGATTCGTGCCTAATAAATTAGCCCAACAACTTTAGATGGGACCCATTAGCAGGGAGAAGGAGAGCTTCATTCTTGATCCTTCTTGATCGAATCCGCCAGCCAACGAGAGAAGGAGAAACAACCTTGGTCGGGAGAAGATGAAGACGAAGAGGGATACGAGCGGTGGAGAGATAAGACAGGCTTGGTTCTTGATCACCTTCTGCCGCCCAACGAGAGTTAGAGAGGAGACAAGCGGGAGAAGACAGGCTTCCATAGAGAGGATAAATAAATAGCCTTCTTGGGGGAGAAGATGGAGAGGGAGAAGAGAGGTTTCATTCTTTAACACCGTATGCATATAAAGCACACATTTGATAGAGCGTGTGGTGAGGCCCGATGTAAGCCACGTCAAGTAATCTTTCACATTTGTGCCATTAGCGTAGGAAATAAAGTAGACATGATAATGAGCTGCAGAACCCAAACATGCATCATGCCTAATTCATCGATAAGATATGTCTGATGGCTCTTTAACATTTTATTAATCTCAAAGGTTCATATTGATGCCGAGTGATCAAGCTTGGTGGCCTACCATCACCATCGCCATTGCCATCGTAGCTCGGTAGCAATGCCATCGTTCGTCCTCGCGGCGTGATTTTATCTTCTTCATATGATTGATTAGCTTCTTCCACTTATCTTAAGTTCGCATATATGATGGAGCTTTTCTATCCTTATATCATGATGTTTCATATAGATTACTGGTTTCTCTCCATTAATGTGTTGGATTCCTTGCAATCGGTAACTTCCAGATGGGGTCAGAGAACATAAGCTATCATCTTGAGGAAGAACTCTCTCCGTAATTAGATCCTCAAGTGCCACATAGAGTATGACTTTGATGGCCCACCACTGCTTCAAGACATGTATTATGACACTTCGTCTCCCAAAACATCATCATCAAACATGTAACATCCAACTTGTAGTCTCACCCAAACATGTATTAGGGCATTTTCCAATTCTCTTATTATTATCAATAAGAGTATAACAAAAAAAAGTAGATAATCTTAAAAGTAAAATATGCTAATTTACTAAATAAAATGATAACATTCTCCATTTAGACAGTGATAAAATTTTAATATGTAAATATTTCTTTTAGCTAATTAGCATCGTGGTGATCTATTTCGTCGATCATCTTTCTCCTACTATAATATAATTTATCAATTGATCTCACAATGATCTGCTTCTCATCAATGTGATAATTATTCTTCTCTCTAGGATTTCATCTTCCTTATATTTTTTTTACTTTTTGAATTTTCTCCCTCTATTATTTTTCTCTCTAATAGTGCTATTTTTGTCTCTAATAACCCTATTATCTATCTCTAGAGTCCCTCTCTGTAGCTTATTTCTTTCTCTGAACAAACTTAATTCTCTCTCTAATTGGGTCTGGTTAAGGCCCTCGATGAGATAAGATCAGTACTCGCGACACCTAACCGACATCGTTGTCATTTAAGGTGATATTATTTTAGTAGATTAGATAAACATTTAATTTTTTTCCTTATTTTTTTATGTTAATGTTTTGAAGATGGGTTAACATTGAATGACATGTTAATAAATCACTTACTAAAAGAAGTCTATCATTATGCTTCATGTTTGTATATTTAGATGTTTGAGAAGTAAAAATTGTTTATGTCCTTATTATCTCAAATTTGCAAGCTGTTACTGATACATCTGTATTACATGTGTGTTCATACATATTTTATATGCATATTTTGAATATTGATTGATATATATTTTGATAGAAATCATCAACTTAGTTACCATACACATTAATAGCTAAAGAGCTATGATACATATGGAATGTAAATTGACACCCTCCAACGAATTGAAACAAGATGGATCTTTCGATTGAAGTAAGAAAAAATATTTTGATTACTTTATCGATTGAAAAATGATAAATGATTAGAATAGCACTTTGATTCCCTTAAAAACGCCACAAAGTTAAGAGGAAAGCAACATTTTGGAGTTTTGAATGCCACAAGCTAAAAAGCTTGATAAGTTCCAAAATTTCATACAAAGAACTTAAAAACAAAACACATACTAGTGTTAGAAGATGATTATATTTCTGAAATTATTATTTTACAAAAGGAGTCAGCCTTGTTTATATAGAGCAAGGCCAAGTACAAAAGGAATGAACTGATTAAATACATTAAATGACATTTATATTCTCAATTCACGAATATAGACTATTCATGAATCTACCTTGAAAACCCAAAATAAAATGTCCATAATTCCCAATATGGTCCATCATGGCTTAATGACCTTTATTCTTCAAAATGGGTAAAATTTCGTCATTCTCTCAAGGCTAGACTTTCTTTTTATGATATGGACTTATCTGAACCGCGTTGACCATTTTAGGCTCTTCTTGCATCCATAGAACCATGATCGAATCTTGACTAGCTCCTTCCAAATGTCTTCCAATAAACAAGTTAAGGTTTCTTTTATCCTTTTAGCTTTAGCTTTTGTCATTGGTCTTCCATGAATAATAAAAGCGTCTTTGACATAATTATGATCAACTAGTTGGTTCATATCATTCCCCCTTTCCTCGAAAGAATTTATCCTTGAATCAACACCTTGATAACCTAGTAGTTCTAGTTCGTTTGCATTGTCATTGATTTCTTTGAAGGACTCGAAATGGATCATCTCCTCTTGGCATTAGTTTAGACTTTGGCTAGAAAATCTTTCCTTCCTCAAGTGTACCCAAACCTGATCACCAAGTTCCTTGGTCTCGTCAGGGTTGCATCTATATGCTGGTGTATTTGGTATACTTACACTAGAACGAAATCAATTTAATGCTCAATACCTCTAATTGGTAGCAAATCATTTGGAACTTCTTGGGGAAAGAGATCCTCATTTTCCTATAAAAGATAAATAATAACACTAGGTAAACTTTTGTTAATTTTGTTAGAAGCAATCAAAATGTCCTTATACATAAGTATAAGGGCTGCCTCATGGTTAAGGCTTTCTTTACATCACTTATTTTGGCATAAAACTCATTTTTCTTCACTCAAGCCTTCTTTGTTTTCTCTCCCCTTGTGTTTCCCAACACTCTCATTTTTTACCACTCAACTCACATTTTTTTTCTCTTTCTTGCTCCCTCCCTAAAGTTTTGGTTAATGAAGATTCAAGCTCCTTATATTGTTGCTTAACGAGCATTTGATCTTTAAAAATTGTTTTTGGAGGCAAAGGTCCAAGTTGATATTTATGTCTATCCATGATCAAAGAACAATGGTTCTTGAACCCATCATGTGTTATCCTTCGATCATATTGCCATGGTCTCCCCAACAACATGTGACTCGCATACATAGGTACCACATCACAAGAAACTTCATCCTTGTATCTACCAATTGAAAAAGTAACACTTGCCAATTTACCTTTACCACACCACTATCATTCAACCATTATAACTTGTAAGGTTTTGGATGTTTGATAGTGGGTAATTTCAGTTTCTCCATGAGTAAGGTACTTCCCACATTTGTACAAGTTCCATTATTAACAATCATGTTACATAATTTGTTAGTAATTAAATAATGAGTATAAAATAGATTCTCACGTTGTTCACCATGTTCATCATTTTTGTTCTACAAACTAAGTGTGCATTGAACAACTAAATTTTCACCTTTATCATACTCTACATCACTAGTATCTTCTAATGATGGAATGTTCATCATCATCCTCTCTCTCACTTTCAGATTCTACAATCTCATCCTACATGATCATAACTCTCTTATTAGGACATTCACGTGCCACATGTTCATGCCTAAGGCATTTAAAACACTTAATGTCTCTATTTTGATTAGGTTGATTCTTATATTTACCCTTGTTGCCTAATTCACTTTTGTCGTTAGTTTCATCAATTTTAGGATTCACAATGGGTTTATTATCCTCTTTACCCCAATTTAATTTCTAAGAAGAAGAATAACCCAAATAAGGTTTTGAATCATACATTGTGCCTTTTCTTTTGAGTTGCCTCTCAATCTTTATGGCCACATTTACCATATCCTCAATCTCCACATAATGTTGCAACTCCACAAGATTAGCAATGTTCTTATTTAATCCACTTAAGAATCGAGCCATGGTGACCTCATGGTCTTCCTCCACATTAGTCCTTATCATGGCTATTTCCATCTCCTTGTGATATTCCTCAACACTTATGAAATCTTATGTCAAAGTTTGCAATCATTGATACAAATCACTATAGTAATAGCTAGGGACAAATCTCCTTCTCATGATTTGTTTCATCTCCGACTAAGTCTCCACGGGCCTTTCACCAGTTCTACGCCAATCTTTGCACCATTGATCCCACCAAACAATAACATAATCACAAAATTCAACAATGGCTAATTTTTCCTTTTTTTTCTTTGGAGCAATTGTGGTATTCAAAGATCAGCTCCATTTTTTGTTACACTCCAAATATGCATCTAGATTATTCTTCCCTTGAAAAGGAGGAATTTTCATTTTGATGCTGCCTATCTTTTTGTCCACACCATCAAAACGTCCTCTTTTAGTTTGTCTCCTAGGATTGACATCTTGAGGAATTAGAGTAATTTGGTCATATTATCCATGTCTTCTACACTATCATATTCATCGTTGACAAGGGTTGGTTGTCTCTCATGCCGTGGTCCTCCTTGTAATATATTAATTGCATCATCATGTCTTTCTAGATGATCTCTTATATTTTTCATTATTTTGAACATACGTTCAAATTGTTGCTGCATTGCTTGAACTAAAAGATCATTTGATGAAGAACTCGCTTCTTTTTCTTTAGACATGTCAAAACCTGAGAAACAAAATTAGAACAACCTCACTAACACTCCCTCAAGTGTCTCACTCAAGATTTGACTTTTCTCGATACTGATCTCACCAGTATTACCTTTTACCTCTCTTATTTTGTTCTTTAGGTTCTTAGATGAACTAAATAAATAATTCAGATTATGACAATTCAAGAATAGTGAAATTGGGTAGGCTTAAAAGCAAACAAAAAAAAAGATGCCAATTTAAAGGTGTGTGTATTGCACTTCAATCATAATCAAGGATTAGAATTGAAATATCAAATGAATAAAGAAATTTTTTTCTAGAATGAAAATAGATTTCCAAACCAGAACAAGAATTCAAATGAACTAAGATAGAATTCTATAATTTGCAAGAATTATTTGAATCCACAATTCTGATCCTTTTTTTTACCTTTGATGTTCTCTTTTTCTTAACCTTTGATTTTGTCTTTCTCTCTCTTTTTCTTTACCTTTGATTTTATCTCTCTCTTTTCTTTTGTCCTTTGATTTTATCTTTCTCTCTTTTTTTTTGATATTTTGATTTTCTTTTCTTTTCTTTTTTTTCATACTATAAATTATGGAAAAACAATGAAGAACAGTAATAATACAAGAAACATAGCAAGGAAGTTGAAAGAAGAACATCAAGTACTAAAAGAAGGAGAAGAAAAGAAAAGGAATGCTAAAAGACAACAAATACATGGATAGACAAACCTTAAACTTGAGCTGAGCTCTGATACCAAATGATGAAAATCATTAACTTAACAACCATATACCCTAATAGCTAAAGAGCTATGATACATATGGAATACAAATTGACACCCTCCAACAAATTGAAACAAGACAGATCGTTCAAGATTTAAGTAAGAAAAACTATTCTGATCACCTTATCAATGAAAAAATGATAAGTGATTAGAATAGCACTTTGATTCCTTAAAAATGCTATAAACTAAGAAGTTTAATAAGTTCAAAGGAAAGTAAAGATTTTGGGGTTCTAAACGCCACAAGCAGAAAAGCTTGATAAGTTTCAAAAGTTCATACAAGAACTTAAAACAACAAAACACACACCAATATTAGAAGATGATTATATTTAAAAATTATTTTTTTTATAAAAGGAGTCAATCTTGTTTATATAGAGCAAGACCAAGTACAAAGGGAATGAGGTGATTAAATATATTAAATGATATTCATATTCTTAATTTGTGAATGTAGACCATCCATGAATCTGCCTTTAAAACCCAAAATAAAATATATCCACAATTCTTGATATGGTCCATCATAACTAAATGGCCTTTATTTTTCAAAATGGGTTAAATTTCATCATTCTCTCAAGGCTAGAGTTTTTCTTCATGATATGGACTTATCTGAATCGCATTGGCCATTTTAGGCTCTTTTTGCATCCATAGAACCTTGACTTAATCTTGACCAACTCCTTTCAAATGCCTTCCAATAAATAAGTTAAGGCTTCCTTCATCCTTTTAGCTTTAGCTTTTATCATTGGTCCTCCATAAATAGTAAAAAGGTCTTTGACATAATTATGACAAATTAGTTGGTTCATATCATATTTTGCATGCATATTTCATATATTGAATGATACATATGTGTTCATACATATAAGTCATATATAATTTTTACTACTCAAGCATTAAGGCTATTATTGCTTGATGACCAAAGTAGGATGCACGGTTAAATCTTTGTCCAATTTGAAGTCTTAAAAGATGAATTATGAGATTATTATGCATATGTCATTTGTGAACATACGTATGTCTCATTCTTAATTATTAAAGCCTCATCAAACGTTAGTTCTACATAGCGAGAAATTAAGCGCATATATTATGTTCGTATTTGATTGACCTCAATCAAACATATAGCTTTTTCTGACTTGTAATGTAATAGTTATATTACTAAGTTTTCTTTTAATTTCTTTCATTTTTTAGTAATCATTTGATTTTGCATGTGGAAATAGTCAATATAACAACTCTGTGACCTAAGATGCTAATGTTGAAAATGACATGGTACTGATACACTTCTAAAACTTGTTTTTCTTTGTTTTGTGGTTCAATGTTCTATGGTATATTTTGAAGTTGGGTTACTTGTGGGCCCACTGATAAAAAAATAAAAATGTGTAGGAGAATAGTTGGCCATCTAAATGTTCAAGTTACAATCTCCTATAAAATTTTGGTTTCCTTCGTAGAAAAGAGACATATAAAATGTATAGTATATACAAGAAACCTAAAATATGTATGCACATATATAGTATGATAGGTCCATTACATACTTAAATAATGTTACTTATATTTATTTAACAAATCTTTTGTGAGGGTAATAAACTTAAGTAATGTTTCCATTATCTAGTGTTTTTTTTCTTCTTTTCTCGAGGAGGAGAAGACATACTTTACTTTGGGAATGATTTGCTTGTCAAAGTTGTAACCTTATTTTGCCAAATTAAAATAGTTGTGGTTGCTTTTATTGTTTAATGGATGGACGTGTCTATCTTAAATTTTTTGTTTTCATCATTCCCCTATGGAATGTTTATCATGTAAAAGAAGATAGGGCCCTACACATCTGCTCACATAATAAGTTATGAGGCTTTTCGATAAGGTAGTAGCTGTTGGCATGAGAGTTCTTAGTTCAATTTAAGTATTAAGGGTAGATGATCAATGTTGTTGATATGGCTTTTCAAAGGTGGGTCATTTGGATTAGCATTAAAGTTTAAACTTGTTTGCCCAAATTATAGTTAAAGTTAGTCTTGCAAGAAAATATTTTGCTGTGGTAGGATTAGGAATTTGGGGTTTTTTGTGTACAAATTAGAAGTAACCATAGCCATAGATCAAAAAAAATATTTTACAAATGATAAATATATTATTACATATATTCAAGCTATTTTTCATGTTTTAAGAAGCCGACTCTAAATACTTAAGACATATATGTTTAAAAAATATTTATTTCTATATAATATATTAAGAAGCCACAACATATTTATTCAAATGATAGAATTTCATTCAATCTATAATATTTACAACGGGCACTTTTTAATCCGAGGAAATCCTTGATTGAATAATAGATCAAGGCAAAACCTCGTTAGAGGGAAAACCCCAACTGTAAAAGCTAGGGTGAAAAAAAAACCTCCTTGAGCCTACCTAAGAGGAGGCTCAACCGATTTATTTACTCAAAACTCAGGTCAGAAAAAGAAAAAAAATAAAAAATAAAAAAGCTCATAGTCCGAGCTAGGCCCTCACATGATGCTCCATCTGAAATCAACTCCAAATAAGAATTCCACTTTCATATATGTTTATCAAACTCAAAAAGAATGATGCAATTTATGATGAAAATAAAATTTGAGTAGCATCATCATCGATGTATCCAATGTAACACCAACATAAAAACTCATATAGTTGTATGATCATCCTTAAAAAAAAATTATATAAGAAAGAAATTAATATTTTGCTTTGGTAGGAGTAGGAATTTGGGTTTTTTTTTTGTACAAATTAGAAGTAATCATAGCCATAGATCACAAAAATATTTTACAAATGATATATATATTATTATATATATTCAAGCTATTTTTCATGTTTTAAGAAGCTGACTCTAAATACTTGAGACATAATATGTTTAAAAAATATTTATTTCTATATAATATATTAGGAAGCCATAACAGATTTATTCAAACGATAGAATTTCATTCAATCTATAATATTTGCAATAGGCACTTTTTAATTCGAGGAAATCATTGATTGAATAATAGATCAAGGCAAAATCTCGTTAGAGGGAAAAACCCCAATTGTAAAAGCTAGGGTGAAAAAAAAAACCCCTCCTTGAGCCTACTTAAGAGGAGGCTCAACCGATTTATTTACTCAAAACTCAAGTCAGGAAAAGGAAAAAAATAAAAAATAAAAAAGCTCATAGCCCGAGCTAGGCCCTCACATGATGCTCCATCTAAAATCAACTCCAAATAAGAATTCCGCTTTCATATATGTTTATCAAACTCAAAACGAATGATGCAATTTATGATGAAAATAAAATTTTAGTAGCATCATCATCGATGTATCCAATGTAACACCAACATAAAAACTCCTATAGTAGCATGATCATCCTTCAAAAAAAAAAAATTATATGAGAAAGAAATTAATAAAATTATAAATGTGTTTGCTCATAAATGATGGCACATAGAAATAAAGAGACTCGACCCAATGATATATCAATTATGGTCCTCCTTAATAATTATGCTAAAGATGTTACTCATTTAACAATTTATAATATGGCTACAATAAGCTCTAAGAAAATGAAAACACCGGAAGGATGATAGAACCAATGTTGAAAATAGTGTGTCCAACACGATTATACAATATACAAAAAAATGATACATCATGAGCAAACAAGACAATCATGCATACAACTAAGAAAACAAATGGAAGAAGGAAATAACTTTTCTTATTTTATTTTGGTCTCGGAAAAGGTAAATACCAATAAACTAGTATAAGTATTCAAAGATACACGCAAGATCTCAACGGAAGAACACCAAGAAGAAAGAACTTAGAATTTATAAACCAAGAAATCAGTGTACGATATCCCAATGGAAGAACACCAAGAAGAAAGAACTTGAAGACACATACATGCAAGATCCCAACGGAAGAACGCTAAGAAGAAATAACTCGAAGACACATATATGCAAGATCCCAATGGAAGAGCCCCAAGAAGAAAGAACTCGAAAACAGAGACATTATCGCCTTCCGCATTGAAAGCACGCGATTGAGAGAGCGTGTGGTGAGGCTCCCCTATGTATGCCACCTCATGTTATCTTTGAGATTTGTGCCTGATGAATTAGCCCACCAGCTTTAGATGGGACCCATTAGCATCGCACTCGGATAGGGATCCAGAGGAGGCAACATACTAGCGGAGGTGGCTTGCATGCATAGGCAAAGGAAGATGAAGTTGAAGAGGGAGATGAGCGGGGAGAAGGAGAGCTTCATTCTTGATCCTTCTTTATTGAATTTCGCCAACCAGCTTGCGCGCGAGAGAAGGAGAAACAACCTTGGCCGGGAGAAGATGAAGACGTAGAGGGAGACCATCAGGCGAGAGATAAGACATGATTGGTTCTTGATCGCCCTTTGTCGCCCAACGAGAGTCAGAGAGGAGATGGGTGGGAGAAGATAGACTTCCTTCTTGATCACCTTCCGCCATAGGGAGGATAAATAGCCTTCATGGGGGAGAAGATGGAGAGGGAGAAGAGCAATTTTGTTCTTGACTGGCTTCCACATAGAAAGCATGTGATTGAGAGAGCATGCGATGTGGCCCGATGTAAGCCACGTCAAGTAATCTTTTAGATTCGTGCCATTAGCATAGGAAAGAAAGTAGACATGATAATACCGCAAGATCCAATTCATATATGTCTGATGGCTCTTTAACTTTTTATTAATCTCAAACGTTCAGATTGATGTCGAGTGGTCAAGCTCGGTGGCCTACCATCGCCATCGCCATCACATGCGCATAGCTCGATAGCAACACCATCGTTAGTTGTAGTGGCGATGTTTTATCTTCTTTATATGATTGATTAGATTCTTCCTCTTGATATAAAGTTAACCTATATGCCAGAGCTTTTCTATCCTCTTATCTCATGATATTTCATATAGTTTGCTAGTTTCTCTCCATTAACGTATAGGATTCCTTGCAATCGGTAACTTTGAGATGGGGCCAAAAAACATGAGCTATCATATTGAGGAAGAACTCTTGCCGTAACTACATCAAGTGCCCATAGAGTATGTCTTTGATAGCCCACTGCTTCGAGACATGTATTTTAGCATGCTCTAGGGCACTTCATCTCCCAAAACATCATCATCAAGCACCTAACATCCTACTTCTAGTTTCACCAAAACCCCTATATGCATGAATAAAGTAGGATACCACTTTCCAATTCACTTATTATTAGCAATAGGAGTGTTATGAAAAAGTATATAATTTTAAAAGCAAAATATGCTAATTTACTAAACAAAATGATAAGATTTTTCATGTATATAGTGATTTTGACACTTGTACATAATTATTATCTTTTACCAAAAGAACAACACACCCATACAATATGTTCAAAAGCCATACACATACAAATATCTATAGGTCGTGGTCTATATCTGTACTACCATGAGATCGCATATGCTCACTTCTCGACCCAATCACTTGGGTGGGGTATTAGTA
Source organism: Ensete ventricosum (assembly GCA_029747655.1). Lineage (NCBI taxonomy): Eukaryota > Viridiplantae > Streptophyta > Magnoliopsida > Zingiberales > Musaceae > Ensete > Ensete ventricosum. The sequence goes on from JAQQAF010000002.1 coordinate 29,270,691, forward strand.
TCTTTACCTACAAAATATTTTAATCACTAGTATCTTTACTCATAAACTAAGTATAAGCCTATTTATCTCTATCTAGATAAGTAAATATCATGTCATGTATATAAGATTTTAAAATTATCTACTAAAGATATTTTAAAGTAAGCATATCATCATCATATGACTTCTTTGGCAAACATAACCCTACAACATATAATATAAAATAAAGAGGTCATCAAAATAATAAAAAATGCTTATATGCATATAAAGCAAACATAGCAAATTTATGGACTTCCACATCTCATATCAACTACACGTCATCGTAATATATGTTGAATCTCATATTTTGATGTGAAATCAATTGATGAGTTATTGATCTAACAAGTGTAGAGATAATTGATGCAGGATTAACTACGACAGAAAGAAAATTACAATCAGATGTTGGGCCAAAGTCAAGTCCGGGAATCGGGCCGGGGTTAGGACGATGTAATAGGGAACTCGCTAGGAGCTCGCTGAAGGGATCAGAGGCTTGTCGAGAGTTTGTCGGAAGCTACCCGAGGGTATCGGAAGTTTGCCGGGAGTTCACCGGGAGCTTATCAGAGGAAATCGAGAGCTTGCCAGGATGGCGTCAAGGAGTTCACCAGAAGAAGGCCAAAAGACTCGTCGAAAGATCGTCGGGGGAAGCCGAAAAGCTTGTCGGGAGTTAGAAAGGTCTTATTGGACTTGTTGGCCATGATGATTGTAATCAAGTCGTAGTTAGCATTAGTTAGGGCTTGAGTCCTACTTAAGTTAGATTTGGAAGAAATCCAAATTAACTCAAGTGAGGCAAACCGGGTCCAGATTAGAGAGTGGATTGAGCTCAGGCTGAGCTCAATTGGTTGACCTGAGAAAGTGGTCAATTGAAGGTACAAGTTAGAATTGAAAAAGTGAAGGGAATCACTTTTTCGAGTTTTTCGATGATTGTACTACCGGTGGGCAGCGGTTGTACCACCCAGGTCAGTAATTATACTGCCCAGGTCGACGGTTGTACCGTTGCAGCCTAATTTTCCTGGCAGCTTTTAGCGGTTGTACCGCCCGTATCCGGATTTTTCGGATACGTTTAAATTTTGGTTCCATTCTTCTTAAGCCAATTGGGGTCTATAAATACCTCAAGTTTTCTTGCATTTAGCATAGACATTCACACAAAAATATGTGAAAAAAGTGTGTGCTAAAAGTATGCAAGAAAGAAAAAGGGGAAGTGAGTGAGCCTAAGTGTTGTAATTCTTGTAAAAAGTCTCCATTGTAAGTTGAAGGCCTGTAAGGGTTGGTTCTTCATCTAAAGAAGATCGGTAGTGGACATCGGTGGGCCTCGATGAAGAGGACTCAAGAAGTGGATGTAGGCCAAGGTTGAGACTGATCCACTATAATTTATGAGTGTTCTTTACTTATCTTATTTACTGCTTTCTATTACTCTTAATTTGTTTATTGAAAAATACGAACATCATTCTCGTGACTTCTCTTGAATCGGGTTCATATTTATTTTCAACAAAATACAAAAAGGAACTTTCAATTTTCTTTCTTTATTTTTTGTAAGCAAGGTTTTTGAATCGAACACTTTCACTTTTGCACTAATTTACCCACACCCCCGCCCCCTCTTAGTGCTAATTGATCATAACAATTAGTATCAGAGCTACGTGCTACTCATGAGACTAAAAACTCAAGTGAGTAAATGACTTCATTTGGCATTAACGAGGAACATATATTGCACGTCCGTCCATGTTCAATGGGACGGATTATACTTATTGGAAAGCTATAATACATATTTTCTTAATTTCTATGCATTTTGATTTATGGCATATTATTGAAAACGGTTGAAAAATCTTCTAAGCCCATGAATGAATGGAATAAATTTGAAAAGAAAGCTTTTTCATTTAATGCGAAGGCTATGAATGTCTTATTTTGTGCTCTCAACAAAAATAAATTTAATCGAGTTTCTATTTGTAAAACTGCTTATGATATTTGACATATACTTGAAATCACACGCGAAAGCACTAGTAGAGTTAAAGAATTTAAGATTAATATTTTAATTCATAGTTATGAAATAAAGTGAGTCCATTAGAGACATATACACTCATTTCACGGATGTCATCAATGGTCTAAAATCACTTGAAAAATATTTTTAAATTTTAAACTTGTTAGTAAAATTTTAAGATCCCTTCCTAAAAATTGGGATCCTAAATTAACTGCTATACAAGAGGCCAGAGATCTTAATAACTTATCTCTTGTAGAACTTATTAGATTTCTTATGACATATGAACTAAACTGTAAAGCTCTTGACGAACTTGATGAACCCTTTCCGAAGAATTGGAAGGATTTAGCACTAAAAATTACAGATGACTCCTTGAGTGAAACCTCGAGTGATGAGGACCAAGACATTGCACTATTATCTAAAAAATTTAAAAAGTTCATGAAAAAAAATAAAAAAATAAAAAAGAACTAAAAAAGGATAACAATATATGCTTTGAATGTAAAAAATCGGGACATTTCAAATATGAATATCTCAATTAAAAAAGAAGGTGCTACACAAGAAGAAGGCTTTTTTAGTAACATAGGATGACACAAACTCATCATAAGAAGAGGATTGTAGCAAGGAAGAGTAGCCAACTATACTCTCATAGCCATCCAGGACAAGGTAAGTGAATCTTCAAGTATTTCTTTTATCAAATTACTAAATATGTTTTATGAATTATTTGATAAATTTTAAAACATTAGTAAATCTTATAAGTTATTTAAGAAAGAATATGATTCTCTAGTCAGTAAATTTAATCAAATACATGATACATTACCATCACACAATCATTGCTCAAAATGTGAAATACTAGAAGATGTCATAAAGGAAAATGTCATGCTACAACAAATGTTCAAAAAATTTAAAATAGGAAATAAATCCCTAAACATGATCCTTACTAATAAGAGTCATGTTAATAGAAAAATAAGAGATAGGCTTTATTGGCAACACTTAACAAAAGTCAACCATTTTTGTTAAAGGACCCACTCTAACTAAACTTACCATCTAAAATTAAATATAATTTTTATGAAAAATTAGGACATAAAGTCTACAAATATTTATTTAGAAAATATAGTCCACACAAATTAATTTGGCTTCCTAAAGGAACCATAAACAACCTCAAGCCATTAGAGAAAAAGGAAAGAACATTTCATGAGAGACCTAAACTCAAATGGGTACCTAAATCAAAACCTTATATATTATAAAGTTACCTCCTAACAAGGCTAGGAGCACTAAATGGTATCTTGAAAGTGGATGCTCAAGCCACATGACTTAAGATCTAATAATTTTTCATGCTCACTAGCCTAAGTAATAATAATAAAAATTATTGGAATTAAGTTTATTGATAAGAAATCTCATGATGGTTCATGATTATAAAATTAATCTTAATTATCTTTTGATTATGAATGCTGATGCATAGCTAGAGCTAGCAAAAAGTAGAACCTTGGTTATTGTTAATAAAAAAATTATTTATACTAAAATTTATGAAAATAAGATTTTGATGATGATTGAATGATAAGTTTAAATGTAAAGGCTATTGTTGAATGACTTAAATATTATGATATTTTTTACTAAGTTAACTTATAAATATCATTGTTGAATGATTGTATGTTAAGATTGAATGTGTGTTGTTAAATGATAGATTACTTTTGAATTTGAACATGAAATAAATAAAAATTTAGAAATGAGTTTGTCAACTCCTTGCACTATGTGTAAATAGTTAGACTCATTTAAATGTTGGAATTGAGATAGGTTAAATTTTTGCTTTGAAGATGTTTTATCATTTTGATATGTTATAATAATGACCTTAATGATTCCTTTTAGAATGAAATTTAGTTTTCGGCCTTAAGCGATAATTCATTAATATGAAAATAATTCTTAAAACAAATGATATGAAATAACTAAAAAGAAGGATAATTCTTCTTAATTTTTTTTTATCCTATCAATCCTTTAATAAGAGATAAAGTGACATCATTATTGTTGAATATCTTAAACTACAAAATTGATTTGATGATTTAAACTTAAAAAAATTATTGTCCAAATTACGATCTTGAAAATTACAATTTGAGATCTTTATATAAACCAAGATCATTTACTAAGATTCCTTTCTTACATTAAAAATAATGTTATAAATGAATCATAATTTATCTCTTCAAAACAATAACTTGAAAATCTTCTTATGAACCATATTCTTGATAATTTGAGGTTTACTATATACAAATCAAAATATTCTATCTTTTTTTTGTAATTTATTCATGATCTTGAGATCTATAATTTAATCTTTTTATGAATGAATACTGTTCTTATTTGATCTCCTAAAGATTTCTAAAGCTTTGAATCTTATCTAAGAAGAATCTTATCAAATTGAATCATGACCTTTGGTATTCACGATTTGATATCCTTTATGTCATGATTTATCATTAAAACTTGTATTCATGAATAATACACCTTATCACAAAATTAATATGTCACAAAATTATGATAAGTTGTAAATTATGTGAGATTTGTTTTATCATGAATATTTCCTTTATTTCTTGACTTGACATATTCTTTATGAGAATCATGTTTAAATCTCTATGATTTTCTCTTGTTAAAAGAAGATTTATAATCTTAACAATTATAGTTAAGAGTTTTATCAAGATCATTCTTTGATTTTATTAAAAAGATTTATCAAAATGAATTGGGGTATTAAGATTTATCTTAGATGAATTGAGATTATCTCTTAAGACTCATTTTCATTATTTACAAAAAAAAGTAGGAAGATAATTCTTAAAAGAAATAATGTCTTTTGATACTTACTTTTGATTTTTCATCCTTAATGACATGATCCCTTTGTAGTTATGGTCATAAATTAGGATATGGATGTAAAGAAAAATTATACTATCATATTTTTTTCAATGACTAAAGGGGGAGATAAAATTATCAATATGATTAGAAGAAAATTGGATATGATGAATCTTATATCATTGAATGAGGAACAATTGCCTAGAAGGAAATTAGAATTTTCTAATTGTATGCAAAATGCATGATTTATAATTTGAGCTTGATTTACTATCATGTTTTAGAATTCTTGACCTTTACAAATTGAGCTTCTCATCAAAATTTACATGAGATAATCTTCAAAATGAAGATATACTTGATTTGTTACTTTTGTTTGAAATCTACATGAAATGAATTAAATTGCATGGATAGCTCTTAATCTTTCTTGGATTTCAGAATCTATAAGATTGAGGCCTATTTTTACGATAATATTTTTTAAATTCCCTTCCTTATCTCTAATTTCTTATTTACAAAAAAGGAAGAAAAATTTCATTAGAATATTAGGCTATTATCCTATTTTATTAAGGCGGAGCAATAAATTACTCAAGCATTGGCATATGATGACTTTATATATCATGAAAATTACTTGTTTGTTATTTGACCTCTTTTTAATGATGACATTTAATGATGACAAAGGGGGAGAAGTAGCATATTAATGATACAAAATGATACATATGTCAAAGGAGAAGAAATAACACATATGACAAAGAAGGAGAAATAGCACATAAAATTTTTTGCATGAAATTCTTAGAATAATCTTACAAAAATTTGTTGGATGAAATTAATATCATGATGATCTTTGAAAGAAGGAAATTTTACATTTCTTGGAATATTCTTAAAATTTAATGATTCATGATTGATTAAAATTAATATTATGATGATTCAATATTTTTGTATTCATGATATATCATTTGAAAAATGAATGTTATGATACTTGAATTCAAGGATATGTAATTCTCTTGAATTTAAATTTTTCTTATTTGAATCATGACATGGATGAAGGGGGAGTAAGGTATAACTCTTATTATCAATTAATTATTATCATAAAAAATGGGAAGATTGTTGAATCTCAGATTTTGATGATGACATCAATTGATGGGTTATTGATCTAACAAGTGTGTTAGAGATAATTGATGCATGATTAACTACGACAGAAAGAAATTACAATTAGATGTTGGGCCAAAGTCAAGTCCAGACATCAGGTCGAGGTTAAGACGATGCAAATGAGAACTCGCCGGGAGTATGCTTAGAGCTCGCCGAAGGGATCAGAGGTTTGCTTAGGTTCGATGGAAGCTGGTCGAGGGTATCGGGAGCTTGCTGGGAGTTCGTCGAGAGCTTACCAAAGGAGATTGAGAGCTTGCCCGGATGGCATCAGGGAGTTCGCTAAAAGAAGGCTAAGAGACTCGTCGAAAGATCATTAGGGGTAGCCGAAAAGCTTGCCGGGAGTTAGGAAGGTCTTATTAGACTTGTTGGCTATGATGATTATAATTAAGTTGTAGTTAGCATCAATTAAGGTTTGAGTTCTACTTGAGTTAGATTTGGAAGGAATTCAAATTAACTCAAGTGAGGCAAACCGAGTCCACATTGGAGAGTGTATTGAACTTTGGTTGAGCTCAATTAGTTGACCTGAGAAAGTGGTCAACTGAAGGTATATGTCGGAATTGGAAAAAATGAAGGGAATTACTTTTATAGGTTTTTTGGATAGTTGTACTACCAATAGTTGGTGATTGTACCACCCAGGTCAGTAGTTGTACCACCTAGGTCATGGTCGTACCATCCTTGCCCAGTTTTTCAGGCAACTTTCGATGATTGTACCGCTCGTACCAGGATTTTCTGGATATGTTTTAATTTTGACTCCATTCTTCTTAAGCCAATTGGGGTCTATAAATATACGAAGTTTTCTGGTATTTAGCACAGAAATTCATACAAGTCATTGGGCAAAAACCTATGAAAAAAGTGTGCAAGAAACAAAAAAGGAGAAGGGAGTAAGCCAAGTGTTCTCGTTTGTAAGTTAAAAGCCTGTAAGGTTCGCTCTTCACCCAAAGAAGATTGGTAGTGGACACTGGTGGGTCTCGACGAAGAGAACTCAGGAAGTAGACATAGGCCAAAGTTGAGGCCGAACCACTATAATTTGTGAGTATTATTTACTTGTCTTATTTAATGCTTTCTATTACTCTTAATTAATTTATTGAAAGATACGAACATCATTCTCACGACTTCTCTTGAATCGGGTTCCTAGTTATCTTCAATAAAATACAAAAAGGCACTTTTAATTTTCTTTCTTTATTTTTTGTAAGCAATGTTTTTGAATCCAACACTTTTAATTTTGCACTAATTCATCCCCCTCCCCCTTTTAGTGCCAATTAATCCTAACAATATAGTGCACTTCAATACTGTACATCATAATATATACATGCACTTCCATACTGTATGCCATAATATATACGTGCACTCCCACACCATACTTGATAACATATATGTATTGCATATTGTAATATATTCATGCACTCTTACAACTCACGTTATAGAAAACATGTGCACTTCCACACCGTGTATCATAAGTTATACATGGATACATTATATTATTATCTCAAATTCATATATTTTTATGCTTACAAAAGATATACATTCACTTTTAAGCTCATATCTTGCTAATGATAATCATGTCATTCAGATTTCAAAATATGTTTTGAATATTATAATTTATATGACCATTATTTTGTAATGAATTATACTTATACTTGCCTAATTTAACTAAAAAATAAAGATATCAGTGAGAGGTCACATCCCTCAATGATCGTTTATGCTAGGGAGTGGTACACCTATAAAATTAGGAGCACAGGGTCATGAGATGTCTTAATTAAGAACTCTACCTCTTAAACTGTTGATTTATAATAACTTATCATAATAGTTAAATAGAAATTTTTTGATAAAATCCTTAATAAAATAGATTATAACATGTATAAAAATTTATCTAAATTATACTATTAATTTTTTCACAATTCACTCTATAATAAAAAAAACTAATTGGTATCACTCAAACCATCATACAATTCAGGGGAAAAAAATTTACTTCACATTTTAACTGACCAAACGATCTTGAATTATCATAAAATTTCATACAAACCTATGAGACATAAAACTAAGATACCCTCCTAATTCACTACTAATATCTATTCTATTTTTCTGAAACCGAGTTAGAACTATTTAAACTTATTAGCCTCATATTTTAGTGCATAGAGAAGATATTTACTCAATTCATAATCTCATAGAACCCTGAGGGTATTGTTTAAAATATATCAAAAGGATAGTGCTTTATAATATCCCTAAGGTGGTCAATTTAGCTTGAATAGAATCTCTTTTCATAAAATAAGGGATTTTGAGCACCTCAAATTTGGGCACTCATAATTCTATACACCAATCTCATATTAATGTAATACTAGAGGACTTAGTTAGAACCATAAGAGATTTATACAAAACATATATCCAAAAAATAACTAAATTCAAAGGCAGTTGAAATATCAATCTATAATATGTAAAGTCAAAATCCTAGGTATACGAAGGGAAGTAATGTGTTTTTCTGATAGGACCCTAGTAGGGTTGGGTCCTACTCACCTAGAATCAATAAAACTCTGTGAAATTATAATAAAACCCCCATTTAGTCACTTTTATCTTATAAAGAAGTGTGACTAGGGTTTAGTTTGGGGTCTTAATGCATAGTGGCCACTGCCCCCCTTACTGGGTTGGTCAGCTAGGGTTTCCATCTGCTAGAGCCGGCTATGTAGCCAATTAGGCCATCGTTATCCCTATTAAGGCACGTCGGCTATAGGAGGGGCAATGGGGTAATTTTACTTAGGGCAGCTCCCCCCTTATGTTAGGGTTTAGAACTATATATAAGTATATACCCTCCTCTTTCAATCAAGAAAGTAATCTCTTTTATTCAGCCTTGTGGCCAACTCCTAGGAGGGAAGAACCCCCATAGTTTCCAACGATTGATCCGCCTCAAAGATAAATTTCTATAGAACTCCTTATGGGGTTCTATCATCTGGTATCAGAGCCGCGTTCCTACTACCCCTGCTGCCATCTTTGCCGCCTCCACCATTCCAAGCAATTCCCATAATTGCTACAACACGCACCTCCAACATCCACCCCAGGCTGTAGATCAAATCAATCTATCGCTACCCCTCCTGTGTTGAACTGAAGATCTGGTAAAAATCAACTACCAACACCTATTTCTTACTGCAAATTCCTATGCCGTACACGTTGAAGACTCTTTCCATATTTTCTTTGTTGTAAAATTCTACCATCGCAAATGTGATCATCATTGTGAAGGGGAAACATTGTAGAAAAATTTCAGCCAACTATTGCTTCTTGAAACCAAACTATTGTTCATCTATTTTGGTCAAAATTTTTACACAATTTCATATATCATCTTAGCCCTTATCTAAGATTGAACTCTGGAAAAATTCTTTTCTGAAATCAGATTTATAGTACTACAATTCCTCATCACGTATTGCTGGAATTTTACGACGAAGGCTTTGCCTTCCAACTTTTCATCTATTTTCCTACCATTACGCTGTTAAAATTTTGTCAAACTTATTCATTGATATTAGCCACATCTGAACCAAGGATTTGTTGACAAATTTTTGCATATTTTTCTTGGATTTTCCTCTAGAATTTACGTCGAGAATTCATTATTTCTCCGATGCAAATTCTGTTCGGTAGGATAGCACATACGTAATGCTTTCTTTATCGAATTCTATCAAATTTGAGTGCTGTCTCTTTTGGTTTTTTAGACTCTCTTTCTCTTATCCTCAAACCCTTCCATCACCATCCAAGAAACCTACCAAATCGCACCCAAACCGATCCTAATCAGCCTCCCAAACCAGCCCTAACCGCAACCTCCATCTCCATCGATCCACCTATCTAACTGGTCACCTCTTACCCAAAACTCCTCATGCCCCTAACTCGACAACAAAGAATACAAGAATACCAAATAAGGTTTGAATGTTTATCTATCTAAACTGTGGATTGGTCTAAAAAATAACTTTTAGGGACTTTTATCGAGGGCATAAAGTTAGAGATTCGAGGAGAAGTAAAGGCGCGATAACTGTACACTCCTATGGCAGCAATCTCCTTCGTGAGAATCCAAGAGGAACGACTAAACCATGAAGCACGAAGGACAAGGGTCATTTCCCGACCAGCAATGCCGAAGCCTTCAGCCCCCTCTCCTGCCTTTCGAGCCTCTACATCTAAAAACCTAATGAGAGACGAGCTACGAGAATGATTGGCCAAGGGGTTGTGTTGGCACTATGATGAACCGTGGAGCCAAGAACATCGTTGTAGAAAGGATGGCTCCTCGTGATCGAACCAATAGAGGATAAGGACACCGAACCATTTGAAAAAGACCTCGAACCTGAAGATGAAACCATGGAGGAAGAGCCCCAACCGGCTGACTATGCAGTGCATGCGCTGGCCGATTACTCCAACCCACAGACGATGAAAGTTGGAGGACTCCTTAAACAACAACACATTACCAGTCTCATAGATACGGGCAATACAAATAACTTCCTCAATATCAAGGTTGCAGCATGTATGACACTTCAAATCAAAGGTTGCAACAAGTTCGATGTAAAGGTCACCAACGATCGAATCATCAATTACGACTAATGGTGCCCGCGAGTAAAATTGCTCCTACAAGATCAAGAAGTGGTAGCCGACTTCTTCCTCCTACCCATTAATGTCTATGAAGCCATACTTGGGATTGAATGGCTCACAACATTAGGTGACATCTCCTGAAATTTCTCTAAGTTAATCATAAAGTTTTATTTTAAAGGGAGACAAGTCACCTTGCAAGGCAAGTGTGAGATCCATATCTCCATCATTTCGACGCAGTGGATAGAGACGGTGCTATACAAGACATATGACGGATTTTAGATGCATATCCAGCTGCCATTAAAGGAGAAGAACATATAAATTCTAGATCCTAAGCTTGCCCTATTGTTGGACGAATTCATTGATGTTTTCACAGAGCCGCATGGGCTTCCCCCTAACCGGCCGCATGACCACCGCATGCATCCCTATACTGCTTGGAAAACCTCCAGCAAACTTAAGACCGTACCGCTATCCTCACTTGTAGAAGGACAAGATTGAGAATATCATTAACGAAATGCTCAACACCGGAGTAATTCGACCAAACTACAGCCCTTATTCGTCGTCGGTGTTGCTAGTGCATAAGAAGGATGGTACATGGCAGATGTGTGTTGGTTATCGAGCTTTGAACGCTATCCCCGTCAAAGACAAATATTCTATAGTAGTAGTAGATGAGCTCCTAGATGAACTGAAAGGAGCTTGAGTCTTTACTAAATTGGATCCCCATTTCGGATAGCACCAGATTCGAATATATACTGAAGATGTTCCGAAAATAGTATTCTGCATACATAATGACCACTATGAATTTTTGGTAATGCCTTCAGACTTATGAATGTGTTGGGAAACCTTAGCGGGTGCATCACATGTGCAGCAAAAATCAAAACAAAAATCAGTTTCCCACGCAGATCAAATCATTGTTCAAAAGATTGGGGTCGCGAGAAAAACCGCAAAAATCGAAAAAACCATGATGTGTGAGAGATTAATTTTACCTAGGGAAATTATATATCCCTGTATTCTAGATCCGAGTGGATAAGATGAAGGAGGTCAAGCGTCCTGCTCTCTGGTGGTATCCACACGATGGATCTCTGCAGTGAAACTCCTCCAATCTGATCTTGCAACTCTTGCTCAGACGGAGGGAGGAGAATAGGAGATGGTGGCTAAAGCTGCAGCCTATCAACCATGGGTCTCCCCTCCTATTTATAAAGAGCCACCAAAACCCTAGAGCTCATTCCTTAGTGGGTATTGGATCTCCATCCAATAACCCACAAATCTTACATTATTGGATCTCTATCCAATAATCTCCTTAGGCCTATAATTGGGCCTTAATCAAGGAGCTCATCAGCATAAGGTCTCATATAATGAGAATAGGGGCTAAATGGATCTTCATCTAATCCTCTATTTGCTGAAGCATCGACTGTATGTGTGTGACTCTCTAGTCTCGATACCGAGTTGGTCGTGAGTCACTCCCATCAGAACTCTTTCTGATATAGTAAATTATTATCCCCATAATAATTCACTCGACTCATCGACTATGGACGTACTAGGCCACTACGCCATAGTCCCCAGATGGTACAGGGGGATCAAATCCATCGAAACTTCTAAACCTGTAAGTCTGGCGTCAAAGAAAGGAGTACTCATACAAGACATCCTTGGTGTCTCAAGTCTAAGGACCAAATACACAACTAGGACTATGGAATCACTGTCTGACATTAGGTATCATTAACTATACAACATTCCATAAGCGGATCAATCAGTGAACTCATTCTCTAATGAGCACCTGTACTATATCCGTAGTGTCTCCACACAAGTGGCTATGAGACTAGCTGCCTCCATCATATGGACGGGTATATAGTACACCGATCTGTCCAGTTATCTCAATGTCCCTCTTGAGTAACCTATGATCGGGATTATTTAGGATCTGTGTTTAAAGGTGAATCGATCTCATTATCATGATCTCATCACGATCTGACTCCTATTGTATAGAACCAAGGACATCACAATATATATGTTACAAATAATTTAATGTGAAATATGTCAATGTTAATCATAAGTAAAAAGATCACACAGCGTGTCACACGTGCCATCACTCACGTGATTGGCTTGTAGGGCACCTATAACCAGCAGAATGCTCCTTGCACTTTTCAAAGCTTGATGAACTACATCTTCCAGAGGTTTCTACACAAGTTTGTGCTGATATTTTTTTATGACATCCTCATTTATAGCCCTATGCTTGATATGCATTTTCATCACTTACAAAGTATTCTAACGATTCTTCGGGAGAATACTCTTTATGTTAAACAATCTAAGTGTAGCTTCTTACAGCATAAAGTGGAGTACCTAGGGCATATTATATCAGAGGATGGAGTGACGGTAGACCCGACAAAGAACGAAGCGATGCAAGGATGGCCAAAAACCTATGAACACAAAGTCACTGTGTGGCTTCCTTGGACTCATAGGCTACTACCAGAAGTTCATGAAAGATTATGGCAAGATCAGTGCCACACTCATGTCCCTACTGAAAAAGGACTCCTTCTTGTGGTTAGATAAAGCTTCCACGGCCTTTGAACGACTCAAGGCAGCCATGACGACGACGCTGATCCTAGTGCTTCCCGATTTCAGCCACCCCTTTGTGATTGAAGTTGATGCATCCGGGGTTGGAATTGGGGCTGTCTTAATACAAGATGGATAACCTCTTGCCTACACCTGAAGGCTTTGTCTCCCTCCCACCTTAAAATGTCTGTGTATGACAAAGAAATACTTGCGATTGTACATGTCATTACGAAGTGGAGACCCTACCTGATCAGCTGACGCTTTCAGATTAAGACCAACTACCAAAGTCTCAAGTACTTCTTGGAGCATAAAATATCTTCCCCGGAGTAACAACGATGGGTAACTAAACTTCTTTGCTTTGATTATGAAATTATTTATCGAAAGGGAAAAGAGAATGTTGTCATAGATACTCTATCTCGGCTACCAGAGCAAGTCAAAATTTCAGCTATCTCCCTTCCTTCCACCAACTTCCTCGAGAATATTAGGGAGGAATGAAGAATGACCCAGAGACCTGAGGCATCATAGAAAAGTTGGAGAAGAATATGATTTACATGGGCCACTACACTTGGGATTCAAGGGACCTATGCTACAAAGGCCGAATTGTGATTGTTCCTTCTTCCCCTTGCATCAAAATTATTTTGCATGAGATTTACTCTTCACCTTCAGAAGGGCACTCTGGATGTCTAAGAACATACAAGAGGGTGAAGCAAAAAAGATTAATTTATGATTATGTATAAAAAGATCAATTTATGAGTATGTATCTAAATGTGATGTATGCCAGCAACAAAAAGATGAAATTATGGTAAGTCCGGGAAAATTACAACCACTACTTATACTGGACCAGGCATGGACTAATATATCCATGGACTTCATTGAAGGGTTGCCACCATCTCAAGGTAAAAACACAAACTTTATGGTGGTTGATCATCTAACTAATATGCTCATTTTTGTGCTTTGAGACATTCTTATACCGCTCAAATATTTGTGAAAAATATTATTAAACTATATGGAATGCCAAGGTTGATTGTGAGCGACCGTGACAGGGTGTTTACAAGCAAATTTTGGATTGAACTCTTCCAATTATAGGGCATCCAACTCAAGATGGGCACAACATATTATCTACAAATAGACGACCAAATAAAAGTGGTGAACAGATGCCTCGAGACTTATCTATGGTGCTTCACCAATGATCGACCAAAAGAGTGGATAAAATGGCTTCCTTGGGTCGAATGATGATACAACATAACCTATCATTCATCAACCAAATGTACCCACTAGGAGGCATTGTCTGGCCGACCGCCCCCTATAATACCTAAATATGTAATTAGTACAGTCAAAGTAGATCAGGTCGATCAAAACTTAATTAATAGGGACAAACTTCTACGGCTGCTGAAGGACAACTTAACTGCTGCCCAAGCCCGCATGAAGCAACAAGTTGACACTCATCGAAGTGAATGAGAATTTTCGGTAGGAGATTGGGTCTACCTTCACCTACAACTATACAAGTAGCTGCCAATCAATACTAGAGTGTCGATAAACCTATCTCATCGATTCTATGGATCATATCAGATTTTAGAGCGTATTGGTGCTGTGATATATAGATTGAAGCTACTAGAAGATGCTAAGATCCATCATGTCTTCCATGTATCCTTTCTTATAGCCCAAATTGGGAGAGCATGAGTTAGCCCAGGCCCAATTACCAAGCACTACAAACGACAATGAGATTCAAGCTCAACCACAAGCCATACTTGATTGGAGGTTTGTGATGCGTCACCGACGCCCCTCAATTGAAGTATTAGTAAAATGAAACAACTTACCATTCGAAGATGTCATGTGAGAGTCTTATGAGGAGTTGAAGAGCAGTTCCCAGAGTTCATGGATCCCCAGCCTTCAGGACAAGACTGATTTAAAGAGGGTGGACTTGATAGGACTCTAGCAGGGTTAGGTCCTCTCCAAACTTCGGGGGTCCAATAGAGGAAAGGTGGGATTGATTGCCTATATTCCCAACTTTCATTTGCTCTCCCTCTTGCAATAAACCATATTGATTCTATGAAAACAAACCATCTTTCTTCTATGTATATAGGATGACAAGGAAAGAAGTTGTATTGAAGTTCAATGACGCAGTTCTCATTATCTATGCTACAATGTGCAAATTCTCTATGCTACAATAGAGTTTCATTTGATCAACATAATGGGTTTAGGCCATTTTACTGAATATTAGTCAAGGATGTTTTTGTTAACGCATTGTTTGTGCAATTTCACTGACATTTGCTCTCTGTATAAAGGCTTTCCATGATTGCTTTTGAGCTTTCTTCAAGATTCGGAATTTGTGGAGTTTCTCTAAAGCTGTAAAAAGGTATGAAGGGAACCTTATATTTCATAGGAATAACTGGTTATTGTTCTAGAGGGTTGGTTGATGTACTATATAGCTATAGCTACAAAAATCGAATGGATCCCCCTGCCTTTTGCTCTTTTAGCTATGCTATATGCCAACATATTGCTAAAACAAGGCCTTGGTGCAACATCTGGTGATAATTGATGCTCCACAAACTTCAATATTATTCTAATCTATGGCTAAGTCAATGTTTCTCTAGGTTGAATCCAACATGTTCGATATGTGCTGACTTTTCTCATATGATTTTTGTAAAGAGCAAATGTGATGTAGGCTCTCACAGCTTTTTCCAGTTTGGCAAGTGAGATTTTGGCCCCCAATTCTGTAGTAACTAATGCCTAGGCTTAATAGTTCGATAGGAACCCTCATTTCCGCTGATGGCTCAAAGGAGCTTTATGACTTACGAAGGCCCCGGATGTATGAGTCCTGGCAACAACTACAACCAAAATCAAAGAAAGAGAGACTGTTTGATAAAGTAGTACCATCTATTCCTTTTCTTTTTGAAAGTGCAGCATTATATTCTGCTTAGGAAACTTCTTTTGTGTTTTTTTGAGCATAGCATGGATACATCATTATAATGTTGCTTCTGAAATCTATTTCAGTCCGGGTTGCCTACTTATATTCTCTCTCTTTACCTACAATAAAGAGGTTTCTACTTATCTTATGTTGCTACTTATATTCTCTCTCTTTACCTATATATTGTATGAAGTCTTATATCTTGTGTGTTGCACAGTAGTATGATGGAGATTCTTTTCTCTAATACTCATTTTGTATGCCCCTTATCTACTTGTTCTGTAGTACATAGATTGAGCATGTAGTACATAGAGCATATATAATCCAATCTAATAAATAGGAAGATGAATCAAGTATGGCATTGAAATACAAGTAAGTGTCAAACCCATTGGATCATCTAAAAGCTAGACTCAATCTCTGGTTAACTGTATTGATAGAGATTCTCAAGTCTCAAGGAAGCTATTTGAAAACATATTAGCATCTAAAAACATTTGATAAGTCTCTTGGTTTAGAGGCATTATGAATAGGAAACAATGTAATGCATGGTAAAATCAAATCAATCAAGAGATCAAAAAGAAATAGATGTAATAAGATAGAGGTATTTCGTAGTCATTTCGTTTTCATATAGATTTTGTGGATCTCATATATTCTAATGAGAAATAAGGTCTCTAGTGGAATAAAGCAACAAATATTCTCTCAACCCAACTCAGAAGAGAAGACCGACTTGAGAGATCACAAGAGAAAAGAGAAAGAAGCTGCTTTTACCCTTATGAATCCAGTAGTATAACCTTATATGTGCACAAGGAGTCATCTATTTGTTAATAAATTCTTCTTAAGGTATATTTAGGAAACAATGGTTACATAAAATATGGCCGGGTACACTAAAGGCGGAAGCCCTTACCAGAGTATGAGAACTTCTGGATGCAACCCAGATTGTAAGAAAATGGCACATATACATAAGTCCTAACCTACAGTACGAGATGTCCCCACAGATGCATTGGGAGTAGCAGCCACATCCTCCGCTCTCGATAGCACAGCACCCCCTTAAGCATAGGTTATTCTTTACCTTTCCAATGACCCAAAATAGACTCGTTTTATTGAGCTGAACCCTCTATTAGATTAAATAGCCGGCATTTACTAGATTATGGACTTCAAGTGTAGTGGGCAATATGGACTACATTACTAGACTGATATGAGAGGCACCGTGGTGGAAGTAAAGCACAGATTTCCAACTCAATCTCGATACCGTACTGTAATGAATGAGCCGTGTAGTTTAGTTCGCTTATCAAGAAATAAGAGAAGAGAATCAATATCTAGGAACATAATTCGAAAGAGATATATTGAATATCCATAATACAATTCGAAAGAGATATATTGAGAGATATATTTATAGAGAGATTTGGATCTATTTGAATATGATACTCTATTGGGAGCCATCTAATCTAAAGCATAGGCCTTACTAAATCCCCGGAATACTATCTATCTGAAAGAGGTGAACTGAGCTTACTGCTTGGGCGAGACTCGTCAGTGTCTAATGTCTCCTCTCTTGCCCGTACCCACATTGGATTAATAGTACTTGGTTTCTGGGCCGCTAGGTTGATGACTCAACTTTGGACTTAGATGACAATCGTATATAGCGTTATACCAGCACTCAAAAAGTAGGCAATTAGCAATTCCGCCAGCAACCCAACCTTAGAGACAAAGGGAATAGGCAGTGTCTAAATCGCTAGTGCGGATCGAAAGCATAGTCCGCATCGCATGTCTATAGATTAGCAAAGGGCCCTCTTATCGCATAAACTGACAAAGAACAAGAAAGCGCCCCCCCAAAAGGATTCTGTCATTTGACATACCACGGGAAAGCTTGAAGATCTGAAAAGCTAATGCAAAAAGCAGATGTAGGGATAGGTTGATACAAAAAGAAAATGGGTATCGAGGGTCTCTAAATGGATTCTAAATACCTCGGGTGAGCTTCAATGGTCTGAGGGTAGACAATAGAGAGGTAAGTTAGATTGAACTCTTCCTTCTTTCCCTTCTGGCGGGCTTTATCTACTTCGGTTACAACTGTGATGCAAAAAGCCTTTGTTCCCCAATCATACCCATGGCTCACTATGAATCCGGGAAAGTCCACTTTCTTAGTATGCGGGGGCCGGAACGCAACTGCTGTGTGTGTCTGGAAAAGGGATAGGCAAATAAGACTTTACCCGTAAAGAGCAAAAGCGTTATCGGTTTTTAGGATAAGATTTGCATAATAACAATAAAGGGATACAGAGAAGGAGGGATAGTAAGATAGGGACGTAAGGCAGAGTTCTTCCAGTTTTCAATCGAGTGTAGTTTCATAAGCAGTATACAAAGTAGTAATCGATTAGAGTGGAAGAGCCAAAGACGCATTTTTAGACTAAGTGTTCACCTTGCACCCATAGGTAATTAGCCATCTCCTCCAAACGAGTCAATTAGGATTAGTCTTATATCGGGATTACTGGGGCCTACACCTCTACCCGGTTGAAGTGGTTTAAGCTAGGATCTCACAAAGCGCAGGAAGACAGTTTAGTGCCCCAGAAGACTGTTTAGTGACTTGACTTCACCCCCAAGTGTTTAGAATTCCATCTCAACATTCGAGGTTGCACCTTTCTCAGTGAACAGGAGATTCATATGCATTACTGCTTAAGCGCTTAGCAAATAGAGTTCTCCTTGCTACAAAAAAGTATACTTGAAAAGGAAACTGAAGAGTACTTCCGACCCTCATCGATCTATACCAGAGTTCTCGCTCTTTGGCTCTACAACCGACTCGGTAAGTAGAGTCTCTCTAGTTCGTATCAGTCAACAGGCTAGCTAAAGCGAAATAGACTTCAAAAGCATCCCTTTTACTTGTAGCTGTGATAGCTCAATCCGAACTAACTAACTCTCCAATTCTGCCTTTCCCTCAAATCAAAGAAAAAAGAAAGGGCTTTCCCCCTCAAACACTTGACTTCGCCCTTTCCTCAAACACTTGCTCATGGCTATGACTAACTACTACCATGATTCTTATTTATTGCCTAAACCCACTGGAGAGATAAGCCTTCTCTTCTTAAGCGCAAACAAAGTACTTTCATGGAATAGGAGTTAAGAGCGAGTAACGGAACAAGCTCCGGGAACCGGCACAGTCGACTCGGCTTTGTTTAGAGTATTTGGTTGGGGCTTCGGGGCTTCCTGGTTTAGGCTTTCCCTTTTTGGTTTGGTTGGTCTGGCGTTAGCTGTTTCTTTCGCTCCTGTTTGTTAGCTTAAATGACTCATATATTGATTATTCTACTAGATATTCCTACTATATTATTCGACTATATTATGATACTTGCATCGCCGTTATTATGCTACAATTATTCGACTCATATCTTTGTTTGCTTGTGTTGTCTACGAGAGAAGAGGGTATTTGCGGCCAGAGAGAGTATCAATAAGCTCAAAGTGGGTGTTGCGCTTAAGTATAAAGTTAGAAGTCAGCGGGAAAAAGGAGTTCTTGTGTTTGTCGTGGCCATTCCAGTTCGTTCCGTTGCTTATAGAATATCCGCACCCTTGTAAAGTCTTGGAAGAAAAGCTTGGAATATAAGATTGATGTCGGCGTTCCACTTAGAGAAAAAAGCCTCAAGGCACCAAGAGAATAAGCCTGAGCACACGCTCCACACTCAAGTAAAAGAAAGACATAGCTATATACGCCGTACCCGCTTCACTGAGCTAAGAGCATCAAGCATAGAATTTAGGTTAACAGGCGCGTAATCGTAATAAGGGAATTGCCTGATCTGATTTACAGCCTTAACTGAGGGTCCGAGGAAAGTAAACTAGCGCACACTTGTTCGAAAGTCGTAGCTTGTTGCTTCTGTTATTTCGCTAACGGGTAAGGGAGTCTTCTATGAAATAGAAAAGAGGTAATTAGAGATAGATTCGATTCCTCCAATTCTATTCTTACTTTAAAGCTATGTTTTGTTACTTGCTTATTGATAGAATCCGTTTGTTACTCATATTTGGCTTGACTGATCGAGTTAATAGGGTTGTTCTCCTAGTTGCTTGTTATTTGTTTTCTTATTTGATTCTTTATTGGCTATCTTATTTGTTACGATATTCTATTTTCTTTTTGACATTACATGAAGTAAACTCCCATCTCATCTTTCCCGCTGACGGATCTGGAACTCCACGAAACGAGGTCAGGTCAAGCCAATAACTTATATCTCTCAACGACTTAGAGCAACAGCCTACTAAAGTTATAGTGAGCTAAGCATTAAGCGTATAGTGAGCTAAGCATTCTTTCTGCCTTCTATGATCAAACTCGAACAGAACTCTACTCACACTAACACTAGGATTCCACTCGAAAACAAAGAGACTCATATTCAGTACACCGCGCCATTTATTAAGGCTTCTTTCTCGGTGCTGGCCGTCCTTTCTATCTATGATTACAATGTGCCTCAATTCTAACTTGAAGCTTCTTTATACTCCGGATGAATCTCGCGCAAATAACCTCTTTTCGGCGTCGAGTAAGCAAATACAGAATTCTCACTTGCAGAAGCGCTTATCACTCACTTTTCTACAGCTGATTCTCTTGTTTAATAACCTCCTCTCCTGACTTATAGTTTAGATCTTCTCCAACTGATGACAAGCACACTGCGGGATTCTCTTACACCGCAGCACAATTACCAAGAACCTATCTGCAGCTTCTATTTCCTCTCTCTATGACACTGACACAAGAGCATCATTGAATTACCTTGTCTTCTCAAACACCCGAAACTGGACTTGTTGAACCTAAATATGAAGTCTAAGCCGACACTCTGCCCCGACCTCTACTTGATTTCTGGAATTCTTTCCCGCCAAGTTGCTGATTTTCGCACTTCCACAAGTCAGAGATGTTTGATGTGAGAAATCAGAATATGCGCCAAGTCACTTGTTACGCGGTAGCGTGTTTTGTTTTGGGCAGCGAATACTACCTAGGAGATGTGGAGCATATCTATGGTTTTGTTTGATTTGATGTGACAAATCATAATTCGAGTTAGAGTCAATAGAATAGGTATGATCCGATGATCCTAACGTGTAGGGAGATAGAGCCCAACTACTGATATAACAAGAGTGGAACTGACACCGATCATACCTTAACCTTATAGATCATACTTGACTATTGGCCTGTAACTCATACCTTTCATTCTCCCTTTCCTGGCTATGAACTTATATATGTCCCTGGCATTCCTCTATGATTACTACCTTGTCTCTCGGGCACCAAGCTACTAATGCTTTTAATGCTTATGTTCCAGCTCAAGGATGCCACTACTTAGTTGAAACCGAGCCCGGGTATGCCACTACTTAGTTGAAAACGAGCCCAGCAATTAGAGGATTACTTCCATCGATCTCAGTCCTTGGTTCCCTTCTGACACTCCCACACTGCTTACTTTCATTCTCTAGATCCTGGGTTCAATTCTTTTGTAACAACAAATACAGTGTGTAGGGTAACTCCGTCTTCTACTTACTATTATTCATAATATCTCCTATGATAAAACATAAGTCAATATAACTAGGCATGTCCCCCACGACTTAAGGCTTTTGTGCAGCAATATCCGTTTTCAACCAAGTGGTATTCGACTTTTCTTTAGTAGTATAAAAGGCTCTAAAAGTCCCGAGTAAGAACCCCAGCTCGAACTACAGAATGCAAGTAAGCCGGTTCAGCTTGAATCAATAGCATAGAATACAGATGTGACAAAAGATTCCGTAAAGTAAGCATGAGATAGCAGAGTGTTAGCTTGAGCTCATAAATTCGCTGACCTTGCTTTGAAACTGGAACTGCTGCCAACAAGGCTTTCGCACTACCCCGATAGACTGAACTCGACACCCGGATCCTATGTTCGCTTATGAGTATGCCACTCCGCTCTACCATTACGGGACTCCTACATCGCACTCTTACTATCCATGTTTTCACTCTTATTGTTGTACCATACATCTGTGGGCGTCCATGAACTCATTCTTCAAGCAGCATAACGCATTCTCTAAATAACATAGCTCCGTCTCCAAGCAACATAACAAATTCTCCCAAACCTATCTTACCTTCTCTTGCTTTACCTCTACCTTTCCTGTCCATAGGTATGCTTTTCCTTTTGATTAGTCTGTTATTCCTTTCTCTTATTATTACTTTCCTATTTCTTAGCCACCAAGACACGTATAGTATAACCACCACCCCACACTTATATTTCATCTTATTTAACTGCATCCCTTTTGTCGACCTCAACTCCACTTGATGAACCGCTAACTTGTAACTTGAGACTGAACTGCTCCACCGCTCCGTGAACTGACTTAGAGCCTAAGAACTTATCTCGCTGCTGACCTCGCATTCAAATATGGATTTTCTATAGGATTATTTACAACAACTTAACTTGGAGCCGACACTCAACTTTCACTTGCATAACCGCTTGCTACTTCACTTCTGATCTTGTGTCTAGTCTCACACATCGAAATCAGGACTTAACGCTGAAAGAAGTACAAAGAATAAGTTGCACATCAATTTATTACTCTGTAGATGCTAACTCTAATGATCTACCGTTTGCTGCTTCCTTTCCTTTCATGACTCCTTACTTGAAATTAGTTGTTGCTGTGTTTTGTTAGCTACTTCCATATATGTATCGAAAGAATTCCATCTTTCTAGTTTGATTAAGGATACTGGGCTACTAAGGTTTAATAGAAAGAAAAGAAAGGATCGTAGGCATTAAAGCAAGGTAAGATTCTCTTCTAGTAAAGATATGCTGAGATAGCATAGTAGGAGAGGAAAGTGCAGCTTAAGCTCGTACCGTTAAGGGAGAGGGAAGTTCAATCCATATTTGATATAGGGATAGTTGGGCTTAAAGCAAGTAAGGACAGGTTCATTAGCAGTAATTGAATAACTATAGTTGTTCACTTCATTCTCATCAGTAGCCAGCAGCCCATCAACGCAGGCAGCCGTCAATTGCCCCAACAACAACCATCTAACCAGCCCAGCCCAGCTGACGCTGACCTTGCTTCTTAGATGGAGTCTACCCGTGTAGGCACCTAAGCTTACTTTGCTTGTTTTCTTTTCTTATATAATCTTATTTGAAGTTAGAAAGAAGTACTAATTGGATTATGCGCACTAATAGTAGGCCTCGAAGGCTAAGAGGG
The DNA here is from genome assembly GCA_029747655.1 of Ensete ventricosum. NCBI lineage: Eukaryota > Viridiplantae > Streptophyta > Magnoliopsida > Zingiberales > Musaceae > Ensete > Ensete ventricosum. The sequence continues at coordinate 29,293,772 of JAQQAF010000002.1, forward strand.
TTACTTAGAGCTCAGGCTAAGAGTCAGAAGCAGAAGGCTAGAAAGTGGTGATAAAGACTAGAAAGGTGGTGATAAAGAATGGAATTACGAATTCAGAAGTTGACTCATTACTTTAACTCCTTGACTCCCCCCTATTGCAAACTTACATTCTTCTTTACATCCGGCCCACCTATCTAGCAATGAACTCTTTACCATTGGACAAAACTAGAGCGCCGAACTATTACTTGCATTATGATTTGTCATATAGATACTTGCATTATGATTTGTCATATAGAAAACATATCTCTTTTTTCATTGTGTAACACAACAAACCCGAGAAACAAACACAACTAGATCGGACTAGCAATGAATCTTACAAACCTTATATACCAACCATGCGCTTTTCAATTCCATTCTTTACTTCCAGGGAGGTTGGCACTGAAAGAGATGCAGTTGCTTGGTCGATCTTGCTCTTAATTCGGCTTATTATTCGTTACTCATCCCATTTCTTGTCCTTATCGCGCCTAAGTTTGTACATTAGTAGTGACTTGGCCGCTCTTCCGCTCCTCGATCTAATTCTGACTATCTTTGTTTTTAAGCTAACGTAGCCACCAATCAGAATGGAAAGATGCGCCCTCTCCTTACGCACTTGACTTCGATTAACTTAAATGCTTCTTTCTTTCAACTCAACTTTAACCGTTGCGCTTTTCTTTATTCTTTTCTGTTGCAGATGATCCTAAACCATAAAGATAGGTTGGTGCTTCACTTAAATCGTATGTAGAATTCTAGGCTAAAGCCGGATCTGTAAAAGAAGCGCAGTAGAAACAGATGAAGCAGTTCGGGGAAACATAAACAGGATTTGCTTAGTATATGTAGGATTCCATAGACTGACTGTGCCAAGTAGACTGTGCCGAGGGAGGCCTCTTTCTCTAAGTTGAAGCCATATTCAACTACTCCAATGGAAAAGGCAAGAAGGGCTTATGGAACTCCGCCAGCTATAGCGGGAGAGGAAGTTGAGTTAACAACAAGAGAAGAGGTGTTATCGACCCTCTTTCTCCAGCTGATGATCTTGTTTACTTTACAAACACAATCACTTATTCACTTAGCGCTTCAAAACCATTCAAATCAAGATAGTCGGCTATACCAGATTCAGAGTGGGGAGGCCGGAAGCAGATTGCACTCTTTCACGCGGTGCGCACAACTCCCTAACGCCAGTGAGTTAATCTTTCTTTTCTCATTTCTTATTCTACTTTCTTTTCATACGAGAACATATTCTCATTTTCTGTGTCCTTTATCATTGTAACAATTCCATTCGAATCTTTCGCGCTAAACTATAGCTTGTCGGCGGTAGTGAAAGCCTCCGAGTGAATAGTAGAATTCTTGTTTGATGGTTTGATTATTACTTCTTTATTTGATTCTGACTTCTTTAGTTGCTTATCTAGTAGTTACTTTTACTTGGCTGTCTGCTTGGCTGTCTGCTTGTTCGGTTGACAGTGTTGGTGACGAGCCGAGCGGTTCTTAAAGTATTGCGGAGAGAGGTAATTGGCCAAAGTCTACATCGACTCGAGAAGAAGGCCAAAGACAATAGCATCCCTAATTTCATTGACTACTAAATGCGCGAAATGACTACCTCCTTATACTATTCTTGGCATAATCATTTAGAGAATGACTACCTTACACTTGCATCCGTTCTGTTCTCTTTGTTGTCGATAAGTATCGTTGATACATATATGTTCAATTAATATGTATGTTTGACTCCGGGGGTAACAAGAAACAAGACAGGTCCAAACCCAACAGCATAAGAAAGATCTGGATCATATAAGCCGAAGAAAAAGAAAGATATTAAGCAGGAAAAGCAGATGGATAAGGGTTATAAGCTCGATCAGAAGCAGTGTTATTAAAGAAGTCGTCTATTATTGGTGCTCGAGCTCATCAATTGCGTTCTGCACTTTTTCATACTTCAAGTGGGTCGGCGCAAGAGATCAATTGAATTTCTTATTTGTTGACCCCTCACTTGTAAATTATGTATTGACTCCCACCGTTGCGTGAGCTGCTGATCTTCTGCGCAAGTGAAATGATTCTTTGTTGAGTCGGCTGTTATTGTAGTAAAGGAATGAAGTAATGAGTCAGCTGTTAGAGCAGGAGCAGAGCAAAGATTAGAGGCAGCCCATACATTAAGGACGGGGGCAGAGTTAGGTACAGGTACTACCGATACTATGTTCCATTATTGTTGATAACACTCCGAACTACCATTACTTTATCGAATCCTGAAATTGCTTAGGTACGTTCTTGCTTGTTCATTTTAGTATGCCGCTTCTTCCGACAAACTGCAACTTAGCTCCTATACTTACTTGCTTGGTGGCTAGAGCTGCTGCTTCTTTCTTTGACTTGAACTAGGCTGTCGCTAATGCTTCCAAGGCGGATGCCGCTACTTATTAGAATGGATTTGGTGTTGACAAGAGTCGAACTCATAACTGGAATTCACTGCTGACTGATAAGCCGGAACTCAAACCTTGCTCTACAAACTATGGCTGCTCGCCCTAAAACTAACTCCTCTTGTATAAAATCTGTATTTCACTCTGACGCACTACTCACCCTAGTAGAATCAATAGAATTCTAGGAAATTATAATAAAAACCCCACATAGTCATCTCTATCTTATAAAGAAGTATGACTAGGGTTTAGTTTGGGGCCTTAGGGCTTAGTGGCTGCCTCCCCCTTACTTGATTGGTCGGCCAAGGTTTTCATCTGCTAGAGTCAGCTATGTAGCCAATTAGGCCACCGCCTATCCCTATTAAGGTAAGTCAACTATAGTAAAGATAAGAGGACAATTTTACTTAGATAGCACCCCTCTTGGGTTAGGGTTTAGAATCCTATATAAGCATGTAGCCTCTTTCTCCTTAAATCAAACAAGTAATCTCTTTTATTCAGCCTTGTGATCGACTCCTAGGAGGCAGGAACCCCTATAGTGTTCCAAGGGTTGATCCCACTCAAAGATCAATTTCTATAGAGCTCTTTCTAGGGTTTTATCATTTTCTTACCTTAAACTTACATGGAATTATGGTTTCCTATTCTCTATGAGAAAAGCTGAGAGAATAGATGAAGAAGACAAGAAAGAGTCATCAATTATTAGGTTGGTAAAGAGAACAATGTCAAAATAAAGTAGAGGTGCTTAAGAGGTTAACACGAGATCTATAGTTAAATCCCATTGGACCTTATTTCAAGTTATATTTTTTATTTTTTCTTCTTTTATTAATATAATTATAAGATTTTAGTAAATTTAGTTGAATTTTAATTTGGTATGATAATAATGATATTTTTGGTCTAAACTCATCATTTAATCTCACTAGCTCAATATTTTTTAGTATAACACTAATCTTTGATTTGTGTTTTTATTTAATTTTTTATTACTCCATTCATAAATAAGTAGCTTATTATTCTCTACATACATATTGTTTAATTAATTTTAAACTAATTCAAGTCCTGAGATTTACTTATGCATGATTATTGTCATAACTTAACCTTAAATCACATTTGCTAGCACATTAAAGCTTGTCACGCTAAACGACCATACCTTTTTTTATTTTAAAATATACTTAGTAAACATTGATTGTTATATATATTCAACCAACATTTAGTAGGACACCGAGAATAATATTTTTGAAAATGATATATTTTTACTTTAAAATTTATAAAAATATGAACATGTCATTTATCATATCACTAAATAAGGGTAATATATACAATTTATTTATACTTCTATGATATTGTTATTATAATTTAATATGTGTGAGACTCTAGATAAAGCCAAGCATCCTCTACTTCCTCGCTTGTTAGAAATCATAGAAAAGAATCTAGTAGAATAGAGGAGACTTCAAAACTTAAAACTCATATTGAATATTAAAACTCATAATATCTCAAAATCCCTAAGCCTCTGCTCTAATTCACCTCTTCTATCTGTTGTATGCCTAAAGAATTACATGTGTCCTTATTAATTGAGAGGTAAACTCAAGACTTTGACTTCAACGATGATATGGACTCCTATAGTAACTTGGCTTCCTAAACTAAAATCTTATCTAATCACAAAGTTTGATTTAATGTTCCTGCATCCACCCCTAAATTAAACTTTATGAAAATAAATATTATAGAAAGTCTTAAAGATGATGTAATATCCTTAGATGTTGTTGCTGTGTTTAGTGTTTCGAGATTTTATGAATTATAAGCCGTGTAATTCATAATAGCCATCCATGTACTTGAACTGTATTATCTATCCTGATCAACTATAAAACTTTGATTTGTCTAAACCAATCTTAGGAGATTTCTTGAACCAATCTCCAAATACAAAATCAATTTGATCAACATAATCATTAGTATCGAAATCTAACTTCTATTATTGAATATTCATCAATCTTTATAACTAACTTCTAGTTATTAAATAATGATGATATTCAAATGGCATTTGTGACAACTTTCAAATCTTTAATAAGTGGCTTTAGAAAATTTCCTTTTTATTAGGGAAGAACAAATACTTTTACGCTTCAGATGAAAAATATAATCATCTGCTCCAATAAAGTCAATATTATCCACATTATCGAAATCTTGTTTGATCTTATCATCTTCAATCGTAGAAAAATCCATCACACTTGATATTTCTTTCCCATTTTCACTTGATAAAGGATCTTTGGTTTATTCTAATTTTGCATCATGCACTTCTTCTGACTTATTTTCAGACTATATATATATATATATATATATATATATAGTGCCCTACAATTTTTTCTAATTTTGCATCATACACTTCTTATGGTTTATTTTCAGAATAGGATGATATATAGGTAATGCCCGAGGCTTATATATTTTGAACTATAACTAACATATCAATAGAAAAATAAATAATATGTATATGTTATCTTCACTTAGTAATATGATTTGTGATGTCTATGCTACATGAATATAATGAATGACATGATCATATTTTCGGCTTTTAAGTTTGAAGTATATGTTTTCCAAATATATCATTCTCAATATTCAAAGAAATATTTGTTGATCATGCATAAGCATTAATATTTATTTTAAGCATGATGCAACTAGCCAAAGTGTGCTAGTGGACTTAAATATAATGCTAAGTTATGATATTAATGATGCATAAAGTGGTTAAATTTTAATCGACCAAAAGTGAATCTCAAGCTTAAGTGAGTTTGATCATGATTAAGTTAAGGAAGTTTAACTCTAAAATATTATTTATGTGAACAATCATAAACTACTTAGGCATGGATGGTGTAATAAAAAATTTAATAAAGATAAAAAATAAAGATGAGTATTATACTAAATGATGAGATGCATAACTGAGATTAAAGGATGAGTTTAGACACAAAAAAAAAAAAAATCATATTTGTCAAACTAAATTAAACTCAATTAAAGTTGTTACAACATTAAAATTATATTAGTAAATAAAGAAAAAAAGAAAAACTTGAAATAAGGTTGAGTGAGATTAAAACCTAGATCTCAAGAAACTTATTAAGCACCTCTATCTTATTTTTGCTAGTTATAGGTGCCTCACAAGCCAATCACGTGAGTGATGACACACGTGACACGCTACGCGATCTTTTTGCTTATGATTATTATTGATATATTCTCATATTATATTATTTGTTACATATATATATTGTGATATCCTTAGTTCTGTGTAATGAGAATCAGATTATGATGAGATCATGAGATCGATTCGCCTTTAAATACAGATCCTAAATAATCTCGGTCATAGGTTACTCGAGAGGGATATCGAGATAATCGGATAGACCGTATACTGTATACCCGTCCATATGATGGAGGCGGTTAGTCTCATAGTCACTTGTGTGGAGACACTAAGGATACAATATAGGAGTTCATTGGAGAATGAGTTCACTGATTGATCCACTTATAAAATATTATATGGTTAATGATACATAATGTTAGATAGTGATTTCATAGTCTCAGTTGTGTATCTGGTCCTTAGACTTGAGACACAAAGGATGCTTTGTTTGAGTACTCCTTTCTTTGATGCCGGACTTGTAGGGTTCGAAAGTTTTAGATCTGGTACAACCGGTTAGTAGCCAACCTTAAGAAGGAAATTATGTATCAATAAAGGATCATCAACTCTTAGTATCATGAGAGAAATATCTCATGTGTGCTTGCTCAGATAAATCCCTAGTTAGGGTCATTTAGATTGAGAGAGGAGTTCTCCAAGAGAATCCAATTAGAGCGAGACTTAGATGGATTCCGTATGCGGCTTGAAGTACCATATCCAATATATGATCTCTGGGATATTAGTTGGATGAGGGACTATAGATACATGATAACTATGGATAGACAAGTCCGATGAATTTGATCCCCCTATACCGTTTGGGGACTATTGCATAGTGGCGTAGTACGTCCATAGTCGATGAGTCAAGTGAATTATTATGAGGATAATAATTCACTATACCAGAAAGAGTTCTGATGAGAGCGACTCACAGCCAGCTCGGTATCGGGCCTAGAGGGTCACACATATATGGTGGATGCTTTAGTGAATAGAGGATTGGATAAGATCCAATTAGCTCATATTCTTATTAGATGAGACTCTACACTAATTGGCTTCTTAATGATGTCTAATTAGAGGTCAAAAGAGATTATTGAATAGAGATATAGTAATTCAAGGTTAGTGGATAATTGGATGAAGATCTAATACCCACTAAGGCAGGACCCTGTTAGAATCATTACAGATTCTAAGGTTGGGGTTGATCTTTATATGAGATCGACCCACCTTGGAACTGTATAGGGGTTTCTCCCACCTTAGTAGTCGGCCACAATGGCTGAAAAAGATTGATCTATTGCTTAGCAAAAGAGGTGGTAGCTACATGCTTTATATAGGATCTTCAAACCCCACTTCCTAATATGACTCCTACTTCAACTAAACCAAGACTCCTGCTTTAAATTAACCAAGACTCCAACTTTTAATCTAACTCTTAGCCGACCCTGGAGAGAGTCTCATCTAAGTGAAACTCTTCTCTCTAACCATAGTTGACTTCCCCTCATCAAGGTGGCCTATTGAGTTGATTACAAGCTTGACTTGGTTGACTCCGACTCGTCCTAACTTCGACTCCAATTCAGTCGAATCTTAACCCTACTAGGATTTGGGTTGATTTATTATAATTGACTCAATTCCCCTCCTAGCTGACCTAATGTAAGTCTAGGCTGACCAACAAGGCCCAATCAAAGAACTCAATTGACTAGGACCTAACGCCCTCTTTAAATCATCATTGTTCTTAAGGCTAAGCTCTATGTCAGTGAGTCATGATTTGTAACTCCTCATGAGGCTCCCTCGTGTCCCTATAGTAGGCGCATCCTACTCCTACAGTCCAGCATCAGTAGTAGTGACTGGACGGTGATGTGTCTGTTGGGAAACCTACAGTGGGTGCATCACATGCGTAACGGAAATAAAAAAAAAATTGATTTCCCATGCAGATCAAATTGTCGTGCAAAAGATTGGGGTCGTGAGAAAAACATAAAAATCGATAAAACCGCGATGTGAGAAAGATTGATTTTACCTAGGGAGATAGTATATCCCTCTATTCCAGATCGGATGGAGAAGATGAATGAGGTCAAGCATCCTCCTTTCTACCTGTATCCACACGATGGATCTCTGCAGCAAAACTCCTCCAATCAAATCTCGCAACTCTTGCGCAGAGGGAGGGAGGAGAATAGGAGGTGGTGGCTAAAGTTGCAGCCTATCAACCTTGAGTCTCCCTTCCTATTTATAGAGAGCCACCAAAATCGTAGGGCTCCTTCCTTAGTGGGTATTGGATCTCCATCCAATAACCCACTAACGTTGTATTATTGGATCTCTATCCAATAATCTTCTTAGGCCTCTAATTGGGCCTAAAGCAAGGAGCCCATCAGCATAGGGTCTCATCTAATGAGAATATGGGCTAATTGGATCTTCATCCAATCCTCTATTCGCTGAAGCATCCACCATATGTGTGTGACCCTCTAGGCCCGATACTGAGCTGACCGTGAGTTACTCCCATCAGAACTCCTTCTGATATAGTGAATTATAATCCTCATAATAATTCACTCAACTCATCGACTATGAACATACTAGGCCACTACGCCATAGTCCCTAGACGGTACAGGGGGATCAAATCCATCGGACCTGTTTGTCCATAATTACTATGTTTCTATAATTTCTCACCAAATAATATCCCAGAGATCGTATATTGTACATGGTACTGTCAGGTCACATACCGAATCAGTTTGTCTTGCTCTAATCGGATTCTACCGGAGAACTCCTTCTCTCTTAATTCGAATGACCATGGCCAGGAATTTATCTAAGCAAGCACATATGAGATATTCCTCTCGTGATACCAAGAGTGGATGATCATCTATTACACTCAATTGCCTTCGTAAGGTTGGCTACCGATCCCGAGAACCAATTATATCAGATCTGGAACTTTCCAAATCTGTAAGTCTGGCGTTAAAGAAAGAAGTACTTATACAAGGCATTCTTAGTGTCTCAAGTCTAAGGATCAGATACACAACTGAGACTATGGAATCGCTGTCTGACATTAGGTATCATTAACCATACATTATTCCATAAGCGGATCAATCAGTGAACTCATTCTCCAATGAGCACCTGTACTATATCCTTAGTGTCTCCACACAAGTGGTTATGAGACTAGTTGCCTCCATCATATGGACTAGTATATAGTACACCGATCTGTCTGGTTATCTCAATGTCCCTCTTGAGTAACCTGTGATTGAGATTATTTAGGATATGTGTTTAAAGGTGAATCGATCTCATTATCATGATCTCATCATGATCTGACTCATATTGCACAGAACCAAGGACATCATAATATATATGTAATAGATAATGTGAGAATATGCCAATATTAATCATAAGCAAAAAGATCATACAACATGTGACACGTGTCATCACTCACATGATTGGCTTGTAGGGCACCTATAACCAGTAGTGTCTTGATCTTGTGGTCCCACGCGATCATCAGCTGAACTTGGGTCTCCTCATCAGTTTAGGTGTCGGTTGGATGGATTTGGGGTGAGCCATCCTTTTTAAACTTCTATTTGAGGTGGGATACCTAGAGGATCAACTGTATTTTTGATTTGGTGGGCATATCTGATCTCTAGGTTACGACCCCAATGGGATTCCCAATTTTGCAAGGTCCAAAGTAGTAGGGGAACCACTTCCTTGAGACTCAAATTTCCTGCTGGTGGGGCTAAATATGAAGGGAAACTTGATCTTCAATAGCATACTTTCTTGTGCTCTGGTGTTTGTCAGGGGGATGTTTCTTCCTTGCATGACTGCCACGTGGTTATTCTTTAATAGTCGTCAGGCCTTCTTTTGGAATGAGAGTTGCCCTCTTATAAGGTACCCGATAGTGTGAGCCCGATTTGAGTCTGAGGTGGGTAGGAGGTGTGATTTTCTTGGGTAGATTTTCACTTCTCCTTCGAGTTGCTGCCCTGTATCATGCCAACTTTAGTAGCAATTAGTATCCTCTTGTGGATTAGAAGCCTCATCTGTAATGTATGTTGAGCCTTATTACGAATTAGGGGTCGGCCAGCTTGCAAGAGGGTGGTGCCGATCTCAACTCCTATTATGTCTGCTCCAATTTCGAACACTTCACTTCGACTAGTAATGCTATAACTGATATAAATGTCATCGTGGCTGTGAGGGCCCTATAGATGGTGGACGTGTGGATGCCTTCCTCCTATTCTTTCAAAATTTTGATCTCCATCCAATCATAGATTTCATGCTAGTACTGTCGCTGGGGGGACCTGATCTTCTTGCGGTTGTCGACAATGGAATGGAGGTCGTCAATAGGGAAGACTTCAAGCAGTGTGGTCTACTCTTGGGAAAGGTAGTGGAAGTAGCCCGAGATCTTGGTGTGCTGCATCTGAAGCCATAGCTGGTTCAGATGGATGTGGCACTTCAGGAGGAGATTATCCCTACAAACAAAGAGGCAAAGCTTTTGGAGATAAAGTATCATTGTAGGGGAATATAGTGGTTGATCCTTTTATCTTTAGCCTTCTGAAGATGTGGACAACAATATAGCTGAATATGTGCTGGTGGTTCCTCCTATAAGATCAGCATATGGAGGTCGTGCAGTTTGGTAGGAAGAAGTCGGCTCGGTTCGACAGAGGTGCTTGAAATTTCAGCAAGCTTCTGTAAGCACTATCTTTTCTTTGCAATCTCGTTTCCCACGTAAGGTCACTTATTTTCCTTTGCCATTCATAAGGTCATTGGGGCACCTGGTGTCGGTGAGGATGGTGATGGGCTGATGTTTGATGAGGACATCAACGTTTATTATCTGTGAGTTCACGTAGCCAAATGAAGCATGAAAGGTGCAGGCGGTCGATTGCAGTTTTTCTTCTATATTGTTCTCCTCAGGCTCGACAGCCACATCTTCGAGTTTGGGTTCTTCAGTGGGTTCAATTAGGAGAAGTCGTCTCTTCTTGCATCGGTGGTCATGGCTCCATGCCTCGTCGTAATGCCAACACAATCCCTTCATAGATCTATCATGAAGCTCTTCTCTCGTAAGTTTCTTGGCTGAGGGGGTCAGTTGGAAGTGGATGGAGGTTTGTAAGCTGCTGGTTGTTGTGTGGTTCTTGTCCTCTAAACATCTTGAATAAGCTACTCCTCTTGAAGTCATGCAAAAGAGTTTGCCGCTCTCAATGTATACATTTGTCATGCCTTGACTTTGCATCTGATCTCCAGTTTTAATCCTTCAATGAACGTCTCTAGCAACTACTTCTCAGACCAATCTTGAGTTTGATTTAAAAGATGCTCAAAACTAGTTTGATATTCTTACACAGTTGAGGTTTGACAAAGCTTCATGAATTGATCTTCATGTTCTTGTACTCCATCGGTCTAAAGTGGATTAGTAGCCCGCTCTTGAATTGTCTCCACGTTGGGACTCATTAGGTATTCAAGCTAATTGTAATATTGAATTGCATCTCCTTCAAAGTGGATGATAGCAATATCTATCATGGAAGCCTCCAGTGTTCGATGATAGTGGAAATAGCATTCGGCATGCGAGAGCCATCCCGTAGGGTCTCCTTCTTCCCATTATGTGTAGATGCTGGACTCTTGCCTTACAGTGTGTAGATGTTGGTTCTGCTGTGCATTCTTCTTTCTCCGAAGGGTTCTCCTTTCAATCTGGACTCTCGCCTTACAGTGATCTCATTCGGCTCGGTGATTGTCCCAATCTGATTTCTATGAAGAGAGCATGTAGTCTGTCCTCCATACGTGTCTTGAAGGCCTCCAACTTGGCACATATCAAATCTACCGATGCCATTGTATAATACTCCAAATCTATAATATCAAGATCCTTCTCCTACTATTGGGTCAATGGTATGAACCGGTTGGGTGGATTGGTGGCTGAAAGAGGTAATGGATCAAGGGTAGATGGTTACGGTTTGGGGTTGATAGGTTGCTATGTTTGGCTACTATTGGGGCTATGGTTTGGAGTTGATGTAGGGGTCGTATGAACCAAAAGAAATTCCGCTATTACGGAGTGCCAAAGCCTTCATAAAAAACTTGTAGAAGATTGGGCAAAAAAATAATGGCAGCAAGATCAAAACAGAGCAGTAGTATACAGCTGAATTCTACAGCGTAAATTTTATCGTAAAGATGGTAAATTTGATACGAAGAGTTGCGCAATGCAATAGATGAATATTTTTAGATTTTTTGGTTTGAGGATAACTAAAATACAGCAGTAGTGAGGTAGATTTACCAGAACCTGATGTAATTCTTTTAGGAGATTGAAGGATAATTTGCAGTACTGGAGTTGACGACAGAATTCGACGATAATCTAAGCAATTATGGGAATTGCTTAGGTGGTTGTGGAAGGATGATGGGCGGCCGAAGATGATAATACTAAGTATTAGAACCCTTTTGGATTCTAAGCTTCGACCTCGGAACTCTATAGGGGTTTCTCCCTCCTTAGTAGTCGACTACAATGGCTGACAAAGATTGATCTATTGCTTAGTAAAAGATGTGGTAGCTACATGCTTTATATAGGGTCTTAAAACCCCAATTCCTAATATGACTCTTACTTTAACTAAACCATGACTCCTACTAAACTAAGACTCCAACTCCTAATCTAACTAAACTAAGTCTCATTTAAGTGAAACTCCTCGTCTCTCTAACCCTAGTCGACTTCCCCTCATCAAGGTGGGCGGCCCATTGGGTTGATTACAAGCTTGACTTGGTTACTTTGACCCGAATTCGACTACGACTCTAATTCAGTTGAATCCTAACCCTACTAGGATTTGGGCTGATTTTTTATAATTGACTCAATTCTCCTCCTAGCCGACATAATGTAAGGTCTAGGCTGGCCAACAAGGCCCAATCTAATGACTCAACTCAATCAACTAGGACCTAACTCAGCTAGGGTCCTAACATACCTCTAGGGTTTTTGGTGTCTCTCTATAAATAGGAGGGGAGGCTCATAGTTGATAAGCTGCATCTTTGGTCGGTCCCTCCTATTCTCCTGCCTCCCTCTGCGCAAGAGTTACGAGACCTGGGATTGCGATTGGAGGAGTATCGCTGCAACGATCCTTTATGTGGATCTAGAGAGGAGGATGCTTGACCTCCTTCATCCTCTCCATCCGGCTTTGGAAAAATAAGGATATACGACCTTCCTAGGTAAATAATCTCTCACACGATGTAGTTTTTTTATTTTGCTACTTTCTCGCCACCTAATCATTTGCATGACGATGATCTACGTGGGAAACCTATTTTATTTTGATCTTTCGCTGTGAATGTGATGCTCCCACTTGGTTTCCTAATAGTGGTATCAAAGCAAGGTTGTTTGTGCAAAAGATTGGTTTTAAACTACGTGTGATGAGATTGAATCGCGTAGAACTATTCTACACATTCTTGTTACGTTTTCACAATGAAGGCAGCGAGGAGAGGGGCAACCACCTACGGGCAGGTCGCTTGCTGGGGTAGTTGCTCTTGGCCTGGGGCCTTGTAGGAGTGGCCGCCTACGTCCAGGTTGCCGGCAGGGGTGGACGGTTACAGCTAGGACCGGTAGCAAGGGCAGTCGTCCACGGCTAGCCCGCAACAGACGATCGCCCGCGAGCATGACTACCACTTGCAGGGGTGGTGCTTGTGGGCATCTCGCCCGCTGGGGTAGCAGTGCTTACCGGCGGGGACAGTCGCTCGTGGGCAACTGCGATCGGGGCAACGACGGCGGCCGTTAGAAGAGGGTAGAAAGGGCTTAGGGTTTCTTTTCAGTAAAAGGATGATACTGCTCCTCAAAATTTTAAGAAATTCAAAATTCTATCCTCCTTTACAGAATTCTGAAAAAGCCCTAGACTTTTTTAGAAATTTTGACGTCTATCCTTTTCCAAAATTATAAAAATACCCTTTATAATTTTGAAAATTCGTGACATATCTTGATTTCTAAGAAAATAATTAATTAAATAGTTTAATTAATTATTTATTATCTAGTAATCCTACATGGTGATTTGTACATGTGAAGTATGGTGTAGATGGATAATCATGAGTCATGTGATGTGATGTGTGTATATATAATTATTATTATCATTGGGGTCTACAAGCTATTATTTTTCTCATTTATTGTCAGACCTGTATACTTGTGATTATTTTGTAATTACACGGAGAGGCACAGCGAGAGCACGGATGTGACAACGGGACCCACGATGCCGTGACGGGAGATCACAACGCATGGTAATACGACGAGAATTTGAGGGAAGCAATGGTGACGAGATCAACAATCACAGGGTATGGAGATACATTGATGCACAGTTAGATCCTATTATAAGTGATTAGGCCCATTGGCTCGGGCTTAATCATATTAGGTGACGGCTCATGATTATCCAGTGTGGCTTGCATATGTAATATGTGTTATACACCTACTAGATATATATATTTGCATGTGAGGTAGATATATATTGAATATGTATGTGTGTCACACGACATATCAGGAGACCGATATAAAATAAAAACTCCTCTTATGATACTATTAAGTCAGTAAGCGTGAGGCAATAAGATTAACTCATGTGGCCTTCTGTCATTATAGGTAGAAATTGAATCACGACATATGTTGAGTTGGTCGAGTCTCTCAAGGCTCATCTATCTACATGATCAAAATCTTACTTATGATATAAAGATGTCACTGGTTACCTGAGAATATGGTATGCTTGGTCAAGTCCCTCAAGGACATATCATCAAATTAGACTCATTTTGTAATGATAGTGATGACTTAACATCATGGTTGGTCAAGTCTCTCGAGACCATGATGGTTCGGAGGCCGAACATGATGGGAACCATAAAGAGTTGTGGTTGGCAAGAGTCGCCTAACTTTTGGGCTTAATGTAATTGGTCGATTCCCTCGAGGTTGCATTAATATGCCAATAGGATCCCGATCCCCACTAGGAGTCTCCAAGAGACTTTCGTCTCACGTGATGAGGGTGTCACATGATTCGCTAGGAAATTAGTGGGAGTACATTAAGATAGAAGTCCATATCTTAATTAGTTTTTTCACAAAATATACATATTATTTATTTGTGCTATATCTTGTTTGTTATAAACATGTCGCTCGCAAACCCCCCCGTGCGGCATACGTGATGCCAACCGCCTCATTGGTCCTAACTACACAGATTGACTCCGTAATTTGAGAATTATTCTCATGATGAAAAATTGAATACGTCCTTGATACAATTATGCCCACGTCGGAAGAAGAGGCAAGCGAGAATGAGATCGCACGCTATGTGAAGTATAGAGATGATTCCACATTGGTAAAATGTTACATGTTAGCCTCTATGACTCCTGAGTTACAAAGGCAATATGAAAGCATGGATGCAAATTCTATCTTTCTTCATCTCTACTAGCTGTTTGAGAAACAAGAAAAAACCTAAAGATATGAGATATTGATAAGACTCCAGCAGGGTTGAGTACTAATCTCCCTAGAAGTAGTCAATAAAACCCTACTAGATTGTAATAAAGCCACTCCTATCTTATAAAGGAGTATGGCTAGGGTTTAGATGAGCCCTTAGGGCTTAGTGGCCGCCCCCCCCCCCCCCCCTTACTGGGTTGGTAGGCTAGGGTTCCCCTTGCTTAGGTCGGCTATAGAGCCAACCTAATCGCCACCTGTTCCCTCTAAGGTAGGTAGACTATAGAAGGGGCAAAAGGATAATTTTAGTTAGGTAAGCACCCCCTAGGGCTAGGGTTAGGAGCCTTATATAAGCATGTAGCCTCCACCTCTTTTTATTAAGCAATCTATAATTTTAATTCAGCCTTGTGCCGAGTCTAGGAGGGAGGAACCCCTACAGCATTCCAATGATTGATCCCCCTTAAGGATCAAAATCTATGGAGCTCTTTCTAGGGTTCTATCATCTAGTATCAGAGTAGCGATCTTGTTGCCCCTGTAGCCACCTCAGTCGCCTCCACCTTCCCAAGCAATTTCCACAATTGCTGCGACACGTGCCTCCACCTTCCACCCCAGCCGTAGATCAAATCAATCTATCGCTGTCCCCTGCGTTTGATCTGAAAATCTGGTATATTTTTATCATCCATGCCTCTTCAATACTACAAGATTTCTTACTTTACATGTTGAAAGTTTTCTCCAAATTTTATCCGTTGCAAATTTTGTTCGTCACAAACATTATCATCGTTGCAAAGGCGAAAAGCTATAGAAATTTTCAACCAATTTTTGCTTCTTGAAACTTAACTTAGTCATCCTTTTTGGTTGAAACTTTTATACAGTTTCATAGATCATCTTAGCTTTCATCTAAGACTGATCTTGTAAAAAACTCCTTTTGGATCTAGACTTATAGTGTTGTGATTCTTTGTTGCACAGTACTGAAATTTTATAACAAAATCTGTCTTCAGTATATTGGCCTCTTGAAATCGAGCTTTTGTTCATCCTTTTTGGTCAAAAATTTTATACAATTCTAAAGATCAACTTATCTTTCATCTGAGATTAATTTCTGGAAAAAATTCCTTCTGGAACTAGTTTTCTTATGTAATCTTTCACCATCATGCAGTTTTGGAATTTTTATGACGAAGGATCTACCTTTCATCTTTTGCCCTATTTCCCTACTGTTACGCTACCAAAATTTTGCCAAACTTTTTACTGGTATTATCAACATCTGAACCAAGAATTTTTGCATAAATTCCATGAACTTTCCTCTAGAAGTTATGTCAAGAAGTCATCATTTCTCTGACGTAAAATCTATTCGGTAGGATAGCACATCGCAACACCTTTTTTTCCGAATTCTATCATATTTAAGTGCTATTTTTTGTGGGATTTCAGATTTTATTTTTCTCATCTCTAAGCTCTACCATCCTCACCAAAAATTCTTCCAAATCGTACCCTAAACCAAACCCAAACAGCCACCCAAATCAGCCCTAACCGCAGCCTACTTCCTTATCGATCCACTTATCTTTTTAGCCAACTTTCCTTACTGATACACCTACCTTTGCCACCATCTATCCCAGATCTAAAATCTATTTCCCTAACCTTCATCTACTGCTATCACAGCCCTGAAACCATACCAATTTGTAGCCTAAACTCCATAAAACCATAGCCCCAAATCGTACCCAAAACAGCCACAAACCACACCGAAAAACCGCATCCTTCAGTTCACCAACTTTTCAGCCGCCCAATCTCCCTTATCCCTTCAACCGCAGCATGCATCTTTCACTGTGCAACACTACCAACAGCGACCTCTTACTGCCATCCTCCTTGATCGCTGCCAGCAGTGATCCTTGCAACAAAAAGCTACCAGCAGCGATCTTTCGCTGCAATCTGTTTACATTGCAGCTTGCAACAATCATTTGCTGCCAACTATCTTGATCACGACTAGCAACAAATTGAACACAACAACAGTCGTGTACATCGCTGCCCCATCTTCCTCCTATTGCAGCCGCACCCTTGCTGCAACCGATGCCACCTGCAGCCACGAAGTCACACCGCAACTGCAGTCAACGTTGCTGCTGCCCTCTTCTTCCTCCATCGTCGCTGCTGCATTTCGACTTAGATCTCTTGGCTACCATCTTCTGATAAATATCAGCCATAAAAAAATGCAACCTCGACGACATTGCAGCGTCAACATTGCAGCATCACCGAAGGACCGCAACCGATATTACTGCTGCCATTTTCTTCCTCCACCATTGTTGCTACCCTTGGCTACCATCCTCCACTTGGAGACTTCACCATCACAGCCCCGATATCACTGCCACTGTTGCCTTCAACCTGAAGATTGCAGCTACACTCTTTAATCAGTTTGATTTGACAGGTTGGAGATCCTTATGTCATGACATCGGTGGGCTTATTCGAAGCCAAATTGGGGGCTCTTGAGATACGTATGGATATTAAATTATGTACTCTCTTTGAGGAGTTTAGATTGGGCTGATCACCAAGCCCAATAAGATCACAACGCGGTACAAATTTGGATTGTAAAAAGAACCTTAGTGAAGAACTAGTGATGATCCGTCAAACCTCCACCATCTAAGAGTACTAAACCAGGTTTGAAAGGTTATCTAATTAAACTTATGGTTGGTCTAAAAAATAGATATTGAGGACTTTTATTAAGAGCTTGAAGCTGGAGATTCAGGAAGAAGTTAAAGCGCGACAGTCATACACACTTAAGGCAGCCATCTCCTTTGCGCGACATCAAGAGGAGCAATTGAACTATGAAGCTCAGAAGACTAGAGTTGCTCCCCGACTAGCGACACCAAAGCTTTCACCTCCTCCTACTGTCAGCCGACCCCCTCAGCTACAGATATTAACAAGAGAAAACCTTCATGACGGATTGACAAAGGTCCAGTGTGGGTGTTGTGATAAACTGTGGAGCCTAGAACATAAATGTAAAAAGGAGACACCGCTGATGATTACACCGACTGAAGAACCCAAACTTGAAGATATGACTCTCGAGCCCAAGGAGAAGGATACACCACAACCGGCCACCTGCACGGTCCCTACCTTAGCCGACTACACTAACCTGGACAAATTAAAGATCGAAGGGTTTCTCGAGCAGCAGTCCATCATCGTCCTCGTCGACACCGGGAGCACACACAACTTCATGACCAGTAAGGTTGCTGCTCACTTAATGCTCCAAAAAGAAGATTACAATTGGTTCGAAATCAAGGTAGATAACGGCCAAATTTTGAAGTGTAATCAGAAGTGCCCGTGGGTTAAACTGAGCCTACAGGAGCAAGACATAGTTGTTGATTTTTTCCTCCTCCCTCTTGATGGTTTTGATATAGTGCTTAGCATTGATTGGTTGTCCATGATTGGAGATATTTTCTGAAATTTTTCAAAGCTAACCATGAAATTTTTCAGAAAAGGAAAGCAGATGATTCTATTGCTAGTTAAAGGTGCCATGCAAGCCAATCACGTGAGTGATGGCACGTGTGACATGCTGTGCGATCTTTTTGCTTATGATTAATATTGACATATTCTCACATTATCTGTTACATATATATTGTGATGTCCTTGGTTCTATACAATGGGAGTTGGAACGTGATGAGATCACGATAATGAGATCGATTCACCTTTAAACACAGATCCTAAATAATCTCGGTCATAGGTTACTCAAGAGGGACATTGAGATAACCAGACAGATCGGTGGACTATATACCCATCCATATGATGGAGGCGGCTGGTCTAAAAGCCACTTGTATGGAGACACTAAGGATATAGTACAGGTGCTCATTAGAGAATGAGTCACTGATTGATCCACTTATGAAATGTTGTATAGTTAATGATACCTAATATCAGACAGTGATTCCATAGTCCCAGTTGTGTATCTAGTCCTTAGACTTAAGACACGAAGGATGCCTTGATGAGTACTCTTTTCTTTGATGCTAGACTTATAGGTTTGGAAAGCTCTATATCTGGTACAATTGGTTATCGAGATTAGTAGTCAACCTTACGAAGGCAATTGAGTGTAAATAGAGGATCATCCACTCTCGGTATCATTACAGGAATATCTCATATGTGCTTGCTCAAACAAATCCCTAGCTAGGGTCATTCGAATTGAGAGAGAAAGAGTTCTCCGGTAGAATCCGATTAGAGCAAGACAAACTGATTCCATATGTGACCTGATAGTACCATATCCAATATACGGTCTATGGGATATTATTTGGATGAGGAATTATAGATACATGGTAAATGTGGACAGACAGGTCCGATCGATTTGAACCCTCCTGTACCGTTTGGGGACTATGGCGTAGTGGCCTAGTACGTCCATAATTGATGAGTCAAGTGAATTATTATGGGGATAATAATTCACTATATCAAAAGGAGTTCTGATAGGAGTGACTCACGACCAGCTCGGTATTGGACCTAGAGGGTCAGACACATATAGTGGATGCGTCAGCGAATAGAGGATTGGATGAAGATCCAATTAGCCCCTATTCTCATTAGACGAGACCCTATGTTGATGGGCTCCTTGATTAAGGCCCAATTATAGGCCTAAGGAGATTATTGGATAGAGATCCAATAATGCAATGTTAGTGGGTTATTGGATGGAGATCCAATACCCACTAAGGAGCCATGGGGTTTTGGTGGCTCTCTATAAATTGGAGGGGAGACTTATAGTTGATAGGCTGCAACTTTAGCCACCACCTCCTATTCTCCTCCCTCCTTCTGAGCAAGAGTTGCAAGATCTGATTGGAGGAGTTTCGCTGTAGAGATCCATCGTGTGGATACCGCTAGAGAGGAGGACGCTTGACCTCCTTCATCTTCTCCATCCGGATCTGGAATACAGGGATATACGATCTCCCTAGGTAAAATCAATCTCTCACGTATCGTGATTTTTTTATTTTTGTGGTTTTTCTCGCGATCCCAATCTTTTTGCATGACGATTTAATCTGCATGGGAAATCAATTTTTGTTTTGATTTTCGCTGCGCATGTGATGAACCCGCTGAGGTTTCCCAACAGTGATATGAGAGCCAAGGTTTTTGTGCGAAAGATTAGTTTTAAACTGCATGTGATGAGATTGTATCGCATAGAATCAGTCTACGTGTTCTTGCTGCGTTTTCGTAGCGAAGGCAGTGAGGAGGAGGGGCGGCCAACCACGGCCAGCCCCTATGCAGGGTCGACCACCCACGGCCAAGGCCAGCTCGCAAGGGGCGATCGCCTGCAGGGGCAACAGCTCGTAGGGCGACGCCTACGGGCACGGCAGGCTGCGGCCAGCCCGCAAGGGCTATAGCCGCCCGCAGCGCGACACCCGCAAAGGGGCAGGCTGCCGGGCGGCATGCCTGCAAGGGGGGCAGCCACTAGCGACCAGCCCGCATGGGGCTATCGCCCGCGTCGATCCTGCCCCTCTAAATTATGAAAATTTTGAGGACTGTCCTCATGTACAAAATTCTAAAAATGCCCTCAATAATTCTAGAAATTTTGAGAACTGTCCTTTCATCTAGAATTACTAAAATACCCTTAATAATTCTAGAAATTTTGAGGATTGTCCTCTCATCCAGAATTATGAAAATACCCTTGATAATCCTAGAAATTTCGAGGACTATCCTCTCATCCATAATTATGAAAATGCCCTTGACAATTCTGAAAATTCTGAGCATGTCCTGATTTCCAAAAAAATAATTAATTATATAGTTTAATTAATTATTATATATATATCTAGTAATCCTACATATGATGTGATATATATGTGATGTTGTTGGATGATCATGAGCCATTTGTTGTGATGTGTGTAATTGTGATTATTATTATTATTGGGGCCTGTGAGCTTGCGTTTTTCTCATTTATTGTTGGGACTGCATGCTTGTGATTATTTGTAATTACATGGAGAGGCGCAGTGGGAGTGTGGAGGTGATAGCGAGACCCATGATGTCGTGGCTGTAGATTACGACACATGGTGATACGACAATCCGACGGAACCGATGATGACAAGATCAACAATCACAGGGCATGGAGATGCACCAATGCACACATAGATCATATTATGAGTGATTAGGCCCATTGGGTCGGGCTTAATTATATTAGGCGATGACTCATGATCATCTGGTGTGGCTTGCATATGTGATGTGCTATAAACCTACTAGATATATGTATATATATATATATTTATTTGCATAGGATGTAGATATATATTAAATATGTATGTGTAACACGATATATTAGGAGACCGATACGAAACAAAAACCCCTCCTACGATAATATTAAGTTGGTAAGCGTGAGGCAATAAGATTGACCCACATGGCCTTCCATCGTTATAGGAAGAAATTGAATCACGACATAGGTTGAGTTGGTCGAGTACCTTGAGGCTCACCTATCTACGTGATCGAGATTTTGCCTACGACATAGAAATGTCACCGGTGACCTGAGGACATGGTATACTTGGCCGAGTCCCTCGAGGGCATATCATTGAATCAGATTCATCTTGTAACGATGGTGATGACTTAACTGAACATCATGGTTGGTCAAGTCCCTCGAGACTATGATAATTCAGAGGCCGAATATGACGGGAATCATAAGGAATTGTGATTGGTAAGAGTTGCCTACCTTTTGGGCTTAGTGTAATTGGTCGAGTCCCTCGAGGTTGCATTAAGATACCAATTGGATCCCGATTCCCACTAGGAGTCTGTCGGAGACTTCCGTCTTATGTGTCGAGGGTGTCGCGTGATTCGCTAAGAAAATAATGGGGAGTACATTAAGATAGAAGTTCATATCTTAATTAGTATCTTTTATAAAATCTGTATGTTATTTAATTTACGCTATATCTTGCTTGTCGCTTGCAAAACCCCTACGCGGCATACTTGATGCCTAATGCCTCATTGGTCTAAAAGCTCTGCAATTTGAGAATTATTCTTGCGGAAGAGAAAATCATATATGTCCTTAATACGATTGTGCCCACGCCAAAGGAAAGGACAAGCGAGGATGAGATCACTCGCTTTGTGAAGTATAAAGATAGTCCTAAAGGATAACCTTTATGTTGATCTTATACTTCAGTCCCTACCAGAATCCTTTTCACGGTTCATTATTAACTTTAATATGAACAAGTTTGAGGTGACTCTACTTGAGCTCCTTAATATGTTGACGGAAGCTAAGAGTACCATCAAGAAAGAGAAGTCAGTTCTCTATATTGATGAGACCAATTGGAAAAGGCCAGCAAGACCCTTAAGAAGGGCAAGGACAAAGAAAAATCGGGTAAGGCAAAGGTTGCCTAGAAAGACCTGGTAAAGGACAAAGGACAGTGCTTCCATTATGGCCAAGATGGGCGTTGGAAGAGGAACTGTAAGGACTACCTTGTAGATAAGGCGAAATAGAAGCTTAGAGAAGCTTCAGGTATATTTATGATCAGTCTTCACTTGTCAGATTTTTATGATAACATATGGGTATTGGATACCAGGAGTGTTTATCATATCTGTAATTCGTTGCAAGTTCTGGCAAGACCTGAGAGACTGCCAGAGGCAAGATGAATCTCATGATGGGCAATGGAGGAAGAGTTGCTGCAGTTGCCATTGGGGAGGTCGCCCTACATCTGCGTGGTGGAGCTAGCATTGCATTGGATGCATGCTATTTTGTTCTCTATATTATCAAAAATATTATATTCATCTCTTGTTTGATAATTAGTAGATATAAATTAGTTTTTAAGAATAATAGTTGTTTAATAATTATTGATGATGAGATCATCACTAGAGGGACCCTTGTAAATGGCTTATATGTGTTAGACACTTCTCCACACATCATGAATATAGATATGTCTAAGAGGAAAAGAGATGAGGTGAATAATGCAAACCTATGACATTATAGGCTAGGTCATATACATGAGGGAAGGATTCAAAAGTTGCTGAAAGATGGATACTTAGATCCATTTAACTATTGAGTCATATGCAACTTGCGAACCTTGCCTTCGTAGGAAGATGACCAACTTTCCTTTTAGAGGAACTGGAGAGAGAGCCATCGAGTTATTGGAACTCATACATAGTGGTCCCATGTCGACTTAGGCTATAGGTGGTTACTCATACTTCATTACATTCACTAATGATTTCTCTAGGTATTGACACGTGTACTTAATGAAGTATAAATCTGAGGCCTTCGAGAAATTCATGAAATGTAAGAATGAGGTAGGGAACCAAATTGGAAAGAGTATTAAGACTATTCGATTAGATCGAGGAGGAGAGTACTTGAGTATGGAGTTCACCCATTTTCTCAAGGACAATGGGATTCTATCCCAGTGGATACCTCATTATACACCTCAGCTCAATTGTGTATCAGAAAGGAGGAAACGCACGCTGTTAGACATGGTGCATTCAATGATGAGTTTCGCTGACCTACCCGTCTCATTTTGGGGGTACGCCCTGGAGACTACAGCTTACCTTCTGAACAGAATTTCATCAAAGTCGGTAGTGTCTACACTATATGAGATATGAAAAGGAAAGAAGTCTGATCTTAAGATTGTTAAGATTTGGGGCTGTCCTGCCCACGTTAAAAGACACAACCCCGATAAGTTGGAATCAAAGATAGAATTGTGCACATTCATAGGTTAAACTGAGCCTACAGGAGCAAGACATAGTTGCTGATTTTTTCCTCCTCCCTCTTGATGGTTTTGATATAGTGCTTAGTATTGATTGGTTGTCCATGATTGGAGATATTTTCTGAAATTTTTCAAAGCTAACCATGAAATTTTTCAGAAAAGGAAAGAAGGTGATTCTATTGCTAGTTAAAGGTGCCCTGTAAGCCAATCACGTGAGTGATGACACATGTGACATGCTGTGCGATCTTTTTGCTTATGATTAATATTGACATATTCTTACATTATCTATTACATATATATTGTGATGTCCTTGGTTCTATGCAATGGGAGTCGGAACGTGATGAGATCACGATAATGAGATCGATTCACCTTTAAACACAGATCCTAAATAATCTTGGTCATATGTTACTCAAGAGGGACATTGAGATAACCAGACAGTTCGGTGGATTACATACCCATCCATATGATGGAGGCGGCTGGTCTCATAGCCACTTGTGTGGAGACACTAAGGATATAGTACAAGTGCTCATTACATAAGTCATTGATTGATCCGCTTATGAAATATTGTATAGTTAATGATACCTAATATCAGACAATGATTCCATAGTCTCAGTTGTGTATCTAGTCCTTAGACTTGAGATACCAAGGATGCCTTAATGAGTACTCTTTTCTTTGACGCCAGACTTACAGGTTTGGAAAACTCTAGATCTGGTACAACTGATTATCGAGATTTGTAGTCAACCTTACGAAGGCAATTGAGTGTAAATAGAGGATCATCCACTCTCGGTATCATGAGAGGAATATCTCATATGTGCTTGCTCAAACAAATCCCTGGCTAGGGTCATTCGGATTGAGAGAGAAAGAGTTCTCCAGCACACTATGACTATGAGATCTGACAGATGGATGTCAAAATGGCATTCCTTCATAGCAACCTCGAGGAAGAGGTGTATACGATACAACCAGAGGGATTCGTATTCAAAGAGAGTCCAGATAAATTGTGTAGGTTGCTTAGATCCATTTATGGATTGAAGAAAGCTTCCCAAAGTTGGAACATAAGATTTGATGAGGTGATCAGATCTTATAACTTCATTAAGAACGAAGATGAGCCTTATGTGTACAGGAAGGTAAGTGGAAGCACTATCACCTTCTTGATGCTATATATGGATAACATCCTAATCATTGGGAATGATGTAGGAATGCTCTCCACAGTAAAGGCTTGGTTATCTAGAAACTTCTCCATGAAAGACTTAGGGGCAACATCTTATATTTTGGGGATTCGGATCTATAGGGATAGATCCAAATGGATGGTTGGCTTATCCCAGTCTTGGTACATAGACTCCATTGTCAAAAAGGTTTGGCATGAAAAATTCCAAGAGAGGTCTCATACCGATGAGACATGAAATATCACTTTCTAGGAGTATGTCCCTAAAAACTCCTAAAGAAAAGACAGACATGGATAAGATACCTTATGCTTCAGCTATAAGGTATATCATGTATGTGATGCTATGTACTAAGCCTGAAATAACACATGCTCTGAGTGTCACGAGCAAGTATCAAGCTGATCCAGGTTTAGAACACTAGAAGGCAGTAAAGTGTATCCTTAAGTACTTGAGAAGCACTAAGGATCTTTTACTGATATATGGAGAAAGCAGCCTCTAGGTTGAGGGCTTCGTAGACTCGAGTTTTTAGTCCGACATTGATAATAGCAAGTTGAATTTAAGGTTTATTTTCACCCTGAATAGAGGAGTAGTAAGCTGGAAGAGTTCTATGCAAGATACTATTGCTGACTCGACCATAGAGGAAGAATACATTGCTGTAGCAGAATCAGCAAAGGAAGGGGTGTGGATGAAGAAGTTCATCAAGGATTTGGGAGTCATACCAAGCAGTGTGGAGCTGACTCCCATATATTGTGACAGCGACAGGGTGATAACTCTAACAAAGGAACTCAGGTCTCGACAGAATTTTTCTAAGGCGGTTCCATCTGATTAGAGTGATCATGACCTGAAAAGATATAGCAATGGTAAGAGTTTCACTCGAAGATAACATTGTAGATCCACTAACGAAGCCGCAGGCTCAGATTGTATTTGAGCGTCACAGGGGTCTGATGGGAATCAGACACATAAGTGATTGGCTTTTGGTTAAGTGGGAGATTGCTAGTTATGGTGTCTTGCAAGCCAATCATGTGAGTGATGGCACGTGTGACACATTGTGTGATATTTTTTCTTATGATTAATATTGGCATATTCTCACATTATCTGTTATATATATTTTGTGATATCATTGGTTCCGTGCAATGAGAGTCGGATCGTGATGAGATCATGATATTGAGATCGATGTACCTTTAAACACAGATCCTAAATAATCCCGATTATAGGTTACTCAAGAGAGACATTGAGATAACCGGATAGATCAGTGTACTATATACCCGTCCATATGATGGAGGCGGCTGGTCTCATAGCCACTTGTGTGGAGACACTAAGGATATAGTACAGGTGCTCATTAGAGAATGAGTTCACTGATTGATCCACTTATGGAATGTTGTATGGTTAATGATACTTAATATCAGAGAGTGATTCCATAGTCCTAGTTGTGTATCTGGTCCTTAGACTTGAGACACCAAGGATACCTTGTATGAGTACTCTTTTCTTTGACGTCAGATTTACAGGTTTGGAAAGCTCTAGATCTGGTACAACTGGTTATCAAGATTAGTAGCCAATCTTACGAAGGCAATTGAGTGTCAATAGCGGATCATCCACTCTCGGTATCATGAGAGGAATATCTCATATGTGCTTGCTTAAACAAATCCCTGGCCAAGGTCATTCAGATTGAGAAAGAAAGAGTTCTCCAGTAGAATCCGATTAGAGCAAGACAAACTGATTTCGTATGTGACCTGACAGTACCATATCCAATATACGATCTCTAAGATATTATTTGGATGAGGGATTATAGATACATGGTAAATATGGACAGACAAGTCCGATGGATTTGATCCCTCTGTACCATTTGGGACTATGGCGTAGTGGCCTAGTACGTCCATAGTCGATGAGTCGAGTGAATTATTATGGGGATAATAATTCATTATATCAGAAGGAGTTCTAATAGGAGTGACTCACGGCCAACTCGGTATCGGGCCTAGAGGGTCACACACATATGGGGGATACTTCAGCGAATAGAGGATTGGATGAAGATCCAATTATCCCCTATTCTCATTAGATGAGGCCCTATGTTGATGGGCTCTTTGATTACGGCCCAATTATAGGCCTAAGGAGATTATTGGATAGAGATCCAATAATGCAAGGTTAGTGGGTTATTGGATGGAGATCCAATACCCACTAAGGAAGGAGCCCTAGGGTTTTGTTGGCTCTCTATAAATAGGAGGGGAGACTCATGGTTGATAGGCTATAGCTTTAGCCACCACCTCGTATTTTCCTACCCCACTCTGAGCAAGAGTTGCAAGATCAGATTGGAGGAATCTCGCTACAGAGATCCATAATGCGGATACCGCTGGAGAGGAGGATGCTTAACCTCCTTCATCTTCTCTATCCGGATCTGAAATACAAGGATATACGATCTCCCTAGGTAAAATCAATCTCTCATGTATCACAGTTTTTCAGTTTTTACGGTTTTTCTCGTGACCCCAATATTTTGCATGATGATTTGATCTGCGTAGGAAACCGATTTTTGTTTTGGTTTCCGCTGCACATGTGATACACCCGCTGAGGTTTCCCAACATCTATAAGGGAACCCAGCAACTACCACCACAACACAACACTTGGAGGGGGTACCAAAAGAAGAATCCACTGGTTTTCTAATTTAAATTCAAGAGTTTCATGAGATTGAAGATAAAATACCCCTCCCAAAGCTTGCTGAATTTTTAGGCGTCTCCACCCAACCGAGCTGACTACCTCCTCTGAAGCTGGCTGACCCCCATATGCTGAATAGGCCGAAACTTCTACCAGTTGTTGCTCGACCAAATTATTTCTTACAACCTTAGAAAGTCGAAGATAAAAGGATCGTTCGATAGATGACAGAGACACAGATTGTTCAGCCATGCTTATTTCCCACTATGACACGTCCCTACATCCTTTTCCTCAGAGATAAGCTACTTCTAAAGTATTTACATCCTGTCGAACTCACCATGGTTGCTGATGCAGCACTTCCAGATCTCATGTAACTTCCACGACTTTTTCTAGGATCGGACCATGATGCTTAAATAATTTCTTGATGATGACCTCCGATCTACGACCCAGGACCATGAGAAAATTGAACCCCTCCAGTGGCGAAATCAGAAAAGGGGAAGGATCATTTGCAGGACTCAACGAAGCATGAACATCATCCCTCTCATTATAAAGAAAGATGCTTCACCTTGGCCGAGTGAAACTATAGCCCTCACGACCATGATGTCGTCTACACCAAATCGTGTCCAAATGTTCATTATTATAGCAAACACATCCAGAGTTGGGGGCAGCACCATCCTCATGCAAGATAGTCAACAGCACGAAAAAGTGAAAATAGGCCCCGAAAAATATCATTCCTACCCACCTCAGACTCAGATCAGGCTCACACAACTAGAGATTTTATCAGAGGATAACCCTCACTCCAAAAGAAGGCACGACTACTATTACAGAGCAAATATGTAGCAGCCTATACAAGGAAGAAATTTTCCCTTGACAAACGTCGGAGCAGAAGAAAGTTTCTTGGGAAAGATCAAGTCGCCCTTCATCTCCAACTCCACCAGCAAGAAATTCAAGCCTCAAGAAAGTGGTCTCCCTATTTTGTTAGGCCTTACAAAGTTGGAGATCATATTGGGGCCCTAACCTGGAGATCAGATCCGTGGACCAGGTCAAAATTACAGTTGATCCTCCAAGTATCCCACCATAAATAGAAATTTAAAAACGATGACTCAGCTCAAGTTCTTCCAACTGACACCCAAGCTGATGAGGAGCTGAAGACCTGGTTCCCTGAGTTTATGGAACTTTAGCCTTGAGGACAAGGCTGATTTTAAGAGGACGGGTTTGATAGGACTCCAGCAGGGTTGAGTCCTAATCTCCCTAGAAGTAGTCAATAAAATACTACTAAATTGTAATAAAGTCACTCATATCTTATAAAGGAGTATGGCTAGGATCTAGATTAGCCCTTAGGGCTTAGTGACCGTCGTGCCCCTTACTGGGTTGGTAGGCTAGGGTTCCCCCTGCTTAGGTCGACTATAAAGCCAACCTAGCCGCCACCTGTTCCTTCTAAAGCAGGTAGGCTATAGAAGGGGCAAAAGGATAATTTTAGTTAGGTAAGCACCCCCTAAGGCTAGGGTTTAGAGTCTTATATAAGCATGTAGCCTCCACCTCTTTTTATTAAGCAATCTATAATTTTAATTCAGCCTTGTGCCGAGTCTAGGAGGGAGGAACCCCTACAGCGTTCCAAGGGTTGATCCCCCTCAAGGATCAAAATCTATAGAGCTCCTTCTGGGGTTCTATCAGATATCCAAGAGACTTTTCTAAGCTAGGATGACAAAAAGGACATCAGTTGAGAATCATATCCTAAAGATGATAGAGTAGATCAAGAAACTCACAGGTCTAGGAATAGTCCTAGAGGATAACTTGTGTATTAATCTTATACTTCAATTCTTGCCAGATTCCTTTTCTTACTTCATCATGAATTTTAACATGAGCAAGTTTGAGGTGACTCTCTCTGATCTCCTCAATATGTTGAGGGAAGCTAATAGTGCAATCAAGAAAGAGGAGTCAGTTCTCTATATTGATGAGACCAAAAAGAAAAGGAAGGCCAGTAAGACCCTTAAGAACGGCAAGAGCAAAGAAAGATCGGGTAAGACAAAGGTTGCGAAGAAATACCCGATAGTGGATAAAGGACAGTGCTTCCACTACAGCCAAGACGGGCATTGGAAGAGAAACTGTAAGGACCACCATGCAGATAAGGTGAAACAGAAGCTTAGAGAAGCTTCGGGTATATTCATAATTAGTCTCCACTTGTCAGATTTTCATGATAACACATGGGTATTGGACATCGAGAGTGCTTATCATATCTGTAATTCGTTGCAGATTCTGGCAAGATCTGGGAGATTGGCCAAAGGCGAGATGGACCTCAAGATGGGTAATGGAGCAAGAGTTGCTGTAGTTATTGTTGGGGAGGTCACCCTACATCTGTCTCGGAAATCTATTATTGCATTGGATGCATGTTATTTTGTTCCCTCTATTATCAAAAATATTATTTCCATATATTGTTTAACAATTAGTGGATATAAATTAATTTTTGAGAACAATAGTTATTCAATAATTATGGATGATGATATCATCACTAGAGGGACCATGATAAATGACTTATATGTGTTAGACACTTCTCCACACAACATGAATATAAATATATCTAAGAGGAAAAGAGATGAGATAAATAATGCATATCTATGACATTATAGGCTAGGTCATATACATGAGGGAAAGATTCAAGAGTTGCTGAAAGATTGATACCTAGATCCATTTGACTATGAGTCATATGCAACTTACGAACCTTACCTTCGTGGGGAGATGACTAACTCTCCTTTTAGTGGAATTGAAGAGAGGGCCACTGAGTTATTGAAACTCATACATAGTGATGTATGTGGTCCCATGTCGACTCAGGCTATAGATGGTTACTTATACTTCATTACATTCACTGATAATTTTCTAGGTATGGACACGTGTACTTGATGAAGTACAAGTCTGAGACCTTTGAGAAATTCAGAGAATATAATGATGAGGTAGAAAACTAGATTGAAAAGAGTATTAAGACTCTTTAATCAGATCGAAGAGGAGAATACTTAGTATAGAGTTCGCCCATTTTCTTAGGGACAATGTGATTCTATCTTAATGGACACCTCCTTATACACCTCAGCTCAATAGTGTATTAGAAAGGAGGAATTGCATGCTGTTAGACATGGTGCAGTCTATGATGAGTTTCATCAACCTACCGGTCTCATTTTAGGGATATGCCCTCGCAGCTTACCTTCTGGATAAAGTTTCATCAAAGTCGGTAGTGTTTACACCATATAAGATATGGAAAGGAAAGAAGTCTGATCTTAAGGTAGTTAAGATTTGAAGCTGTCCTACTCACGTTAAAAGATATAACCCTGACAAGTTGAAATAAAGGACGAAACTGTGCACGTTCATGGTATACCCTAAAGAGACTTTGGAGTATTATTTTTATCATCCCGAGGATCATAAGGTCTTTGTTACCAATAGACTTATGTTCCTTGAGAAGGAACGCATTCTTCATGGAAACAGTGGGAGTGAGATAGAGTTGAGTGAGGTTGGTGAACTTAGCTCAAGCACTATTCTAGAGCCCGAGTCTATTCAGGTATCTAGTACACAAGTTTCAACTTTGCATAGGTCTAGCAGAGTATCATACTCTCTTGAAAGATATGTGGGACATATCAGTAGAGATGACTCTTAGGATATTGATCCTCAGACCTACGAAGAGGCAATTATGAGTATAGACTCTGGGAAGTGGTAAGAAGCCATGAATTCTAAGATGGTTTTCATGTACTCTAACAAGGTTTGGAACGTTGTGGATGCACCTAAGGGTATCGTACCTATCGACTGTAAATTAATCTTCAAGAAGAATATCAAAGTGGATGGAAAGGTGGAGACTTATAAGACAAGGCTAATAGCTAATGGATATCGTCAAAGACAAGAAGTTGACTATGATGAAATATTTTTACGTGTAGCTATGCTTAAATCCATCAGAACTCTTTTAGTCATTGCAGCACACTATGACTATAAGCTCTGGAAGATGGATGTGAAAACAACGCAACCTTGAGGAGGTTACCATAATTTTTCTATTGGTCGTGGTGTATCATTTTTTATGTTGCATGATCTTGTTGGACCCACTCTTTTCTTAGATCTTAGATATTGCATTGGTTCTATCATCCTTCTGGTGCCTTTATTTTTTCAGAGTTTATTGTAGCTATATTAGAAATTTTTAAATGAGTAGCATCTTTGGCATACTCAGAGGATGACAATTGATAGATCATCGGGTCGAGTCTCTTTATTTTTGTGCAAACTCATTTATAATTTTCATTAATTTCTTTCTTATATTAATTTTTTTTAAGAATCATCATACTACTATACGAGTTTTGTGTTGGTTTTACATTGGATATCGATGATTGAATTTTATTTTCATCATAAATTGCTTCATTCATTTTGAGTTTGATAAACATATATGTAAGTGGAATTCTTATTTGGAGTTTATTTCAGATGGAGCATCATGTGAGGGTCTGGCTTGGGTTGTAAGCTTTTTTCTTTTTTCCTTTACTTGACCCAGATTGTGGGTAAATAAATCGATTGAGGCTCCCCTTGAGTAGGCTCAAGGAGGGTTTTTTTTCACCCTAGCTTTTACGGTTGGGGTTTTTCCCTCTAATGAGATTTTGCTTTGATTTATTATTTGATCGAGGATTTCCTCGGGTTAAAAAGTGCCCATTGCAAATATTATAGATTAAAATTCTCTCATGTGAATAAGACTGTTGTGTATTCCTAATACATTATATAGAAATAAATATTTTCTAAATATGATGTCACAAGTATTTAGAGTTGGCTTCTTAAAACATGAAAAATGGCTTGAATATATGTAATAATATATTTATCATTTGTAAAATATTTTCTTTGATCTATGGCTATGGCTACTTCTAATTTGTATTAAAAAAAAACCAAATTCCTAATCCTACTAAAGCAAAATATTTTTTTGCAACCATAACTTTAACTATAATTTGGGCAAACAAGTTTGAACTTTAATGCTAATCTAAATGATCAACTTTCGAAAAGCCACATCAACATTATGATCATCTACCCATGAAAAATTAGTAGTTAAATTGAACTAAGAACTCTCATGCCAACAGCTACACCTTATTGAAAAGCCTCCTAACATATTCTTGAGCAGATATGTAGACCCTATCCTCTTTTACATGATAAACATTCAATAGAAGAATGACGAAAACAGAAAATATAAGATAGACATGTTCGTCCATTAAACAATAAAACTAATCACAACTATTTAATGTGGCAGAATAAGGTTACAACTTTGACAAGCAAATCATTCCCAAAGCAAAGTATGTGTTCTCCTGCTCAAGTTTATTGCCTCACAAAAGATTAGTTAACTAAATATAAGTAACATTATTAAAGTTTGTAATGGACCTATCATACTATATATGTACATACATATTTTTAAGTTTCTTGTACATAATATACATTTTATATGCCTCTTATCTGAAGGAAATCAAAATTTTATAGGAAGATTGTAAATATATAGATGGCCAACTATTCTCCTACATATTTTTATTTTTTGTCGATGGGCCCACAAGTAACCCAACTTCAAAATAATCCATTGAACATTGAACAACAAAACAAAGAAAAAAGAGTTCTAGAAGTGTATCATTACCATATCATTTTCAACATTACCATCTTCGGTCAAAGAGTTGTTGTCTTGACTATTTCCACATGCAAAATCAAATGATTATTGGAGAGTGAAAGAAATTAAAATAAGAAAACGTAGTAATATAACTGTTTCATTACAAGTTAAAAAAAAGCTATATGTTTGATAAAGGTCATTCAAATGCAAACATAGTATATACGCTTAATTTTTCACTCTGCAGAATAAACATTCGACGAGGCTTCATTAATTAAGAACGGGATATACGTATGTTCACAATTGACATATGCATAATAATCTCATAATTTACTTTTTAAGACTTCAAATTGAACAAATATTTAACCCTGCATCCTACTTAGGTTATTGAGCAATAGCCTTAATGCTTGAGTAGTAAAAATTGTATATGACTTATATATATGAACACACATGTATCAATTAATATACTAAATATGCATACGTTTATCAGTGACTTAGCTTGAAAATTGAGATAATAAGGACATATATAATTTTTACTTCTCAAGCATCTAAATATACAAACATGAAGCATAATGATAGACTTGTTTCAATAAGTGATTTATTAACATGCCAACATTACCCCATCTTCAAAACATTAACCCATCCAACACTAAACTTAAAAAAAGAAAAGAAAAATTAAATGCTTATCTAAGTCTGTTAAACTAATATCACCTTAACCAACAACACTGTCGGCTAGGTGTTGTGAGTACTTATCTTATTTCATCGAGGGTCTTAACTAGATCCTATTAGAGAGAGAAAATATATCTATTAGAGAGAAAAAAATAAATCTATTAGAGAGAGAAGTAAGTTTGTTTAGAGAAAGAAATAGTGCTAGTAGAGAGGGCATCTAGAGATAGATAATAGGGTTATTAGAGACAAAAATAGCACTATTAAAGAGAAAAATAATAGAAGGAGAAAATTCAAAAAGTAAAAGAAAATTAAGGAAAGAGAAAATCCTAGAGAGAGAAATTACTCAACATTGATGAGAAGCAAATCTGATTATGTCAACCTGTCAAAACAACAGAAGATATCAATATTTAGAGATCAAATGATAAATTATATTATAGCAGGAGAAAGACGATCTACGAAATAGATCACCATGATGCTTATTAGCCACACAGAATATCAGCATATTAAAATTTTGATCACTTTCAAAAGAGATTATTTAAGACATGGATGATGATTTATTTTGAATCTTGTTTTACCTAGATTTAATGAAAAAGAATCCCAGCGAACAGAAAATTATGATATGAACTTTTTTCTTAGATTGGAAGATTTAATAGAAATTATTTTGGATGATTTTAAAGATGTGATAGATGATAGAGATTTTGAGTTACTCAATGAAGATCATATAGAAGAGTTGATTTTTGATGAAGAAGAAGTTAAAAGAGCATTAAAGTTTATCTCCCAAGCAATCATAAACGAAAGCATTATTTCATTGGTGTTTGGTGCCAAGACAGAAAGAGAAGCCTAGTTGATCTTAGATGACATTTATTGAAAGAGATATTATAACACCCTATTTTTATTCAACCCATACCCCACTAAAGTATAATATTATATTTTAATTTATATTATTGCTATCGATAGGAGTGGCAATATATAAAATAATAATAATTTACTAAACAAAATTACAGGGTTTTCATTATATATAATATTTTTGACACCTATACATAATTATAATATCTAACTAAAGAAAAATACAAATAACATGTCAAAAATTTATACACAAAAAAATGCCCAAAAGTCATCTTCCGTATCTGCTCTAGCATGGGTTTGCACGTGCTCACGTCTCTACTCAATCACTTGGGTGGAGTTTTAGTATCCTTACTTAAAAAATAAGGTTTGTAGTAAGTAATCACTCAATAAGTATAAGTCTTTAGAGCTTTATTCAAGTATCTATGGTATCATGTATACAATATTTCAAGATTATTGGCATAAGACATTTAACTAACAACAGACACCATATCATGTGACTTCTTTAGCAAGTATAACCTACAACATAGTATATGCACAATAAAGAGGTAAAATTCTATATTAAAATAATTCAAATGCTTATATGCACATTGTCACGGGCTTAGCTAATTTTACCTAAGCCGTGCGGCACCCCTGCGTATCCGTCAGCAAAGGTCAGCCTTCCCCGAGATCTCCTAACGTCCCTTAGACTTACAAAAGAGAAAACGGGCCAGACGAAGCAATTCCTACGGGATCCACAAGCAACTGCTTAAGCAAACACTTCATAAAGCCATATGCAAATTACATCCATGGACATTACAAACTCAGAGAGGTTGCACACAAAAGATAATGGTCCATTACATATCAAAGTCCCCCACAAGTGCTTACAAGACATACTTGTATTTACAAGCCAAAATGGGCCATAAAGCAAACCAAACTCGGGCTGCTAAGCCTACTGCAAGCCCGCTACTTGCGGTACAAGGTATGTACATAAACCGGAGGACATGGACAAACACGAGTATTTCATCAAACACCTTGTTTACATTATTGTTCGTGATATTCTCCCCCACTTATTCCTTCGACGTCCTCGTCGAAGCTGCTGTAGACGCTGCATCTTCTCGCATTTTGCTAAATCTTTAATCTTTTACTTTAGCTGCAACATGCCCCTTTGGCTCCCAACTGCACTCCGCCGCTGTTGTTGAGTAGTCGAACTCTTATCCGCCATGCTGCTTCAACTCACCAATGATTGAATCTGGTGTGGGGTTGGCTGAGTTATGCTGATCCATGTTGGTTCTCGTGGATCCTGCTGATGATGGAAAAGACCTACCTTATTATGCGCCAGTATCGTAGTATACTCATGTTGCTTGAACTGGGTGGATGCTTGTTGGAGCTTTAACGAGCATCGCCTCGTAGACTTTGAAGTTTTTAAGGTCCTTCCTCCATAATGTTTGCCCATTGATCCCTCTTCCATGTTTAGTTGTCACTTCCAAGTAGGTTCGCATCACTTCCACTTTTGATTGACATTCAATTGGAAAATAAAGCGGACAATCTACTCTCGGTAGTACCGATCACCAATGGTGAAGATTTGACAACTATTATCTTCCGTAAGCTTTCTCTGAAGGGTCACTGAACTTATGCAGAGCTCCTCTGCTGGATAAGTAAGAGAACTGGGATACTTGACTTCACCCATTCTCTTAGTAGTTGAGAAGGCAATGTTACTTGACTTCGCTCACCTCCTCGAGTTAAGAGGATTGGGGTACTCAGTTTCACCCATTCTCCTGAGTTGAGAAGGCAAAGGTTACTCGATTTCGCCTGCCTCCTCGAGTTTGTACTTCATGCATTGAGCTGGTTACTAACATTCGCCCACTCTTTGCTCACACTTCTAAAGCACTTGAAGTATTTGCACTCCTTGCGTTGAGTTAGCTACTGTGATTCGCCTTCTCACTGCCATTGAACTTCTAGAATACAAGAAGTTTCGCCTGAAAAGAGTAAAAAGTTTACCCCAACTTGGAGTAAGTCTTTGATAGATTTGGTCACCTCTGGGATTGTATTGTCTTCTCCATCACCTTTGCCACTACTCCTCTGAGTAGAAAGGTACAGTACCGTGTACTGTCTACTTCGTTCCTCGGTCGAGCACTCCTGCATCAACCCGAAGTCCCTCGCTTCGGCTATCTTGATGAGAAGCCCATCGACATCGATCTTATGAAGTTTCTTGGCCTCTGCCCTTCTGCCCTGTCTTGGTACTTGGAGTTTGCCTTTACATTCTCCACCTCCTCGACCACTTTTACGACCAATGCTAGCCCTCCATGAGAGTAAGGGATCGATGACTCCACGGAAGTCCCGCCTCTGCGGTACCATGGTGTTGCCAAGCCCATAGCCCTACTATCCGTTGACTTGCATCCGCATCCCTTGCTTCGCGATCGGTAGATCCGCCTCTGGCACTTGGTGCTCCTCCGAGTCCACCTCCTTTCCAACCGACGCTTTGCTTTTGGGTAGTTGAGCCCCACTGGACTCATCGTCGCTTCCTCGCCCCTTTCGACCACCTGCTTCGACACCATTGTGTCCTCCTAGCAGTTCTCCTTGGTCGATTGGAAGACAGACTGCAACTCTCATGCATGGCCTCAGCCATCTTGTTGCAGGACTCATGCCGATTCTGTTCTCCTTAGCTTCCTCGGTAGCAACGTTCGCATACTCGGTTTTGTCCTCTGACTTGCCGGGCTCCCTTAAGCGAATGTGAGCACTGAAGCAGTCCAACTCTCCAGCTGCTTCGATCATACCTTAGTATAATCAAGTCCCCTCCATGGGACTCATTGGTACTTGCAATCTGACTACTCCCTCGATGGTACATAACTCTCATATGCTGATGACCAAAGGTTTCATCTGATGCAAGCTTCGATGCATACACACAGAAGACCCACCTCTGTGGTACTGTGGCATTCACTCCTTGAATCCACAGCCCTTCTTCTTGTTGTGTCGTACACCAAAGTAGAGCTCCCAATAGTTCCTGATTATACCTCCGCATGATCTTGTCCCTTACGGGACACAATCGCCTGTGTTGTATTGCCACGAACTATTCTACCACGATCTGCTGCACCATGTCGCCTCCTGGTGACATCTCCATTACATACAGATTCTCGTGTGATGAACTCAGACTATGACTTCTCCACGTGTGGCCTCTGCCAACACATCATAGGGCCTATGCCATCTCTGATTTTTAGTTTGCTCCCTTGGCAATTCATGTTCGTCCACCCACTCTTGGGTCACACCTGGATGAAGCATAGCTCTAGGACAGTCCGTCGCCTAGTAGCTCATGAAGTCCCCCTAACTTCGCTAGAATTGGTGCACCATTGTCGGGATCCTGGGCCTCTATCCCCTACCAGCATAATCTCTGGTATGCACCTCTTGTTCCTGACAACTCGAATGGTAACACTATGGCATATTCTTCAAGAGTACCCGCCTCTACGTCCTCTTGCCCCGTGCTAAGGTATCTTGATCCCAACTTTGCCTCCGTAAGTTGAATCACCTTAGTTACTCCGTTAAATGCATCTCTGAGGTAGCTTGCATGTGCCTCAAAGCTCCCTTCATCTTTGGCACCATGGAAGATAAGTCCGCCCCATCAGAATGAAGAACTCAAGGAATGACATGATCCCACTCTTGCCTCTACAAGAGTTCATGCCCTTAACCGCCGTCCAAGGAAAGCTCTGTGCCTCCGCTCCATGTTTCATCTTCTATGTCGACTCCCTTCATGCGGCTTGGATACTTAACCAAGTTCCACCCAAGTCGTTCCGCTCCTCGATTTGTATTGAGTTGATAGTGGCCCTCGTGTCCATCATTCCACAGGTCAGCCCTCTGTTGAGTTCGATCTCCACATCGACTCGAAGTGTGCCTTCATATGATGTTGCCTTGATTACTCCCCTACTTGATCTCGAAATGCATCTACCAATTCATTACCTCATTCGAGATCATGCGATGACTCTTTGTCGCTCACTCGGTCCGTTGAGCTTTGTGGAGATATTATCTTGAGAAACTCTTCCTCAGTATGTGTGATCTGTTGCACATGATTCTCCCTCTTGGATATCTGTCCTATTGGAGCAACTTTCCTCTTTACATTCTTCCCACTGGAAGTTTTGGAGACCACCATCCCCTTTGGACTACTCCGTCTTGCTGAACAACTTGTGCCTTGTTCTGCCCCCATAAATGCACTTGCTAGATTGCGACCCTTCGCCAATACAGTCTCCACTGCATCCTTTAAGGTCTAGCAACATGCTAAACTTATTGCACATTTCAGCCGCCTACAGACGTATCCTTTTATGTCGAAGAGAAAGTTCTGATGCTCCATGGCACTGAGTTCTGATCACACCTTAGGATGACCACGAACACTCCATCGTTCATGTACAAGCCCTTGCATGAATTTCGAATCCTTCGAGTTAGCAATTCCCCTCACCTCTATGAGCTTTGCACAACTCTTTCGGTGGTTACGCAACACCTCCCACTTTGCACGGTCTCATCTATCACCAAGCGCCCCGCTTTGCCTTGAGCACCGTCAAGTTTGGTTGCCAACGTCGAGCCATAGCTCGAACTCCACCATCTCATTCTTTGTGTGCTACGCATTCTTCTTCGCTTGTTTGTCCTCATGGTGCCTCTCGCGCAAAGGGTTGGGCATTCCTCTGAATGCCAGACCTAGATGTCTGCTCCTCTAAGCGACTCCTTTCCCTATATCTTAATGTTTATTTTCCCTCAAACGGTTGCGCGTGCTGGCTATCCTCCACACAGCCCAGCTAGGTCCCCCACGTTTATATGGCAAGTGTTTCTACGTGTGCTTGTCCCGCTCTGATACCACATTGTCACAGGCTTAACTAATTTTGCCTAAGCCGTGCGGCACCCCTGTGTATCCGTCAGCAAAGGTCAGCCTTCCCCGAGATCTCCTAGAGTCCCTTAGACTTACAAAAGAGAAAACGGGCCAGAAGAAGCAATTCCCATGGGATCTACAAGCAACTGCTCAGGGAAACACTTCATAAAACCATATAAAAATTACATGCATAGACATTACAAACTCAGAGAGGTTGCACACAAAATATAATGGTTCATTACAGACCGAAGTCCCCCACAAGTGCTTACAAGTCATACTTGTATTTACAAGCCAAAATGGGCCATAAAGCAAACCAACTAGGGTTTCTAAGCCTACTGCAAGCCCGCTACTTGCGGTACAAGGTATGTACACAAATCGAAAGACACGGACAAACACGAGCATTTCATCAAACACCTTGTTTACATTGTTGTCCGTGACAACATGTAGAAAACATATCAAATCTATAAATTTCTACACCTTGAATTGTAAAATGCATGAGCATTGCCATACCTTACGTTATCATAATATATACGTGTACTCATACATCATACATCATAATATATACGTACAGTCTCACACCGCACATCATAATATATATATGCACCCCACGCCACACATTATATCATATATGTACATTACACGTCATAACATATATGTGCACTACTTGTCATAGAAAACAAGTGCACTCCCACATGACTTATTCATAATATATAAATGCATATAAGATATTTTTATCAAAATTAATATATTTTATGATTACAAAATGTATATATTCACATTAAGCTCATAACTAACTCATGATGATCATATCAGTTGGAATATGTTTTTGAAAATATAATATGTATATGATAATTTATATGATCACTATTTTGTAGTGAATTAAACTTATTCTTACCTGATTAAACTAAAAAATAAAGATGCCAAGAAAGACTATGTTTCCTATACACATATCAAATTAGGAGTATAATGATATGAGATGTCTTAGTTAAGAACAATACCTCTTGAATTATTGATTTATAATAATTTATAGCAATGATTCATAAAAAGTATTTGATAAAATTTCTTATAAAATAGAAAAACTTAAGCTAAAATTTATTTAGATTTTATCACCAATTTTTTGATAATTCACTCTATAAACAAATGAACTAGTTAATATCAATCAGACCATATACGATTTTATGAAGAAATTTTACTTCACTATTTGAGCTAAGTGAACTATATTGAATTATCATGAAATCTTATAGAAAACATGGAGACATATGTAACTGAATACACACCAAATTTTAGTTTAAAATAGGATCATTTGAAAACTAAACTACTATCATAATTTAACTACCAATAACTATTATGTTTTGATGAAACTAGGTTAAGACTTTCTGAACTTTTAAATCACATGGTTTGGTATACCTTTGTTTACTCAATTCCAAATATAACATAATCCTAAAAGAACCTTTTTAAAATATATTAAAAGGACATAGGCTAATCATAACCCTCAAGGGTCAATTCAACTCGAATATAATCCCTTCTCAGGAAATATAAGATTCTGACAATCTCATATTAGGACAGTAATAAATCTATGCACCAATCTTATATTAAATATATACTAGAGGTCTTAGAATCATAAAATATTTATATAAAATATATCAAAAAATTAAAGAAATTCAAAGTCAGCTAAAAATATCAACCTATATTCTATAATACTAAATCACTAGGCATAATAAGAGAAGAATTAGGTTTTTATTACCGGTTACAGGTGCCCTGCAAGCCAATCACGTGAGTGATGGCACGTGTGACATGCACGCTGCACGAACTTTTTACTTA
Organism: Ensete ventricosum; assembly: GCA_029747655.1. NCBI lineage: Eukaryota > Viridiplantae > Streptophyta > Magnoliopsida > Zingiberales > Musaceae > Ensete > Ensete ventricosum. Next base: position 29,334,810 of record JAQQAF010000002.1, read on the forward strand.
TGATTATTATTGACGTATTCTCATATTATATTATATATTATATATATATATTGTGATGTTCTTGGTTCTGTGCAATGGGAATTGGATCATGATGAGATCATGTTAATAAGATCGATTCATCTTTAAACACAAATCTTGAATAATCCCGATCATAGGTTACTCGAGAAGGACATCGAGATAATCGGACAGACCGGTGTACTATGTACCCGTTCATATAATGGAAGCTGGTCTTATAACCACTTGTGTGGAGACACTAAGGACACAGTATAAGTGCTTATTGGAGAATGAGTTTACTAATTGATCCGCTTATGAAATGTTTTATGGTTAATGATACATCATGTCAGACAGTGACTCCATAGTCCTAGTTTTGTATTTGGTCCTTAGACTTGAGACACCAAGGATGTCTTGTTTGAGTACTCCTTTCTTTAACATCAGACTTACAAGTTTCAGATTTGGTATAATCGGTTATCGAGATTAGTAGCTAATATTACGAAGGCAATTACATGTTAATAAAGGATCATCCACTCTCGATATCATGAGAAGAATATCCCTTGTGTGCTTACTCAGACAAATCCCTAGCCAAGGTCATTTAGATTGAGAGAGGAGTTCTTCGAGAGAATTAGATAAGAGCGAGACTCAGATGGATTTCGTATGTGGCTTGACAGTAAGTACCATGTCCAATGTATAGTTTCTGAGATATTAGTTGGATGAGGGACTATAGATACACGGTAATTATGGACAGACAGGTCCGATGGATTCGATCCCCGTGTACCGTTTGAGGACTATGGCATAATGGCCTAGTACATTTATAGTCGATGAGTCGAGTGAATTATTATTGGTATAATAATTTACTATATCAAAAGGAGTTCTGATAAGAGCGATTCACGACCAGCTCGATATCAGGCCTAGAGGGTCATACACATATGGTGGATGCTTCAACGAATAACGGATTGTATAGAGATTCAATTAGCCCATATTCTCATTAGATGAGACCCTACATTAATGAGCTCCTTTCATGATGCCCAATTAGAGGCCAAAGAATATTATTGGATAGAGATCTAATAATCTAAGGTTAGTGGGTAATTGGATGAAGATCTAATACCCATTAAGGTATGATGCGCTAGGGTTTTGGTGGCTCTCTATAAATAGGAGGCAAGGGCGACACATAGATGATGGGCTATACCTTTGGTCCCCCCCTTCTATTCTCCTCCTCTCCCTCACCTTCTCAGTCGACTAGCCCCTCATGATAGGGCTATGAAGAAGATAGAGGATCTTCTTCCAATATTGTTGTGAGAAGTTGCGCAAGAGTTATAAGACTTGAGGCTATAATTGGAGGAGTATCGTTATAGCAATCCATCATATTGATACTACTACACTTGATCTCATTCATCCTCTCTTTCTAGATCTGAAAAAATAGGGATATACAATTTCCCAAGGTAAACATTCTCACACATGATGCAGTTTTTTTATTTTGCTTTTTTATCGCGTTACAATCTTTTGCATGACGATTTTATCTACGTGGGAAACTTATTTTTGTTTTGATCTTCTGCTGCACATGTGATGCTCCCGTTTGGTTTTTCAACAGTGGTATTAGAGCCAAGGTTGTTTATGTAAAATATTAGTTTTAAACTACGTGTGATGAGATTGAATCGTGTAGAACTGTTTTATGCATTCTTGCTGTGCTTTCGAAGCGAAGGCAGCAAGGAAGGGGGCAGCCACCTGTGGGCAGGCCCCCAGTAGGGGCGACAACCCACGGATAGGTTGTCAACAAGCGTAGCCACCCGCGGCCAAGGTTGCCGCCAACAAGAGCAGTCGCCCGTGGCCATGGCTATCACTTACAACCAGGCCGCTTACAGTCATAGGTAGCACCAGTAGGGGTGGAGCCCATAGAGGAGGCGCCTGCAGCCACGGCCCCTGCTCACCCGCTGGCGTGGGTCGCCTACTGGGGCAGCGGTGATTGTCAGCGACGTGCAGCACTGCTGCCTGCGTAGGGGCGACGGTTGCTACCGCAAGAACAGGGACTTAGGATTTTCTTTTGTTTAAAAGGATGATACTGCCCTTCAAAAATTGAAAAATTATGAGGTCTATCCTTTTCTATAGAATTCCAAAAATACCCTTAACTTTTCTTAAATTCTAAGGTCTGTCCTCTTATCTAGAATTCCTCAAAAGCCCTTGATAATTCAGAAAATTCTTGGTATATCCTGACTTCCAAAAAATAATTAATTAAATAGTTTAATTATTTATTTATTATCTAGTAATATTACATTGTGATGTATGATGTGGATGGATGATCATGAGTCATATGATGTGATGTGTGTACATGTGATTATTATTATTGTTGGGGCTTGCGAGCCATTAGTTTTTCTAGTTTATTATCAGGGCCTACATGCCTGTGATTATTTTTTAATCACATAGAGATACGCGATGGGAGCATGGAGGTGACAATGGGACCCACGATATCATGACAGGAGATCACGACACAGGGTGATGCGGGGAGGATCTGACGGTACCGATGATGATGAGATTAATGATCACAATACATGGAGATGCGCCAATGCACACATAGATCCTATCGTGAGTGATTAAGCATATTGGCTCGGCTTAATCATATTAGGTGACGGCTCATGATCATCCGGTATGGCTTGCATATGTGATATGTGTTATACATATATATATATATATATATATATATATATATATATATATATATATATATATATATATATATATATATGTGTGTGTGTGTGTGTGTAGCACGATATATTAATAGATCGATACAAAACAAAACTCCTCCTATAATATATTAAGTGGTGAGCATAAGATAATAAGATTGACCCACGTGGCCTTCTATCGTTATTGGAAGAAATTGAATCAAGAGATAAGTTGAGTTGGTTGAGTCACTCGAGGCTCACCTATCTACATAATTAAGTCACTCGAGAGCATATCACCGAATCAGACTCATCTTGTAACGATGGTGATGACTTAACTGAACTTCATGATTGGTCGAGCAGTCGAGACCATGATGATTCGGATGCCGAACATGACGGGAATCACAAGGAGTTATGATCGGTAAGAGTTGTACCTTTCGAGCTTAGTGTAATTAGTCGAGTCACTCGAGGTTGCATTAAGACGTCGATTGGTTCCCGATCCCCACTAGAAGTCTGCCGGAGATTTCTATTTCATGTGCCAAGGGTATTGAGTGATTCGTTAGGAAAATAGCTGGAGTACATTAATATAAAAGTCCATATCTTAATTAGTTTTTTTATAAAATCTACATGTTATTAATTTATGCTGCATCATGTATGTCCCTCCCAAACCCCCTATGTGGCTGGCATACTTGATGCTAACCGCCTCATTAGTCTAAACTACACATAATGGCTCCGTAATTTGAGAATTGTTCTCACAGTGGAGAAAATCGTATACGTCCTTAACACGATTGTGCCTATACTAGAGGAAAGGACAAGCGAAGATGAGATCGCTCGCTATGTGAAGTATATAGATAGTCCAAGAGGATAACCTATGCGTTGATCTTATACTACAGCCTGTATCGGATTCCTTTTCTCACTTCATTATGAATTTTAACATGAGTAAGTTTGAGGTGACTCTCCCTGGGCTCCTCAATATGTTGAGAGAAGCTGAGGGTGCCATCAAGAAAGAGAAGCCAGTTCTTTATATTGGTGAGAATAAGAAGAAAAGGAAGGCCAATAAGACCCTTAAGAAGGGCAAGGGCAATGAAAGACTAGGCATGACAAAGGTTATCAAGAAAGACTCGGCAAAGGATAAAGGACAGTGCTTCTACTGTAGCAAAAACGGACACTAGAAGAGGAACTGTAAGGACTACCTTGCAAACATGGCAAAACAGAAGCTTAGAGAAGCTTTAGGTATCTTCATGATCAGTCTTCACTTATCATATTTTCATGATAACACATAGGTATTAGATACCGAGAGTGCTTATCATTTCTGTAATTTGTTACAGGTTTTGGCCAGACCTAAGAGATTGGCCAGAGGCGAGATGGACCTAAAGATGGGCAACGGAGCAAAAGTTATTGCAGTTGCCATTAGGGAGGTCACCCTACATCTACCTTATGGAGCTATCACAGTATTGGATACATGCTATTTTATTCCCTCTATTATCAAAAATATTATTTTCATCTCTTGTTTGATAATTAGTGGGTATAAATTATTTATTTAGAATAATATTTATTTAAGTCATATGAGCACGGTTTCACGAAAAAAATGTGACTATCATAAACTTTACGCAAACTCAAGTTTCGATCGGTTTTTCATGCACCGTCTCAGAATTTCAAATATTGGTCATTCCCAACATGTTAGCACATAGGAAGTCGTACGAGCATGGATTCACGAAAAAATGTGACGGTCATAAACTTTGCGCAAAGTCAAGTTTCAATCGATTTTTCGTGCACCATCTCGGAATTTCAAAATACTGGTCATTCCCAACGTATTATCCCATGGGAAGTCTTACGAGCACAGTTTCACAAAAAAATGTGACGGTCATAAACTTTCCACAAACTCGCTCGTAAAGTCGAGTTTTGATCGATTTTTCGTGCACCATCTCGGAATTTCATAATACTGGCCATTCCCAATGTATTAGCCCATGGGAAGTCGTACGAGCACGGTTTCACGTAAAACATGACGGTTATAAACTTTGCACAAAGTCAAGCGCAAAGTCGAGTTTCAATCGATTTTTCGTTCAATGTCTCATAATTTCAAAATACTGGCCATTCCCAACGGATTAGCCCTTGGGAAGTTGTGTGAGCATGATTTCACGAAAAACGTGACAATCATAAATTTTGCATAAAGTTACGCGCAAAGTGGAGTTTCGATCAGTTTTTCATGCACCATCTCAAAAATTCAAAATACTGGTCATTCTCAATGTATTTGCCCATAGGAAATCATGTGAGCATGATTTCACAAAAAAATGTGATGATCATAAACTTTACCCAAACTCGTGCTCAAAGTCGAGTTTTGATCGGTCTTTCGTGCACCTTCTCGGAATTTTAAAATACTAGTCATTCCCAACGTATTAACCCATGAAAAGTCGTATGAGCACGGTTTCACGAAAAAACACAACAATCATAAACTTTGTGCAAAGTCACGCATAAACTCAAGTTTCGATTGGTTTTTCATGCACCGCCTCAGAATTTCAAAATACAGGCCATGCCCTACATATTAGCCCCTGGGAAGTCGTACGAGCATGATTTCATGAAAAAATGTAATGGTCAAAAACTTTGCAAAAAGTCACGCATAAAGTCGAGTTTCGATCGGTTTTTCATGCAACGTCTCGGAATTTCAAAATACTGGTCATTCCCAAGATATTAGCCCACGGGAAGTCATACGAGCACAGTTTTGTGAACAAACATGATGGTCATATGCTTTCTACAAAGTCATGCGTAAAGTTGAGTTTTGATTGGTTTTTCATGCACCATCTCGTAATTTCAAAATATTGGCCATTCCAAATGTATTCGCCCATTAGAAGTCGTACGAGCACGGTTTTACGAAAAAATGTGATGGTCATAAACTTTGCGCAAAGTCGAGTTTCGATCGGTTTTTCGTGCATCGTCTCAAAATTTTAAAATAATGGCCATTCCCAACGTATTAGCACATGGGAAGTCGTACAAGCACGGTTTCGCTAAAAAATGTAACGGTCATAAACTTTGCACAAAGTCACACGCAAAGTCGAGTTTTGATTAGATTTTCATGCACCGTCTCGGAAGTTCAAAATACTAGTCATTCCCAACGTATTAGCCCCTGGGAAGTCGTATGAGAACAGTGCCGCGAAAAAATGTGACGGTCATAAATTTTTCGGCAAAGTCACGCACAAAGTTGAGTCTCGATTGATTTTTCGTGCATTGTCTTAGAATTTCAAAATACTGGTCATTCCCAACGGATTAGCCCATGGGATGTCGTGTGAGCACGATTTCACGAAAAACATGACGATCAAAAACTTTGCATAAAATTATGTGCAAAGTGGAGTTTCGATCAATATTTCATGCACCATCTCAAAATATTAGCTATTCCCAACGTATTAGCCCATGGGAAGTCATACAAGCACGGTTTCACGAAAAAACACGATGGTCATAAACTTTGCACAAAGTCAAGTTTCGATTGGTTTTTCATGCACCATCTCGGAATTTTAAAATATAAGTCATTCCCTACGTATTAGCCCCTGGGAAGTCATACGAGCATAATTTCACGAAAAAACACGATGGTCATAAACTTTATGAAAGTCGCATGTAAAGTTAAGTTTCGATTGATTTTTCATGCACCATCTCGGAATTTCAAAATACTGGCCATTCCCAACATATTAGCCTACGGGAAATCATACGAGCACAGTTTCGTGATCAAACGCGACGGATATATGCTTTCCGTAAAGTCACACGCAAAGTCTAGTTTCGATTGGTTTTTCGTGCACTATCTCAAAATTTCAAAATATTGCCCATTCCCAACGTATTCGCCCATGGGAAGACGTACGAGCATGATTTCATAAAAAAACATGATGGTCATAAACTTTGCAGAAAGTTGAGTTTCGATCGATTTTTAGTGCACCTCTTGAAATTTCAAAATACTGGCCAATCCCAATGTATTAGCCCATGAGAAGTTATAGAAGCACGATTTCACAGAAAAACGTAATGGTTACACAAAGTTGCGTGCAAAGTTGAGTTTTCATCAGTTTTTCGTTCACCGTGTCGGAATTTTAAAATTCTGGTCATTCCCAATGTATTAGCCCATGGGAAGTCGTACGAGCATGATTTCACGAAAAAATGCAACAGTCATAAACTTTACACAAAGTCGAGTTACGAACGATTTTTCATGCAACGTCTCGAAATTTCAAAATTTCAAACATATTAGCCCATGGGAAGTGTACGAGCACGGTTTCACGTAAAAACATGACGGTCATAATCTTTGCATAAAGTTACGTGCAAAGTTGAGTTTCAATCGGTTTTTCATGCACCATCTCGGAATTTCAAAATACTAGCCATTCCCAACATATAATCCCATGGGAAGTCATTCAAGCACAGTTTTGCACAAAAACACTACGGTCATAAACTTTGCACAAAGTCGAGTTTCGATCGGTTTTTCATGCACTGTCTCAGAATTTCAAAATACTGGCCATTCCCAACTTATCATGGGAAGTCGTACGAGCACGGTTTCAAGAAAAAAGATGATGGTCATAAACTTTGCACAAATTAGCGCATAAAGTCAAGATTTGATCAGTTTTTCATGCACCGTCACGAAATTTTAAAATACTAGCCATTCCCAATATATTAGCCCAAGGGAAGTCATAGGAGCACGATTTCGTGAAAAAATGCAACGGTCATAAACATTGCGCAAAGTCACGTGCTAAGTCAAGTTTCGATCAGTTTTTCGTGCACTGTCTCATAATTTCAAAATCTTGGCCATTCCCAATGTATTAGCCCATGGGAAGTCGTAGGAGCATGATTTCGTGAAAAAATGCAACGGTCATAAACTTTGTGTAAAGTCGTGTTTCGATCGATTTTTCATGCACCATCTCAAAATTTTAAAATACTATCTATTCCCAACGTATTAAACCATGGGGAGTTGAACGAGCATGGTTTCGCGAAAAAATATGATGGTCATAATCTTTAAGCAAAGTCGTGTGCAAAGTCAATTTTTGATCGATTTTTCGTGCATCATCTCGGAATTTCAAAATACTGGTCATTCCCGATGTATTAGCCCATGGAAAGTTGTACGAGCATAGTTTCGCAAAAACTCGACGGTCATAAACTTTGCACAAACTCACATGCAAAGTTAGGTTTTGATCGATTTTTCGTGCACCGTCTCAAAATTTCAAAATACTGGCCATTCCCAACGTATTAGCCCATGGGAAGTCACACAAGCATGGTTTCGTGAAAAAATGCGACATTCCTAAACTTTGTGCAAAGTCAAGTTTCGATCGATTTTTCGTGCATCATCTCAGAATTTCAAAATACAGGCTATTCCCAACGTATTTGCCCATGGGGAGTCGTACGAGAACGGTTTCATGAAAAATGTGACGATCATAAATTTTGTGCAAAGTCGTGCGTAAAGTCAAGTTTCGTTTGATTTTTCGTGCACCATCTCAAAATTTCAAAATACTCACCATTCCCAATGTATAGGAAGTCGTATGAGCATGGTTTTGTGAAAAAACGTGATGGTCATAAACTTTGCGCAAAGTTACGCCCTAAGTCGAGTTTCGATTGGTTTTTCATGGATCGTCTCATAATTTTAAAATACTGGTCATTCCCAATGTATTAGCTAGCCCATGCAACGTCGTACGAGCATGGTTTCATGAAAAAATATGATGGTCATAAACTTTTCGTAAAATCAAGTTTTGATCGATTTTTCGTGCATCGTCTCGAAATTTTAAAATAATGACCATTCCCAACGTATTAGCCCATGGGAAGTCATATGAGCATGGTTTCGTGAAAAAAATGTGACAGTTATAAACTTTGTGCAAAGTTGCATGCAAAGTCAAGTTTTGATCGGTTTTATGTGCACCTCTCGAAATTTTAAAATACTGGTCATTTCCAACGTATTAGCCCATGAGAAGTCGTATAAGCACGGTTTCGTGAAAAAACTTGTAGGCTGCGCAAAGTCGAGTTTTGATCAATTTTTTGTGCACCATTTTGAAATTTCAAAATATTGGTCATTCCCAACGTATTAGCCCATGGGAAGTCGTATGAGCACGGTTTCATGAAAAAATGTGACAGTCATAAACTTTGCACAAAGTCGCGTGCAAAGTCAAGTTTCGATCGATTTTTCTTGCAATGTCTCGAAATTGCAAAATACTAGCCATTCCAAACGTATTAGCCCATGGGAAGTCGTACGAGCACGGATTCACGTAAAAACACGATGGTCATAAACTTTGTGCAAAGTCGCGCGTAAAGTTGAGTTTCAATCGGTTTTTCATGCACCATCTCAGAATTTCAAAATACAGGCCATTCCCAACGTATAAGCCCATAGGAAGTCGTACGAGCACGGTTTTACGAAAAAACATGATGGTCAGAAACTTTTCCTAAAGTCGAGTTTTGATTAGTTTTTCATGCACTATCTCAGAATTTCAAAATATTGGCCATTCCCAATGTATTAGCCCATGGGAAGTCGTAGAACAGTTTTGTGAAAAATTACGACGGTCATAAACTACGCGTAAAGTCGAGTTTCGATCGATTTTTCATGCACTATCTCGGAATTTCAAAATACTGGCTATTCCTAATATATTAGCCCATGGGAAGTCGTACAAGCATGGTTTCATGAAAAAACACGATGGTCATGAACTTTGCACAAACTCGACTTTGGGAAAGTCGAGTTTTGATTGGTTTTTCATGCACCATCTCAGAATTTTAAAATACTAGCCATTCCGAACATATTAGCCCATGAGAAGTCATACGAGCAACATCGAAACTCGACTTTGCGCACGACTTTGCAGGTTGGAGAATGGAGGGCGACGGTGCTTCTCCCTTGGGCGCTTCCTGCAAGGCGTCAATGTGAAGTCTTCCCGGTGAACTCCTTAGCACTTGCGCTCGTGCTCTGCTTGCGCTCATGCTACTCGCGATTCTGATCGGACAGCTTCTTCTCCTTACCGAACGATGAGCGGGCAGCAGAGGATGATTTCTCCCAAGGAAGATTCCCCCGCTGCCTCAAGCTTCTTCCTTCGGGCATTCCCTGGCGCTCTGACTACGATGGCACTGGGGATGGAGGCATTCTGCTTCCTAAAGGAAGGGCATCGATTGCCTTATCCTAGGGCGGCTGTAATTAGTGTTGGATGTGCGGCAAGGGGGCGGTTGCTTCAGCGATCGGGCGTTTGGAAGACAGTGGTTGGTTCTAGCTTTTGTGATTGGCGATTTTAGGCATGGATGGGCGGCGGCTACGCCTACCCTAGGAGCGGCTGATGACTTCTAGGGCAATAGATGGTGGCGACAAGCTCTCCTCACCATGGATGCAAGCGAATAGGGGGCGTGGAACTCTGCTTCACAAGCCGCTCCTCTATTCCAGCGGGAAACTCCCTCGCTGGTTTCTTCCCAATGGCCTCCGGTTCCTTCCCAGCTGGGTGCCTCTCTACTGGTTCCTTCCCAGTAGATGCCCTTCGCTGGTTCCTTCCCAGTGGCCTTCGCTGGTTCCTTCCCAACGAGATGCCCCTATGCTGGTTTCTTCCCCGTAGGATGCCCTTCCACTTGTTTCTTCTCAACAGGATGCTCCTCCAATGAACCAGCCCAGAGGTTGCTCACGCTCTAGATCACTACCTCCTGCTCCCATTTCCCGAGATCCTCAGCCTTTTGGAATAGTCTCTTTAAGGCTCCGGTTGGCAGTCCGAACCTTCGTTTGGATTTATTTACTCCAGAAGTGCAGGCTGATCAAAAGATTATTGTGTATGAGACTATTGATTTCGAGGAATTGATTGAGACATGGTCCATGGCGATTATTGGCTATGTGGTCGAACTCAGAACATCATTTTTTCTGCTATCCTCTTTCATCAAGACTCGATGGGGAACATCGACATTTGATCTTCATATGTTGGAGAATGGTTTCTTTGTGTGTAAGCTCTACTCTGAAGAAGATTTACAATGGATACTTGAAGGATTTTGGACTATTCGTGGCCATCCAATGATCCTACGACATTGGGCTCCTGACGTATGACTGGAGTTAGACAGTCTACAGTCTATTCCCTTATGGGTATCATTTCATGGCCTTCCGTTACATCTCTAGAGTCGTCGTTTTATTACAAAGCTATGCAGTACTCTGGGACAGCCATTATATATCGATAAGGCAACAACTACACAAACGAGATTAGCTTTTGCAAGAGCCTGCGTAATCGTTTCTTCTGATGGGGATCTACCTGATGAGATTTTGTATCATGATCTTACTAGGAGTATTCGAAAGGTGCATGTTTCATATTCTTGGAAGCCACAGTGATGCAAGATTTGTCTGTCTTTTGGTCATGCAAATGGTGCTTGCCAACAACCTTCAAAAAAATCACACAGGTCTATCGATTATGCCAAGAGCCTCAGCATGGGGCCGCCATGAGCACTGATACTCAAGGCAAGTCTCCTACAATGCCAACAGTGATGGTGGTGGAGAAGATGAGTGTATACTCTGACTCATTGGGACAACGACACGAACAGGAGAAGGACAAGTCAGAAGTTTCATCTCTTCCTATTATGTCAGAGCCTTCCATAGTATGAGTTTCTCATGGTATTTGTACCCCAACAACAATCTTACCTTCAAGAACCATTCCTTCAGCTAATAAGGAAATTGCATCTCAACAACCTCTTCTGAACCAGGACATTGCACCTCACCGCACTTCAACACAACTCGTTATTCAGGACTTCTAGATTCAAGTACTCAAAAGTTTAAACATTTGCAAGTTATGGATGAGGTGGATAAATATAGAAATATAGGTTTAAAAGGTGAAGACATGTGCAGGAGGAACATGCAAAATCAAATGATAAAAAAAGGATGGTAATGTCCTGAAGTCACATGCTCTTCCTTCTATCTAGTTTTGATGAAAATAATATATTAGAATGTTCGTGGACTTAATAAGCCTGAGAAATGTCGGGAGCTCAATAGAATAATCCAATTTGCTACATGTGATATTGTTATTCTTATGAAAATAAAAGTTAGAACTCCTCATGTTTGTGTTTAAAAGAATTTAATATGGCCAGAGGCAGAACTTTTTACTAATGATTCTCTTTTTTTTTAGTAAATAAAGATAATGTATTATGTATAAGGTTTGTACAAAGTAGCTTTATCTACACAAGCCATAGACTAAAGCCTGAGTCTCTTAGTGTAGTCGAGAAGATTGCACCTCACCTGAAAACGATGGAATTAGCGCACTTCATCAAACTCATCTCCAAGAGTAGCCAAACTAAAATGTCAACATGCTTATACATACTGTAGACAATGACACAATACTGTAGTCAATAAATAATTAAATGTAATATCTAGATCGTACTGGACTACTTATGGAAACATCACAAAATATAAGCTTTGCACCACATAATACATTACAATCTTCATCATTATTCTAGATATTATTGACTAATAAAAAAATTGGATCTTGTGAAAATCCCTTTCTCTCTTTTTGTTAAGTGTTCTATGTTTAGTTCTTGCTCCACACATGATCATGAGTCCTGAAGAATCTCTATCAGAATTTGAGCTTTGTTCGTGTTGTGACACACAAAAATTCTGCCACACCTCTCCTTCCAAATCCACCAAATAGCATATTTGAATGTAATCCTTGCAAGTTGTATAAGAGGCCTATTTTTTGAGAAGTTTTGCATAAGCATTTCTAATTCATGATACAAGTTTGGCTGTGGTTGCCTTTGAAGATCAAGTCACTTCAAGATATCCTTCCATATCCAAGAAGAATAATCACAAGCAAAATAGAGATGGTCAACACTTTCTTCCTTTTGCATACACAAAGAGCACCAATTTATAATATAAGTACCTCTTTGCTGCATATTGTCCATCGTAGGAAGTTTGCCAAGAAGGGCATGTCATGTACATAAGGAATGTCGCTGTGAGCATGGTCTATCTCATGTCCAATTGCTTGGGATCCACTTGTTGTTCCATTGTCCAATTTGGTTCTATGCAGATGTAGCACTAAATTTACAATTATTATGAAACCAAATAAACTTATTTGAATAATTGTTTTTGATCGGAATAGCCATAATAGTCGGCGAAAGTGATAACATGTCAAGGGAGGTAGGGTTGGGAAGACACCATGTACCATTGTCAATGAATTCAAAAACCTTCTAATCTTTAGGAGCCCCTAGATCTTATCGTACTCTATCACCAAATAATTGAAATATATTTTTCTCATTCACCCAAGGGTCATACCACATATTAATATTGGTTCTAGAATATTGTTACTTAGCCACCTCCTTGCCTTCCGAATTCCTTTCTAAGCACCAGAATGAGATATTTTTGCGAATGCTTCCCAGATTGATTCCTTGGTTAGGTACCTAGCAAAAACCCATTGTGACCATAAGGAAGACTTGTTTTGTAAAATATCCCATAATTGTTTTACCATACAAGCTTTATTCTAATCTCTAGTATTTCGTAGATTCAGCCCCCCTTCATCCTTCGATTTACAAATGTTACCCCAATTCAACATGTGTATTGCCTTACCATCTATGTCATTCCAGAATAAGTTCATAAGTAATTTATCAATATCGTGGAGAAGCCCGATAGGTAGAAGGAATGCATGAGACCAATAAATAGAATAAGAGATCAACATAGATCGAATAAGTTCAAGTCGTCCAGCTTTAGAAAGAAGACTTTTTTTCCAAAAGAAAATTATGTTCTTAATTTTTTGTGGAATAGGCTAATAGGAGACTTTGTTGATTCTAGTGGATATAAATAAGTGGGAGACCCAAGTAAGGAACCGGTAAACTTCCTTCAGCAACTCTCAAAGTTTGAGCAATATAGTCCTTATCGTCAATGTAAGCACCCACATATACTTTCTCTTTGCATGGTTTAGCTTAAGACCAGAAACTATACATAATATGGTACCTTAATTTTGTCATTAGAAACTATCTATTTCAACATATAATTGAGCCCTTTCATTGCAATGATAAAAAGATAAGGAATTTGGTACCTTAATTTTGCAAATGTATCGCCTTGCCAGATGTCATTCCTACTCCCAAAGAAGCCAATAGGTGAACCATTGACGAGAATAAAAAAATTTAGAGTTTTGAAGCAACATTGAATCCATTTAACATAGTGCTGAGGGAAGCCCATATTATGGAGCGTCGTGTAAATAAAATGCCTATTAACTGAGTTGAGTCAGAGGCCTTCCATAAATCAGCTTTAAAACATATCTTTTTTCCTCTTATTTTTTAGTGCAGATTCTTAACCAAATCATTAGCAAGAAGGACATTATGGTGAATACTCCTCCCTTTAAGAAAAGCAGCCTGATTACGACTAATGATATTGTTCATAACCTTTTGTAGTCTTTCTGCCAGCATCTTGAAGATGACCTTATAAATAAAGTTGCACAGTGAAATAGGACGATATTTCTCCAATGAATCAGCTCCATCATTCTTGGGCACTAAAGAAATAAAAATGCAATTCATTTCTTTAAGGGTATGACCTGAGGAGAAAAAATATCGACAAACTTTTATGACAACATTGCCTACGATAGACTATGCAATTTAATAAAACTCAACTGAAAATCCATCTGAACAAGGGCTTTTGTGCTTCGGGGTCTTAAAAATAACTCTCACAATTTCATCATCTATTATTGGGGCATTAAGAAGAGAGATAGCTTCATAATCAAGCCTTCTAGTGGGCCCAGCATGAATACTATTAGGTTGCTCCTCCTGATTGAGTAAGGAATAAAAAAATTGCTTGTTGTAATTTTTAACCTTATCCAAATCCTCAACAAGATTACCATCTATGTCTTTGCATTTGTTAATGCAATTAGTAGCCCTTCTGGTAGCAATAGCATCATAGAAAAACTTAGTATTGGAATCCCTTAGAGTAAGCCAATGCTGTCAAGACTTCTATTTCAAAAAGCATTCCTCCTACTTTAAAGCTTACATAAAGTTATTTCTAGCGGTAGCCTCTTTGCATATAAGATTTGCATCAAGAGGCTAAAGATTTATCACGCTTTGCAATGCAGTTCTTTCTTGCATAACTGAACCCTGTTGGTGATATTTCCAAGGTAGTTGAATTTCACTCCTTAAGTGTTGCTTTACATGCTTTTAGTTTTTGACATAGGATCTAAGGAGGAGAACCAAACACATTAATGTTCCAAGCTAACTTGATAACTTCGAGGAACTGAGGGTGAGTACTCCACATATTAAAAAAATCTAAAATGTTTCTTATCGCTGGGTATTGCTTTATCTGCGTGTATATGCATAATAGAGTGATCCGAAAATAACTTAGCATCGTACTCAAGAAGTGAATTTACGAAAATTGCTATCCATTCCTGATTAATCAAGCATCTATCAAGTTGAGCCATAATTTTTTTGTTAGCGACACTTTGATTATTCCATGAGAACCAATCACGTACAGATTTCATGTCAGTCAATGTAGCAGTATCTATACAATCATTAAAACTTTGAAGTTGACATTCGGAAAGTAATTTACCCCCCACTTTCTCATTTATGTATCTGATAGTATTAAAGTCACCGAGAACAATCCATGGTACTGTAGGATAACTATTTGCAATGCTAACCAGATCACGCCATAGAGCATTCATGTCAGACATACTGTTAGAAGCGTAAATACCGATAATATTGAACTGACATCTAGTCTGTTTATCCTCTGCCTTAAGATGAATGAATTGATTAGTAGCAGAAGTAAACCAAGCAGTAACAAGGTTAGGATGCCATTAAACCCTAAGTCAACCATAAGTATCATGAGAATCATTAGTAAAAAGTTCTACCTCAAGCCATATTAAATTCTTTTGAAAACAAACACGAGGAGTTTTAATTTTTGTTTCCATAATAATAACAATATCACATGCAGCAGATTGGATTATTCTATTGAGCTCCCAACATTTCTCAGGCTTATTAAGTCCATAAACATTCCAATATATTCTTTTCATCAATACTAGATAAAAGGAAGAGCATGCGATTTTGGGAGGACATTACTATCCTTTTTTTATCCTTTGATTTTGCATGGTCCTCCCGCACAAAATCTTTACCTTTTAAACCTTTATTTCTATATTTATCCACCTCATCCATAGCTTGCAAATGTTTAAATTTTTGCATGCCTTGAGGCAATAAGTCCTGAATAGCTAGATGTGTCAAAGCGTGATGAGTTTGGTGAGGTGCAATGTCTTAGTTCACAAGAGGTTGTTGAGATGCAATTTCCTTATTGTTTGAAGGAATGATTCGTGAAGGCGAGATCATTATTGGGGAGTGAGAACCATGGGAAGCTACTGCAGTGGAAGTCTTTTATATGCTAGGAAAAGATGAAAGTCCTGATTTATCTTTCTCCTGTTCGTGTACTACCCCAACGAGTCAGAGTGCTCGTTCATCTTCTCTGCCACGTCACTATTAGCACTGGAGTATCAGTGCTCAAAATAGTAGTAGCGACCCCATACTGAGGCTCTTGACGTGGTCGGTACACCTGTGTGATTTTTTTGTGAAGGCTGCTGGCAAGCACCATTTGCATGATCAAAAGATAGACAAACCCTGCATCGTGTGGCTTCCAAGAATATGTAACTTTCACCTTTCGGGTGCTCCCGTCAAGATCATGGTAAAAAACTTCATTCAGTAGTTCCTCATCAGAAGAAACCATTACACAGGCTCTGGCAAAAGCCAATCTCGTTTGTGAAACTATTGCCTTACTAATATACAATGGCTATCCCAGGGTGCTGCAAAGCTTTGCAATAAAACGACGACCCTAGAGATATAGCAGAAGTCCATGGAAAGAAACACATATTGTGACAGATTGTAGACTGTCTAACTTTAATCGTACATTAGGTGCCCAACGTTATAGGATCATTGGATGACCACGGATAGTCCAAAATCCTTCCAGGACCCGCTGTAAATCTTCTTCAGAGTAGAGCTTGCGCATAAAGAATCCGTTCTCCAATATATGAAGATCAAATGTTGATATTCCCCATCGAATCCTGATGAATGAGGATAACGAAAAAAAAGATGTTCTGAGTCTAACCACGTAGCCAACAATCGCCATTAACCATGTCTTATTCAGTTCGTCAGAATCGGTAGTCTCACACATAGCAATCTTCTAATCAGCCTTACATCTGGAGCAAAAAAATCCAATCAAAGATCTAGACTACCAACTAGAGCCTTGAAGAGGCTACTCCAAGGCTGAGGTCTCGGGAAATGGGAGTAGGAGATCGTGCTCTAGAGCGTGAGTGACCTCTAGCCTGGTTCGTCGAAGGAGCATACCTCTAAGAAGAAACCTACGGAGGAACATCCCACTGTGAAACCGGCCAAGGCCGCTGGGGAGGAGCATCCCTCTCCCGCTGTGAACCCTCCTGTTGTGAAGAAACTAGCGGCTGCTGGAGAGGAGCATCCCCCTCCCACTGTAAAGGAACCAACAGCTGTTGGATGTTGACTCTCAGATTTTTATGATGAAATCAATTGATGGGTTATTGATCTAACATGGATCGTTAGAAATTGATTGATGCAGGATTAATTACGATAGAATAATTATTACAATTAGGATTAGCCAAAGTCAAGTCTATGTATCAAGTCAATGCAACTGGAAACTCGCCAGGAGTGCGTCGGGAGCTCGCCGAGGGTATCGGGAGTTTGCCAGGATAGCGCAAGGGAGTTCGCCAGAAGAAGACCGAGACTCGTCGGAAGATTTTTAGGGGTAGCCAAAAAGTTTACTGGGAGTTGGGATGGTCTTGTAATGGATGTTTGGCAATTATGATTATATTTAATTAAGTCATAATTAGTATCGTGCAGGTCTAACTATGACAGGAGCAATGAAGTTACAACCAGAAAATGGGCCAAGATCAAGCTTAGGCATCAGGCCGGGCTCAGACGATGCAGTGAGATTTTACCGGGAGTTCGCTAGGAGATTCACTGAAGGGATCGGGAAGCTCGCTGGGAATACACCGGGAGACGACCGGAAGACTTGGTGCAAGTATGTCAGAGGCTATCAGATTGGCGAAAGTTAGGTCTTAATTTAGCTTATGGTTATTAAGCATTGTAATCATTGAGTCATAGTTAGAAGTGAGTCCAAATTGAGTTGGATTTGGAAGGAATCCAAATCAACTCAATAAGACAATCGGGTCCATTATTGGGGTTTGATTGAGCTTAATTGGTTGACTAAAGGGTTGGTTAACATCAGGTTTAAGTTGGAATTCGAAAAGTGGAGGGGTAACCAAGTGTTCGGGCGGCTAAGCTGCCCAAGCCAATGGGTGAACCGCCCGTACCTAGATTTTTTGAATGAGATTGGATTTTGGCTCTGGTTTTGAAGCCAATGTGAGGCCTATAAATACCCCAAGTTTTCTTATATTTAAGACAATAATTTTGGGGATTATATTCTGAGAAAATATTGTATGAGAATTGTAAGAAAAAAATGAGGTAAGGGAGAGAGCTTATAGTTGTAAATCTTGTCTCCCTTGTAAGCTCAAGTGTAAGGGTTTGGTCTTCATCCAAAAAAGATCGGTAGTGGACGTCGGTGTGCCTCAAGAAAGAGGACTTAAAAGTGGACGTAGGCCTTTAGCGCCGAACCACTATAAAAATTGTGAGTGGTTCTTTGCTTTTATTGCTTACATATTTGTTGTATTGATGCTTCCGATTTAACTCAACTCTTTAAAAGCAAAGATTTCAAGATAAGTTTTTTCCTTGAAATGTTGCTTATCTTTCTGGTTTCCTTATTCACTTAGCAACTTTCTTTTAATCACTCACTTGTTTCACTTAGATGAAAAGCTTCAAATTTCCTATCTTGATTTAATCGAAAAGATTTCATCTAAACCAACTATTTATACTTACACTAATTCATACCCCAACCCCCCCCCCCACCTCTTAGTGTCAATTGATCCTAACAATTAGTATAAGAGCCTCAGTAATTCTCATTTGATTTAATACCCAAGAGAAGTGGCTCTTATTGGCTTTTCTATCGTTCGTACTCTCATATTCAATGGGACGGACTACACTTATTGGAAAACTCATATGAGAGTTTTCTTGCTTTCTTTAGACCTTGATTTATGGACTACATTGAAAACAGATTTGAAAAGTCTTCTCTTCCAATGAACAATTGGAATGATGTGAAGAAGAAGACTTTCTCTTTAAACACAAAGACTATGAATGTCTTGCTTTGTGCTCTTGATAAAAATGAATTTGATCAGTTTCTTATTTTGATTCAGCATTTGATATATGACATGCATTAGAAATAACATATGAAAGCATACTTAATATAAATGAATCATTAAATGAAAATACTTCTAAAAATGAACAAAAAGAATACCTTCCTAAGAACCAGAAGGAATGTGAACCGAGAAAAATATATGACTCCTCGAACGAAATCTCAAGTGATGAGAACCTTGGACATGAACTTTTAACAAATGAACCGGAAAAATTAACGAACTTAAACCTTAAAAATAATGTAAAGATAGACAAAACCTCTTGCTATGAACGAAAGAAGCCGAGAAGCTCCAAAGATCAAATGCACAGCCAAGAAGTGGAGAACCTTGCTCTTATGGCTATCAGCGATGAGGTTAGTGAGACTTTAAATATTTTATTTTCAGAATTATTAAATATGTTCCATGACATGTTTGATGAGTTTAGAAAACTTAGCAAGTCTTTTCAATTGCTTAAAGTTGATCATGATTTGTTACTTAAAAGACTTGATGAAATGCATGATTCCTTAGCATCACATAAACCATGTTCTAAATGTGATATGCTAAATAATATTAAAGAAGAAAATTACATTCTTAAAATAACACTAGAGAAATTTGAGATAGGGAACAAATTCCTAAATATAATCCTTGCTAATAAGGGTCATATTAATAATAGAAATGGCATAGACTTTGTTGGCAATGTTCAACAAAAGCCAATCATCTTTGTAAAAGGACCTACATTAAATGTACCACCAAAAATCATATGTAATTTTTGTGGTAACTTAGGACATAAGGCAAACAAATGCCTATTTAGAAAATATAGTTCACACCAACTTGTTTGGGTTCCAAAGAAACTTTACACAATGAAAATCAATTAGAAAAGAAAGATAAAGTTCTTTATAAAGGACCCATTGTAAAATGAGTGCCTAAATCAAATATATCCTTCTTGTAAGTTTGTGTCAAAATTAAAGCTAGGAGCCCCGAAAAATGTTTTAGATGTCAAGATAATATAACTTGAGATATAACATTCTTTCAAGCTCACTAGCCTAAATATTAATAAGATTAATTGTTAATAATAAAAATAGTTTATCATTATATAATTAATCTTGATGAAGCATAGCTAAAGCATGCTAGAATTAGAAAAAAGAAAGTATAGTTAACTTTGATAAAAGTCATATGCATAAAAGATAGATTTTGATGATGATTATGGTATTGGTGTGTATTAACTTGTGTTGATGATGTATGTATGTTGTTTTTGAACCTAAAAATCATATATTAAATCATCTTTCTTTAAAAGAAAATTTTCTTGATAACATGATAGAATCTTCCAACATACAAAAATCATTGGATTTAAAATGAATTAATTAAAGCTTTTGTTTGAAAATATTTTTATAATGATCATAATGAAATTTTATTTTTGACATTAAATGTCATTGCATTCTTGAAATAAATTTCAAAAGAAGGATAATTCTTCTTGTAAAAATATTTATCCCATGAATCCTTCAATAAAGATAAAATGATACATTTATTGTTGAATCTCTTTGACTACAAAAATAAATAGAAAACTTTAGCTACTTTTTTTGGAAAATAATCTATAATGACTTTATTGAAATTTTCTTAAAACTGATTTTTGATTATAATTGAAAATCATTGATTTGGATATAAAAGATATTATTAAATGGTTCAAATATTGACTAAGTTTATGGAATGATTGTTTTAAATGTTACATTGATGAAAATGCTATGATGATTGAATACTTATATTGAATGTTAGAGTAATTGAAAATATATATGCTTCATTTTTAAGTATTTTGAAAATGAGTTTGTCAACTCCTTGCACTATTTGTAAAGAGTTAGACTCATTTAAATATTAAAATTGAGATAGGTTGAATTTTGATTGAAGATGTTTTATGAAACCATGATTTAATGATGTATAGTGATTATGTTTAATGAGTTTATATTTTAAAATTATGCATGATGATCTTTGTGATTTATAGGTTATTGATCTTTGCCATAATGAAATCACATTTTCGATTTTAAATGAGGATACATGTTTCTTTAAAATCTATCAAAAAGAGATTAATAAATAGAATATATTATCTTTTATTAATCTCTTAAACTATGAAAGTGATTTTGATGATTTGATGATTTAAACTTGGATAAGTTATTATCATGATTTTTGACAAGTATAGAAAATAAAACTTAAAAAAATTTTACATAAATACTTTGATTATGAAAAATCTTTGTTGGATGAGGAGCCATTTGCCAAAATTAAAATTATGAATTTTAAATACATGAGATTTTACATCATTGGATTTCTATTTTACTTGGAATTTTGAATATATAAGATTTCTTGATTACTTATGTTCAAATTTACAAACAATAAGGAGGGGCAAATTTATTTTAAAACTCATGAATAACATAACTTATCACTAAAATTAATATTTCTTAAATTTGTGATAAATTAAAAATTGAAAGAGATTTATATTATCATATTTCTAGACTTATATATTATGAGAATCATGTTATTGATCTTTATAATTTTCTTTTTTGAATAAAAATATGATTTACTTAATAATATTGATTGAAATTATTATCAAGATTATTCTTCTTTATTAAAAAGATTTATCTTGGATGAATTGAGATTATCCCCTAAGACTCATTTTATTATTCACAAAAAAATAGGAAATAAACTTATTAAATGAAATCATGTCTTTTGATATTCAAAAATTTGATTTTATCTTTAATGACATGTTGTCCTTGTAATTTTTGGCGTAATTTGAATATGGATGTTAAGAAGAAATTATGCAATCATATTTCTTTTTGACATTAACAAAGTGGGAGATAAAATTCTCAATATGATGGGAAGCAAATTGGATATGATAACCTTGAATGAGAAACAATGTGCTTAGAAGAAAATTTAGAATTTTTTAAGTACATGCGAAATGCATATTTCATAATTTGAGCTTGATGTATTATCATATTTTCCTTTGGATTTCTTGGATTTTATAAATTACACTTCTTATCAAAATATGCATGCAAAATTCTTGATTAACAATTTAAGCTATCATGTTTTCTTTTAGAATTTTTTATGCCTATTATCAAAAAATAAATGAAAGGTGATCTACAAAAATATATCATTAAACTCACTTTCGAAATCACTCTAGAAAATCACACAATTTAAATGCATGAGTAGCTCTTCATTCTTCTTGGATTTCTTAGATTTTTTGAACTCACTTTCGAAATCACTCTAGTTAAACTAAACATAAGAAGATGATTCAAATTTTTGTGATAAGATAGTTTTAAAAGATTATTCTTGTTTCATGAATGTTGATGAATGTTTACAAAGGGAAATATATATAACATAAACTTCTATGATGCTTGAAATAAGTGTTTGATATTAAATCCTTGATGAATCACTTGATGTGCTACTCTTGATTTAAATGAATTAAATTACATTGGTAGATATCAATTCTTAGATTTCGGAAGTTATATCTAAAAAATTGAGCCTTATTTTTGTGATACAATATCTCTCACCCCACTCCCTTGTTTCTTATTTATTATTCAAAGAAAGAGAATAAAATTCTTTCATAAGAAAATTATCAAGGGGAAGCAAAACTTGTTTGCTTACATGATTCAAAATTGCTAGCTTAAATATTACAAAGGAAGCAAATATTTGCCAGCTTACACTTCTCAAAAGAGAATAAAGAACTCACTAGTTTTACTTGCTACATTTTCTTGAAATTGATATAAAATAGATTTGTTGAGCTCAAATTCGAAATTTTTAAAATCTTATATTTACAAGATTGACATGGAGAGTTAAAAATGCAAAATCATGAAAATATATAAATTGATAATCTAGATTTCATGATATTAAGCCTTTTGTGATAATATTTTTGAAAACATTCTCCATTGTTTTATCTTATTGTTTACAAAAATAAAAAGGGGGAAAAATTGTATGATGTTACCTTACAAATTTATTTGCTACCATTGCTTGAAATTACATGAGATGTTTTTAAAAGATGTTTGGATCCTTTAATAGCTCCTAAATTCTTGAATCTTCTTGAATATCTTGGATCCTTGGGCTTATTTTTAAAATTTATCTCTATAAATTAAAAGCTATACATAATGATGTTTTATAACTCCTCCCTTATTTTCTTTCCTTCTTGATCACAAGAGAAAAAAATATTCTTTATGACTCATGTCGTACTTTTACAAAGGGGGAGCAAAAACTCATGTGCCTTGAAATTATTAGCTATATCTCATCTTTTTGTTGATGACAAAGAGGGAGAAATATATTGATCATACATGATGAATACATTGATGCACATGATCTTGTTGAAATACATGGATATCTTGGATGCACATGATATTGTTGAAACACATGGATATCTTGGATAAGGATATGAATTGGACATCTTGAATATAGATGTTTGATTCATTTTTACTTATGAATTGATGACTTGATGCAAATTTATGTTGAAATTTGCATAGAATGTTGATTGCTTGAATTTAAGAGTGTGTGATTCTCTTAAATTTTTAAGTGGCATGGATTTAGAGAGAGTTAGGATTAACTCCTGCCATCAATTGATTGTCATCATCAAAAAGGGAGAGATTGTTGAATCTCAAATTTTGATGATGAAATCAATTAATAGGTTATTGATCTAACATGGATTGTTAGAAATTGATTAATGCAGGATTAATTACGAGAGAATGATTATTACAATCAGGATTGGCCAAGGTCGAGTCTATACATCCGGTCGATGTGGTTGGGACCTCACTAAGAGTGCGTCGGGAGCTCACCGAGGGTATCAGGAGTTTGTTAGGATGGCGCAAGGGAGTTCACCAGAAAAAGACCAAGACTCGCCGAAAGATTGTCAGGGGTAGTCAAAAAGTTTGTTAGGAGTTGGAATGGTCTTGTAATGGATGTTTGGCAATTATAATTATATTTAATTAAGTCATAATTAGCATCGTGCAGGTCTAACTATGACAGGGGCAATAGAGTTACAACCAGATAATGGGCCAAGATCAAGCTTAGGCATCAAGCCGGGCTCGGACGATGCGATGAGATTTCACCAAGAGTTCGCTAGGAGATTCACCGAAGGGATCGGGAAGCTCAGTGGGAACACGCTAGGAGATCACCGGGAGAAGACCGAAAGACTTACCGTAAGTATGTCAGAGGCTACCGGATTGACCGAAGTTATGTCTTAATTTAGCTTATGGTCATTAAACATTGTAATCATTGAGTCGTAGTTAGAAGTGAGGCCAAATTGAGTTGGATTGGAAAGGAATTCAAATCAACTCAATAGGCAATCGGGTCCACTATTGGGGTTTGATTGAGCTCAGGTTGAGCTAAATTGGTTGACCAAAAGATTGGTCAACATCAGGTTTAAGCCGAAATTTAAAAAGTGGAGGGAACCACTTTTATGAAAATTCCGACGGGTAAACTGTCGGTGAGCGACGGGTGTACCGCCGCCGCCCAAGCTTTCGGGTGACTGACGATGGCTAACCCGCCCAGGTTGGGCGGTTGAATCGCCCATACCTAGGAATCTGGGTACTTTGAGTAGTGGACCCGTCCAGGGCCGGCGAGTAAATCACCCGTACCTAGGTTTCGATTGGCCAAGCCCAGGCCGACGGGTGAACTACCGTACCTAGATTTTTCGGATATGGTTGGATTTTGGCTCCAGTTTTGAAGTCAATTTGGGGCCTATAAATACCTTAAGTTTTCTTACATTCAAGACAATAATTTTGGGGATTATATTCTGAGAAAATATTGCATGAGAATTATAAGAAAAAGAAAAGAGGTAAGGGAGAGAGCTTAGAGTTATAAATCTTGTCTCCCTTGTAAGCTCAAGTGTAAGGGTTTGGTCTTCACCTAAAGAAGATCGGTAGTGGACGTCGGTGTACCTCAAGAATGAGGACTCGGAAGAGGACGTAGGCCTTTGGCACCGAACCACTTTAAAAATTATGAGTGGTTCTTCGATTTTAATGCTTACATATTTGTTGTATTGATGATTCTGATTTAACGCAAAGTTTTGAAGATAAGTTCTTTTCTTCAAACGTTGCTTATCTTTTCGGTTTCCTTATTAACTTAGCAACTTTCTTTTAATCACTCACTCGTTTTACTAAGAACGAAAAGCTTCGGATTTTCTATCTTAGTTTAATCGAAAAAATTTCATCTAAACTGAATATTTATACTTGCACTAATTCAAACCCCCCCCCCCCCCCCCCCCCCCCTTCCTCATCTTAGTGTCAATTGATCATAACAATTGGTATCAGAGCCTCGGTTATTCTCATTGGTTTAACACCCAAGAGAAATGGCTCTTATTGGCTTTCAAGAGGGCTTTTCTATCGTTCGTCCTCCCATATTCAATGGAATGGACTACACTTATTTGAAAACTCGGATGAGAGTTTTATTGCTTTCTTTAAATCTTGATTTATGGACTATCGTTGAAAATGGATTTGAAAAGTTTTTTCTTCCAATGAACAATTAGAATGATTTGGAGAAGAAGACTTTCTCTTTAAACACAAAGGCTATGAATGTCTTACTTTGTGCTCTTGATAAAAATGAATTTGATCGGGTTTCTTATTTTGATTCAGCTTTCGATATATGACATGCATTAGAAATAACGTGTGAAAGCACACTTAATATAAATGAATCATTAAATAAAAATACTTCTAAAAATGAACAAGAAGAACACATTCCTATGAACCGGAAGGAATATGAACCGAGAAGAACATATGACTCCTCGAGTGAAATCTCGAGTAATGAGAACCTTGGACATGAACTTTTGACAAATGAACTGGAAAAATTAATAAACTTGAACCTTTAAAATAATGTAAAGATAGACAAAACCTTTTGTTATGAACACAAGAAGCCGAAGAACTCCAAAGATCAAATGCACAACCAAGAAGTGGAGAACCTTGCTCTTATGGCTATCAACGATGAGGTTAGTGAGCCTTTAAATATTTTATTTTTAGAATTGTTAAATATGTTTTATGACTTGTTTGATGAGTTTAGAAAATTTAGCAAGTCTTTTAAATTGCTTAAAGTTGATCATGATTTGTTAGATAAAAGACTTGATGAAATGCATGATTCCTTAGCATTGCATAAACCATGTTCTAAATGTGATATGCTAGATAATATTAATGAAGAAAATTGCATGCTTAAAACAACACTAGATAAATTTGAGATACGGAACAAATCCCTAAATATGATCCTTGCTAATAAGGGTCATATTAATAATAGAAATGACATTGACTTTGTTGGCAATGTTCAACAAAAGGTAACTAACTATCTTTGTAAAAGGACCTACATTAAATGTACCACCAAAAATCATATGTAACTTTTGTGGTAAATTAGGACATAAGGTAAACAAATGCCTATTTAGGAAATATAGTTCACACCAACTTGTTTGGTTCCAAAGAAACTTTACACAATGAAAACCAATTAGAAAATAAAGATAAGGTTCTTTATGGATGACCCAATGTAAAATGGGTGACTAAATCAAATATATCCTTCTTGTAAGTTTGTGTCAAAATTAAAGCTAAGAGCCCTGATTAATGTTTTAGATGTCAAGATAATATAACTTGAGATGTAACATTCTTTCAAGCTCACTAGCCTAAATATTAATAAGGTTAATTGTTAATAATAAAAATAGTTCATCATTATATAATTAATCTTGATGAAGTATAGCTAGAGCATGCTAGAATTAGAAAGAAGAAAGTGTAGTTAACTTAATAAAAGTCATATGTATGAAAGAAAGATTTTGATGATTATTATTGTATTGATGTGTATTAACTTGTGTTGATGATGTATGTTGTTTTTGAACCTAAAAATCATATATTAAATCATCTTTCTTTAAAAGAAAAACTTCTTGGTAACATGATACAATCTTCCAACATGCAAAAATCATTAGATTTAAAATGAATCAAAGCTTTTGTTTGAAAATATTTTTGCAATGATCATAATGACATTTCATTTTTGATATTAAATGTCATTGCATTCTTGAAATAAATTTCAAAAGAAGAATAATTCTTCTTGAATGAATATTTATCCCATGAATCCTTCAATAAAAATAAAATGATACATTTATTGTTGAATCTCTTTAACTACCAAAATAAATAGAAAACTTTAGCTATTTTCTTTTGGAAAACAATCTATGATGATTTTATTGAAATTTTCTGAAAAAATGATTTTTCATTATAATTAAAAATCATTGATTTGGATATAAAGATTATTATTAAATGTTTCAAATATTGACTAAGTTTATGGAATGATTGTTTTAAATGTTATATTGATTAAAATTTCATGATGATTGGATGCTTATGTTGAGTGTTAAGAGTCATTGAAAATATATATGCTTCATTTTTAAGTATTTTGAAAATGAGTTTGTCAACTCCTTGCACTATGTGTAAAGAATTAGACTCATTTAAATATTAAAATTGAGATAGGTTGAATTTTGATTGAAGATGTTTTATGAAACCATGATTTAATAATGCATAACGATTATGTTTAATAAGTTTATATTTCAAAATTATGCATGATGATCTTTGTGATTTATAGCTTATTGATCTTTACCATAATGAAAGCACATTTTCAGTTTTACATGAGGATACGTATTTTTATTTGACTTAAAAGACAAAGGCATACTTGTACAAAATAAAGGGAATACATTTTTACTTGAAAATTTCTTTAAAATATTTCAAAAAGAGATTAATAAATAGATTATGTTATCTTTTATGAATCTCTTAAACTATTAAAGTGATTTTGATGATTTGATGATTTAAACTTGGATAAGTTATTATCATGATTTTTTGCAAGTATAGAAAATAAAACTTGAAATCTTTACATAAATACTTTGATTATGAAAAATCGTTGTTGGATAAGGAGCGATTTGCCAAAATTAAAATTATGAAATTTAAATACATGAGATTTTACATTATTGGATTTCTATTTTACTTGGAATTTTGAATATGTAAGATTTTTTTATTACTTATGCTAAAATTTACAAACAATAAGGAGGGGCAAATTTATTTTAAAACTCATGAATGACATAACTTATCACTAAAATTAATATTTCTTAAATTTATGATAAGTTGAAAATTGAAAGAGATTTGTATTATCATATTTCTAGACTTATATGTTGTGAGAATCATGTTATTGATCTTTATAATTTTACCTTTTAAATAAAATTATGATTTATGATCTTAACAATATTGGTTGAAATTATTATCAAGATCATTCTTCTTTATTAAAAAGATTTATCTTGGATGAATTGAGATTATCCACTAAGACTCATTTTATTATTCACAAAAAAATGGGAAAAAAAATTATTAAACAAAATCATGTCTTTTGATATTCAAAAATTTGATTTTATCTTTAATGACATGATGTCCTTGTAAATTTTGGAGTAATTTATATATGGATGTTAAGAAAAAATTATGCAATCATATTTCTTTTTGACATTAACAAAGTGGGAGATAAAATTATCAATATGATGGGAAGCAAATTGGATATAATAACATTGAATGAGAAACAATGTAAGAAAATTTAGAATTTTCTAAATATAAATGAAAGGTGATCTACAAAAATACATGGTTTGCTATTTATGTTAGAAAATCACACAATTTAAATGCATGAGTGACTGACTCTTAATTCTTCTTGGATTTTTTAGGTTTTTGAACTCACTTTCGAAATAACTCTAGTCATAATGAACATAAGAAGAAGATTCAAATTTTTGTGATAAGATAGTTTTAAAAGATTATTCTTGTTTCATGAATCTTGATGAATGTTTACAAAGAAAAATATATATAACATAAACTTCTATGATGCTTGAATAAGTCTTTGATATTAAATCTTTGATGAATCACTTAATGTGCTACTCTTGATTTAAATGAATTAAATTGCATGGGGTAGATATCAATTCTTGGATTTTGAAATTTACATCTAAAAGATTTAGTCGTATTTTTATGATACAATATCTCTCACCTAACTCCCTTGTTTCTTATTTATTATTCAAAGAAAGGGAAGAAAATTCTTTCATAAGAAAATTATCAAGGGGGAGCAAAATTTTTTTGCTTGCATGATGCAAAATTGCTAGATTAAATATTATAAAGGAAGCAAATATTTGCTAGCTTACACTTCTCAAAAGAGAGAAAGAACTCACTGCCTTTATTTGTTACCTTTTCTTAAAATTGATATAAGATGGATTTATTGAGCTCAAATTTGAAATTTTTAAAATCTTATATTTATAAGATTGAGGTTGAGAGTTAAAAATTCTAAATCATGAAAATATTTAAATTCATAATCTAGATTTCATGATTTAAGCCTTTTGTGATAATATTTTTGAAAACATTCTCCATGTTTTTCTTATTATTTATAAAAACAAAAAGGGGAGAAAATTTGTATGATGTTACCTTACAAATTTATTTGCTACCCTTGCTTGAAATTATATGAGATATTTTTAAACGATGTTTGGATTTTTTAGTAGCTCCTAAATTTTTGAATCTTCTTGAATATCTTAGATCCTTGAGCTTATTTTCAAAATTCATCTCTACAAATTGAAAGCTATACATAATGATGTTTTAGAACTTCTCCCTTATTTTCTTTCCTTCTTGTACACAAGAGAAAAAAATATTCTTTATGACTCATGTACCTTGAAATTATTAGCTATATCTCATCTTTTTGTTGATGACAAAGAGGGAGAAATATATTGATGACACATGATGAATACATTGATGGCACATGATCTTGTTGAAATACATAGATATCATGGATGCATATGATCTTGTTGAAACACATGGATATCTTGGAAAAGGATATGAATTGGATATCTTGAATATAGATGCTTAATTCCTTTTTATTTATGAGTTGATGACTTGATGTAAATTTATGTTGAAATTTATATAGAATATTGATTGCTTGAATTTAAGAGTGTGTGATTCTCTTAAATTTAAGTGGCATGGATTTAGGGGGAGTTAGGATTAACTCCTATCATTAATTAATTATCATCATCAAAAAAGGAGAGATTGTTGAATCTCAGATTTTGGTGATGAAATCAATTGATGGATTATTGATCGAACATGGATTAATAGAAATCGATCGATGCATGATTAATTATGACAAAATGATTATTACAATCAAGATTGACCATGGTCAAGTCTATGCATCGGGTCGATGCAGTTGGGAACTCACCGGGAGTGTGTCGGGAGCTCGTCGAGGGTATCAGGAGTTTACTAGGATGGCACAAGGGAGTTCACTAGAAGAAGACCGAGACTCGGCGAAAGATTATCGAGGGTAGCCGAAAAGCTTCCCGGGAGTTGGGATGGTCTTGTAATAGATGTTTGGCAATTATGATTATATTTAATTAAGTTATAATTAGCATCGTGTAGGTCTAACTATGACAGGAATATTGGAGTTACAACCAGATAATGGGCCAAGATCAAACTTAGGCATCGGGCCGGGCTCAGACGATACTGTGGGATTTTGCCGGGAGTTTGCTAGGAGATTCACCGAATGGATCGGGAAGCTCGCTGGGAACACGTCAGGAGATCACCGGGAGAAGACCGGAAGACTTGCTGCAAGTATGCCGGAGGCTACCAGATTGGCAAAAGTTAGGTCTTAATTTAGCTTGTGGTCATTAAGCATTGTAATCATTAAGTCTTAGTTAAAAGTGAGTCCAAATTGAGTTAGATTTGGAAGGAATCCAAATCAACTCAATAATGCAATTGGTCTAGTATTGGGGTTTGATTGAGCTTAGGTTAAGCTCAATTGGTTGACCAAAGGGTTGGTCAACATCAGGTTTAAGCCGGAATTCGAAAAGTGGAGGGAACCACTTTTGCAAAAATTCCAACGGGTAAAGCGTCGATGAGCGACGGGTGTACCGCCGCCGCCTAGGCTTTCGAGCGGCTGACGACATCTGACCCGCCCAGGCTAGGTGGTTAAATCACCCATACCTAGGAATCTTTGAGCGGTTGACCCGCCTAGGACCGACGCATAAACCGCCCGTACCCAAGTGCTCGGGTGGTTGAGCCGCCCAAGCCGACAGGTGATCTACCTGTACTTGGATTTTTCGGATATAGTTATATTTTGGCTCCGATTTTGAAGTCAATTTGGGGCCTATAAATACCCCAAGTTTTCTTACGTTCAAGACAATAATTTCGGGGATTATATTCTGAGAAAATATTGTGTGAGAATTATAAGAAAAAGAAAAGGGGTAAGGGAGAGAGTTTATAGTTATAAATCTTGTCTCCCTTGTAAGCTCAAGTGTAAGGGTTTGGTCTTCATCCAAAGAAGATCGGTAGTAGACGCAGGTGTGCCTCAAGAAGGAGGACTCAGAAGTGGACGTAGGCCTTTGGCACCGAACCACTATAAAAATTGTGAGTGGTTCTTTGCTTTCATTGCTTACATATTTGTTGTATTGATGCTTCCGATTTAACTCAACTCTTTGAAATCAAAGTTTTCAAGATAAGTTCTTTCCTTCAAACGTTACTTATCTTTCCGGTTTCCTTATTAACTTAGCGACTTTCTTTTAATCACTCACTCGTTTCACTAAGAACGAAAAGCTTCAGATTTCCTATCTTGATTTAATCGAAAATATTTCATCTAAACCAAATATTTACACTTGCACTAATTCACCCCCCCCCCCCCCCCCCCCCCATAGTGCCAATTGATCCTAACACTAGAGAGAGGCATTCCGCTATGAAGCAACCAGCAGAGGCCGCTGGGAAGAAGCCAACGGAGGAGCATCCCGTTGGAACAAAGGAGTGGCATGCGAAGTAGAGTGTCGTATCTGGCCGCTCGCATCCATGGCGTCTCTCGCCCTAGAGACCGTCAGCCGCCTAGGGGAGAAAAGCCACCACCCTTCCCATTCCTAAATCGTCAATTGCAGAAGTAGCCATTGCCCTTTCCATGCCTGATTTACCGCAAGATCGCAAAGTAGCAGTGAACCCAACACCAATCGCAGCGTAGTCGCCACCGTTTCTCGCCCTAGAGGTCGTCCCACGCCTAGGGGAGAAGAAGTTGCTACCCTTCCATGCCTGAAATCGCCAATTGCAGAAGCGACCACCATCCTTCCATGCCTAAAATCATCGCAGAATGATCATAGAGGAGAAATCGCCCTCTGCTACCCCGCTCCTCATTCGGTAAGGAGAAGAGACTGTCGTCCCCAATGTTGATCGCAACCGCAAGTGCAAGCACTCTTTTACTAATGATTCATTATACTTATGGTCAAGTTTGGGTCTTATGACATCCTAACTTTGTAAGTGCTTGGTTTATTTCTGCTACTGATCAATTCATACATCTTAAGGCAGAGGACAAATAGATTGGATGTCAATTCAATATTACTGGTATTTATGCTTCTAACAGTATATTTGACAGAAATGCTCTATGGCATGATCTGGTTAGCATTGCAAATAGTTATCCTACAGTGCCTTGGATTGTTCTCAGTGACTTTAATACTATCAGACACACAAATAAGAAAGTGAGGGGTAGAGTGCCTTCAAGTCAGCTTCAAAGTCTTAATGATTGTATAAATACTACTATATTGATTGACATGAACTCTGTAGGTGATGGTTCTCATGGAATAATCTAAGTGCTACCAACAGAAAAATTATAGCTCAACTTGACATATGTTTGATTAATCATGAATGATAAGCAATTTACCCAGATTCACTTCTTGAGTACAGTGCTAAGCGATTTTAGGATCATTCTGTTATGCAAATACATGTAGATAAAGCAATACCCAGTGGCAAGAAACCTTTTAGATTTTTTTTAATATATGGAGTACTCACTCTCAATTCCTCAAAGTTATTAGGTCAGCTTGGAACATTAACGTGTTTGGTTCTGCCCCTTACATCTTATGTCAAAAGCTAAAAGCATGCAAAGCAGCACTTAAGGAGTAGAATACAACTACCTTTGGAAATATTACCAATAGGGTTCAGTTATACAAGAAAGAACTTATGGCAGTGCAACACGAGCTAAATCTTCAGCCTCTTGATGCGAATCTTATATGCAAAGAGGCTGACGCTAGATATAACTTTATGCAAGCTTTAAAGCAGGAAGAATGCTTTTTGAAACAGAAGTCTCGACAGTATTGGCTTACTCTAGGGGATTCCAATGCTAGGTTTTTCTATGCTACTATGGCTACCAGAAGGGCTGTTAATCGCATCAAAAAATACAAAGACATAGATGGTTATCTTATTGAGGATCTGGATGAGGTTAAAAAATACACTAAGTAATTTTTTTATTCCCTAAATAATCAGGAGAAGCAACCTAATAGTATTTATGTGGAGCCCACTAGACAGCTTGATTATGAAGTTATCTCTCTTCTTAATGCAGTAATAGATGATGAAATTGTGAGAGTTATTTTTAAGTTCCTGAAGCACAAAAGCCCTAGTCCATATGGATTTCCATCTGAGTTTTATCAAATTTCATGGTTTACCGTAGGCAACGATGTCATTAAAGCTTGTCAACATTTTTTTTCCTCAGGTCATATCCTTAAAGAATTGAATTGCACTTTTATTTCTTTAGTGCCCAAGAATGATAGAGCTGATTCATTGGAGAACTATTGACCTATTTCACTGTGTAACTTTATTTATAAGGTCATCTCTAAGGTGCTGGCAGATAGATTACAAAAGGTTATGAACAAGGTTATTAGTCCTAATCAGGTTACTTTTCTTAAAGATAGGATATTCACCATAATATACTTCTTGCTAATGATTTGGTAAAGGATCTGTACTCAAAGACAAGAGAGAAGAAAATCTATTTTAAAGTTGATTTACGGAAGGCCTTTGACTCAGTTAATAGGCATTTTATTTACAAGATGCTCCAATAATGGGCTTCTCTCAACACTGGGTTAAGTGGATTTAATATTGCTTGGAAACTTCAAAATTTTTTATTCTCTTTAATTGTTCACCAATTGGTTTCTTTAGGAGTAAGAATGGCATCCGGCTAGGCGATCCACTATCTCCTTATATTTTTACCATTGCAATGGAAAGGCTCAGTTGTATGTTGGAAGAGGCGATTTCCAATGGCAAAATTAAGGTACCATATTATGGTTTTGTTCATATCTCTCACATAACATTTGTTGATGACCTTATTATCTTCCTTCGAGATAATCTGGTTTCTATGAGTAATCTGACAGTTATTCTTAATGAATTTGGTATAGTTTCTAGTCTTAAGCTAAATCATGCAAAAAGCAAAGTATATGTGGGTGCTTGCATTGAAGATAAGTACTATATTGCTCAAACTTTGGGGGTTGCTGAAGGAAGTTTACCAATTCCTTACTTGGTTGTCCCACTCATATCCACTCGAATCAACAAAGTCTACTATCAGCATATCCTAGAAAAAATTAACAACATAATTTCCTCTTGAAAAAAGAGGCTTCTTTCTAAAGCAAGACGACTTAAATTTATTCGATCTGTGTTGAGTATATTTCAGTTATTTGGTGATAGAGTATGACAGGATCTGAGGGCTCCCAAAGATTGAAAGGTTTCTGAATTCATTGACAATGGTACATATTATCGCTTTGACATATTATCGCTTGACCGACTATTATGACTATTCCGATCAAGAATAACTCTTCAAATATGCTTATTTGGCTTTATGATAATGGTAAATTTAGTGTTACATCTGCATGGAATCAAATTTGACAATGGAATAACAAGTGGATTCCAAGTAGTTGGACATGGGATAGACCATGCTCACAGAGACATTCTTTATGCACATGGCAGGCCTTCTTGGTAAACTTCCTATGATGGACAAACAATATGCAGCAAAAAGGAATTTATATTGTAAACTGGTGCTCTCTATGTTTGTAAAATGAAGAAAGTGTTGACAATCTCTATTTTGCTTGTGATTATACTTCTTGGATTTGGAAGGAGATCTCGAAGCGATTTGATCTTCATAGGCTACCACGATCAAACTTGAATCATGAATTAGAAATTCTTATACAAAACTTCTCAAGAAAGGGGCCTCTTACACAACTGGCAATTATTACATTCAGATGTGCTATTTGATGGATTTGGAAGGAGACGTGTGGTAGAATTTTTCAGTGTCACAACACAAATAAAGCTCACGTTCTGATAGAGATTTTTCAGGACTCACGATCATGTGTGGAGTAGGAACTGAACATGGAGCACTTAACAAGAAGAGAGAAAGGGATCTTAACAAGATTCAATTTTTTCATTAATTAATAATCTCTATAATGATGATGAAGATTGTAATGTATTATGTGGTGTAAAGCTTTCATTTTGTGACGTGTTCACAAGTAGTCCAGGAGAGTCTAGATATTACATTTTATTATTTATTGACTACAGTATGTGTAGGCATGTCAAGATTTTAACTCCCATCATTAATTGATTGTTATCATCAAAAAGGGGGAGATTGTTGACTCTCAGATTTTGATGATGAGATCAATTGATGTGTGTTGATCTAACATGTGTGTTAGAAGAAATATTGTAGGTCTAACTATGGCAGGATCAATGAAGTTACGATCAAATGATGGGCTAAGATAAAGCTTAGGCATCGGGCCAAGTTCGGATGATAAGGTGGGATCTCGTTGGAAGTTTGCTAGGAGATTCGTCGTAGGAATCAGGAAGCTCGCTAAGAATACGAAGGGAGATTGCCGGGAAGAAGACCATAGGACTTACCGCAAGATTGCCGGAGGTTGTCGGATTATGCGGAAGTTAGGTCTTATTTAAGCTTAAGTGGCCATTAAGTGTTGTAATCATTAGAGTCTTAGTTAGAAGTTGAGTCCTAATTGAGTTGAATTTGGAAGGAATCTAAATCAACTTAATAAGGTAACTGAAGCCACTATTGGGTTTAGTTGAGCTAAATCAGTTGACCAAAGAGCTTATCAATGTAAAAGTCGAGCCAGAATTTGAAAATTGGAGGGAACCACTTCTGCAAGAACCCCCCGCCCCCCCCCCCCCCCCCCTCTTAGTGCCGATTGATCCTAACAATGATATATATATATATATATATATATATATATATATATATATATATATATATATATATATATCTCTCTCTCTCTCTTTCAGCTCTAGCTCTCACTCACTTAAGTATCAGAGGGTCGAGTTGGGAAACCTCCCCTTCCAATTTTGACCTTCGTGCTGGTTTCCAATGATTATGAGGAAGCAGCGACTTTAAACCACCTCTTAGAAAGTCGATCAAGCAACCTCCCTATTGTTGAATCTTAGATTTTGATGATGAAATTAATTGATGGGCTTTATTATCTAACATGTGTATTAGAGATGAATGATGCAGGATTAACTACGATAAGGCAATACAATCAGAGTTGGGCCGGAGTCAAGTTCGGGCATCGAGCCGGGGTTCAGATGATGTAGTGGGAATTCGTCGGAAGCTCGCCAAAGGTATCGGGGGCTTGTCAGGAGTTCGTCGAGAGCTTGCCGAAGGTGATCAAGAGTTTGTGGGAGTTCGCTAGGAGCTCGACGAAGGTGATCGAGAGCTTGCCGGGAATACACCGGGGGTTCACCAGAAATGATCGAGACTCATCGAAAGTTCGTCAAAGACTGCCCAAAAGATCGTCGAGAGTTAGGAAGGTCACTTGACATGTTGGCCAAAGTGATTATGTTTGTATGCCTTAATATGTTGTAGTTAGTATTGGTTTGGTTTAGAGTCCAAATTGAGTTAAATTTAGAAGGAATTCGAATTAACTCACGTGAGGCAAACTGGGTCCACTTTGGTTTGGGTTGAGCTCATTTGGTTAACTTGGGAAGGGGTCAACATGAGGTACAAGTCGGGTATGCAAAAGTATAGAAAAAAGTGACTTTTGCAGGATTCTCGATGGTAGTACCGCCCGATGGTTGTATCGCCCAGATCGATGATTGTACCATTATCACCCCTTATTTTAGGGGTGCCTTCAATGGTAGTATCGTTAGCACCGGCGATACTACCACTAGTACCCAAATTTTTTAGGATTGGTTGGATTTTGGTTTGATTTCTGAAGCTAATTAATGTTTATAAATACTATAAGGCTTTTTGCTTGGTGAAGCAAAGGATGGTGAACGAAAAAGAAAGAAAATTATTATAAAAAGTATTATAAAATTTGAGAGCTTTCCTTGAGTGCTTCAAAGTATAAAAGTGAGTCTAAGGGAAGTGAGAAACTCTTGTAAGAAGGTTCCTCTCCTGAACTTATGAAAAGGAGAGAGATAAGTGTAAGAGTTTTGTCTTCACTTATGGAAAAAGATCGTTTAGTAGACTCCGGTGGGCCTCGATGAAGGAGGACTCCGAAAAGTACATATAGGTAAAGTTTTGGCTGAACCATTATAAATTGTGAGTTTTTTCTCCTTGTTTCATTTCAGCATTCATTAGCTAAATCAAAATTTTTCGGTCTTAAGTTTGAATTGCTCACATATTCAAATTCCAAAAGAAATGCTTCTGATTTTTAATTTTATTTCGAGCACCACATTGTACTCATTGGATTAACACCTAAGTAAGCAAATGGCTTATTATGGCATTAACGAGGGTCAACACATCACAAGTCCTCCTATGTTCAATGGGACGGACTACACCCATTGACTACACCCATTGTAGAAGGCTGCAGAACGGTCGTTCGCTGCACAGAGCCAAAACAGCCCAAAACAGTCCTATTTTTGGATCTTTTTCGTGTGCCACGGTAACCTTTCTGAGCGGTGTGAAATGTCAGTCATTTTAGCACCTTGGAACCCCCCGGGTGGCACCGGGCTGGATAGGGCTCCGGGTATATGTCGGGCGTAGGCGTTCATCAGTAATTGAACTTGACTTGCGTCCGATACCTTGGGAACCGTCGTTTGCGGACTTGCGACCGTTCCTACAACCCTCCAAAGTCCTATTTCGCTCTCTCTCTCTTTTCTCAGCTACACTCAAGGTGTTTGACAAATTGCTTGTATAGCTTTCCGCTTTGCGAGACACCGGGACGTGTCCGTCGCTCGCTCCTAAGCTAATCAACTTCTTCTTTGCAGGTCCTACGGGACCTTAAGAGGTTGTCAGAGGGCTGACCCTGTGCGGACAGATAACGCTTTGGGCGTTCCATGACTTAGGCAATCCCAGCTAAGTCCAGAACAGTAGGCAAGGTTGCTTCACGACTTAGGGAATTTCAGCTAAGTCTTCGGGAGGGCCACAAGGGTGCCGCACGGCTTAGGCAAATTTAGCTAAGCCCGTGACAACTATAAGGAACCTTCACTACCCCGAGGCGGGGGGGGGGGGGGGGGGGGGGGGGCTGAGTAAGTCCATTTCCCATTGGGCAAACGACCAGGCTGCATCGGAAGTCATTAAGGGAGTTGCTGGCTGGTGTTGCACATGAGCATCCTTGTGCATCATCGGCCAATAGTAGCCTTGCCTGAGGATTTTGTGAGCAAGGGTGCAGGCACCGATATGTCCCCCGCACACCCCTTCGTGAGTGTTGTCTGTGCTTCACTTGGACGCAGGCAATGAAGCAAGGATCGGCTGAACCCTCTCCCGTAGAGGCACCCATTGCTCACGCAATACCAAGATCCCGACCGATTCACCCGACGCGCCTCAGCTGCACCATCGGGGAGGATGGCATCCATCTTGAATCAGAGGAGTTCGTCAACCCAACTTTGCTCTGCTTCTACCACCGCCACCTCGGGTGCGTTGATGGAAGGTCGGGTGAGCCTCGTCAGCCGAGCAATTTGCTCGTTGATGCCTTGGTCTGAAGCAAGTTTTGTTAAAGAGTCTGCGTGCAAATTCTCAGCCTGAGGCACCTTGGTGATAGTGAAACGACAAAAGGTGATGATCAATCATTGTACCTCAGTCAGGTATTTTGCCATGGTATCATCCCAAGCCTCGAACTCTCCTCGGATGCCCAACTACCAACTGGGAGTCAGTGAAGGTCTTGATTTCCTCCAGTTGAAGTTCTGCTGCCAGTCTTAGTCCAAAGAGCGGTGCCTCGTATTCTGCTTTATTATTGGTGGCTTTAAAGTCGAGGCGGAGGGCTTGCTCATAGGTCTGGTTTGTCGAACTTTCTAGTACGAGGTCGGCGCCCCCTCTCTTGGCATTTGCCAACCCGTCTACGTATAGTTTCCAAGTAGAGAGTGGGTCGGATGAGTTGTGCGTGGGGGTAAACTCCACGATGAAGTCAGCCATTGCCTACGCTTTTATGGCCGTTCTGGGCACATACTCAAGGTCGAACTCCCCCAGTTCAATCGACCACTTCAGCATCTGACCTGCAACATCGAATTTAGATAAAATTTGTCAAATTGGCTGGTCGGTTATTACCTTGATGGGGTGCCCATGAAAATAGGTTCTTAGCTTTATTGCTGTCGTTCCTAGCGTTAGGACCAACTTCTTCACTGGAGGATATCGTTCTTCTGGACCATTGAGAATATGACTGGAGAAGTATACAAGCCTTTCCCCTTCTTTGCCTAGGGTAACTAGAACTGAGCTTACGGACGTTGCCGACGTAGCCATGTACAAACCGAGGGGTTCCCCAGGGGAAACCGCAGCGAGCTGTGGTAGCTTGGCAAGGTGCGCCTCTAGCTCTTGGAAGGCTTCTTCGCATTGTGTAGTCCAACCGAAATCTTTTGCCTTTTTCAAGGTTCGAAAAAAGGGACAAGTCTTATCACCTGCCCGAGAAATGAATTGGCTCAAAGCTGCCAGTCTTCAGATAAGCTGCTGCACTTCTTTCATTATCTCGAGGGACTTCATTTGAAGGATTGTCTCTACCTTTTCTGGGTTAGCGTCGATCCCTCGTTGGTGGATTACAAAGCTGAGGAATTTTCCCGAGGTGACCCTGAAGACACATTTGCTGTGGTTGAGCCACATCCCGACCCGTCACATGATTTGAAATGCTTTTGTTAAATCATTAAAGTGATTGCCCATAGCTCTGCTTTTTACAATCATATCATCGATATAAACTTCCATGATTCTATCGATCTGGTCCTTGAACAGGCGGTTCACCATCCTTTGAAAAGTGGCTCTCGCGTTCTTTAGTCCAAATGACATTACTTTGAAGCAGTATGTGTCGATGTGTGTAATGAAGGTCGTGCTCTCCCAATCTTGAGGTGCCATCCGGATCTAGTTGTATCTATCATAAGTATGCATCCATGAAAGAGAGCATCTTGGGTCCCAATGTAGCGTCAACCAGTTGATCAATGCGAGGAAGGGGACAATAGTCTTTCGGGCAAACCCGATTTAGATCAATGTACTTAACACACATCCGCCAATTTTCATTAGGCTTTTTTACTAATATAACACAACCAGGTCAGGTATGTGACCTCCATAATGAAATCGACTTCAAGTAGCCATGCCACCTCCTCCTCGATAGCCCTTTGATGCTCCGGGGTGAATCTCCTCAGCTTTTGTTTAACTGGACGGGCACTAGGGATTATGTTGAGGTTATGCTGGGCGTCTTCAGGGTTAATATCGAGCATCTCATCTGGGGTCCA
This sequence comes from Ensete ventricosum, assembly GCA_029747655.1. Lineage (NCBI taxonomy): Eukaryota > Viridiplantae > Streptophyta > Magnoliopsida > Zingiberales > Musaceae > Ensete > Ensete ventricosum. The sequence continues at coordinate 29,375,019 of JAQQAF010000002.1, forward strand.
GGCAAACAGGTCAGAATTCTTTCCGAGAAATTCCACCATTTGGACTTGTTGCTCGCCCGAGAGTGCCGAGCCAATCCTCAAAGTTTTGTTGGGTTGTTTGGGGTCGACAATGACCTCCTTCACCCCCTCGACTGGCTCGGGGTTTAGAGTGAGCTTGCCAGGCTCCCTTGGATCAATCACCGGGCTTGGTATCCTGGGCTTCTTTGAGAGTGTGGTGGTTGTTAGATAGCATCTACAAGACTCCCGCGGATCGTTGCGGGCTTTGTCGACCCTAGCATCAGTCGGGAATTTCATGGAATGATGGAAAGTTGATACCACAGCCCTCAACTTGTTGAGCATCGGTTGGCCAATTATAGCATTGTAGGCCGACGGTAGGTCAACCACCATAAAGATGACCATCAACGTCTTGATGTGGGGCTCCTCACCGAGTGTCACTGGAAGAGTTGTTGTCTCAAGAGATGAGATAGAGTCCCTTGTGAATCCTGTCAATGAAGATGTCAGTGTGATTAAGTTTTGGTTGGTTAGACCCAGCTTCTAAAAGGCTTCAAAATATAAAATATATGTGAAACTCCTTGTGTCTATCATTATCTGGTTAACCCGGGCATTGGCGATACATATGGTGACGACCAGGGCGTCATCATGGTTTGGATATTCTTCCCCCTCGGGTTGGAAGGTAATCTCGGGATCAAGGCAGTATCTCGGCCTCTTCTCGACTATGGCCCTGGCGTAGGCCTTTCATGTCGAGGAGTTATCGCCACCAGCAGCTGGTCCACCTACTATGACGTCAATTTGTCTTTCGATCGGCTCAGCTATGCACGGTCGTTGATCCCTTTCTAAACGTCTATCAGGGTTGTTTCTTTGTTCTCGGACATAATGGCCGAGGTGCCCTTGACGGATTAAGTCCTCAATCTAGTTCTTAAGGTCTCGGCATTCTTTAGTGTCATGGTCGTATTCCCGATGGAAACAATAATATCTTCTCCAACCCCTCTCTTTAGGGCGGGTCTTGATCGAATTCGGGGGCACTAGGAGTCCCTTCCCCCGTATCTAGAGGAAGATCTCGGTTCGCATTGAATTAAGGGGTGTTGTCGGTGGTTGCGACCGGCTGAAGTCCGACCCCTCTACCCTCCTCCTTGAAGGCCCCAAGGAAGATCCCCGGGGATGTTCCATTCAGGGACGCTTCTGCTCCTCATGTTTTCCGGCAATCAGAGTCTCAGCCGCAATGTAATGATTGGCCCTCTACATCATCTCAGGAACTATGGTTGGAGGTTTTTCCACCAGCGACCAGAATAGCTTGGAAGGTCATATTCCCATCAGAAATGCTTAGATGACCAATGAAGGATGCATGTCAGGGACCGCTAGGATTTCAGTTGCAAATCGACTAATGAACTAAGCGAGTGGCTCCTCCCTTCCTTGGGCAATGTCGAGGAGTGAAGCAGCTGTGGGTTTTGGTCGGGTGATCGCCAGAAAATTTTGTTCCAACCCCCTTGCGAGCTGGTCAAAAGAGAAGATGGAAGTTGGCCTGAGCCGGTTGTACCACATCCGAGCTGGTCCCCTTAAAGTGGTAGGGAAGACCTGACACATGAGTGCATCAGACAAATCGTACAAGGCCATCTGAGCTCGGAAGGCAGCCACATGTTCAGTCGGATCTGAGATGTCATTGTACAATTCTAAAGCAGGCAACTTGAAACTGGTTGGTATTGGTTTGTCTTGTATCTCTAGAGCGAAGGGCGAGCCTCGCTTGGAGCTTTCATCGGCCTCCTTTGACTTTGTGACCTCCTTCTATACTTCATCTAGCCGCTTGTTCACATGTCGGAGCTGCATTCGGAGCGAATTAGTTGAGTCCGATAATAGCATGTCAGGTTCCCGTGGGGTGTGCTCCACCCCGAGGTACGGAGTGGCCGACTTCTCTGGGACGATCGAAGGGGCCTCCGATTGAGTTTCTAGTGGGTCCTGCACTGCAGGGCCATGTCGGATCGGTATCGAGTGTTCTCGAGAGCCCCCTTGATTGATCAAAGGCCGCTGAGGCTCCGGTTGAGGTGGATCTATCGTCTGGGTCAACTAGGGGATGTGGGGGATGATAGCCTGGATCATCCCGATTAAGGCTTGTACTTGATGGGCCAAACCGAGGAAGACATTAGCAGAGACCATTTGGGGCGAGGGGTGGATCGAGGGGGTGAGCCCGGGATCTGTGGGTAGCCTTTAGTACCTGTCGGGAGTCAGCGTAGACTGCCCCGCGTCTGTCGGTCCCGCTTGGGGTGCCAACGATGCGACTGCAGCTTGCAGCATGGCTACGACAGTAGGAGTCGGTAGGATTGCCTCCTCGATTGCCCGGTTCAAAAAAAGATTAGAAAGACAATCTTACGACATGGGCCCTCCTTCTGATAGAAGATAGGATTTAGATATGATTTTCCCAACTGAATGAGGAAATCACGTAATTAGTTGAGGGAAATCCTCCTATCTTCACCTATATAAATTGATAATTGATCAATGAATTCAATGGGCATTTCTTTACTTCTTCCTATTTCAACATGGTATCAGAGCCCATCTTTCTTTAAGAGAGATTATCTTTCTTTTATTCGCTATCAAACAACAACTTCTACACTATCAGTTTCCTTTTCCCTCAGTGGAGCCCATCGGCTTTCCCATCTACAGCAGATGACGGCAGATGACGACTTCTACACCTGCTCATCGACGCCATCACCTTCCTCACCTACTTCAGATCCACCGACTACCACCTTCCTCACCTACTTCCGTCGCTCCTAGCCGAGCGTCTGTCGTTTCCGCTCGCCCTTTGTGGAAGTAGACCTTGTTCTCCCTCATCGCTGGCCATGCCCTTCGCTGTTGATCTCTTTCCTCTGCTGATCTCTCCTTCCCTCTTTCATGGCAGCGTCGAACACACAGCCAATGTGGGGGGCATCTTCCACTAGATTTGCTGCTCCTCCTCCACCCAAAGGACATCCTCAGGCGTCGCCCTTCTCTCCTCACAGCAACCTCTCATCGCCGATCGCAGTGCTCAGTAGCAGAGGCGGTGTGCCCTACCTCTCTACTCCTTCCCCTCCCAACAGCGCTCTCCTGCTGCTGCCACAGCCACTTTTATCGTTGTTGCCACCCGCCTCTACGACCGCTACCCTCAACTTGCTTACCGTCGCCTCCTGCGAGGTGCTCTTGCTATGCTGCCACAACTGGTGGTCGCAACCCATGTTTCACTGCTTCCCCTTTGCCACCAACCGCTGTTCTAGAACTCGACAGTGGTGGCGTTCCAAGAGGCGATCAAGGCCTACCTCGTTGGCTTCTTCGAGGATCATCAACATAGATTTTTCTTTCAATAGTGGTAGCCTTGATGTCGTTCACTATGTGTCGCCCACCTCTGCTCCCCTATTTTTTGTGGCAATCTGCTACTCGCTTGAGATCAGCCAGAAGAGGAGATCTTTGTTTGTTCTTTCTTCCGGTGTCCTGCACTTGGTTGGAGTAAATCTCACCGGTCGTCTACTCTCCTCTACTGCCATCGACAGCGCCTCATCCTACTGTCGCCTCATCCCACCGTCCCCTACGGTGGTGGCTTCTTCCTCCGGCGCCCATCGTCGATGCCCCTATTACTTCTCTGTCACTGTCCGCTCGCCCCTCTGTCTGCCCTTGCCATCCTTAACCGAGGAAGAGGAGCCCTCCCCTGTCAAACGACAACAAATCCCCCTTCTTCCTCACCAGAATCGATCTCTTGCAACCCACACCCTCTGCCACTACTGCATCTTTCGCTACCACCGCTGTTGTCATGCAGCCGCGCCGTTGTCCCCTGCTGCAGCCCTTGGCCCTGCTTCCTCCCTCTGCCATAGCCGTCAGAGCCAAGCCCCTTGCTGCCTGGTCGCATCTTCCTCTTCTGTCATGACCCGACTAAGGTTTCCTCCGGTGCCGACTCCCGCTGCCCTCAACCTGCATCTCTGGCACCGACTCCTACGTTATCTCCTCCCAATCACAGCCATCAAAATAGAGCATATGTTGCTCTGTTTCTTATATTTTTCCAAGATCCAGGATCTCGTTGTTCCTCCCTCTGTTGGTGTTCCTGCCCGTTGCTTCCTCCCTTGGTGAAAATATACGGAGTTCCTTCTATCAGGCGAAGGTTCTCATCACTCATCGCAGACCTTCGCTGTCCACAACTAGTGCCTCCTCTCAAATCGTGACCCTCATTGCTCCCTCCCAGCCGAGTGGTCGACCCTTCTCCTGATTCCCAACCATGGCAACATCATCCTCCAGGCCACTCTCTGTCGTTAGTACTGATTTCTCTCCAAACCAGAGGACGTTTCCCTACAGCCCTCACCGTCCCCTGTTTTTCATGGCAATCTATCCGCTACCGCTGCTCCACCCCATCTGCCACACGCCGCTCCCTATTGCGCCCGCTCATCGTCATCTTTCGAGGGGTCAATCCTCCTCCCCCTCTCTACTGTTCCGTCGGCGACCGCGGCCTCTACGCTAGCTACCTCTCCCGACCGCTGCTTTCCCTGTCAACGTCACAGTGTGCAGGTCTCCATCGTGCAGCAGACACGCCATCCTTACGCCAATTGCGATGAGTGCAACTGCTGGCACACCCATTGCATCGCGACCATTGACCTTGGTCTCGACACCCTCGCAGCTGCTTGTTTCTTCGGCAGCTCGAGCCAATCATAGAGAAACAGAGCCGGTTTCTCCACGTCAAGTCCAACGACACTGACTTCCGCAGGTGGCTGCTCTACCTGCTTCTACTACAATCGTGCCCTTTTCATCTCAGGCGTATGACGACATGTGCCCACCCCCCACCGGTTGTGACTGCCTCGTGCTACCGCAGCCTGCGATCGGTGCAGGCGCTTGCCTAGAGCAAGATCTCTTCTCACCTCTGCATCAATCTCGATCGGGCACTATGATCGAAAATAGAGCAACCTATGCTTACAGTCGTCGGATCTTATCTCCGACCAACCTCTCCTTCCTCTTGTTAATATAACCTCTAACTCTTGCAATTCGCTACGTCCAGCTCTCCCAACAGCACCCTCCTGTTTCTGCCCAACCGCCTTTGCCACTAGCACTTCTCTCTTGCAACACCGCAAGCGCCACCCCATTGGTCCCTCTTCTTCTCTACATCGCAGCTGATTTCATGGAGTCCTCTCGGGCTCCACCCTTCTACAGCGTTCTACCATGCTCTGCAGCAATCAGTCTCTCACTCATCTGCCACGAAGCCAGCAGCTGCTACAATCTCGACCAATCTCTCTTTCGCTGTTCAGCGACAGCTTATGCACCATCTCTTCCACTATGCTTGCCCCGTGCCATATCTCCTCTTCCTGCCATTCCTGCCATGCCTGCAGTCTCCTTCTCAGTCACCGAAGTCAACTGTTGTCAGATCTTCACCATGGTTGACAACATAACAGTCTCCTTCCTTCAGGTTCATTGGCATCGGTTCAAGATCTGCGTCCTTAACAGGAGCTTGATCTTGTGGGGGCATGATAGTCCGATAATAGTCCAATCTAATCAGATTTTGAACTTGGCTCCAGTAGAATCATATGCTCTTTCTCAACCAGGCTGATATTGCCATCAAAGTCAATCGCTATCAGATCTTCATCGTAGTTGACAACACAATGGCCTCCTTCTCAGCTAAGTTGACATCATCGTTAAAGTCAACCGCCGTCAGATCTTCACCGCGGTTGACAACACAATGGTTTCCTTCATTCAGATTCATTGTCATCGGTTCAAGATCTACGTTCTTACAGGAGCTCGATCTTGCGGGGGCATGATAGAAGATAGGATTTAGATATGATTTTCCCAACTGAATGAGAAAATCACATACGTTATTGAGGGAAATCCTCGTATCTTTACCTATATAAATTGACGATTGATTAATGAATTCAATGGGTGTTTCTTTATGTATTCCTATTTCAACACCTTCTAGCACCAAATGTTGGGGTCGTTCCACAACGTGGGGTGATGAATCAGCCCGGGGAGGTTGTCCGTGTGCGCAAGCTCGCCTCTGTGGTCCAATGATGTGATAACTTGGTTTCGACCTCAGGTCGGCTCCTCCGCGGGAGATCAATGTGTCCCTCCTGCAAGAAGACCTTGGCTAAGTTGTTGGTGCCCAGCTGAGTCCCTCCGACGATCAAGTCAGGAGTAGGAGTGAGTGAGTGAAAATGAGTTTTACTTAGTTGACGATCCCCTTCACCCATGGTGGTCTGGGGATATTATAGGACCCTAGTCAAGTCGGGTCCATTTATTCAGGTTGAGTCATGTTAGCAAGAGTCAGTTATGGGTCGGGTAAATCTTATCGAGTCGGTTATGAGTAGATTGAGTGGTTTTTATCTTCAGTTAGGATGGAGTCTGTTATTATTTTCAATTATGAGTGTGATCTAGGAGGCCCAATCCCCTCGAAAAGATCGTTTATCCCCTTTTTCACCCTCTTCCTCCACGATAGAACCCTAGGGTCCTACCATCTGGTATCAGAGCAGAGATTCTCGATGTTCCTATTGTGATTCCACGATCACTCCACTCGTCATCATCATCGTCATCGTCATCACCATCGTCGTTAACATCATCGTCACTGCCATCATCATCGTATTGATCATTTTACTAGAAAACAAAAAGAGAGAGAGAAAAAGAAACAGTGGTCAAACCCTCCTTTCTCATCATCTCCCAAAAAAATAAAAAAAAAAGAAAGAGGAAGAAAGGGAGAAAGAAAAAAGAAAAAAGTAAAGAAGAAAAGAAGAAAAGAAAGAGAGAGAGAGAGAAAAGGAAAAAAAAAAAGGAGAGAATAAAAAGAAGTCACACCAAAAAAAAATAGAGAGAGAGAGAAAGCGAAAGAAATAAAGAGAGAGAAGGAAGGAAGAAAAGGGCCCCGCACTTCTTCCCCTGCTCCTGTCGTCGCACCGCTCCTTCCTCCCCTGCTCTTGCCGTCGGCCAGCGCCGCCTCTGCTGCTGCCCCATCTTCCCTACTCCTCACCACCGGCCGGCGCCGCCTCAGCCAATGCCCTCTTCCTCGGCCACTACGCTACCCTCTTCTCCACTGGCAGCAACATCAACCGAACCCATCGCTGATGCTCCCGCTCGCAGAAATTTCCTAGTTGGCGCGCACCCGTGCCTCAGCGCTCGTTGCTGTCGGCCACTCCTTTTGCACCAGCGCACAGCAGCGCCGCCTCTGCTTCCTGCTGTTGCTGCGAACTCGTGCCTCTGCCGATTGTCGCCGCCGGCTCTATCTGCTGCCTGCAGCCCCACCCCGCCGGTCATCTCTTCCATCTCTCTTCCTTCCCCTGCATCTTCACCACCCGCCGCTTCTCCACCCACGCACAGCCCCCTTCTTTCCCCCCTGCTCCTGTCGTCGGCCAATGCCGCTGCCTCCCTTGCTCTCAGCTGCAACCACCGCTAGGCGCTCCTCACGCTGACGCCACAGCCTCCTCCCTCTCCCGCTGCCGCAGCCCTCGTCGGACTGCTGCTGCCCTCACCTTCCTCCAATCTGCTCTACTTCCTGCGGCTAAATCTTCCTTTCCTCCTTTCCTGTCGCTGCAGTCGCACGTCGCCGCTGCCCTCTCCCTCGGTCGCCTCTTCCTCCGGCCACCTCTATTCCTCTCTTCCCTCTGCTACTGCCGCAACCTCCTCCTCGACCACTGCCCTCACTCCCTCCTCCAAAAAACTATAGCCGTAGCCACGGCCATTGGCCACTGCCTCCTCCCGTCGGTCGTCGCTGTCCTCACCACGACCACCGGCCACGGCCACTGCCTCCTCCCGTAGGTTGTCGATGTCCTCACCACGACCACCCACTGCTACCTCCTCCTCACCATCGACCAGCCCTCATCTTATTCCCGTACAGAACATCACTGATCTATATTCCTACACAGTGATTACAGATGATGCACTTGATGCAAGGTTTAAAGCTTACGAGGCTCACATGGAAGACAGATTTCAATAGCTACTCCGCGAAATTAGAAGAAGCCGATCAAATAGTCCCAACAAAACTCAACATGGTGAAAGTTTCAAGGGGAGTCGATCTGAAAAGTATGACCATGGGCAGGACACAAGATACATATACATGAGGATGAAGTTTCCTAGATGGGAAGATGGAGACCCAATCGGTTGGATTTCATATGCTGAATTTTTTTTTTTTTTTCACAGGACTCTGGAGGAATCCAAGGTGGAGATCGTTTCCATTCAACTTGAAGGAGATGCAATCCAATGATATGATTTATACAAGACCTATCACGGAGTACCTTCATGGGGACAGTTCAAGAGAGAGCTCCTGATTCGCTTCGGACCATCGGAGTACAAGAACATTAATGGATAGCACGCTAAAATTTGTCAGACTTCTACCGTACAGGAGTACTAGAGCAGATTTAAGCACTTGTCGAACCAAACCCGAGATTAGTCCGAGATACATTTGGTGAGAAAATTTATTGAGGGACTTAATCCCGAGATTCGGTGCGAAGTTAAAGCTCGTCATCCCCACACAATGATAGCAGTCATATCATTTGCTAGTGTACATGAAAGAAAAATTATTATGGACATAAAAACTGACAATGTGGAGCTCGAATATGAAGGCTGTGACAGACTTCTAACGATTGAACCAGCTAAGGAGGAATAAAAAATTGATAATGTGGAGTCCGATCACGAAGGCTTTGCCAAATCTGAGGAAGATTGCTAATGGACAAACCCTAATTCATGATAAAAGGTGCTCAAAAGTAAAACAACTACTTGTCGATTTCTTTTTGATGCCCCAGGAAGACTTCGAAGTGGTGATATCCAAAAGAAGACATGATACTACCACTAGCTATCAGATTAAAAGGGTTCTCCAGAAGACTACAATGACAACTACACAAGAAGATCAAACCATTGCTTACACCAAGTGGAGATCCTACTTAATTGATTAAAGAGTCATCATGTGTGGTAAATATTGAAGTGCTCCCGAAATCTGATATTGCTCAGCCTTGAGGGCAAGGCTGATTTGAAGTGGGCGGGTCTGTTAGGACCCTAGCTAAGTCGGATCCATTTATTCAGGTTGAGTCATGTTAGCCAGAGTCAGTTATGGGTCGGGTGAATCTTATCGAGTCGGTTCTGAGTAGATTGAGTGATTTTTATCTTCAGTTAGGATGTAGTCCGTTATTATTTTCAGTTAGGAGTCTATCAAGAGTCCAAGATTAGTGAGACTCTTGGTAAAGTCTTATAAATAAGGTTGTAAACCCTTTTTCACAATCGATGAATGAGAAGTATTAGTTTTAGCCAATAGGTAGAAACCCTAAGAGGCAGAAACCCTAGGGTTCTATCATGGAAAAAGATGGTGAAAAAGGGCGATAAACGATCTCTTCGAAGGGATCGGGCCACTTAGATCATTTCGAGGGGATCTGCCTCCTAGGGTTTTGCCTTTTGGCTAAAACTAATACTTCTCATTGATTTATTTTCATGAAAGAGTTTACAGCCTTAGGTTTTGCCTTTTGGCTAAAACTAATACTTCTTATTGATTTATTTTCATGAAAGAGTTTACAGCCTTATTTATAGGGCTCTACCAAGAATCCCGCTAATCTTCGACTCTTAACTAACTTGATAAACTCCTAATTAAAAATAACAACTGACTCAATCCTAACCGAAGATAAAAACTAACTCCAACCAACTCATAACTGACTCGATTGGGCTCACCCGTCTCATAACTGACTCCGACTAGACAGACTAACATGACTCGACTCAATTTAATCATGAATGGATGAACCCGACTTAGCTAGGGTCCTAACAGACCCGCCCACTTCAAATCAGCCTTGTCCTCAAGGCTGAGCAGTATCAGATTTTGAGAGCACTTTAATATTTGCCACGCATCACGACTCTTTGATCAATTAAGTAGGATCTCCACTTGGTGTAAGCAATAGTTTGATCTTCTCATGCAGTTGCCCTTGTAGTCTTCTGGAAAATCCTTTTCATCTGATGGCTAGTGGTCGTACCATATCTTTTTTTTAGGATCGTCTCTTTGAAGTCTTCCCGAGGCATAAAAAAGAAATCGACAAGTAGTTGTTTTACCTTTGAGCATCTTTTATCACAAATTAGGGTTTGCCCATTAATAATCTTATCTTTAGATTTGGCACAGCCTTCATGATCGGACTCCATATTATCAATTTTTGATTCCTCCTTAGCTGGTTAAATTGTCAGAAGTTTATCACGGTCTTCATATTCGAGCTCCACGTTGTTAGTTTTTATTTCCTCCTTAATTGTCTCAACCGTCAGAAGCTGCTCTTGTTTGCGTTTGTCTATGTTGACTACCTTGAAGTCTTGTCTGTTGAAGCTTCTATTTCGGCGAGGGTCCATAATGATTTTTCCTTCATGTACCTAGCAAATGATACGGCTGCTATCATGGTGTGGGAATGACGAGCTTTAACTTCACACTAAATCTTGGGATTAAGTCCCTCAATAAATTTTCTCACCAATTGTATCTCGGACCAATCTCGGGTTTGGTTCGATAGGTGCTTAAATCTACTCTGGTACTCCTGTACTGTAGAAGTCTAACGAATTTTGGTGAGCTGTCTATTAATGTTCTTGTACTTCGACGGTCCAAAGTGACTCAAGAGCTCTCTCTTGAACTGTCCCCATGAAGGGACTCCGTGATAGGTCTTGTATAAATCATACCACTGGATCGCATCACCTTCGAGTTGTGTGAAAGCTATCTCCACCATTGATTCCTCCGGAGTCCTGTGAAAATGAAAAAACTTTTCAGCACGTGAGATCCAACCGATTGATTAGGTCTCCATCTTCCTATCTAGAAAACTCCATCCTCATGCATGTGTATCTTGTGTCCTGCCGGTGGTCATACTTTTCGGATCGACTCCCTTTGAAACTTTCACCATGTTGATTTTGTTGGGGCTCTCTGATCGACTTCTTCTAATTTCGCGGAGGAGCTCTTGAAATTTGTCTTCCATGCGAGCCTCGAAGAAGGCTTTAAACCTTGCATCAAGTGTATTATCTGTAGTCATCGTGTAGGATTGTAGATCAGTGATGTTCAAATCTCTTTTCTGCTGTCGAGTCAGGGGCATAAGTTTGCATTGTAGGGAAGGGGCAATGGTTGTTGCAGAGGGAGATAACGTGACCGGAAGCGACTGCGGCAACAATTGAAGAAGAGGTAGTGGCGGTGTTCCTTCTTGCTGGAGATGCTGACAACAAGGAGGGGCAGCGGGTTCCGGTGAGCAACAGGGTCCGACGAGGAAGAGGAAGTGGGAGCAGCAGGGTCCGACAAGCAACAGGGTCTGGCAAGCAGCGGGGTCCGGCGAGAGGTGGCTACGACTACTGGCGACAATTGGGCAAGACTACGACAGAGGTGGCTGCAGAGGGAAGAAGATGAGGAGGGCGCGATTGGAGGCGACTACGGCAGCAAGGGAGGATGGCTGCAGCCTTCGCCTTCGGTTGCACGATGGGGAGGAAGAATGGGTGACGGTGACGCGGTTGAGGGCTGGAAGGCAGCAGCGGCAAGGGAAGAGAAGGAGGCAGCGGGGTCCGGCGAGGGCTGCAATAGCAGGGTCCGGCAAGGAAGCGAGGGAGGAAGGTGAGGAGGGCGTGGTTGGAGAAGCGGTCGAGGAGGGGTATGGCCGACGGTTGATGAGGAGAGGAAGAAGATGAGGGCAGCGACTGGGGTCCGATGATGGCTACAAGCAGTAGGGGCATCAGCGATGGGCTCGACTGATGTCGCAGGGGTTGGGTTGTGACTGGCAGTGGAGAAAGGAAGAGAGCAGTGGCAGTCCGGCGAGGGCTGTAGTAGCGGGAGAGGGAGGAGGCTGTGGCATCAACGTGAGGAGCGCCCAACGGTGGTTGCAGCTAAGAGCAAGGGAGGCAGCAGCTGAGGCAACACTGGCCGGCAGCAGGAGCAGGGGAGGAAGAAGGGGGAAGGTGCGGGGGCCCCTTCTTCTTCTCTTTTCTTTCTCCCTTTCTTTCTCTTTTTTTTTTGTGAAAGATGAGGAGATGTGCGACTTCTTTTCTCTCTCTCTCTCTAACTTTATATAGCAAGATGTAGATATGACGACGATGGTGACGACGTGACGTTGACGACGATGGTGACGACGTGACGTTGACGATGATGGCGACGACGATGATGATGATGAGAGGAGCGACCGTGTAATCACAACAGGAATGCCGAGGATCGCTGCTTTGATACCAAATGGTAGAACCCTAGGGTTCTATCATGGAAAAAGAGGGTGAAAAAGGGGAATAAATGATCTCTTCGAGGGGATCGGGCCTCCTAGATCACTTCGAGGGGATTTACCTCCTAGGGTTTTGCCTTTTTGGCTAAAACTAATACTTCTCATTGATTTATTTTCGTGAAAGAGTTTATAACCTTATTTATAGGGCTCTGCCAAGAATCCCGCTAATCTTCGACTCTTAACTAACATGATAAACTCCTAACTGAAAATAATAACTGACTCCATCCTAACTGAAGATAAAAACCAACTCCAACCAACTCAATAACTAACTCGATTTGGCTCATCAATCTTATAACTGACTCTGACTAGACAGACTAACATGACTCGACTCGATTTAATCATGAATGGATGGACCCGACTTAGGTAGGGTCCTAAAAAACTTGACTATCACGGACGGTTATTGCTCAACCGCATCACCTTTGCTCAATAGAACGTCTGTCGCTTTTGCTTCCTTATATAGTTATTTGGCAGCCTGTTTTACTTAGTTTTTAAGTGTTTTTGCCTAAGAAATGCGAGCAGAAACAGTCTGGAAGGTTACAAAATGATCATTCAGTGTGCAGAACCAAATCAGTCCAAAACTGCCCAGTTTTTGGCCATTTTTGCGTGCTGCAGTAAGCTTTTTGAGCGGTGCGAAATGTCAACCATCTCAGCCCTCTGGAACCCCCCGGGTGGCATAGGGCTGGATGGGGCTTCAGGATAGTAGTCGGGTGTGAGCACTCAAAAGAAATTAAAGTGTTTTACGTCCGACACCCTTGGGAACCGTCGTTTGTGGACTTGCGACCGTTCTTACAACCCTCTAAAGTTTTGTTTCGCTCTCTTTCCCTCTTTTTCTGCTGCACTCAAGGTATTTGACGAATTGCTTATAAGAGCTGCCCTCTTTGTGAGACGTCGAGACTTGTGTGTCGCTCGTCTTCAAAACTAATCAACTCCTCTTTTTGCAGGTCCTTCGGGACCCGCACGAGATTGCAATTGGGCTGACCCTTTACGGGCAAATACGCTTCAGTATTTTATAACTTAGGCAATTCCAACTAAGTCCGGAACATTGGGCACAGGTTGCTTCATGACTTAGGCAATTTCAGCTAAGTCTACGAGTTTGCCGCAAGGGTGCCACACGGCTTAGGCAAATTCAGCTAAGTCCGTGACATAACGACTATGAGGACGAGGCTTTCCAGGATTCCTGGGTCCTCTAACGACGTCGCGTCCGTTCAATCACGCCGTAAGCCGCTCGTCGTCAGCCGTATAGTAGGTCGATCAGCGTGTCGAGACTTCTGATTATCCTTGTCGAGACAAGGTCGACATTTGACGTGCGTCCGACTTGGAAATATCGTGATGTGGCCAAGTGACATACAATAAAGGAGGTGCCGTGTTCTGATGTTAGTGGGTAGGCCATTATTGACACTATCAATTATCATCAAAGTAAACAGTTTTCCAATGGGACTTAAACGGCAAAAGTCGACTTTAACGTACAAGAAATAACTGAGAAATAAGTTTTTCATCTTTAATTTCTAGATTGAATAATAGCTCAATCACGGAGTTATAATCTGGAATGATTAAACTTAACTCGATTAAACCAAGATCGATTGAATTCAACGTCCAAAACCAACCAACTCAATTCGACTTTAACTTATAACTTATATATATATATATATATATATATATATATATATATATATATATATAGACTATATATATAGTCTAACTTATAATTAAATGAGTTTAGATTTTGTTGTGCTAATATTCAATCTTCATGATACAAATAACTATAATTTTGTATTTATTTTAAAAATAATCAAGCAAGACCTTTAATTAATTATTTTTCAAAAAATAAGGGAGGTTAATTAAAAGACATTAATGGCAAATTTTCATTTTAATTGTATATGTACCTGTAACCGGTTAAATGGATTGCGGGTCGGGTTTCAAAGGTGAACCCGTATCCGGTTGTTCTTGCCAAGTACGTCGACAAGGTCGCCTCTTCCTCGATCCCACGAGGATCCTTTACCCTAATAAATCTGGGGAGATGTCTCGAATTATTTTGCCCCGTTAACTCTGAGAGAGAGAGAGAGAGAGAGAGAGAGAGAGAGAGAGAGAGTGTGTGTGTATGCGTGTGTGTCTGTCAACATCCGACCGAGGCAACGGTGAATCGGGTTTGGGAGGTAATGAAGCAACCCTCGTGTATTGTTTGTGGACAGATTCGTGTAGATTTGTTTGTTCATGTGCGGTTTCATCTGCTGGTTCTTGATCTCGTTTGCTTATGGCTGCTTGCCTTTGATTTATAATTTCTGCCTATCTTCTGTTTGATTCGTGTTAGAATGTTCTCGATTTCTTGGGTCATGGATGTTCTTTCTCTTTTTACCAAAAGTTCTTCCTTTTTTGTTATGGATTATTTTCGATTTATATGCTGTGATTCCCTTTTTTATCTGTTTGAATTGAACTGTGTCACACCCTAATTTTTCACAATTTTGCTTTATCGGATCGGTTCATACGAATATTGGTACCCGATCTTGTGGATCCATGTGGAATTCCGTCAGAAATCATCATTATTGAATGCATTATCCTGCCTTGAGGAAAGATGTTTCGTGTCTTTCAAGGTAAGCCCATCATCTTCCAAGTTCTGGGTGTCATGGAGATCCCACATCGTGGTGTCAGACCAATTTTGGAAGTTTAGCTTGTAGCGTCAGATTTCTCAGGGACATATTGGTTTAAAGCTGTTGTCTTCTTTTTCTCATCAATTAATACGTCTAATTTGACGCATCTAATTTACAACTTAAGTGACAAGTAGCAGATGTGCTCTTCTTCGTTAGACCAGAGGGCATTCTACGCTTTTGTTTAATGTCTCTAAAAAATCCATCTGTTCTTTTGGCTGAGGATAACAAACGTGTTATTCTGCCCTTTGACTCTTGAATATCTGCTGTGTTTTGATGACAGTGAATGCAATTTTATATATTGTCATTTACTGTTGCATTGTGGGTGGATTCGTTATTACATCTTTGATGCCTGTTTTGGCTGGGTTTTGATCTTTCTGGATTATTCTTTGTTTAAGAAGAGGCTTTCTGTTAGGTCACATATTTTCACTTATCTGCCAATTAGATTGCTGCATTGTTTAGACTGAGTATGGCTTTTTTGCTCCTGGTGTATTACTTGTTTGATTAGTCTTGTAACTAGCCAAATGTGAACTGGCATTTGAATAATTTTTTTTGCTGTTCTTATGCATAACGGTATTTTTGTTCCCTTCCATTGGCTCCATCATGATTTGTTGAATAGTTATTTCTACATGGATTTGGGATTTTGGGAATGACATTCAAAGTTGTTGGTTGGGTTGGAGAAAAACAGTTTTAAAATAAAAATATAAATGAGTTTGAAAAATAGGATTAGGAAATCCTTGAAATCTAGATAATTAAAATAGGAAGTATATAAAATATCTCATATTTTTCTTTTTGTTGATTGTGGACCACCCTCCTCTTGTTTTCGATACCTATTTAGAGTACAGTCACTCCTGTTGCTTGCCTGAGTACTCACATCTCATGTTTATTCATGATGCAACCCTTCCTGATGTGCTTCTGTATGGACAGAAATGATTGCAGATGCAGGCAGATGTGTGCTCAAAGATGCTTCAATTTTCAATATGATTCAAGGGCCACATTTACTGATTCAATCCTAGATTAACTCTTTGTTAATTAGCATTAACAGTTGGTTAGAACATGGGAACTGAAATCGCTGAAAGTCCTTTAGCTTATAGCTTAATGAAATGGTGCTGCAAGGGATCTGGTACATTTGAATATTTTTCCTAAATGTTCTTGTCATAAATCTCATTTGTTATGAAAGAGAATGGACAAATAGTTGCAGCTGGAAATAGATTCAATGAGTAACATTTAGCAGGACCATTAGTAATTTGCTTTAGTTGTTTTTCTGTGATGAATCTGGTAAACCCATATTTCTACTTGCCTTCATTAATTGTCTGCAATTGTGACTTTTGTCTTGGTTTATTTAGTCACAATTTTTTTCTTTTCCAAGGATAGATACTGAGTATGTCCTACATCTATGCAGCTGCAGTTTTATCTTTATCCAGCAACTCTTGATTATGTAGTTGATCAAGCAATAGAATTGCTTTTGCTATTTTGTATTTGTCACTTCTGTTCATTCATGAAATGATCGTTTGCTATTATCATGCTGCAGGACAATGGCGGGAGGATTTAGAATGCTTCATCTTGTTAGACCATTTCTGGCTTTCTTGCCTGAAGTTCAGAGTGCTGACCGAAAAATTCCATTTAGGGAAAAGGTCATCTACACTGTTATTTCTCTCTTTATTTTTCTGGTTTGCAGTCAGCTTCCACTTTATGGCATCCATTCAACTACTGGAGCCGATCCATTTTACTGGATGCGTGTTATTCTTGCATCTAATCGTGGGACTGTTATGGAGCTTGGAATTACACCAATCGTGACTTCTGGACTGGTGATGCAACTCTTGGTTGGTTCCAAGATTATTGAAGTTGACAACAGTGTACGAGAGGACCGTGCTCTTTTGTAAGTGTTGCTCGTGAAAATATTGCTGCTATTATGAAACTTTTGTCTCTGAGATATGCATAGATCAGTGGCAATACACTCAGAATGGTATTTTGCTACTTCTAGATACACACTTGAGATACTTGAGGGTCTACATTGCCAAATAAACGTAGAACAAACATAATTAGCTAACATATGCTTTGTTGCGTATTACTATATTATAAGCGGGTGCAATTGAAGCTGGTTACTGTATTCAAATCACAAAATTCATAAAGTCACAATTAGCTTTAGCGAACATGTGAGACATCTAACCTTCCCATCTTCCAGATCTCTCTATTTACCTAATACACAAGGATAACATTATGTTCCTAGTTTTATGCATATAAGTGAATCACTAACCGATATGGAGCCTGTCCTTTTGTCAATCCAATGTGGTTGAGTTTTGATGAATCTAAGTGTAGTTGTTAGGTACATGTTAGTCGATACTGTAGCCTATGGTTGATATGATGCAGCTATTTAGGGATATGCCTCTGTTTTATCTCTTTAGTTATACATATACCTGTATATGTATTGTCAGCCAGTTTATGACATGCTTGTTCAGTTGTTCTTTCTTTATGGTACAAATAGAAAAGGTCAAAATCATATTATCTTAACCCAATTGCTTTTCCTCTTGTGGTATTTATATAACATTGACGTCCGAAGAAGAAACAAATTCCTATAACAGTAGAAAAGAAATACAGTTTATGACTTTTCAATTGGAGAAAATCCATATACAAACAAATGAGATTGGTGAAGCCAGTGAAAGTTTTTAATGTTCATAAAATGTTAGATGTTATGTATTAATTTGGTATCTTTGGGACATTCTTTGACCATTTTCTTGTACTTGAAAAGTATACGTGGTTATATTCAGTACATTTCATCAAAAAATGTTGGTTGAAGTTGTTTTTTCTTTTTACTGTGAGTGAAGTTTAATCAGTGCGAGTCATGTCTTGTCAGTTTTTAGGAAACTAGCATTTGGGTTGTAGTCACCATATGGAGTCTTAACACTTAATTGAACAGGTGATCCTCCAGATTATTTTTGGGCCCTCAGCCTGGTTTGACCTCCATTAATATCAGATGGCTGAGTTCATTATGAATTCACACTACCTCTTACACAATAATGGAATCTGAATACCATTAAATACATCAACAATGAAAATCCGTAATGCCAAAATTATTTTGTTGCCTACATGAGTTGGAGTACCATTAAACAGTAGGAGGAATTACTTATGGCGTAGTTGAATTGCAGGATTGTTTTATAGAGGTAAGCTTGTTTGGGCAACATTGTTAGTAAGAAAATATTGCCTTATGTATCTAGTTTTGATTTATGATAGCACCTTCTGTCTTGATTTGTTTCTTTTCTGCTAGTTGTTTTGTATTGATTTAAAACATGACATGTACAATGGAACAAATCTTAGGCATTTGTAATGTTTTAAGGCATCTAAGTTGTATACCAATTACTGATAGTTTTGATTGATGATGGCATCATCTGTTGTAATATATTTCTTTGCTGCTACTTGCTTGATGGTGATTAAGAACATCATATGTGTGAGGGAACTATTCTTAGGCTCCAATAATATCCATGGTGTCCTATGTTGTAAACCAATCACTTGTGTATTATAACCCTTTCTTTTCCTTTTTTCCTTTCTGTATGTCATGTCTCTTTTGCCTTTCTGCACAATTGATGACCTTAAACAAATTCTATATACCAATGCTTGGTTTAAGGTCAAGGGTATGTTCTATAATTACAACAAAGATTGTCTTTTTTTTTTTTCAGAAATGGTGCACAAAAGTTACTCGGTATTCTAATTGCTATTGGTGAGGCAGTTGCATATGTTCTATCTGGGATGTATGGCAGTGTCAGCCAACTTGGAACTGGAAATGCTATTCTCATTATACTTCAGCTTTTCTTTGCTGGTATCATTGTCATCTGTTTGGATGAACTCCTGCAGAAAGGATATGGTCTGGGATCTGGTATTTCTTTGTTCATAGCTACCAATATCTGGTATGTTTGTGGACATTTTTCTTTTCTTTTGTCCATTGATGGGTGGTTAGAATCCTAAATGTACTCACTCTGCAGTGAAAATATCATTTGGAAGGCATTTAGCCCAACAACCATCAACAGTGGGCGTGGTGCTGAATTTGAAGGTGCTGTTATTGCCTTATTCCATCTACTGATTACTCGAACAGATAAAGTCCGTGCTCTTCGTGAGGCTTTCTACCGTCAGAATCTTCCAAATGTGACCAACTTGCTTGCTACCGTTCTGGTCTTTCTCATAGTTATCTACTTCCAAGGTTTTCGTGTTGTGTTGCCTGTGAGGTCGAAGAATGCTCGTGGGCAGCAAGGTTCCTATCCTATCAAGTTATTCTACACCTCTAATATGCCCATCATTTTACAGTCAGCTCTTGTCTCTAACCTGTATTTTATCTCCCAGGTATACATTTTCAGAGATATAGCTGTAGAACCACATAGACATTTTCTTATTATTCAATCTTAATTGTTTTCCGCATTACTGTAGTTGTTGTACAGGAGGTACAGTGGGAACTTCCTTGTAAATCTGCTGGGTAAATGGAAAGAGTCCGAGTATTCTGGTCAATCCATCCCTGTAGGTGGGATAGCTTACTATATTACAGCACCATCGAGGTCTCTCTCTCTCTCTCTACTACATTTCTGCCCTTTTCTTTATATCTGCCCTTTTTGCCTTTTCATTTACTTGTATTGCTTATCGTCTTTATTTTGGAACCTTATTTTGCAGCTTGGCAGATATGGCAGCAAATCCATTCCATGCACTTTTCTATATAGTCTTTATGCTCTCAGCTTGTGCACTTTTCTCCAAAACTTGGATAGAAGTCTCTGGATCATCTGCGAGAGATGTGGCCAAGCAGCTTAAGGTAAAATGAACAATATTTCCTTCTAGCTAGTTTTACTTCTTGATATCCTCTACAGGCTAGGTAATGGAGAATTTTGGAGATTATATATATATATATATACTTATTACCGATGCCAACTTTCTGCCAGAGTCATGATGAATGAATGAAATACATGAGGCATATATATTATGATATCAGAAAATGCTAAATTTCCACGAATTAGATGCTCAAAAACATAATAGATTGCATGATGAGGCATATACCTTAACAGTTTTGTGGGAATTTGTCATCGTGCAATAGTTTATTAATAAACAAAAGATAAGATCTATAAGTGATAAATGCAAGCATATTTATTATTTATGTTCTTTTTGTGTTTTCTATTATGAAAATTATTCATTGATCTATTAAAAATATAAAGGGCAGGCCATAGTATATGATAAGTTTTATTCTTTATGAAAAATATTCTCTCTACTTACTAGGGCAAGACTATTTTTGAGCCTTTCTAAACCCTTCACTGAGAGGCTCGTGCAGTGGGCTCTCTTGGTTTTTGTCTATCTATAATGTGTGTGTGTGCTTGTATATATATATATATATATATCTTTTCTGCCTTTTTCTCTTCCAAACCTTCATAAGAAATTATAATGGCAGTTCAAGATAGTACCTTGAATGAATGAAACACATATACTAGTGTATTAGGAGGTATACACCTTAATTGTTTGTGGGAAAGTGTCATCGTGCAATATAGTTTTTGAAGAAACAAATGATACACTTTTTGGGCTAACATTACCCGTGGCATGTATAAGTGATAAATGAAAGTACCTATAATATTTATATATTTTTGTGTTTCCTATTATGAAAAAAATTCATGTAATTTATTTAAAATATAAAGGGTATGCAATAGTAATGGTATGATTGCTGCTCTTCAACTTTGGCAACAAGGCTTAAGTCATGGCAAGATTGTGTATGTTCGTCCTTCTTAAACCTACATTGTTATAAATCTCATGCATTAGGTCACATTTTTTTTTCCTATCCAAAATATAAATTCTTTTTTTTTAATGTTTTTGTCTTTGAAACCTTTCTGGTAAATAATATTGGCAATACCAAGATAGCACCTATCTTGTGTTCTTTAAATATTCTTTATCAATACCTTTGACATGTTCTTGGTGAGCATCAAATTGAGATCTTCATAAGTTCAGCACAAATTATAGAAAATTAGGATCCAATTTTGATCTATTGTCAGAAAACGTTAAAGAAAATTACAACCATGGACCTACAAAAGAGAAGATGAGTTAAAGAAAACGTTCCACTCAAAATCCACAAGCAACCATTTCAGAAAACACTTTATTGCCGATGCAAATTATAACTATGGACTTCGCATGCTTTGAACGGTCACATAACAAAGGGTCATGGTCCATTACAGACTGAAATCCTCAAAAGTGCCCACATGACACAACTCCATTTGCAAGCTGAAAATGACTCACAAAAGCTAACCAAACTAGGGCTACTAAGTCTATTACTAGCTTGCTACTTGTACAAAGCATGAACAAAAACCAAAAGACATGGACATACATGAGCATTACATCAGACACCCTGTTTATATCTTTGTCTGTGACATTCTCTCCCACTTATTCCTTCGACGTCCTCGTTGAAGCCGTTGCAGACGCTACATCTCCTCGCCTTCGGTGAAGTCTTCAATTATATGCTCTAGCTGCAACATGCCTTTTGGCTCTCAGCTGCTCTCTGTTGTTGTTGAGTAGTCGAACTTTGATCCGTCATGCTGTTTCAACTCGCTAATGACTGACTTTGATGTGGGGTCGGTTGAGTTGTGTTGATCCTTGTTGGTTTCTGTGGATCTTTCTGATGAAGGCAAAGACCTTCCGATGAAAGAAAAGACCTTCCTTGTTATGCGCTAGTCTCTCAAACGTCTCATGCCGCTTAAATTGGTTGGATGCTTGTTGGAGCTTTAACGAGCATCACCTCATGACTTTAAAGTTTTCGAGGTCCTTCCTCCATAAAATTTGTCATCGATTCTTTTTTCACTTAGTTGTCACTTCCAAATAGGTTCGCATCACTTTCACTTTCGATTGACATTTTATTGGGAAATGAAGTAGATAATCTATGCTCTGTAGCATCGATCACCATTGGTGAAGATTTGACAACTATTGTTTTCCATTAGATTTCTTCGAAGGGTTTTTGAACCTGTGTAGAGCTTCTCTGCTGGATAAACAAGAGAACTGGGGTATTCGGTTTTGCCCATTCTCTTAAGAGTTGAGAAGGTAAAGGTTACTTGACTTTGCTCGCCTTCTCGAGGGTTGTACTACATGCATCGAGCTGATTACTAGCCTTCGTCTGCTCTTTGCTCACACTTTCGAAGCCCCTAAAGTGTTTGCATTCCTTGCGTTGAGTTAGCTATGGTTTGCCTTCTCACTTGCATTGAACTTTTGGAATGTAAGAAGTCTTGCTTGAAAAGAGCAAAATTTCACTCCGACTTAGAGCAAGTTTATGATAGTTTTGGTTGCCTTTGGGATTGTTTCGTTTTTTTCTATCATCTTTGCCTCCTACTCCTCTGAATAGAAAAGGTACAACACCATATTCTGCCTATTTCGTTCCTTGGTCAAGCACTCTTGCATCAATCCAAAGTCCTCCACTTTTGGCTATCTTGATGTGAAGCCCCACCTTTATGGTACCATGGCACTACTATCCGTTGCCTTGCATCTGTGTCCCTTTCTTTGCGATCGGTAGATCCGCCTTTGCGGCACTGTGGCACTCCTCTGAGTCTACCTCCATCTTAATCGACGTTTGGGTTTTGGATAGCTAAGTCTCTCTAGACTCGTCATCGCTTCCTTACCTCTTTCGACCACTTGCTTCAACACCTCTGTATTCTCCGAGCAGTACCCTTGGTCGATGGAAAGACAGATTACAACTCTCATGCATGACCTCCGCCATCCTATTATAGGACTCGCGCCTATTATGTTCTCTTTAGCTTCCTTGGTAGCAACATTCGCTTACTCGACCTTGTCCTCTGACTTGTTAGCTCCCTTAAGTGAATATAAGCTCTGGAACAGTCCAACTCTCTAGCCACTCTGATCATATCTCTATATGATCAAGACCCCCCATTGAGACTCACTGGTACTTGCACTCAAAATTTCCCCTCGATGGTACACCACCCTCATATGTTGATGACCAAGGCTTTATTAGATGCAAAATTTGACACGCATGAAAGACCTACCTCTTCGGTACCATGACATTCACTCCTCGAATCCATAACCCTTTTTGCCGTTATGTTGTTCACCGAAGTGGAGCTCCCAACAGCTCCTGATCATACCTTCGCATGATCAAGTCCCTCATGGGACCTCTCCCGCGTATGTTGTATTTCCTCGAGTTGTTCCACCACGATCTGTTGCACCATGTTGCCTCCTGGTGACATCTCCATTGCATTCAGATTTTCGTGGGATGAACTCGGACTACGATCTCTTCATGTGTGGCCTCTGTTAGCACATCGTAAGGGCTCTGATTTTGTTTGCTCCTTTGGCATTCGACCTTCGTCCACCTAATCTTGGGTCACACTCGGATGAAACATAGCTCTAGGACAGTGATAGGACTTCAGTAGGGTTGAGTCATAATAACCTAGAAGTAATCAATAAAACCTTGTGAGATTGTAATAAAACCCCACCTAGCCACTTCTATCCTATAAAGAAGTGAGACTAGGGTTTAGATTGGGGTCTTAGGGCTTAGTGGCCGTCGCCCCCTTTACCGGGCTAGTCGGCCAGGGTTTTCCCCTGCTTAGGTCGGCTATTAGAGCCAACCTAGCCGCCCCTGTTCCTACTAAAGCAGGTCGGCTATAGAAGGGACAAAGGGGTAATTTTACTTAGGCAAGCATCCCTTGGGCTAGGGTTTAGAACCCTATATAATGATGTTGCCGCCCCCTCTCTTTTATCAAGCAAATATCATCTTTTATTCGGCCTTGTGCCCAGTCTAGGAGGGAGGAACCCCTACAGTCTAGGAGGGAGGAACCCCTATAGTCTAGGGATAAAGGGGTAATTTTACTTAGGCAAGCACCCCTTGGGCTAGGGTTTAGAACCCTATATAATGATGTTGCCGCCTCCTCTCTTTTATCAAGCAAATATCATCTTTTATTCAGCCTTGTGCCCAGTCTAGGAGGGAGGAACCCCTACAGCGTTCCAAGGGTTGATCCCCCTCATCGATCAAAATCTATAGGGCTCCTTCTAGGGTTTTATCATCTGGTATCAGAGCCGCATTCCTGCTGCCCTATAGCCATCTCTGCCGCCTCCACCTTCCCAAGCAATTTCCACAATTGTTGCGACATGCGCCTCCACCTTCCACCCCAGTCGCAGATTAAATCAGTCTGTCGTTGCCCCCTGCGTTTGATATGGAAATTTGGTATATTTTCATCACCCACGCCTCTTCAATACTGCAAGATCCTTTACCTTACACGTTGAAGACTTTTCCTATATTTTATCCGCTGCAAATTTCGTCCGACGCAAAAGTTATCTTTGTTGTGAAGGCGAAACGTTGCAGAAATTTTCAGCCACCTATTTGCCTCTTGAGACCGGTTTATTGCTTCTCCTTTTTTGCCGAAATTTTTACACAATTCCCTAGATCAACTTAGCTTTCATCTGAGATTGATCTCTGGAAAAAATTCCTTCTGGAACCGGTTTTATTGTGCCTTCTTTCGTCATCACGCTGTGTTGGAATTTTACGACGAAGGATCTGCCTTCCGTCTTTACCCTATTTTCCTATCGTTACTTCTGTCGAAATTTTGTCAAACTTTTTACTGATATTAACCACAGCTGAACCGAGGGTTTCTGCATATTTTCCTTGAATTTTTCTCTAGAATTTACGTCGAGAATTCATCATTTCTCCGATGTAAAATCTGTTCGGCAAGACAGCCATTGCGACAAGGGTGGAGATTGCTGCCATCCACCTCGAGGGAGATGCTATTTAGTGGTTTAATTGGTATGAGCTCGCCCATGGAGGTCTCTCTTGACAGCGATTCAAGGAAGGACTACTCAATCGCTTCGGACTAATCGATTTTGACAACATCGATAGACAAGTGGCGAAGATTCGACAAACCTCGATAATACACGAATATCAAACAAGGTTTGAACGTTTATCTAACCAAACTGTGGATTGGTCCGAGAAACAACTTTTAGGGACTTTTATTGATGGCCTAAAGTCGAAGATTCGAGAAGTAAAGGCGCGACAACCGTACACTCTTATGGCGGCTATTTCCTTCACGAGAATCCAAGAATAACGATTAAACCACGAAGTACGAAGGACAAGGGTCGCTCCCCAACCAGCCACGCCGAAGCCTTCAGCCCCCTCTACTACCATCCGAGCCCCCGCACCAAAAAAATTAACAAGAGATGAGCTTCGTGAACGATCGGATAAGGGGTTGTGTTGGCATTGTGATGAACCGTGGAGCCGAGAACATCGCTGCAAAAAGGGCTGGCTCATCGTGATTGAACCAGTAGAGGATGAGGACAGCGAACCATTTGAAGAAAGCCTCGAACCCGAAGATGAAGCCACGGAGGAAGAGCCTCAACCGGCCGACTACGCAGTGCACACGCTGGCCGACTACTCCAACCCGCAGACGATGAAAGTTGGAGGACTTCTTAAACAGCAACCGATCACCATTCTCATCGCTAAGGGCAACACAAATAAATTCCTCAATAGCAAGATTGTTGCATGTATGACGCTTCAAATCGAAGGTTGCAACAAGTTCGACGTAAAGGTCGCCGACTGCTGAATCCTCAATTGCGACCAACGGTGCCTGCGGGCAAAATTGCTCCTACAAGACCAAGAAGTGGTAGCCGACTTCTTCCTCCTACCCGTTGATGATTAAAAAGTCGTGCTTGGGATTGAGTGGCTCACAACATTAGGTGACATCTCCTGGAATTTTTCTAAACTACTCATGAAGTTTTATTGCAAAGGGAGACATGTCACATTACAAGGCAAGCGCGGGAGCCATATTTCTACCGTTTCGACGCAGCGAATGGAGAAGGTGCTACACAAAATCTTTTTTATGCATATCCAGTAGCCATCCAAGGAGGAGAACGTGCAAAATTCAAATCCTAAGCTTGCATTCTTGCTGGACGAATTCGTGGATGTTTTCACGGAGTCGCGTGGGCTTCCCCTTAATCGGTCGCATAACCACCGCATACCTATTTTGCCAGGCAAACCTCCAGCAAATTTGAGATCGTACCGCTATCCTCCCTTGCAGAAGGACGAGATTGAGAACATCGTGAAGGAGATGCTCGACACCGGAGTAATTCAACCAAGCTGCAGCCCTTACTCCTCGCCGGTGTTGCTAGTACGCAAGAAGGATGATACGTGGCGGATGTGCGTTGATTACCGGGCTTTGAACGCCATCACCGTCAAAGACAAATATCCTATACCAGTCGTAGATGAGCTCTTGGATGAATTAAAGGGAGCCCGAGTCTTCACTAAATTGGATCTTCGTTCCGGTTATCATCAGATTCGGGTATACGCTGAAGATGTTTCGAAAACTGCATTCCGCACACATAACAGCCACTACGAGTTTCTGGTAATGCCTTTCGGATGTACGAATGCTCCTTCCACTTTTAAAAGCCTGATGAATGATATCTTCCGGAGTTTTCTATGCAAGTTCGTGTTGGTATTTTTTTGATGATATCCTCATTTATAGCACTACGGTTGATATGCATTTTTAGCACTTATGAACTGTTCTAACAATTCTTCGGGAGAACACCCTTTATGTTAAACAGTCAAAGTGCAGCTTTTTACAGCGTAAAGTGGAGTATCTAGGGCATATTATATCAGAGGATGGAGTGGCGGTAGACCCGACGAAGATCGAGGCAATGCAAGGATGGCCGAGACCTATAAACATAAAATCGCTACGCGGCTTCCTTGGACTCACGGGCTACTACCGAAAATTCGTGAAAGATTATAGCAAGATCAGTGCCCCACTCACGTCCCTACTGAAGAAAGACTCCTTATGGTCGGATGAAGCCTCCGCAGCCTTTGAACGACTCAAAGCAGCCATGACGATGTCGCAGGTCCTAGCGCTACTCGATTTCAGCCGCACCTTCGTGATTGAGGCCGACGCGTCTGGAGTTGTTATTAGGGCTGTTCTAATGCAAGATGGCCGACCCCTTGCTTACACCAGCAAAGCTTTGTCTCCCTCACATCTTAAAATGTCCGTGTATGATAAAGAAATGCTTGTCATCGTACACGACGTCACGAAGTGGAGACCCTACCTGATCGGCCTACGCTTCCAGATTAAGACCGACCACCGAAGTCTTACATATTTTTTGGAGCAGAAAATGTCTTTTCCGGAGCAACAACGATGGGTAACTAAACTTCTTGGCTTTGATTATGAAATTACTTATCGAAAGGGGAAAGAGAATGCTCTATCACGGCTACCAGGACAAGTCGAAATTTCAGCCATCTCCCTTCCCTCCACCTACTTCCTCAAAGACATTAGGGAGGAATGGAAGAGTGATCCAGAGACCCGAGACATCATAGATAAGTTGGAGAAGAATCCGGGTTCGATGGGCCACTACACTTGGGATTCGAAGGACCTGTGCTACAAAAGTCAAATTGTGATTGTTCCTTCTTCCCCTTGCATTCGAATTATTTTGCATGAGATGCACTCTTCACCTTCAGCAGGGCACTCTGGATTCCCGAGCCATACTAGAGGGCAGTCACCATTCCAAAAGAAAGATTGACTATCACTAAAGATTAACCATATGGCAGCACATGCAAAGAAGAAATGGCCTCCCGACAAACTTCGGAATGGACAAAAAATTGAAGATTGAGTTTTTCTACACCTCCAGCCCGATCAGTAGGAAACTTGAGCCTTAATGAAGTGGTCTCCCTATTTCTTTGGGCCTTGCAAAATTGGGGATCACATTGAGGCCCTAACATGGAGATCAGATCCGTGCACCAGATCAAGATTACAGTTGATCCTCCAAGAATCCCACCTCAAATGGAAATTTAAAGATGACGACTCTGCCCAAATTCTTTTAACTGACACCCAAGCTGATGAGGAGCTGAAGACTCGGTTCTCAGAGTTTATGGACCCTCAACCTTGAGGACAAGGCAAATTTTAAGAGGGTGGGCTTGATAAGACTCTAGCAGTGTTGAGTCATAATCACCCTAGAAGTAATCAATAAAACCCTATGAGATTGTAATAAAACCTTACATAGCCACTTTTATCCTATAAAAAAGTGTCGCTATGGTTTAGATTGGGGCCTTAGGGCTTAGTGGCCGTCGCCCCCTTTATTGGGCTAGTCGGTCAGGGTTTCCCCCTGCTTAGGTCGGCTATAGAGCCAACCTAGCCATCCCCTATTCTTACTAAGGCAGGTTGGCTATAGAAGGGGCAAAGGGGTAATTTTACTTAGGTAAGCACCCTTAGGCTAGGGTTTAAAACCCTATATAATGATGTAGCCGCCCCCTCTCTTTTACCAAGCAAATATCATTTTTTATTCAGCCTTATGCCGAGTCTAGGAGGGAGGAACCCCTACAGCGTTCCAAGAGTTGATCCCCCTCAGCGATCAAAATCTATAGGGCTCCTTCTCGGGTTCTATCACACGGTCCGTCGTTAGTAGCTCTCGAAGTCCATTGACTTCATTAAAATTAGTGTATCATTGTCTGGATCTTGGGCTTCTGCCCCCCACCAGCACAATCTCTACTGCACACTACTTTCTTTATGACAATTCGAATAACAGCATTGTGGAGTATCCGCCTCCACGTCCTCTTGTCCCATGCCAAGGCCTTCTGACTCCAATTTCGCTTTCGCAAGTTCAGTCGCCTTAGTTCTTTCGTCAAATGCTTCTTTGAGATAAGGTGCATGTGCTTTGAAGCTCTCTTCGTCTTTGGCACCATTCAGGATGAGTCTGCTCCATTAAAATGAAGAACCCAAGGAATAACATAATCTCTCTCTTACCTCTACAAGAGTTCATGTCCTTGACCTTTGTCCAAGGAAAGCTTCATGCCTTCGCTCCATGTTTCATCTTCTAATCGACTCCTTTTATACGACTTGGGACTTCACCAAGTTCTACTCAAGTTGTTCTACCCCTCGATTTGCATTGAGTTGATGGTGGCCCTCACACCGACCATTCCATGGGTTAGCCATTTGTTGAGTTCAATTCCCACATTGGCCCTAAGTGTGCCTTCATTTGGTGTTGCCTTGGGTTGCTCCCCCATTTGATCTCGTAATGCATCCACCAATGCATTACCTCATGCGTGATCATACGACGACTCCTCGCCGCTAGCTTGGTCCGTTGAGCTTTATGGAGTTGTTGTCTTGAGGTACTTCTCAATATGTGCGGTCCGTTGGATATGATTCTCCCTCTGCTGAACCAGGACATATCCCTTCTAGATATTTGTCTTCTTGGAGTAACTTTCCTCTTCGCATCCTTCACTTTGGAAGTTTCGGAGACCACCTTCCTCTTGGACTACTCCGCCTTGCTGAACAAATTGTGCCTTGTTCTGCCATAACAACCGTACTTGCTATATTGCGACTCTTCGCCAACATAGCTCATGCTGCACTCCTCAAGGCCTAGCAACATGCTGAATTTGTTGTATACTTCGACCTCCTACTGACGTATCCTTCCCATGTCGAAGGGAAAGTTCCAATGCTCCATGGTGTCGAGTTTCGATTGCCTTGGGATGGCCACGGGCACTCCATCGTCCAGATACACCAAATTATTCCAGTTATCAATTCCTCTCACCTTTGTGAGCTTTGCACAACTCTTTCGGTCGCTGTGCAACCCGTCCCACTTTGTACGGTGTCATCCTTTCCTAAGCATTTTGCTTGTCTTGAGCACTGTCAATTTTGGTTGCCAACGTTGAGCCGTAGCTCAAACTTAGCCATTCTAACCTTTATGCGTTACGCATTCTTCCTAGCTTGCTTGTCCTCGTGGTGCCTTTCACGCAAGGGATTGGCCATTCCTCTGAATGCCAATCTTGGATGCCCGCTCTTCTGAGCGACTCTTTTCCTGACATCTCAATATTCATTTTCCCCAAACAATCGCACGTGCTGGCTGCTCTCAATGCAGCCTCTGTAGGTCCCTCACGTTTGCATGCCAAGTGTTTCTATGTGTGCTTGTCCCGCTCTAATACTACTGTCACAAATTTAGTTGGTTCTACCTAAGTCGCGTGGCACCCGTGCATGTCCGGTCCACAAAGGGTCAGCCTCCTTGAAACCTCATATGGTCTCTTAGGACCTACAAAAGAGAAGACGAGTTAGAGAATACATTTCACTCGAGATCCACAAGCTACTATTTCAGAAAACACTTTATAGCCAATGTAAATGACAACCATGGACTTCACAAGCTTTGAAAGATCGCACAACAAAGGGCCATGGTCCATTACAAATCGAAATCCCCACAAGTGCCCACATGACACAACTCTCATTTACAAGCCGAAAACGACCACAAAAGCTAACCAAACTAGAGTTGCTTAGTCTACTGCTAGCCCGCTACATGCTGTACAAAGCATGAACAAAAATCAAAAGACACAGACATACATGAGCATTACATCGGATACTCTGTTTATATCTTTGTCCATGACAAACCGGTTCAATCGAAAAAAATCAACTAGCTTAGAGGCTAGTTTGATTTCATTAGAAGAATGGGTGTGTTAGGAAATAGGATGGGAATCATTGGACTAACTCTCTATTGAACCACAAGAACTCTTGCTTAAGCATGAATATGCTTATTTCCAACAAATTCAAAAGGCAATATTACCTTTACTTTGTAAATCAAACTGAATGATATGGTATTTGAGTAATGTTAACATTTAAAATAATAATATTGATTAGATAATGAAATTGTAATATTTTCAATAATTTTTGGTATCATGTTGCTGTCCAGATGTACCTTTGTTATATAAGTTGATACAAATTGGCATGCTAATGTTTTAACGATACCCGATCCGTTGATGCTTGAATGTGATTCTTACTGGTTTCATGCAAACTTTTGAATGTCTTGCTCTCTTAAGTTTGATCTCATATTTGGCATTAGTCGAACTTGATTGTATGAGCCTTTTCCTTTAAATCATTATTGTTAAAATGATATAAATGCTTGGTTTGGAAATTCAGGATGAAGATCATAAGAATAACTAAAGAAAAGTACTGTGGGATTTGGAATACATAACAAATTAAGTTCTAGAGTTGGTAAACTATTTGAGTAAAATAAATTGAGTAAATTAAATTCAAAATCTTGATCATATAATTGAACTTATACCATTACAGTTAAATAAAGACATGTCATATAAATAAATAATTATATATCCATATTATGGATAGTATAGAGCGTCTTAAGATAATGAGTCATCAAACTTGGTTGAAATGATTTTTTTAGTAAGCAAGTTATTCTGGTCAAATTTATCACAGAGATAGCTTCATTCTCCAATGACAATGGTGTCAACATCTTTTTATTTTCTTGTTTCTGAATCTCTTGGAAGTAGAAAGCTATCACCTTCACATACATAAAGATGCGCTCCAAAGAACAGTAAAACATATTCTGAAATAACATGAAAGGATATCATTGTCCATGTTTCCAACGAAGAGTTCGGAAACCACCTCCTTGCGAATCTGATGAAAAGGGAGTTGAGGTTAGAAATTGTGGACATTTGGTAGTAGACCGACCGATAAGTTTCCAAAGTCTTCCCTTGGCAGTGATGGTGTCAAAAGAGGCCATTTAACAGAGCCCTTGTGATCGCATGAGATTTACTCCCCACTATTCTTGGGTTATGTCTTATCTGATGAGAATTAGCTAGTATTTGTTGTCAATCTTTGAAATATAATGGTAGAGATCTGATTCATTAAACCATATTTTGGAAAACAGACCCTTTAGATTTACTTTTCATGAATTAAATTAGAAATAGATGAAGCAAACTTGTGATCTACATCATCAGACACAAATGAACTAATAGATTTTGTTCATTGAATCAATTGATCCCAGAAGAGATTGATATTGTTCCTAGAAATCCCAATATTATGTCATTATGCATGAAATTGGAACAGTGTCAAAACACAATATATATATTAAGAACTCTTGGTTGCCTGTAGGATAATAATATTGAGATGCAATATGATTATATTTCATGGTTTATAGCATATTGTGGCTCCAAGAACAAGCTGCAACCTGTTCTATCTCTTTCTTTGCACTACTGGATCTTTGACAAGAATAATTTGTCTATAATCTATTTCCATTTAATGGCACAAAACAGAACTCTGTGTTTTAACTAGCTTCTTGAGGTTCATGTTTAAACACAAGGAACGATTCACATATGATCGAAGTTATATATCAAATGCAATGCTGGAAATTGTTCATAGTTCAAGAGCCTCTTGAGGTGGTCACCCGCTTATCATGGTGTTTGAAAAGCTCTATGCATCAATTGAACATGCTGTTCTCTGTCAGTTTTATGCTTATTCTGTATTGGAGCCTATAGGCTCAATCGATCACGATGTGTATGCATCACCATCTCATTGGCTTTTGAGGCCTCAGAGCTTGCTAACTGTTCCCGATTAAAGTCTCTCTTCCCTATGTATGAACGGAATGTGTATTGCTTTTAGTTCTATTACTAGTTTATTTTAATAATATAAACATGATTAATGATTTTTATATTTCTTAGAACTTATC
Source organism: Ensete ventricosum (assembly GCA_029747655.1). Classification (NCBI taxonomy): domain Eukaryota; kingdom Viridiplantae; phylum Streptophyta; class Magnoliopsida; order Zingiberales; family Musaceae; genus Ensete; species Ensete ventricosum. The sequence continues at coordinate 29,407,249 of JAQQAF010000002.1, forward strand.
ATTTACATAACAAATCATGAACAGAAATGTTCATGATTGAGCACGACACACGCTTATCTATTTGTACTTATGAAACTATAATTAGTGGCACATATTTCCATCTTTTTAATTGAGCCACATTTAAACCCAGATACATGTTGTACCTTCAGCACCCACATCCCACAGTTGCTTTTGAAAACATTGATTGTGCTCTTTCTCACAGGTAACTTGCATAATTAAGGCACAATCTTTATACTTTTGTGAAAGGCAAATTTTAATTACCAAAATCTATAGGACATAGATCATTATCTTCATTGGTGGAATAGGGCTCTAATACCCAAGTAGGCTTATGATTTGGATGCTACAGTCATGTTATGGCTAAGAACTGCATAAATGAAATATTAAAATTAGAGGGTGCTGCCTAGACTTGTATATTCTAATTTGCTAGTCTGTATATTTCAGTTCTAATATTGGTTTCCTGAATGTGGTGTTTGGAAGGATCAACAAATGGTTATGCCGGGTCATAGGGAGTCAAATTTACAGAAGGAATTGAACAGGTACATTCCTACTGCGGCAGCTTTTGGTGGCATGTGCATTGGTGCATTGACAGTTCTAGCAGATTTTATGGGTGCCATTGGCTCTGGAACTGGAATCCTTCTTGCCGTGACAATCATATATCAATACTTTGAGACATTTGAGAAGGAGAGGGCCAGCGAGCTTGGGTTCTTTGGCCTTTGATATGAAAACTTTACTAAGATGTTTAATGTTGCTTAGAACTACTATCATAGTTTTGATTAAAACCAAAACAGATGTAAGTCGATCTTAGCTGTTTGCAAATTTTCCTCTGGAGAAGGAAAATATACGGTTTGTTTAGTTTGTTAGACTAACAACAGTTTGGCCAACTCCAAGAAAATAGGATGATGCCCCCATCATTTTTCATGTTCTGATGTTAAATCTTGTTAACCTGTGTCAGTTTATCCTTCTAATTGACATGTCACCTTATCAAAACTACTTGGTCTGCACGCATTATGTGTTTATTGTTCCCTACTTGTATTTTCCCTCAGGTAGTCCGTGAAGCCTGTGATGGATTGCATCAGGTGTGAAAGGTGATAAGCTTTCTCTAGTGGATGAACCATTGCAAAGACTTTCCTGAATCCATCTTTAATACTTGAAACCAATTTTAGAATGGATTTACAAGAATAAGAAGATCTAGAAGTTTCCCAGGGTGGTAGAAACTTTGAAGAGAAACGCCATAACCCGAAGAGGATATTAATCTCGGTTGAGAATGATAACATTTAGCATAATTAGTTTTCTTGATAGCGGTAGAGATCTCTAACTCTGAGGCCACGTCCTTGGGAAGAGTCATGTTTTTTCATAGGTGAGGTCCATCTTCTTACAGTTTATAATCATTCTGAAAAATAAATCACGGTTATGACAATCATTCGGAAAAAGAGAAAATAAATAAATAAGTAAATCATGGCTTTGGTATAATTTCATCAGAGATCCAAGAGGCGTGAGTAGGAAAGGAGCTTTAGAAAAACAGTGAGTAGGAAAGAAGTGTTATGGACTGAATTAATATCACCGAAAAGTCCTCAATGTATAAGTATTATATTCTGGAACTATGCATAAGTATTGCATTTAAGCACCCATGTGGACGTGGATAGTAGTAACGTGGGGTTGTTCCCGAGACAAAAAGAACGCGCCGCGCCGTCTTAATTGACCTAATCCTTGCACAGGAACTGATGGTAATTAAATTTGCTTCAGCTATTCCATCACGATAGCAGCAGCCGTGCTTTGAAGCAGGATGCAGCGGTGAGTCACTCTCGCCAAACCAAACCTACTACCTAACATCACTTAGCACGGAGTCCAGCCATCAACCATACTAGACGATCGGTGTTAATTTGCCTTAGTCGCAGATGTCACACCAAATGCAGCTTTTGTTGACGTGCCAAATACTGGAGCAGCTGTTGACATTGATGACGTAAAAAGACCAGTGAAGTTATTTGGCATTCGAAGCTTCCTTCTGTGACTTGTGCATGCATGCTTTGCCGTCGTCACGTAAGAAAACAACGACATCTCTTGAGGTCAAACCTACTCTCGCGCTCCTCCCCTTCCTTTAATGAATCTTCAGGGACAACTCTTGATTTATTCTCCATTACGTATCCTCTAAGCAAGATAATTGGAAAGTGTTGCAAGCAATGCCAAACGATTGATCTTACTTTCCTGACTTCCAATCCTGCACCTGTTAGCTCCGAGATGACCTTGACTTGCTTCATTCCCATGTCATGCATGCTACAAGAGATGATGAAGGGGGTGTGGTGTTCGTCTCACATCTCTCTTGTAAGCTTGCTTCTACCTAGCTAGCTAGTGATGATGGCAGCAAGCAGAACATTTCTTGCCATGATCAGTTCCTTGGCCCTCTTTATGGTGCTCATGAGTACGGCAGCCATGGCCGCTGACGGCCCTTCTCCGCCACCGACTACCGGCGGTGGCGAGAGCTTCTCGGTTCGTCAGCTTCCTTCCGTTGCTTTCGCCTTCTTCGTCTTGTTTGTATCCATCCTCTCCCTTGCCTACTAGTGAAAAGATAGCCTCTTCACTTCTGTCTTCTGCCCTTCTGCTGCTTGTTGTATCTGGTGTTTCCTTGTCTCTTCTGTATTATTATTCTATTAGCTCTCATCTCTTGGACTTATCATTGTCCGGGTTATTGTGATTCATCTTGTAAATTATGGTCATGAGGGTTGTTGTATGTATCTTTCTTATCTTTATCATACTGATTTGTCCTTCTTATACAAATTTGTTCCGTAGTGGATGAATTTTTTGTTTTCTTCTTATCATACAGGTCTGATGGGAAGATCATCCCAAAGAATGATCCACCATGATCTTAAATTGATCTCTGTTTACACAAACAAAAGCCAGTTTGTTTATAACCTTTGCACTATCAAAGCAACCTTAATCGCCTGTAAACATTTAGAATTTTAGATTAATAAAGCATCTAAAAAATTTAAACTTGTGAGAATTTAATCCAATGGTAGGTTGGCAATTAAAAGATCATCGAGTTCTCTATATAGAGAGAGCTATGAAGATTAGCCAGAAGAGGTAGGCTTCTCTTATTGACTCATCAAAAGAGAGAAAAATATTAGGTTGCCGCACACTAATCTCAACGTTGGGAGGAATATTCTTCTACACTCCACAACACTGTAAACTTTCAGGTAAGTCTATTCGAAATGTAGCCAAGCTCAAAGTAATCGTTTGCAGGTATCAAGCTAAATAAAATCCAAGCATTGATTATAAAAGTCAATGAATGGTCCAATTTATTGATGTAATTTGACTCCCTCCAAAAAAAAAAAAAAAAAAAAAGGAATCATAATAAAAATTGTGACACTTTTAAGTTCATTTACAGATTCAACAAGTGATGCAGGGATTAACCACATTCTTGATGAGTGATTGGATGGAACAAATGAACTTCAAATATCATGATTTATTGCTATTGCATATTTACATTTTTAATGGATGCATGTCAAGTTCAACAAGTCTGATATTATAAGGTAAAGGGCTTTGTTGGTTTATTATAATATCATAGTTTCGACGAATCCAGTCTTCACTACTCTTTTTGGAGAAGAAATAATAAAAAAAATAATTGTAACTTTTTAGTATCATGTATAAGATTAAATACATATAATTTAAATATCTTCTTACTATTAATGATAATATGGTTGATATTCACCGCCAATCATAGCTCCACCCATATATAAGTAAAAAAAGAATATTCCTCTTGACAGTAAATGATTAAAAGAGATGGACAAAAATCAGGATATAATTATCAGAGAGAGAGAGAGAGATATTGAAAATCTCATCCAATACTAATCTTACTTAATAAATATAGATCAAAACCATATCGAGTGACCTCATTCCCTAACATCAATGGACCAATTAAATCACGCATCCAATAAAAAATGTTCATGTTATAATGGAACGCATTCATAAATCACATGCATTCAAATAAGTTGATTCTTTTTTTTTTCTTTTGTTAGTTTTTGAGTACCTATGTTGTTGATAAATAAAAAATAAAAAAAAAGATTCTGAAGCCGTCTTTTGATGCATCATACATCATTCTTCTATATTTCCTCCTACATAACGAACACAGCGACATCAAAACAAAGCATTGACACACATTGTTTTCTTCACAAGGATGAGGTTGATGATGCAGCTGCTTCAGGAACTGAACCGTAAAAGTAGCCAGCCCACTGTAGGTGAATTCTCCTTGTGATTTCTACATGAATGACTGACAATAATTAGATACTAATGGTCTGATGAATTCTGATAGCAAAACAACACCATCATTGCTCGTCTTCCTGCAGATGATGATGCTCTTTGAATCTCCAACTGGCAACTTCAATTATTCCGGTGCCAGTTCATGCTGGTGCACAAGGAAGAGTATAACAGTCAACAAATCTACTAAGGAGGACTTCTTTCTCTCGTCATACTGATACCATACAGCATTGATTGAGACTGCAGCGAAACATAACATTCCCTAGTGGGGGTGTGACTGCTAGGTGGAGACCATAGTCCATTATTCCCATGCCCTTCAGCTTCCACAAAAAGACATGCGAGCTCATATCCATGACATGTGAGTGGTCTACACCCCATTCTGCATGAGATGGGCCTCTGTGTTAGAGGATTATGATGGCATCATACCACCGCTCACTCAACCATGACCTCCTTATTCCAATTAAATTTGTTTAAATATTATAAATAGATTAATTTTATCACTTCATTTTATAAAAAAAAATATTTATAAAAGTATAAGTCAAATTGATTATTGATTCTTGAAAAGATTTCTTAAAAGAGAGAGATTTAGTATATTAATGTAATGTAAGTTTGGGACTATATAATAAGTTATAAAAAATATAAAGTTTTATTAAATTATAAAAATATTGAGAGAAATATAAAAGATTTAAATTTCTCGTACTCTTCCTTAGTATGATAACTCTATCCCTTCTTATTATCGACTTCAATAGTTGGTATCAGAGCTATGACTTCATCCCCAAGCACCTTCCAACTCCAGATTTCTTGATTTACAAAATAAAATTATGACATATGGTGTATCCAAATGAAGGTTATTCTAGGCTCCCAAGATGTGTGGGAGTTTGTGGAAGATGGATTTGTTGAACCAAGTCCATCAAAAGAAGGAGCAATAAATGTAGAAGCAATAAAGCAACTCAAAGATAGAAGGAAGAAGGAGAAAAAGATCTTGTTCACGATCTTCTTACCAAGAGCTCGATGATACAATGTTCGAGATTATCGCTCCAGCAAATACTTTAAAAAAAGCTTGGGAAATGCTTCAAAAAGCATTTGGTGGTGTTGATAAGGTAAAAAAAACTCAATCTACAAGTTTTACGAGCCGAGTTTGAAAAATTACAGCAAGGTACTTCTGAAACTATATTTTACAAAAATCATTTCTATTGTTCATCAAATGAGAAGAAATGATGAACAAATAAATGTTCAAAGAGTGATAGAAAAGATACTAAGATCACTAGATCCAAAATTTGATTTTATTGCTATTGCGATTCAAGAATCTAAATATTTAAAAAATATATCTTTAGAACAACGTATGGGTTCCCTTCAAGTTCATGAACAAAATATTACAAAAAGAGCATAAGACAAAACTATGGAACAAGCACTACAGACCAAGCTTACTCTTGAAAATAAAGGTGAATCAAATTTTTAAAGAGGAAGATGTCGTGGACAAAGAGGAAGAGATGGCAGAAATCAAACCAATCAAGAATCTCCTAACAATGAAGGTGGTGGAGAAAATTCTAGCCAAAGTGGCCAAGGTTATGGTCGAGGACGTGGCCGAGGTAGTGGACTTAGCATAAATTCTAAAAGGTCTGAAATATATTATTATGTTTGCAAAAGGTATGGGCATTACTCTTTTGAATGTTATTATAATCTTAACAATCAAGGTGATAAGGCAAATTTTGTTGAAAAAGAAGAGAAGAACAAAAATCAAGTTTTGCTAATGAGTTATGATAATTTAAAGGAAGATCAGTCTATGACATGGTATCTAGATACGTGAGCTTCAAATCACATGTGTGGCATTAAAGAATTATTTTCAAAAGTAGATACAAGTTATTTCGGAAATATCACATTTGGTGATATATCTCAAAGACCAGTAAGAGGAAAAGGTAAAATTATTCTTAAACTCCATAATGACAATGAATTATGCATTTAAAATATTTATTATGTGATTGATATGAAAAATAATATTCTGAGCTTTGGACAATTACTTGAAAAAAATATTATAATATTGAGATGAAAGATATGGCTCTTTCAATTTATGATAAGAATATAACATTAATCTTACATGTGAAAATGATGAATAATAGAATGTTTCTTCTATATTTATGTATTTTTTGATCGATCAAATTATTTTAAGACTAATATTGAGGATATTTCTATATTATGAAATCTTAGTTATGCACACTTAAATTTTGAGGCTTTAAAACTTTTAGAGAAGTTTAATATGGTGATAGTAATGCCAAGAATTGCTTGCCCATCAAAATTATATGAAGTATGTGTTATGGATAAGCAAGAAAGAAAGCCTTTCAAAATCAATATAACAAAAAGAGTATGACATCGACTTAATCTAGTACACTCGGAGGTTTGTGGCCCTATCAGCCAAGTATCACTTAGAGGAAGTAGATATTTTCTTACCTTCACAAATGATCATAGTGACAAAACTTGTCTACATGCTAAAGGAAAAGAAAGAAGTATTAAACAAATTCAAGAAATTTAAAAACTTGGTTGAAAGATAAAGTGGTTGTAAGATTAAATGTTTACGAATAGATAGAGGTAGTGAATATACATCAAATGAATTTGGAAGTTTTTGTAAAAATAATGAAATTCTACATCAATTTATAATTCCATACACACCTCAACAAAATTGTGTCTTAGAAAGAAAAAATAGGACTATACTTAATATGGTCCGACGCATGTTAAAGGAAAGAAAGATTCCTAAAGAATTTTAGGGAGATACTATTGCTTGTGCAGTTTATTTGCTAAACAAGTTACCAACAACGAATTGATAATTCTATACCAGAAGAAGTATGGAGCATGCAAAAACTAAGAGTTGATCATTTAATAATTTTTGGAAGTGTTGCATTTGCTAAGATACAAGAAGAAAAGAGAACAAAACTTAAAGATAAAAGTCAGAAATGCATCTTATTAGGTTATGCTGAGAATTTCAGTGGTTACAAACTCTACAATCCTATCGCAAATAAAGTTGTGATGTCAAGAGATGTTGAGTTTGATGAATAATAGATTTGGGGCTGGAAAAGTAATGAATAACATAAGAAAGCTATATCGTCAGAAGAGGATAATATAATACATGCAAGCATAGAAGAAGCTTTACCAGAATCATCACCGAGATTAGCTAGGTCACATGATTCAAGAAGTCCGATTATAAGAAGGACAAAACCGATTCAGGAGCTATATGATGTGACTCGAAGAATTGATACTAACAATGATGAACTTTTTTTTATTTTATTTTTTTTGCAGGATATGATCCATTAACTTTCGAAGAAGCTTGTAAAGAAGAAAAATTGAGATAAGCTATGAAGGAGGAGGTTCATGCTATCAGCAAAAATGATACATGAGAGCTTACTACACTTCCAGAAGACCACCAAACGATCAGTGTTAAGTGGATCTTCAAAACAAAAAGAAATGCACAAGAGGAGGTGGAAAAAAATAAAGCACGATTGATCGCAAAGGGATATAAACAACAATATGAGATCGACTATGAAGAAGTGTTTGCACTAGTTGCTCAATTGGAGACAGTAATATTATTTATCTCCTAGTAGCTTAAATGAAATGAGAAATTTTATAAATGGATGTCAAATAAGTATTTCTTAATGGAGTTATTGAATAAAAGGTATATATTCAACAACCCCCTAGTTTTATTATTTACGAACAAAAAGATAAAGTATATAAGTTAAAATGAGCTCTTTATAGGCTTATACAAGCCCCACGAGCATGAAATTTTTGGATACATGCTTCAACAACTTTGAAAAAAAACTTGACATGTTGGATGAAATAAGTTTAAGGGGGGAGAATGTTGAAATTAAACTTGTTCAAATATTATAAAATGATTAATTTCATCACAGGAAAGATTTATTTCATCAACAGAAAATATTTATGAAAGAATAAGTCAAATTGGCTATTGATTCTTGAAATTGTTTCTTAAAAGAGAGATTCATTATTAGTAATGTATGTTTAGAAACTATATAAACCCCATGGTCATGAAAAATATGAAGTTTTATTAAATTATAAAAATATTATCTCTCTATTCTTTGTTAACGTGATAAGTTTTATTAAATTATAAAAATATTATCTCTTTATTCTTTGTTAATGTGATAATTCTATTTCTTCTTCCTATAGATTTTAACACTGCTACAGAGACATGAGACTCGAGATGTTTGGATCCTATGCATGCCACTGATACAAATAGAAAAAAAAAAAAAAAAAAGCATGTGCAGGTAGTGGATGTTTCTGAGGTAGGATGAAATTTCTGTTGACTACAAAAAAAAAAAAAACTCTATAATTAGGATGTGGTCCTTTGTTGTTGTTGACTGTAACAATCGAACTTGGTTGCAGACTTGCCACATGATAGAATCATACAAGCATCAATAATTTATTATTGCTTGAGAAATGCAAGAAATGGTATTGAGAAATGAGGCCCGGATATCATCTCTTTATCTGATTTATTGGTGAGCTATGATCTGAAAAAGATCACAGCATAAAAAGGTTGGTAATTATTTAGGGAACAACAACAATGAGGTAGGGTCACAAGACAACATGCTCACATGGCAATCAATGCACATGAAGGTGGGTTTCTCCTTGATGCTAAAGTAGCCACAAACACATAACAGGTGATTGAGATAGAAAGGGGCAAAAGCATATATAGGAAGGAAATCCAATTAGAAGCTACATAGTTTGCCTTCATCATCCTCCATCATTTCCCTACCGCTTTCTGATGCAAATCACAAGAGTCATATGACCCTTGCTCACTCTTCTTTCAACAGCATAACATGGCACTCATGTGCTCTTGCCATTTCTTTTTTTGTTTGTTTGTTTGCTAACGATATGATATCTTTTATTGAGCCAAAACAAAATGATTTGTTGACTGCAACATTCTGGATTCAACCTTGAAAGAGGTAGAATGACTACAATTAAACATCTTCTGAATCTTCTAAATATTCAGCTACATAGTTCAACAACCTGGCTTGTGTCAGGACCTGCATGTAGAATCAAGCATTTCAATCAAGATGGTGAGAGTGAATTGGTCCAAATAGCCAAGGTTTATATGTGGGTGTTGCAGAGTTGTAATATCATCACGAAAAAAAGGGCTGTTTTTTTTTTTTTTTTTTTTAATGAACGAGGAGAATCCAGTGGCATCTCAAGTTAGTCCTCTATAAATGCCACTCACTATGTAGACTTGTTATCCATGCATAAGCAAATAGCTTTGCTCTCTATAATTTGCGTTGGCAAAAGATGGTGTCCAAGGTAGAAGAATCCAGGTTCAGAAGGCAGGAATCCATGAAGAGTAGTAGTAGTAAGCAGGACATTGAGGTGAAGGTGAAGGACCCAAAGCAAGAGGTGATGAGGCTGCAAAAGGTCTGCAAGTTCAAGAGGAGTAGCTTCAGTGAGGAAGAAGATGCTACCGCCTCTGCCATTCTCCTCTTAGCTTGTATTGTTTGTGCTCCTTCATCTATATAGCTGCCATTCTCACCTTGAGATTAGGCTTCTTTTAGAGATGTAACCCTTGTTCACCATGTATTTTGTTCAGTGAATCCGTCTTAGTAGCTTCTTAGCCTTTCTTTTTTATGCTCAGTTCTGTTATTTTTGTAGCTTTTTTTTTCCCTCTTTGCAAGTTCAAGTTACAGGTAGATTTATTAGTTCAGTGAATCTGTGACTACATGCAAAGTCTTCAAATCTCCGATGGTCATTGTCCGCCTGGGGACGTGTACACAATGTTGTTCTGATACTAACATGCGGTTCTTTTTTGATCTACCATTCCAGACTCCCAATTGTTATGAATGACAACATTTCTTTTTTGATCTTCCTCTATATTTTAAGTAGACTTAGTGGGTTCTAATTCATGGTGCTAAGTTATGGCATTGCTTTATTCTATTTTAACACATAAGAAATCTTTTGTTTTTCTTATAAAGAGAGTAAGTGATGAAGATGAGATTCGAATCTAAGATCTTATGGTGAACGAAACGATCAAAGTCTTTGTTGTTTGATAACTCAATATCAATTGGCACTCTAGGAAAGTGCTACTTCATGCTCACTAGAAGCATAAGGTGAAGGTGATTCAGATGCCACAAGAAGTTCAACACCAGAAAACAAAAAAGGATGTTAGTTTCAAAAATATTAAACCACTGGAACAATTTTCCCAACTTCTCAGACTGATTTGGGAGTTCACAAGCATCCATGTTGTGATCAAGGTTTGAAGCATTGAATCAGCTCCCAGTTATTCCAGAACAAGGAGATACAAGTAGGGACATATTTAAGAAGCAGTCTGACACATAATCCAAGATTCACAAGACCAAGGCCTGCCTAATTGGAACAAAATGCAGGTCCAAGACATCCAGTTTATAAAATTTGGCCTAACGGGCAGCTTTCTTTCGATGATATGACCACATCAGAAGATTCAACAATTAAAAGAGAAACAATATTCTCATGTTTTATAAATTGTAGAATATATATTACACAAGTAACAAGTACAAGCCATCATGTTTAAAATTTCAAATACATTGAAGTTTTCTGTGAACATTTTAAGAATTTCTTTAGGCAAAGCGCATATCTTTTTTTTTTTTTTCTTTTTTATAACAAATGGCATCACTGCCTAAATCTTAAGGAAAAAGGAAGAAATATTCGATTTGGGAATCTCTATTTACTTTGATTTTGGAAGATACCAAGCCTTGGATCTAAAACCACATCAATTTTGGTGGAAATTTGTCAGGATGAAACTACTTGGTTTCAGATAACAAGGTCAAAACTGGATTTAATTGAATCCATTGAAACTGATGTAATCTTCAGCTCTGGTTGATGTCATCTTTAGCTAAGATATTTTCCCACTCGGTTCTTTAGCTAAGAGAATGTAGTTCCTTCCATAAACAAATCAATCTCGCATATTCTGACACAGTCCTCCTGCACTTGAACCTATCGTTGACAAAAACTATTCAACTTTTAGTGGTATAGCTGATATCTTTGTACTATTAGTATAATGCAGTTGTGATCAGAGATGGTGGCAGAACAATGTTCTATTTGATCACTTTTAGCTGCAGTCAAGAAGATAGTATCATTAAAAAAACTAGATAATCTCCAACTCCATCTCTATGTACATGTCATGGCCATGGTCTTCTTCTTACTGTAAATCAGAAATGTTGCTTAAAACATTTTTTCCTCTTGGCCATGCTTTTTTTGATATCTTCTTCATAGAGGGAATCACCATAGTGGTTGGGAAGTAAGTTAGAACAGATTCAAAAGCTACAATAAACTTGCTTCAGAAATAATAAGCTTGCCAGGTTGAAGAAACAACATTTCATGCAAGTGGTAATGACATGCAGTTTTCTGATTAAGGTAACACAAATTATGATGACAAATTGTTTTGTTGTCTTTCAAGATAGATGGATGTGATTTGTAATCCTTCTCTTAGAAATCTCATAAAGAACCGCTGCTAGTGGATGGACATTTTTAGAAAAGAGGAAATGCCAATAATTCAAAGGACAAGTGCTTTGTTATGGTCCCAAAAGATTGATTTTTTTTACTTTCCAATTCTTGCAAGGCCTAGTTGTGATTCTTCCTCTTTAATTTATTTTTCTCTTTATTTTTCTAATACTTCAAACACCTGGTGGTACTGAACTTTGCAGTAAGAGAAGCATGGCAGTTCCCACAGCCACAAAGCACATAAAAAAGGAAATCAATCCTACAAAAAAAAAAAAAAGTGGATGATGTAAGAGGGAGGGCAAAAAGAAGAGCCTAAGAATTTTACTCACCACAACTTTTCTCTTTTCAGAAGGTTGCAGAACGGCAAAAGTTGGAAGCCTACAAAACAAATCAGTTAATAAGATTCAGGCTTTTGATGATGAAGATGCAATTAATTATCAGGACCTATCATTACACCATCCAAATTAACCCATCCATCCATACTGATGTATCATGTTCTTTTTCTGATTGATTAGCTTTTTATTCATTTGGTTTTTATGTTACTTCTCTACCACTATCCAGGTTCTCCTAAACTGGATCAGAGCAAACAAATGGCCAGTTTCAAGCTTTCTTTCTCTGCCTTGGTCGAGAAATGCTCATTGCTCACACCATAAACCTTGGTCCTTCAACTAGATATGAAGATGGAGATGTATAATTCCCAACTGGATTTTTCACGTTCCAGTCAGATGAGATTAGAGGCCAAATAACTTTATCGAGCCTAAATCATTAATTTAAAATAATCAAGCTCAAATTAAGAATAGCATCGTACCACTTATGAAGTTCTTAAAAAAAATCTATTTATCGGATATGAGAGAGAGAGAGAGAAAGAGAGATTAAATTGAGATATTACAGTGCTGATCCAAAATCGAGGATGAAGCATAAGGTTTCATAAACAATGTTTAAGCCCAGCTTTTAGAATAATGCTGCACAGTGAGACCAAGGCAATGCAAGTTTAATTGGTGAGATCAGCCATGGAGGTGAGGATCTCTCTCTTTGAACAAAAGACAGGCCAAAACAGCAAATGAGACAACATTAAGTGTCTCCTGGGGGTCACTCACTCACTGGTTGGTCCTCTTCGTTACCCAAACACACACACACACACACACACACACACTCCCCCACTGTTTCAGTTCCTCCAATATTCATTCTTTCCCCATATCTTCTTATCCTCCCCGTGTCCCCACGCTGCTTTCCCACTCTCTTTTCTCCCATTCCCCTCTCTGAGACTAAGACAGCAACCATAAAAATCCCACCTTTACTTCTGAGACATGGGTTTTGGACCTCCTCGGCGATGTCTTTCCTCATCCTAGACCAATTCCTCTCCCGATCCTTGCACAGCCGAGCAAACATCATCGGCGAAGACGCGGCGGTGGCGACGGTAACGAGAATGTACTCGGCCGAGAGGCCTTGCGGCGTTGATTTCCACAACGGCGGATTGCCTCCGCCGCCGCAACAGCAGCCGCAGATGATTCTGGCGGAGAGCAGCGGCGAGGACCATGAGGTCAGGGCCCCCAAGAAGCGCGCGGAGACGTGGATCCAAGAGGAGACGAAGAGCCTCATTGCGCTCCGGCGGGAGATAGATGGGCTCTTCAACACCTCCAAGTCGAACAGGCATCTGTGGGAGCAGATCTCGACGAAGATGCGGGAGAAAGGGTTCGACCGGTCGCCCACCATGTGCACCGATAAGTGGAGGAACTTGCTGAAGGAGTTCAAGAAGGCGAAGCACCAAATCAAAGGGAGTGGGTCGGTGAAGATGTCGTACTACAAGGAGCTCGATGAGTTACTCAAGGAGAGGAACAAGAAGGCCGAATTCAAGAGCTCTGCGGCGTCCAAGGTTGATGCCTACCTGCTGTTTCCTGATAAAGGTGCCATTTTCTTGCCCTTTTCAGATTCAAGTGCTGGACTTAATATGTTATTAATTGTTTGCGAGATCATTTGGAATGGTGGTACTGGTGTCGATGTTTTTTTGTTCAATTCTCGAGGTGCATTGACTGATTTATTAGATGAACATAGAATATTGATCTTTGAAATTTGTCTTCTCTTCATCTTCCTAGCTCAGTGTCTTTGCAAGGTGTCTGAGCATAGCATCTTCATTTATGTAAGGGGCTGCCTTTTGTTTTTAAGGCTTGCTCATCAGTCACCCATTAGCTCTCCAGACATGAACAGCACTTGTTTTAATGCCAACCATTTTCACAACTACAAATTGTAAAAACTCATAAACATGTTAAATTTTTATCACTGTCATTCCATCTGAAGCTTGACCCAAATTCACTACATGGAACTCGAATTTTGGTCAGGGATGACTTTTTTGTTTTCTAAGTCCGACCTGTGATGATTCAAATACAAGGTTTCCACTCTGATACAATGGTTAATTTTTTATCATCATCATTCCATCTAAAAGCTTAAGCCAACAGATGAGAAGCGATGTATTAACTTATATTCTTGACAAATTGTATCATGTCTAATTCCTGAGCGATTCTATTGAAAATAGAATAAAATTTGCCTTTTTTTTTATATTTAAAGTAAGCAGCTTTCATTGACTTAGAAAATCTTGGCAAGAGGGTTGGATAAGCTACCTAATTGGCATCATTGATTGGTGAGACTTACTGTGCCTGCTATAATTTTTCCCAAGCCACTGTGTCTGGAATGAAGCTCAAAGATATCTATCAGCTGTAATTGGATAATTCTTGACATTGGTATGGTATTTGTTTATTAGATTCTTTTATCATCTCAATGGACTATGTGGCTAGTTCAATAATATATTGGTTATGTGTGTTGGCTTTTACTCATCTTCAGAATTCTTCTTCTTCATGAAGCAATCGTTGGAAAAGAAATCTCCTGTCTATTATGGTTACTTTATCAAGAAATTATCATGAGGCATTTAACCAATATTGTATAGATGGTCAGATGATTGTATATTGCTTAAATAGGATAGAATGCAACATGTAATCATTTGGAATCACTTACCTATGATTATGGCATATTTCCTCAAGATGCCAAGGTAACAGTTTCCTCAACTAAATTGAAGTCTATTCTCAATTTATGCTGCAAAGTTCACTCCTTTTTGCTCTTATTCAAACACATTTTCTTTTCTGAAAATTGATATTTTTTCGATTTCCATGACTAGCATATTAAATAGTCTTGAAATTACATTATGCTTTTTCTGTACTTATGAATAATCATCATGAATAGACATACTTCTTTACCTTATTGTTTTTTGTCCTTTTCGTTTGTCATTTCACATGTTCTTGTAGGTCTTGAAGATGCAAATATTCCATTTGGGCCTGTGGAAGGTATTAAGAAGTTATACTCCTGTGTTATTTTCTTTTGTATGGTAAGCTTTTTTTATATATTCCCTTTTCCTGTTCATCTTTGCATGTATTGACCTTTGAAATGCTTTTGTGCAAGTTATCTTTCTTTTAACAACCTCATTTTGGTATCACCTCTGTAGTTCACACATTTGTTTGTGTAGTTGTTTTCTATGTATTGTAAACTTAATTTCTGTGAGAACGTGCTGTTTAATTTCCGTGAGAACATGCTGTAGAAATTAAGGTATATGATTGACAAATTGGTTGTTTGCTTTGATGACAACCATAAAAAATTATCCTCAAGATTTTATGAGAGTTCTATTGATCCTAAAAACCTTCTTCATGCATTGAAGAGTTACAAATAATAAGGAATAATAACAATGATATAAAACTTAGGAAGTGTATTCAAGAATTTATGTTGTGCAACAGAGGATTGTATAAAATATTTAGCTTATTAAGGTCCGTAGAATGTCTTCACAGATAGCTGTGCTTTGTGATATGGGCTAACACATTAAGTATGGATGGACATTTTTTTTACACTCTGATAGAACTAGAAACTTTCTTCAGTTATACAATTTGGAGCAAGTATAATATCTTTCAGAGTTCATTGGAGCAGACTTCATTTTCTTTTGGTGCCTCATCATAAGTTTCAATTAGAATTTTTTGTTAGTGCCAAATGAACTTTGCCTGGATGACATGAATACGAAAAAACTTGTGCCAATAATAGACCAGATCTTAATTCAGATAGAAGCATCTAAACGAGGGTTATTGCAGATCCATGTTGGGGACACCAGTTGTGGTTCTTGTATAGAACACTGGATCTTGGTATCTATAAATTACTGACATCTTGAGTTTTGTTATCAGCCACTGTCTTTGCATGGAGGGATTTGAAGTTTTATGGCTGACAATTACCATCTTGGTGATACTGACAACAACATCGACTTGGCATGGTTAAGATGCATATTTCTGATCAAAGATATAATAAATAACAAGAATTTGATTAGTGGTATATAAATCTTGAGATAAACTTTAGCCTACTAAAGTGAGGTAATAATAGGACAAGTAGCCAGATCTTTGAATTCAGGTTTGTTAAAAGCTTTTGAGTTCTATTCGTATTTTTTTTATTTTTCTTCTAGCATCTTCATTTGAATTCTTATCATCAATGAATGGAGTTTTCTTGGTCATGGGCTTTATCAATAATGTTATTCCCCTATCTTTTTATCAATTATGATGATCTTCATCAGTCAACAGCTGCAATAGGCCACGGATAAGGTCAGCTACTGCAACAGTCTTGTCTGGCCAATGGTGTCCAGCAACAAAAGCAGCAGCTCAGCTCAGACCCAACTGGGAGCCTCCAACAGCAGCAGGTCCATTTAATCCTGCAGACTGGGTTGAGAAGTTTCTTTGTCTCAGCAGACTAGGACTCAAGCCTGGCAAATAACAGAACGAGAAGTCTTGATTTGCCAGTTCCCATCCAGGACTAGAAGGTTCTAGAGCCTTATCATCCTAAATTCCTAATCGAAGTGGGCGTTGAGGTGTCCTACAGACACATCAGTAAACAATCAATAAAGGAAGTTTGGCTGGCCGAGTAGAGAGGAAACAATAGTATTTTCTAGGCCTTTCTCCTTAAGCTACTTATTTATAATCAGATTGACAGAAAGCTTGCAAATAAAGACTCTCTAGTCTATTTCTTTATTATTTTACTTTATTATACCAGTAGCGAAATGGTTTTCTTCCTTTCAAGCCAGTCTTACGGAGGCTAGAGGGTGTAATTCCTAACACCAAGGATTGTCGTTTCGAGTACCAGACCCATTTTGGTGATCTATCGGATTGGTATATACTAGCATACCGACAAATGGTACATTGGTACGTATGGGTGCTTCAGAGAGGAATATAAGAGGAAGGAGGGAGGAAGGAAGAAGGAAGAAGAGGAAACGATGGAGGAGGAAGAAGAAGAAGGAAGAAGAGGAGGATAAGAGGTAGGAGTGTACCTAGAAGCAAGGTTCGCCTTATCAGTTCGTACCAGTATATTGACTGACCCGTCAGTGTGGTATGTATTGAGCATACCGACATATTGTGTGTCGATACGATGAGGCGTATCGACGACACGAAAAAACGGCCAAAAATAGCTCCAAAAATTCTTGAAAAATAAAAAATTAGATTGGGGTTTTTAAGTTAAAAATAAATATAAATTTAATATAATATTAGCAAATATAATCTAGATTAGGAAAGAATAATGATACATCTTTTTTGAGCTTTGAGGAGTAACTTTGTGGTATGTTTCATACTGTCCTTTTGTTAATATTGAATTATTTACTAAGAAATGATTTGAATTGTTAGACTATTCTTTAAACAACTTAAACTTTAAGATTCAAATGAATCAAGTAATCAATCGATGAATATACCTGGTTTTACCACCAAAAAGAACGAGAGGACTACGCGCGGTGGATCGAGGTCCTCAATTCTATGTATCTGTATATCAATTTGATATTTGTTAGACCAAATCCTAAAAGTGATCTCACAACATAGTATACTGATACATCGTATGCCATTGATGTGACAATGTGGTGATGATCATAGTCTGATCTTCATGAACCACAGGTGTCCGAGGCGGCTCCTAAGGCAAGGATGATTATGACATGTATTAGTGCGGAGCATAGAGAATGTCAGAACTTCTACTTTCACCACTGGTCTATTGCTTCGTATTATAAGATCGATCATTGTACTGCTGTTGGCCATAAGATTCTCCATAATATAACGAATGTGAATACGATGAGCTTCCCTTTGTGTCTATGTCGTGTAGACTTTATCGCATCTCTACTTAAAATGATATACTGCCTTCCCCTTCCCCTTCCCCTTCCCCTTCTCTTCTCCTTTCGTGTATAAACTGGGCCAGTATATCGTCGAACTTCATGATCTAAATCTTGGGTGGTTGTGTAAAATATTGCTCCTCTGTCCATGCACCACCCTCAAATTGCATAGACGGGACTATTGACTCCTCGATGTCATCGCCATCATCGATTGAGGCACTGTTGTCCACGTCACTGCCATGTCTCTGGACCGAGCGGGTTGTTGAATGCGATTGAGAAGGTGTCTCGTCGTCTGACTCAATTCTTTCCAATGGTGTAATTGATGGTATTGCCTTTGCCTTTGCACATTGGGCGGATGACTGTGACAGTTGGGTATCTCTAGTTCCTTTAGCAGTCGGACTTGTTTGAGAGACTGAAATAGGTTGAAAGAGGGGAGAGGAAGGGTTTAAAAACCATTTCCTATGGTTTAAACCATGGTTTCCTTACCGAGCGGTAAGGCCCGTACTGCCCAGTACGTACCAGTCCGGCAGCTGACCGGTACGCAGACCGGCCGCTACCGGGCGGTACCGCTAAAATCGGTCGTTGACGGTCGATTAAGGGAGAAATCGACCGTCGGTGGTCGATTAAGGGAGAAATCGACCGTCGGTGGTCGATTGAGGAAGAAAAGGGAAGAGGAAGAAGAAGAAGAAGAAGAAGAGGAAAAGAAGAAAGAAGAAGAAGAGGAGAAGAAGAAATATCTCGCCCGCGCTCCCTCGCTGCCCGTGAGTTGCCCGTGCACCCTCGTCGCCCTCGCGACCCGCGGGCGACTTTTCTCCCCGCACGGGGAGACGGAACGTCTCCTGCGCGGGGAGAGAGATCGAGGCGACGTCGCCCTTTATTTGAGTATTTTAATATATTTAATATTTTAATATTATATAATATTATAAAAATATTTATTATATTGGGCGGTACGCACTGTGCATACCTCCCGGTACTGGGACAGTACTGGTACCGACAAAATGTCGATACACCGGTACGGACTGGTACGTAAAACCTTGGTTTAAACAGTTAATTTGACGATTTGAAATAGAGCAATCTCAACCCTTGATTGGCAATGGTTGCAATCCATCCATTACCAACCGATACCGGTTGGTAACGATTAGATTTTGATTGTTACCAACCCGTAGATACCCCGTATCACCCGATACAGGGTTATGTAACGGTACCACCGGTATAGGGTGGTCCATATAACGATCCCTTGTGGGACTGGTACTTACTGTCCGTATCAAGTATTACACTTCAGTATGGCGAACCTTGCTTAGAAGAAGGAATTCGGTGGCAACAACGTTGGTAATGACGTTGTGAACTATCACAGACGTAGCTGGTTTTGCCTAAGTCATGCAACACCCTTACGAGGCCGTCCGCAAAGGTCAGCCTCCTCGAAACCTCTTAGGGTCCCTTAGGACCTACAAAAGAGAAAACAAGTTAGAGGAAACACTTTCCATGGGATCCACATGTAATAGCTTTAGTAAACACTTTATATAGCTAATGCAAATTACAACTATAGACTTTACAAGTTCTGAACGTTTGCACACAAAGGATAATAATCCATTACAAATCGAAGTCCCCACAAGTGTCCACATAACACGACTCGCATGTACAAGCCGAAACCGGCCACGAAAGTTAACTAAGCGAGGGTTTCCAAGCCTACTGCAAGCCCGCTACTTATTATACAAAGCATGTACAAAAACTGAAGGACATGGACAATCATGAGCTTTACGTCGAACACCTTATTTATATTTTTGTCCGTGATATTCTCCCCCACTTATTCCTTCGACGTCATCGTTGAAGTCGCTGTAGACACTGCATCTCCTCGCCTTTTGCTGAATCTTCAATCTTCTGCTTTGGCTGCAACACGCCCCTTGACTCCCAATTGCTCTCTGCCACTATTGTTGAGTAGTCAAACTCTGATCCCCCATGCTGTGCTGATCCTTGTCAATTTCTGCGGATCCTTCTAGTGAAGAAAAAGGGCTTCCTTGTTATGCGCCGGTATTGCAATAGTCTCATGTTGCTTAAACTAGATAGATGCTTTTTGGAGCTTTAACGAGCATTGCTTCGCAGACTTTGAAGTTTTTGAGGTCCTTCCTCCACAATATTCGCTCATTGATCCTTCTTCAACTTTAGTTGTCACTTCCAAGTAGGTTCGCATCACTCCCGCCGTTGATTGGTATTCTATTGGGAAATGAAGCGGACAATCTACTCTCAGTAGTACTGATCACCAACGGTGAGGATTTGATAACTATTGTCTTCCATAGGCTTTCTTTGAAGGGTCACTGAACTTGTGCAGAGCTCCTCTGCTGGATAAATAAGAGAATCGGGGGTACTAAGTTTCGCCCATTCTCTTTGAGTTGAGAAGGCAAAGGTTATTTGATTTCGCCCGCCTCCTCGAGGTATGAGAACTGGGGTACTTGGTTTCGCCCACTCTCTTAAGTTGAGAAGGCAAAGGTTATTTGATTTCGCCCGTCTCCTCGAGGTTGTACTTCATGCCTTGAGCTGGTTACTAGCATTTCGTCTACTCTTTGCTCACACTTCCGAAACACTTGAAGTGTTTGCACTCCTTGCGTTGAGTTAGCTACTGTAATTCGCCTTCCCACAGCCGTCGAACTTCTAGAATGCAAGAAGTTTTGCTCGAAAAGAGCAAAAAAAAGTTTACCCCAACTTGGAGTAAGTCTTTGATAGTTCTGGTCGCCTTTGGGATTGTACTATCTTCTCCATCACCTTTGTCGCCCACTCTTCTGAGTAGAAAATGTATAGTATCTCGTACTGCCTACTTCGTTCCTTGGTCGAGTATTCCTGCATCAACCCGAAGTTTCTCACTTTAGGCTATCTTGATGAGAAGCCCATCGATACCGGTCTTATGAAGTTCCTTGGTCTCTGCCCTTCCGCCCTATCTTGGTACTTGGAGTTTGCCTCTGCATTCTCCACCTCCTCGGCTTATTTCACGACCAATGCTCTCCCTCCATGAGAGCAAGGGATCGATGACTCCACGGAAGTCCCGCCTTTGCGGTACTATGGCGCTGCCAGCCCATGACCCTACTATCCGTTGCCTTGCATCTGCATCCCTTCACAATCGGTAGACCTGCCTCTTCGGCACAGTGGCACTTCTCTGAGTCCACCTCCTTCTAACCGACACTTTGCTTTTTGGGTAGCTAAGCCCCTTTGGACTCATCGTCGCTTCCTCGCCCCTTTCGATCACTTGCTTCAATACATCTTTGTTCTCCTAGCAGTTCTCCTTGGTCGACGGAAAGACAGACTGCAACTCTCATGTATGGCCTCCGCTATCTTGTTGCAGGGCTCGTGCAAATTCTGTTCTCCTTGGCTTCCTTGGTAGCAACGTTCGCTTTCTCGGCCTTGTCCTCTAACTTGCCGGGCTCCCTTAAGCGAATATAAGCACTGAAGTAGTCCAACTCTCCAGTCGCTTTGATCATACCTTTGTATGATCAAGTCCCCTTTATGGGACTTATTGGTACTTACAATCTGACTTCTCCCTCGGTGGTACATAGCCCACATATGCTGATGACGAAGGCTTTCATCCGATGCAAGATTCGATGCGCATACACGGAAGACCCGCTGCTGCGGTACTATAGCATTCACTCCTTAAATCCATAGCCATTCTTTCCATTATATTGTTCATCGAAGTGGAGCTCCCAGTAGCTCCTGATCATACCTCCGCATGATCGTGTCCCTCACGAGACATCTCCGCATGTGTTGTATTGCCGCGAACTATTCCATCACGATCCGCTGCACCATGTCGCCTCCTGGTGACATCTCCATTGCATTCAGATTCTTATGTGATGAACTTGGACTACGATCTCTCCATGTGTGGCCTCTGCCAGCACATCATAGGGCCTCCACCACTTCCGATTACGTTCGCTCCTTTGGCAATTCACCTTCACCCACCCATTCTCGGGTCACCCCTGGACGAAGTATCTCTGTAGGACAGTTCGTCGCCTGGTAGCTCTCGAAGTCTCCAGACTCCGCTAAAATTAGTGCACCATTGTTTGGATCCTGGGCCTCTTTCCCCCACCAGCACAATCTTCGCTGCGCACCATTTCCTTCATACAACTCGAATAGCAGCACTATGACATATTCTTCAAGAGTACCCGCCTTTGCGTCCTCTTGCCCCGTGCTAAGGCCTTCTGATTCCAACTTCGCCTCTGCAAGTTGAATCACCTTAGTTCCTCTATCAAATGCTTATCTGAGATAAGGTGCATGTGCCTCGATGCTCCCTTCGTCTTTGGCACCATGCAAAATGAGTCCGCCCCATCAGAATGAAGAACCCATGGAATGACATAATCCCACTCTTGCCTCTACAGGAGTTCATGTCCTTGATCTCTGTCCAAGGAAAACTTCGTACTTCCGCTCCATGTTTTCATCTTCTACGTCGACTCCCTTCATGCGGCTTGGATACTTCACCAAGTTCCACCCAAGTTGCTCCGCCTCTCGATTTGCATTGAGTTGATGGTGGCCCTCATGCCCACCATACCACGGGTCAGCCCTCTATTGAGTTCGATTTTCATATCGACTCTAAGTGTCCCTTCATATGATGTTGCCATGGTTGCTCCCCCACTTGATCTTGCAATGTATCCACCAATACATTACCTCATTCGAGATCATGCAACGACTTCTCGCTGCTCGCTCGATCCGTTGAGCTTTGTGGAGATACTGTCTTAAGGTACTCTTCCTCAACATATGCGGTCTGCTGCACATGATTCTCCCTCTGGAGAACCAGGATCTATCCCTCCTGGATATCTATCTTGTTGGAGCAACTCTCCTCTTTGCATTCTTCCCACTGGAAGTTTCGGAGACTTGGACTATTACATCTTGCTGAACAACTTGTGTCTTGTTCTGCCCCGCAAATGCACTTGCTAGATTGTGACTCTTTGCCAATACAGTCCCCACTGCACCCTTCAAGGTCTAGCAACGTGCTGAACCTATTGCACACTTTAGCCTCCTACGGACATATTCTTTCCATGCTGAAGAGAAAGTTCCGATGCTCCATGGCGCCGAGTTCCGATCGCCTTAGGATGGCCACGAACACTCTATCGTCCGTATACAAGCCCTTGCATGAGTACCGAATTCTTCGAGTTAGCAATTCCCCTCACCTCTGTGAGCTTTGCATAACTCTTTCAGTCGTTGAGCAACACATCCCACTTTGCACGATCTCATCTTTTACCAACCGCTTGCCTTGAGCACCATCAAGTTTGGTTGCCAACGTTGAGTCGTAGCTCGAACTCAGCCATCCCAACCTTTGTGCGCTACATATTCTTTCTAGCTTGCTTGTCCTCGTGGTGCCTCTCGCGCAAAGGGTTGGCCATTCCTCTGAATGCCAATCAAGGATGCCCGCTCCTCTGAGCGACTCCTTTCCCTATATCTCCATTTCCGTTTCTCCCAAACGATCATACGTGCTGGCTGCCCTCCACGCAGCCCAGCTAGGTCCCATACGTTTGCATGACAAGTGTTTCTGCGTATGCTTGTCCCGCTCAGATACCAAAATGTCAGGGACTTAGCTGGTTTTGCCTAAGTCGTGCGGCACCCTTGCGAGTCTGTCCGCAAAGGTCAACCTCCCCGAAACCTCCTAGG
The DNA here is from genome assembly GCA_029747655.1 of Ensete ventricosum. Taxonomy (NCBI): domain Eukaryota; kingdom Viridiplantae; phylum Streptophyta; class Magnoliopsida; order Zingiberales; family Musaceae; genus Ensete; species Ensete ventricosum. The sequence continues at coordinate 29,430,737 of JAQQAF010000002.1, forward strand.
GTCCCTTAGGACCTACAAAAGAGAAAACGGGTTAGAGGAAACACTTCCCACGGGATCCACAAGCAACAGCTTTAGCAAACACTTTATATAGCCAATGCAAATTACAACTATGGACTTTACAAGTTCTGAACGGTTGCACACAAAGGATAATGGTCCATTACAAACTAAAGTCTCCACATGACACGACTCTCATATACAAGCCGAAACCGGCCACGAAAGTTAACCAAACGAGGGCTGCCAAGCTTACTGCAAGCCCGCTACTTGCTATACAAAGCATGTACAAAAACTGAAGGACACGAACAATCATGAGCATTACGTCAAACACCTTATTTATATTTTTGTCCATGACAGAACGACAGCAATGATGACAGCAACATCATACACAAGAAGAGGTCTCATGTTTACAAGCCCTTATTTAGTTTTTTTTTTTAATGCCAAGTTGGATGGGCCTCATTGCTTTTTTTTATTTTTTATAATTTGATCGGCCTTGTAGAAATGAGGGTGGTCCATGTATCAACCCACGTTCGAACTAGTATGTACCACCCGTTTCATATCGTTTCGAGCGATACAACAGTCCTTGCCTAACACTACCTCTCTTCCCTTCTTTTTCTTTATCAATAATTTTCTGTATTTTTTTTTGTTTCTTGTTTTGCTAGTTGTTGGAAGAGAAGAAAATTGCCAAAACTTACACAAAAAACAAAAAAATTATAGAATGTTCAGAAGGAGGAGAATAAGCAGCATCTATGTCAAGCATGTAATTAAAATTGGAGATGCTGTGGTTATGAGAGAATACAGGGTCGTCTCTATCCTAATGTTTTCAAAAGACATTTGAGCGATGTGAGGCGATACTTGAGCTCCTATCAACACCTTAGGGTAAGGAGCTTCAATGAAGCGCCGCTCGGGTATGTGCCTAAGCCCAAGTGTTGGGCGCTTCAGGTGAGTGTCCGAGCCAAATCGGGTCGACTTCGAGCCAGTGATTTAAATAGGGACTCGGGCGCTTGCCTAGGCACTTGGGCAAGGCGAGGCCGGAGCGCCTTGTGTGTGGATAGGCAACGTGCTTCATTGAAGTGTCGCTTAGGCGCTTGCCCGAACCCAGATGTTGGGCGCTTCGGGCAAGCGCCCGGTTCAATTAAGCAAACTAAACCAGACTTTTAAGTCTGGTTCGGTTTAATAATGTCGTTTCTTACCTCATTCACGCCCACACGACCCCGATCCAACCCTGGCATTGCTTTTGCCGCCATTGCCGACACTTTCTGCCATTGCCTCTGCCCAGATGTAGCGGCCCGAGCTTTCCTCTATCACCGACGAATGAGTCCGATGGCCCCCTAGCTTCCTTCTACTGTTGACCTATGTGTAGTTCCTTCCACAGTCGAGGGAGAGGACCATAAGTTCCTCCGCCACCGACGGACACTCTGGAGCTATCGTTGTTGTCGTTGCTGCTGTCTGCAGCTTTGTCACTATTCGTAGCTTCTGTCGCCACTGCCGTCCGTCGTTGCTGCCACTATTATCCGCAGCCTCTGTCATTGCCGCTGCCGTTGTCTGCAGCTTCTGTCGTTGCCGCCGTTGTCCGTAGCTTCTGCCATTGCCTCCATTGCTGTCCGCAACTTCCGCCGCTGCTGTTGTCGTTCGCAATGCTATCGCAACTGTCTTAAACTAATCCTTCGCCATTGCTGCTGCCAGCTTCTCATCGTTGCCTTCTCCTCTGTTATCATCAACATTTTTTTCTCCGGTTTTAACTACTATTAATAGTAAGTAATAAGTGTATTGTTAACCGTACGTTTTTAATTTTTATCATTTTTTAAATAATTTAATTAATATTATATATTTTTATATTTTAATATTTTAGAGCGCTTCGCTTCACTCAGACGAGCGCCTAGCGCCTCAAGCGTTTTAGGACCTTGGTGCCTAGCGTTTTTTAAATCACTGCTTCGAGCCAAACCTCAATTCGGTAAGTTGGTTCAATAGAACCAACTAATGTAGGTTGTACGGGCACTTACCCTAGCAGCGACCTAGTGAAAGAAATCAGAAGCGAAAACCTGCTGCTCATCTGTCGCTTTCGTACGTGTCCTCTGCGATTGTATCTTCATTTGCCGCCTTCGTATGCTCCTGTCATCTTCGTCCTTTGGAGTCGGCAACTTCATCCACTTCATTTGCCGCTGTGGCTTCGTTTGTTCGCCTTTGCAACTTCATCTGTCGTTGGTTTCCATCTTCCCCATGTTCCTCATCGCCAGTTCTCCATCTTCTCATTTTATAGGTAATACTTTCATCGAGTAACTTGTTGCACCATAATGAGGTGGTGCACTATTACTTTGCTAGGAGTTAGAACTTAGGAATTTTAAGTTCACCACATTGTGATCATATTTATCAATCAATGTATTTTTTAAGCTTTAATATTCGAGAGCACCTCGCTTCCCTTGGGCGGGTGCCTCGGCGAATGACTAGTGCCTTGGACGTTTTGGGACCTTAGCACCTTTTAGCGCCTAGTGCTTTCAAAAACACTGCTCTAATCCCCTCAGGAAGAGAACAACATTCTTGCAATAAGGCCAGGGCTTTGAAAATTAATGTACAAGGGCTGGTGCGTTGGTTGCGAAATCTGGCTTCATTTCTGTTGATTCAAAGGGTGTCCATAGGGAGTACGCAATATGGTTGGTTAACAGTTTAGAAGTGTAGGTCTTGCTCTGACTTCCTCTAGCCAGAAGCCTTGGTTCCTAGAGGAAAAGGAATTGAATCTACAGTTGATTTTGTGTTGCAAGAGGTTCCAAAAGGGAAGTGCTCTGGAGCAGTCAAATAAGAAGTGCCTTGCAGAGTCAGCAAACAAATTGTAGACAGGGCAGCATTTTGTTTGGCTGTGAAGGATAGAACTGAAGTGGGTAGTTTATTCTAAGAAAGTCTTCAAATGAATAGTTTAACCTTAGGAGGTGTTCATATTGCCTTCCAACTGTTCCAATTTTCCACCTTAGGATTGTGGAGAGTCATAAGTGTCGCTGGCCGAAAGAGAACAAGGGGATTAGAGCTCCAAATCCATTGATTTTCATTGGGGAGTGTGACTTGATGAAATTTTTTTACTTATAACTTGGGCATATATAGTTTATGTAAGGTTGTCAAAGTGTCATTGACTTGTAAAACTGAAATTATCTAAGTCGTGAGACACCCTTGCAATATCCATATGCAAAGGGTTAGCTTAAGTGCAACCTTGCACAGGTCCCAAAGGACCTGTAAAACAGGAAAAGGTTGGTTAGTTTCAAAGACGTACATGTCCCAATCTCTCGCTAAACAACACAGCACTCAAGCAATTCAGCAAACAGTTGGAATGCAAAGAAAATACAAGGACTTTGGAAGGAAGGAAGAAAGATAGTTGTAAGTCAACAAACGGCCTCTCAACTGGGTGTTGGGGGTGTAGGCAAGTGTCTGCACTCGTTGCATACAAACTTGTGAATTCAATTAGGGGCCCAACATTACCCTAAAAACCCCATCCAACCTTGTGCCACTCAGGGGGTTCTTATGGGCTAAGATGACTGATGTTTTGCACCATACCGCAGGCTTGAGAAATCAGGCCGCAGCATGCGTAAACGAGGCAGTTTTGGCCCAGTTTTCCCCTCTTCGGCGAATGGTTGCTGTGCAGCCTTGCAAACTGCCTAGGCTTACAAAAACCAAGGAAAAACACAAAAACTAGGCAAAACACTGTGTCAAACAATTGTACAAGCAAACATAAGTGGCACGACGGTCCATTGACGAAGGTGTTCCAGGCACACGATGGTAGTCTGTGACAAAAGGTCAAGTCTGGATCAGATTTTGATTGGATAGCTTTAGGACCTACTGTAAAAATCAAAAACTGAACCCTTCAATAACTCAAAATTTTGACATTTGGACAACTTAAACCTAATGCTATTTCACTGATGTGATATGAAGGCTAATCTATATACTTTGTTGGTCATTATTTTTTTCAATCTACTCAAACTTGATAGGGTTGACCTGAAATTTTCATCAACCTTTTAAAGTATAATAGCTAGTTCACATTTTCATTTTGATAAATAATAAAGAACTACATATAACCTGGACTCAGCCTAGTTAGACTGATCTGATGTTTACTTAGTAATTCAGACCCAACTTTTTTGACTGCATAAAACCTGAACCTTATTTCGTTATAATACCATATATTAGTTTTTCTTGGATATGGATTTTGGACAAAGAGACATTCTTTATCCTGGTCTTTGCCTGCTTGGACCTGGTCCATATGGTTGAGACAAAAAAATTGGAACCCTTATGTTTGATCTCATTTTGAAAGCCGATTTTTGCTAGTAGGCATGCCAGTAGGCTACTAAGTTATGATAAATGACATTGAATCAATTTGAGTCCTTTGTATTGACTAACATGAGTTATAGTGAGAGTGATTTTTAGCTATATGTCTTGACGTCATGTGGAGCTCAAATAATTAAGTGGAGTAGTAGTTACTACACCCCAGTTAATCCCACATTGGATGATGAGAAAGGATAAGACTTGATGACTAATGGGTTAGAACTTAGAAATATACTTACTTTGTAACAATTTTAGTAAAAATTTGTCTCTCTGAAGCATCGAACTTCTTGTTCCCTAGTAGCAAGTTATACTGCCTCTCTATATGCAGCCTTTATTTTGCTGATTTCTTCCATTATGACTTAGATTCTTTTTGTCAAGAATAAAGCTGCTATTAGATGTTTTCTTGTTAGAGGTTCCTCTGGTAAAAATTATCCTCTTCATTTTCTTATCATCTGTTATAGTGGTAATCTTAGTTGTATTGCTACTTACAGGAGCTTTTGTATCGTGAGATATATATATATATATATATATATATATCCTTTTTCCAGTTTGTAACAATAGCTATATCCATGATTATCTAGCAAACGGTAGATCACCGCTCAACATGGATAGACCTCTGGAGCATCATAGACATCCACTTGCCATAACAGCTGCTGAAGCGGTTGCAGCTAGTGGTGTAAATCCTTGGAGTTGGCGAGATCCTTCTGTGACTGGTAAGGTCCTTGTATGTCTTCTACTAGAAATATTCTTATACAACTTTTTTATTTGTTTCTTCTTGAAGATCATCTGGAAAACAGAAACATTTTGGTTTGTTTGCTTCAGAACATTCATGCAACTTCTTGATGTCCTGCTAGTGATATATGCAAATATATCCGCATAAACACAAAACAGATGTAGCATGAGGTACTGCTAGTATTCCTGGTTTTGACTAGATTGTTCATTTCTACTGTCTAAGCAGATAATAATGCCTCCTATGATGGAAGGGTTATTTTGGTCAAATGGGGTGACTACTCAAGAAGGATTGGTATCGATGGCACTGCCGAGGCAATTAAGGAGGCCATCAAGTCTGCATTTGGTTTAAGAACCAAAAGGGCATTTTGGCTAGAGGATGACGAAAATGTGATTCGCAGCCTTGATAGAGATATGCCTCTAGGTTCCTACACTCTTCATCTTGATGAAGGTAATGACAATGATCAGATATCCATATCAAACTCCAATATGAACTGTACAGCTTTAGTGAGCTGGACATTTTCCAGTTAACTGTTATTTATATTGAACTTTGATGTTGAAATATCCTCTTCATCAGAAAATGTTTTAGTAAGCACTCCGCTGTTTTGTTTCCTTCTAAGTATGACATTGCCATTGCATATTTTTGATCTTTGGAAGTAATTGCATGTTCTTCAGAAATAAAGGTAAGTTGTTTTGTTTCCTTCTAGGTAATTGCATGTTTTAGTAAGGGCACCGTTATTTTGTTTCCTTCTAAGTATGACACTGTCATTGCATATTTTTTATCTTTGGAAGTACTGGCATGTTCTTCATAAATAAAGATAAATATACATGTCTTTTACAACTCGAGTTATCTGCTCTATATGAATATGAGATCAGGATAAATCTAACACAGATTTAATTGTTTGGCTAATCTTCCATGAAGCACACATACTTCAAATTTCTTGCCTTATCCTTGATGCATGTCCTATCCTTCCTCAAGGTATCTGACTTTTAAATAATTACAGATGTTTCTAGTCATGTTTAAAATTGTTATTGATACTTTGTGGTTATTTTAGAGAATTTTTCTTTTCCCATGTATGTTGATGTTTTATTATGGATGAGGTGACTCTAAGATTTTAAATATATTGTATTATGTGGTTATTATCAAGGTCCAAAGTATGATCAGCAAAATGAACATAATGCTTTTACCTTCCCTTATCATATATTCGTGTTATCTTTTCTGCATTCTTGAAGTACTATGTTACTAAAAATAAATTCTTTGGTGATGAATATTGATAGGTAAGCTAGTTAAAACTTAGTACTTTAAGTGAATGTCAAACATTGTCATGTATATTATTGTTTATTTAGATTATTATTTAATAGATATCTGTGCTGTACCTTATCCCATTTTTTAAGGATTTAACATACTAGTATATCTGTCTCTTAGATCCAAAAGTTCCTCCGTCACTGTTGCCCTCTCCTTCCCCACTTTCCATTATTGGTGATTCTTTTCTCCCCCTCTAACTATTGTTAACAATAGTTAATATCGTATTTTTATTCATATAATCATATTTATCAATTGTATTATATATTTTTATATTTTAATATTTCAAAGCTTCTGCTTGGGCTAGCGCCTAGCACCTCAGACATTTTGAGACCTTGGCACCTTTAGGGGCCTAGCGTTTTTTAAATCACTTGTTGCAAGTCCCAATCTTCTCTCTTCTTATTTTGGTTTTTCTTTAATTCTTCTCTTCTTTGTTCAACGTGTATTTCCACCACTCAATTGAGCAAAGCATATTTTATCCATCTGTGACAGTATCAAATGCTGAATATGTAGGAATATAGTGAAATTGAAACAAAGTGTCCAAGTGGCTGAGGTTTAATATGGTCTAGAAAAAAAAGAATTCAGAGCTTTGCCCTGTGCCTTGCAAGATACAGTCTAGGGTCATATTGGTACTGGTCCTTGCCCCCCATCTGGTGCAACAATGGTGTTGGTGAGTGCTGATGGCACAACAGGGTGAACAAAGTGGCCACAGAAGGCAGATAAAACAAAATAATATTTGTTTCTTAATTGTAAGAATGCAAGAAAAATAAGGAAGGACATGGAAATAACATTACTTCAACAGGTTTTCAATGGGTGTGAGGATGATTGGTGCTTGATGGAGAAAGTTGAATCTAATTATTGGAGACTAGATGTAAAACTGTCATAAAAACAAGCGAAGAGGTGCTTCTGGCTGTCTGAAGCAATAGGATGAGGGTTGCCAAGAAAAGGAGAGCTGGTTGCCAGTGATCAATGTTTTGGTGGATATGGTTTAAAACCTGATAACCTGATATCAGTTGATATTTAAAACCTTAGATGCAAATGGTACTAATTATCTACAACTTAATGATTCAGCAATTGGTAAACCAGAGAAATTCAAAGTTATACTAGATCAAGACATGGAAGAACATGTTGAAGAAACTGAAGTTTGCAAAAGAAAACATATGAGGGCACAGTCTCCATTATTTTATGATCTGGTAAATGGGATATCTAGAGGTAGCTGATTAAATCTCTTGCAATGCGTGATAGGACTTACCATCAATGCATTTTCACAGAGAATACATGTAATATCCCTCATTTCTGAAATATTTTAAATGATACATTTTAAATTTGTTTATAAGGACCTATTTGTAAATATGAGAATTGATTAATAATTTTTTTGATTAAATAATATCATATTGAAAGCTTATTGTTAGAGACCTAAATGTAAAACTTAGAAGTTTAATATAAATTGTGGAAGATTCGTATTAAGTTATAAAAAAAAGAGAAAAGAGAAAGAACATGTGTCACTAGCTAGTTTAAAGATGGTGCCACTTATGCATGTTGCATAGGTGACACCTAAGCATCTTTCATGCATGCTTGCCACCTAGCAACTCTTGTGTTAGCCAAACTTAAGTAATTGAAGGAGAAAATAAATGAAAACTTTCCAAATAATGGGTAGACTTATTGCAACATACATTTGAGAAGGGAAGAGGAATTGAAGGAGTTTTACATTTGTTTGAGGATTTGGTTCAATTCCTTTACTGTTGGCAATCAATTCTTCAAAGGCGAGTGTTCTAACCCCATCCTACAGAATCTAATCCTTAATTTCATCTCAGTTTGATATGATTTTGAAAGATTTGTGGCTTAAAATATGATATCTTTCCCGTTCAGCTGTAAATCTATGAATCTGGAAATTTTGAGATTTTGACCATTTTGCATTATTTTTGCCATAACTTTCTGTACTGAACTCTGATTTAGGTAAAACATATTTTATCTAAAAATAGACTTATAAACATTTCTTTTGATACCAAAACTGAAAATTTTAGAGTTCATATGTCTATCTAAACTCTTGTTTCAATTGACTCTGAAGAATCTGTAAAATAGACTTTGTAATCTCTGACCTCTTGATACTAAATTTCTTGTAACTTTCTGTTGAAAAATCCAATTATGGCAAAATCTATTTTATTAGAAAATAGATTCATAGATCTTTCTGTTAATACCTGGACTGAAAGATTTGGAGTCCAAATAGACTAACCAGATTTTTGTGTCTATTGACCCTATGAATTTTACAAAACATGGACTGTAATTTTTAACCTTTTGATACTAAATTGCTTATAACTTTATGTTGGGAACTTTGATTTGGGCAAAACTTATTTTGTTGGAAACTAGACACCTAAATATTTATTTGGATACCTAGATTGAAAGATTTGGAACACAAATACTTACCCAGTCTCCTATTGAATTTGATCCTATATATTCTGCAAAACAGAGATTTTATTCACTAACCTTTGGTTACTAAATCATTTGTAACTCTTTGTTAGAAACTTCAATTTGTATGAAATTTATTTTATCTAAAATATATTGATTTAGATTTTCAATGACACCTTTCTTAAGTAATTTGGTGCATAATTGGTTACCTAAATAATTCATGCAATGTGTATCTCAAATTCAGTCAGAATTGAGCTTTTAGCGATTTTACCTACTCTTGTTTCCTCCCTTTGGAAATGGATTTCAGCTAAAGTCCTTTCTTCAATTGAGCCTTATATTATTGCTTTGAATTCTTGTATGCTCGTCTTTAAATTATTTGCATACTTGAATCTGTTATGAAAAGTTTATATTGCATCGTATTGTTTCGTATTGGCACATGTACATTTTGTTGTTCCGAATGTACTTCTGATACGTGCTATGTTACTTCACAATGTCCTTTTTGTACTCTGGTGTTTGTTGAATAATGTGAATTTATCCGAAATGGTAAAGGGAGTTATGCTTAGAGCCCGCGATGCTCTGCCGACCCCGTATGACTTCACCCAGACATGGGTGGATGTAGCTCCCAGACGTAGGAGACTTCTGTCTGATAGTCATCCAGAAATGGATGAATTATATTCTGTTTGATCCCACTTTAACATCTATGTTTTCTGATATGACATCCAAAGCAATGCTTATGAGTTTGTTTATGTGCTTTGGATAAGAATGAAATGAATGGGACATCAGATATGACATTTGAGCTTCTGTTTCTTATTTGTTTATTCATTTGATTAGCTCTGAGATAATTCATACATTATTAATATGTTTCGAAATATGTTTATGTCTTTGATATGCTCCGAAATGTTTCATATGCCGTTGATATGTTCCAAAACATTTCATACGTCATTGATATGCTCCGAAATGTTTCATATGTCATTGATATGTTCCAAAACATTTCATATACCAATGATATGCTCTGAAATATTTCATATACCTTTGTTATGCTACGAAACATGTTTTCGCCTTTGATACGCTCTGAATTATTTCATATACCTTTGATATGCTCCGAAACATGTTTATGCCTTTGATATGTTCCGAAATATTTCATATATCATTGATATACTCTGAAACATGCTTACGCCTTTGATATGTTTCGAAATATTTCATATATCATTGACATACTCTAAAACATGTTTACACCTTTGATATATTTTGAAATATTTCATATATCATTGACATACTCTGAAACACGTTTACGCCTTTGATATGCTTTGAAATATTTAATATGTCATAGATATGCTCTGAAATATTTCACATTCCGTTGATATGCTCCGAGTTGTTTCATGCGACAATTATATGTTCCAAGATATTTCACACTAATGATATTCTCCAACTACTCTTCTTCTACTATTATGATTAAGGTATGTTTCGATGAAATGATTTATAATTCTGTATCTAATGAGATGTTATCTATGGATTCTTATACCCTTACCTTTCTATTTGATATTAAGTTTGTTTTGAAACCTATCTTTCTTTGTCTTGGATATGTTAGTCGTTTCCTGAACTTTATATGCTCACTCCGTTGCTATATAAATTTTTCAGGTTAACTTGTCACTCATGGAAAAAGTTAGAATTGGGCTAAGACAGAGTAAAACTAAAAGATTTTGGGCGAATCTTTATTGGTTGATATTGTTTGTTGTATAGTATACTTTGCGTCTAATGAAATGTTGATGGTAAATCTAAATTTATGTGTCTTGTAAATGTTTAAATGACCTCTCATGTTTAGGATCTTGGAACGTCAAGTTAAATTTGTATAATGATATGAACTTATGGTAAGTATTGGTTTTATGATTATATATATTTTCGCACTTGTGGATTGATGATGTGAATATGGTTTAGTTGAGTTGGCTTGGATTTTTATGAATCATCAAGTGATGTGGTGTATGATTATAAACTGCACAGGTTTTATACATGTGCATTTTGAAGTTTGAATGTTTCTTAGTGTCCTTAAATGTTAGTTTGGATCTTGGGTTCAGATTGTTGATGAATTACAATCTTATTGATTTATGATAGGTTTCACACTTCTCGAATGTGATAATTCGGGGGGCGAGACAATACAACAAAGGAAGCCATAATATCTCAGCAGAATTACCTAGAGATGGCTACATCCTTGGATATTTTCTTGTAATTGAGATCCATGTAGGGCAATATCATACAAGTATCTTTTATTATTTACTAGTAAAAATTTCAGAGGTCTCTACCTCTCCACCATTGATCCTTGTTAAGGAATTTATTACAAGTTTGTTATGGCAAGTAAAGCATGTTATAGAAATTTGTGCTTCTAACATCCATTGCAACCTACCTGGTTCTAGGGAGTCCTAGCACAAACCCATGTATCAGCACTGAAAAGTTCCATTATAGTGTCAGTTCAAAACTAGCAAATTATGCCTATGTCGCGGCTGCATGATGAGTTTATAGAGCATGGTAAGGGACCAACCTGTTTTGAGGCACATATAGAGTTATATGCCACTCAGGGTTCTAGGGTGTTGATATTTTTTTGCTTTTTGCTTTACACATTATAGTCTATGTGGCATGTGAATATGATCCAAAATGGGCCAGTGTTATCAATGTTGTGACTGCAACAAATTTTTGAAGTGTCACAAGACAAACCCATTATCTGGGACGTCATTCATTCCCTATACCTTCCTATCACGGACTTAGTTGAAATTGTCAAAGTTATGAGGTACCCTTGCATCATCCGTCCACAAAGGATCAGCCTAGATGCAACCTCGCTTAGGTCCCAAAGGACCTGTAGAAGAGCAATTTGATTATTTAAAAAAATAAGCGATAGATAAGTCCAACGTCTTGCAAAGAGGGCAGCTTTTATAAGCAATTCAGCAAATACTTAGTGTTTAAGAGAGAAAAGAGAGGAAGGGAAAATATAGACTTAAGAAGGCAAATGAATAATCGCAAGTCCACAAACGATTACTCATCGGGTGTCGGGCCCGTTGACAAGTTCCCATAGGCTTTACTTGCGAATTTTTTAATCTAATCAATATCCAACACTGCCTCAAACCCTCATCTAGCCCTGTGCCACCCGGGTGATTTTAGGGTTCTAAGATGGATAACCTTTCGCACCGTATTGTAGCTTGCAGAAAACAAGTTATGACACGTGAAAACTCGACCATTTTGGGGTAGTTTTGCCTATTCTGGTGAGTAGTGCACTGCAACTCTGCAAATTGTTCCTTCTTATAGTTTTTAAGTAAAAACACAAAAATAAGGTAAAATATACTGCCAAATGAATGTACAAGCAAACAAAAGCGACAAATGGTCTGTTGATGAATGCGTTAAAAGTGCACGATGGCTATTCGTGATATTCTCCTCCACTTAAACTGTCGACGCTCTCATCGACGCTTGTTGGTAAGCTTTGATGACTGCTTCTTCATGTCACAAGAATCGCCCTAAGAACTATGCATCTCGATCACTAAGCAATGTAGGGTTGCAGTAACTTGGTCGTATTCTTCACCACATTATCATAAACTTGGTTGCCTCCTCCGCTGAGTAGTGTAGGGTGCAACGATAAATGTTGCATACTTTGAGAACTGATAGATCGCCACAAGTATCGATCCAAGTCCCCCTACGATCAGCAAGCCTGATATGAAGTCCATTAAAATGCTCTCCAATAGCCTTTTTCGTACAGGTAATGGCTCCAAAAGACCCATTGGCGTCTGCTACACTCGTAGATTGTGGACCCCGTCTATCATCTCCTTCTCGTGCACTAGATATCGTTGCTCGATCTTATTGAGCTTGCGATTCCCGTAGGCCACTTATATAAGTACTCCAATAGCGAAGTTTAAAGCATCTGTGTGGACTTCGAAAGGCTTCCTATAGTAAAGTCATTTTGAGCATTAATTCTTCTAACACAATAGTCTTTAGGTCTTGGCATGTCATTTCACATTTGTTTGACAATTGCCAAGGCTCCTCCTTCAACAATTCCATTAGTGGAGTTGTGTGCTTCAAGTATCCGGATATGAAGTGTTGATAATAATTGATGAAATCAAGGAAGGATCTCAGCTTCAGTATCTTTCTTTGGTGTTCGCCACTTTGTCATAGCCAGCACCTTCGATTCGTCCATCTGAATTGATCCCCCATCAACTTGGTGTCCCATGAATAAAATCTTCGTCTGAGTGAAGTAGCACTTTCCCTTTTCATGAATAGAGTATTCTTCCTGAGAATGTCGTTTCCTATCTTGTTTGTTCTAGAAGAGAACTAGAACTCTAAATGGTGCTTTGGAATTGTAGATAAGGCTATTGCTTAACTGTTCATCAAATTGCTTCAAGGCTTCATTCCTGGCTTCAACTCGATGAGATGATCCACGCCTCTCTATGAAGGTAAAGTTTTCGGCAACTCGGGTAGCATAACATCTACGAACTTTAAAACGTTCGTCACAATAATAGGTTCTCGAGCAGCCTCTATATCAAGGGGCTCCAGCTTCACTGTAGCTACGATAGTTAATTTACCTTTTCACACCCCTTCAATTGTAATGTTGATAGTTGTTGCGGGTCCTTAGTTCCTCGAGCAATTGGAACCACATAGGGGTCGTCACCTCCCATCAGACATATGGAGTTTAGAAATGACATTAGCACCATCTTGGCCACATTGTCACGGATTTAGCTGAATTTGCCTAAGCCGTGCGGCACCCTAGCGGCACTCGAAGACTTAGCTGAAATTGCCTAAGTTGTGAAGCAAGCTTGTCTACTGTTTCGGACTTAGCTGGGATTGCCTAAGTCATAAAACGCTCAAAGCATTATCTGTCCGCAAAGGGTCAGCCCTCTTGCAACCTCGTGCGGTCCCGTAGGACCTACAAAGAAGAAGTTGATTAGCTTAGAAACGAGCGACGGACAAGTCCCGACGTCTCGCAAAGCGGGAAGCTATACAAGCAATTCGTCGAACACCTTGAGTGCAGCAGAGAACAGAGAGAAAGAGAGCGAAACAGGACTTTAGAGAGTTGTAAGAACGGTCGCAAGTCCACAAATGACGGTTCCCAAGGTATCGGACGCAAGACAAGTTCAATTGTTGATGAAAGCCTACGCCCGACATATACCTAGAACCCTATCCAGCCCGGTGCCACCCGGGGGGTTCCAAGGTGCTGAAATGGCTGACATTTCGCACCGCTCAAAATGGTCGCCGCAGCACATGAAAAAGACCCAAAAACGGGGCTGTTTTGGCTCTGCACAGCGAGCGATCGTTCTGTAGCCTTCTACACTACTTTCGCTCACATTTCTTAGGTAAAAACACAAACTCAAGGCAAAACAAGCTGCCAAACATATGTACAAACAAGAAAAAGCGATGAACAGTTCACGGGGCGAAGATGTTGCGGTTGAGCAACGACCGTTTGTGACATTCTCCCCCACTTAAACTGTCGACGCCCTCGTCGACGCTTGTTGGTAGGTTTTGACGCGTGCTTCTTCATGTCATAGGGCGTCTTCTGGCTCCCAACTGGCTTCTGTTCGAGGAAGCTTTTGCCACTTCACCAAGTACTCAAGTTGCTCGCATGGAAGACGCTATGAATTCTAAACTATGCTGGCAGTTGCAACTTGTATGAAACATTGCCTACCCTGCTGATGATTGGAAAAGGCCCTTCATACTTGCATACCAATCCTTTGTGCACTTTGTGCCTAAAGAACTGGAGTGATGCTGGTTGGAGCTTCACCAACACCATGTCACCAACTTTAAACTCTTGTGGTCGCCTTCCCAAGTCTGCCTACTTCATCTTTTTGGCCGTCTTCTCCAAGTAAGCCCGCGCAATATCTACATTGCGATGCCATTCCTTTGCGAAGTGATATGTTGATGGGCTACTCCCTGTATAACCAATAACCAGGGTGTGAGGAGTTGATGGTTGTTGTCCCGTAATAATCTCAAAGGGGCTCTTGTTGGATGCAGAGCTCCGCTGCAAGTTGTAGGAGAATTGGGCTATATCCAATAGCTTCACCCAATCTCGTTGGTTGGCACTCACATAGTGCCGGAGATATTGCTCCAAGAGCGAGATGAACAAGGTGTTCTCCCTGAGAACTTTGAAAATTGTTCGAAGGTGCTTAACATGCTCCTTGAGTGTTTGGCTATAAACGACGATATCGTCTAAGTAGACGACCACAAACTTGTCCGCATACTCCTTGAACAGTTGGTTCATTAGAGTGCAGAATGTGGCCGGAGCATTTGGTTAAGCCGAAAGGCATCACCAAGAACTCGAATTCTCCATACCTGGTCATACAGGTAGTCTTCGCCTCATCACCTTCTGCAATGCGCACCTGCCAATACCCCGACCGAAGGTCGAGTTTGGAGTACTTTGCCTTGCCAGTTGCCTTGCCAATGAAAGAGGACTGGAGCTCCGAAAGGTGCTTTTGAACTGCGGATGAGACCATCGCTTAGCAGTTCATTCAACTGCTTCCTCAGTTCCACTAACTCTGGAGGGGCCATGCGGTATGGTGGTCTCGCTGGAGGCTTAACTCCCGGCTCCAGCTCAATCTGATGATCCACACCTTTGTGTGGTGGTAGAGTTCTCGGCAACTCCGTTGGCATCACATCTGAGAACTCCTTCAGGATGTTCGCCACAGCAGTAGGTTCCTGAATGCCTCCCGTCAAGTGTCTCTAGCTTCATAGCAGCTACAAAGGTTGATCCACCTTTTCGTACCCTTTTCTTCAATTGTAAAGTCGATATTTGTTGTAGATCCTTGGTTCCTCCTCGAGAAACTGGAACCACGCAGGGATCGTCGCCTCCCATTAGACATAGGAAGTTCAAGAACGGCATTGGCACCAACTTCGTCACGTGCATAAACTCCATTCCGAGAATCACTTGGAAGTCGTCCAATGGCACCGCCATCAAGTTTGTGCTCCCGCTCCATGTTCCGATCTTGATGGGGACCCCCTTTGCTCGTCCGGAGATCCGCTTGGCCTCCGAGTTCACAACCTTCATACGACTTGGGCTCTTCTCCAAGATCAGTCGCAGTCGCTTTGCCTTTGTGTTCTACCCCACTTGACCCAGCAACGCATTCAACAAACGCATTGCTCCCATTCTGGGTCTTCGCGACGCCTCACTGTCGCTACTGGATTCAGAACTGCTCGAACTAAGGGCGATAGCTTTACCCTTGTCTGACTTGCGGGGCTGAATCGATGCAGTCAAAGCATTGAGTGCCTGTTTTTGCGGGCACTCCCTCACCATGTGCGGTCCTCCGCACAAGAAGCATCCACCAGACTTTGCGACTCTACCTTTTGAGCTTGGTCCCTTGTGGAAATTCTTCTTCTTTTGTTTACCCCCAGACTCCTTCACTCGAGAGTATTTAGCTGGGCGATTTCCCGAAGATTGTTTCTTCTTTCTCGAATCCTCCGAAGAAACAAAGTCAGTTAGCCTTTCCGCGGCTGCAATTGCCCCGACTACGTCGGTGACATTCCTCCGATGTAGTTCTTGTTGTGTCCATAGCTTCAAGGCATCGAGGAAGCTGAATAGCTTGTCTTTTTCAGACATGTCCTGTATATCCAGCATCAATGCTGAAAATTGTTTCACATAGTCTCGGATTATTGTACTTTGGTGGAGTTGTCTCAGTTTCCTTCTTGCGACAAACTCTGTGTTCTCGGGCAAGAACTGAGTTCTCAACTCTCGCTTCAAATCTACCCTTATATCCACTCGACATCGGCCTTGCTGTATCTCTTCCCAACGGGTTCGCCACCAAAGTTTTGCATCCCCGTTCAGATACATTATTGCTATAGCAACTTTGGTCTCTTCAGAATCGAGCCTTGTAGCACGAAAATATTGTTCCATGTCAAACAAGAAATTTTCAAGCTCTTTGGCATCCCTAGCACCCCCGTAACAATGCGGTCCGGTGCCCCGAAGTTTTGTGGTGGCGTAGCGCGGGTATTGTTCCCTCCCGCATCAAGAGTCCTTGTTAACACCATTACCTTAGCCGTGAGTTCCACCACAACTTCGTGTAGATGTCGTACGAAATCTTTGGTGTCCTCTGTCAATTGATCAATCAGGGATTCAACTTTCTCGATCCGAGATTCAGCTTTTTCTAGCAAGCTCTCTACCCCAAGGAGCCTTCGTTGGCCTTGGTAGAGTTCCTCCAAGCTCGCTTCAAGAACATCAAGGCGGGTTTCCGCCGTTGTAAGTCTCTCCTTGTGGCTCTTTTTCCCGGTTGGCGCTCCAGATGGCGCCTCCTCCACTCGTGGAGAATACCCAACTTCACGCTCGTCTTGTTCATTGCCGCGCTCCTCATGAGCGGCTCCAACAGTTTGCGAGCGAGTTTGCACTTGCAGCCCACCTGCGGCTGCTTGGAGCAAGGGTCCAGCTTGCCCCATCTTGCTCGATTCACCATGATGTTTCACCATGGCGAGATTGCGAATCTTCTTCGTTGTTCGTTTGAATTGCTTGCCGGCTCTGATACCACACTGTCACGGACTTAGTTGAATTTGCCTAAGTCGTGCGGCACCCTAGCGGCACTGTCGAAGACCTAGCTGAAATTGCCTAAGTCGTGAAGCAACCTTGCCTACTGTTCCGGACTTAGCTGGGATTGCCCAAGTCATGAAACACCCAAAGCGTTATCTGTCCGCAAAGGGTCAGCCCTCTTGCAACCTCGTGCGGTCCCGTAGGACCTGCAAAGAAGAAGTTGATTAGCTTAGAAACGAGCGACGGACAAGTCCCGACGTCTTGCAAAATGGGAAGCTATACAAGCAATTCGTCGAACACCTTGAGTGCAGCAGAGAAAAAAGAGAAAGAGAGTAAAACAGGACTTTAGAGAGTTGTAAGAACGGTGCAAGTTCACAAACGACGGTTCCCAAGGTATCGGACGCAAGACAAGTTCAACTGTTGATAAAAGCCTACGCCCGACATATACCCGGAACCCCATCCAGCCCGGTGCCACCCGGGGGGTTCCAAGGTGCTGAAATGGCTGACATTTCGCACCACTCAGAATGGTCGCTGCAGCACACGAAAAAGACCAAAAAACGGGGCTGTTTTGGCTCTGCGCAGCGAGCGATCGTTCTGTAGCCTTCTACACTACTTTCGCTCATATTTCTTAGGTAAAAACACATAAACTCAAGGCAAAACAAGCTGCCCAACATATGTACAAACAAAAAGCGATGAACGGTTCGCGGGGCGAAGATGTTGCGGTTGAGCGACGACCGTTCGTGACAACATGCAAGAACTCCATTTTGTTGTTGCTTGAAAGTTGTCCAACGACACCTTTATCATGTTGATGCTTTTGCCGCACATCCCAATTTTGATAAGGACCCCTTTTGCCTAACCCAAGGATCTACTTTGCCTTTGAGTTCACAGCCTTCATTTGACTTGAGCTCTTCTTTAGATTCAATCCTAGTCGTCTTGCTTCACGGTCAATGATGAAATTATGGGTACTACTTGTGTCCACCATTACACGAGTTGTTCGGCCATTGAGCTTGATGTCCATATACATCAGCTCACTGCTCCTTGCCTTATCAGTGATTTAAAAAAGTGCTAGGCGCCAAGGTCCTAAAACGCCTGAGGCGCTAGGTGCTCTCCCGAGCGAATCGATACGCTCTAAAATATTAAAATATAAAAAATATATAATATTATTAATCTAATAAATAAAGATTATTTTATATAGTAATTAATAATCTATTGTTAATAATATATTATTTACTGTTAAACGCAATTAGAAGGGAAGAGTATAACTATTAAAAGGGATAAAAATAATCACCTAGTGAAACCGGTAGTGAGAAGTTAGGACTCATAAGAGAAGCAGTGAACAATGGTCGCGACAGCGGACAACAGCAGCAGCAGTGGAGTCGAGGACAGTAGGAGGCAGCCGACAGTAGCAGCACAGATAGTGGACAGTAGCAGAAGCTAAGGAGACTTGATTGGCGATAGAGGAAGACTTAGAGGCAACAGGAGAAATCGTCGACGATGGAGGTAGAGTGAGAAATCATCAGTGACGAATTTAGAGAAAGAAATCATTGGCGGCAAAGGCTTCTCAAACATGTCTTGTATGTTTAATGTTAATGTTGAAAACCGCTTCACATAATCTCGGAGGGAAGTGCTATTACAGAGTTGTCTCAGTTTCCTTCGTGCCACAAACTCAGTGTTCTTAGGTAAGGATTAAGTTCTTAACTCCCCTTCAAGTCCTCTCATGTGTCCACTCGACATCGTCATTGTTGGATTTCTTCATCGCGTCCGCTATAAGAGTCTTGCATCCCCATTCATATATATGGTTGTTATCGAAACTCTGGTTAAACAAAAAGTTCTCGAGTTCTTTGGGGAACTGTTGACTGTCAGAGTATTCTGGGAACTGTTGAAAGGTTCTGGAATGTGGTTAGCAGACATGATTTGCACATTTTCCACTGATATAGGAAGCTGATAAGATATGGTAGAGGTTTTCCTTCTTTTTATTTATTATGGCTATATATATTGAGATGGTGGAACCCAAGCCTCAAACCATTTTTCTTCTTTTGTATTATAAATGGTATAAACCATGTCTACATGTACAAAGTTCCTTGATAAGCAGGGCCTACAAGCATCTTAACTTATGATAAGATCCTGTCTCTCCTGCATCTCAAGTGCAACAGTCATCCCTTGCCTTCCATCATCTTAACATCCTTTTATTGTCACTTTTAGCACCATCAGGATCTTATTTATCTGAAATCAGAACTGTCAAACTCTTCATCTAGTAACCTAGCCCAGTTATTATTTGCATTAACAACCATGATCTTCTTATCATGAATAATGAAAATCACATATGATTACTTCTTCATAGTGTAAACTCAAGGTTGTTATTGAATTATGGGTGGAAATGGTTGATGCTTAAGAAGTCAACATTGTCAACTTGTGATAGGTCATGGTTCAAGGCCCAAGAGAGTGAAATACTGCACACTCTGAATGAGTACTATTTCTAATACAGCATTGAAAAAAGTTCGTACGAGCAACTTTTCACGAAAAAATGTGATGGTCATAAACTTTGCGCAAAGTCGAGTTTCGATTGGTTTTTCGCGCACCATCTCGGAATTTCAAAATACTGGCTATTCCTAACGTATTAGCCCATGGGAAGTCGTACAAGCACGATTTCGTGAAAAAACGCGACGATCATAAACTTTGCGAAAAGTCACGCGCAAAGATAAATTGCGATCGGTTTTTCGCACACCATCACGGAATTTCAAAATACTAGCCATTCCCAACGTATTAGCCCATGGGAAGTCGTACGAGCACGGTTTCACGAAAAAACGTGACGGTCATAAACTTGTGGTCATTTGTGTTGATAGTAAAGCTAACAAAGTAATAACAAAGCTGTAATATCCCAACTATTTGGGGTTGACCATATGAATATGAGATCTGTGAAAAGTCATATGAGAGTAATGCACTAAACTTCAAAAATACAAGGGACTGATTGTTGCTACCTAATTATTCACCGAAATTGATATTAGGGTCTTTTCCAATAAATAATTTCTTGTTCATGAGTTTGAATTATCTTACTCACTACATGTTTTATAACTTTGATATGATTCATTATATCTACAATGTTACAGAGTTCATGACTGAGTGTTGAGTGCATGCACTGGTCAATGCACAGAGCATTTTCTAAATAATGTAGAAAAATATTGTTTACTTTCGATGGATGATTTTTTTTTTCCCTCAATTCTTAGTTTCTTCCACTTTGTTAAAATTCTTCATTCCTGTTTTCTCATTCAAACTCTTTAACATTTGATCTGCTGTTTCTATTACACATCTTTCAAGGTTTAGACTGATTCATTTTATTTTCTCAGGGATGACTATCAAAGTTTGCATCTATGATGACACTGACCGCATTGCACTTCAGACTGAAGAAAAGACGCTCTACACTGGAGATGACTTACGTGATTTCCTCTCCCACCGTGGTTGGGCTGGCCTCAGGGAGTTGAGCAGCTTTAAAAATGTCGTTACGCTGGATGATCTTCGTCCAGGTGCTATATACCAGGGCATGAAAATGCTCAGTGATTAGCAATCACTCATACATGAATATTTGAAGTACCAGAAACCCTAGCTATGGGAGTTTTTTTTTATTTTTATCCTACAGTGTTCTGATGATATATCAAACATAGTCCAACTGAGAATTGTTAGCAAGTATTAGGAACATCATGGTGTGGTAACAGTGCAAGCAGAACTGGATAATTTCTTCTATAGCCAGCAGTTTAATGCACCCCTAAGTTGTGGTGGCATTGCCCTGTGACGCCTGCAGATAACCTACACAAATGACAAAGTTTCAGATAATTAGGCTACTGTATGTATGCAGTATTTGATGTGAAAGGTCAAAAATTTTCTGTTTATGGAGGAAGCTCATATATATCCAATATGTTTGTATATATTTGTCTTACTATGTTTGAAAGAGTTGACATGCTGTTGATATTAGATATCAAGATTTTGCACAATCCAAACTTTTCATCTTTCTTCTGACTACATCTGACTTTTCTGCATATGATGATTTATTTGATCATTGTCAAATTCATAACTTCGAAAAGCATTTTTCTAACATTTAATTCAAGAGTATTATTCCATCTTCACACACCAGATCTTTTCTGGGTTGTATAATTTAAAAAAATATAGCATTCCTTTTTTTTATAGCATGTGCATATCCAAATTTGAGTTCAGTATGCATGATGAAACTAACTTCAGCACAATGCTCATAACTCCCATTCTAATAATGAATGAGTAGTTCACATGAGAGAATATGTCCTCAGAACACACAACTTCATGATTTCATAACGAATGAAGTCCATTACTCATCCCGGTCGTCTTTCTTATGTATCTGCATCAAGTCATGTTTACATAGAACGGAAATAACTTCATGATTAGAGAAGCTCCTTATGATAGTTAAAAGATATTATTTTTTAATGATCTCATAGGGTCTTTATTTATATTAGTTCTATGTCTTGAAAACTAGTTAACTAGTAAGTAACGTGAGATGATTGAAAGAAGCACAAAAATAAAATTAATAAGTGGGCAAAGTTAGGCTCTTTGAAAATAGTCTTCCCATGATATCTTCGAGTGGATCTTCGTACCTACTTGTAGATCGTCATCGAGTTCTACAATTATATATTATACTCCATCAAGTATGAGTATATTTTTAAAGATTTAAGTCTACAAAGTAGTTTTTTATTATTATCAAGTTTATTAAACTTTTTTTCTTGGAATTGATTTCGTTAATTCTTTCATAAAAATATTTTTCTATTTATTTGACATTAGTTCATTCTCGAATATATGTATAGATATAATAGATTCTCATTTGGAAAATTTCATACAAGTTTAAGTTCTTTGAGATCCCTCAATCATCTAGTAAATCAATCATATAAGTATTATTATTTTCTTTAAGTTCTTATAGGGATCATACTTCTTCGACTTCAATTTGTTGTAAGTGCTTATGGGAATCAATTTGTTGTTATAGACAAACTCAATATGTGCGAGTGCGAAATCAAGTTGTCATGGTTTGTCACCACAAATATAATGAATCAATTTTCCTATAGTCATACATATTAGTTACCTTCTTCATCTGACTATCAGTTTGTGGCTGAGCTGTGCTACTAAACTTCAAACTTATGTCAAATTTTTTCCATAAGATCAGCCAAAAATAAGATAGAAATTTAGAATTACTATCAGAAGTAAGTTATTGATTTTGGTACCCCCATGTAGGTACATGACTTCTTTAAAAAAAAAGCCTAGTAATAATATGTACCACATCTGAAGTCTTCCGACATGGTATTTTTTGAGCCATTTTTGAGCCATTATGGAGAACCACATCTGAAGTCTTGGCAATCTCAATACAATATCTATGGATAAATCCTCCCAAATGCCTTTTAGAACAGTTAATGACATATATAAACCAGTGTTCTACAACTGGCCTTTTATTGTTTGACAAGTTAAATATTTTCTTACAAACTTGCCAATATCCCTTTTTAATTACGGCCTTTTATTATTTTGTCTCACTTGAAATGTCTATTTGTCCTCCTTGTAAATCTAGAATAATCTTTTCTCATAAAAAATATTCATAGAATAAATAGCTTGTTACCTTTCAAAAAGCAACTATCATGAATATAAAAATCACCCGTAGGTTATCTTGTTAAATGCTTCTCCCAAACATCTTTGAAGTCCTCATCTGCAGCATACAGATCCTTTAGGTATTCAAACCTTATAACTTCATTACTTAGATAAACTAGTAAAGCTGCCCTTCTACTCAAAGCATCACCAACACGATTGGAAGTATTAAACTTGTGTTTGATTACATCTGCAAATTGCTTTATGTAGGAAGCCCATCTTGCATGTATTTTTTTTTAAATGCTTCTGGTTCTTCAAATGCTTTAGGGCTTCATGGCCTAAAAACACAATTGGTTTCTTTCTCCGATCCTTGTGTGTTCAGGAAGGTAATTGGAAGCATTAAATACTATATCGTGTTCTCATACTATATCGGTCTAAAGCAGATCAGTAGCCTGCTCTTGAATTACCTCCATGTGGGGACTCTATGGGTGTGCTTGTACCAATCATACCACTGAATAAATAGCTTCTCTTCCTATATAGATGACAGCAATATCGACCATAGAAACATTCGGGGTCTTATGATAGAGGAAGTGCTGCTCCACCTGTGAAATCCACCTGGTCGGGTCTCCGTCTTCCTAGTCCACCCTTATGCATGGATACGCAATGTTTGGATTAGTGCAATACAAAAATATTCAGTGTCAATACAAACTTTTCGATTACACCAAGATAGGAACTCCAAAGCTTTTCGTTTTTAGTGAAACGAGTGAGTGATTAAAAGAAAGTTGCTAAGTTAATAAGCAAATCGGAAAGATAAGCAACGTTTGAAGGTAAAAACTTATCATCAAAACTTTACTTTCAAAGTGTTGAGTTAAATCAAAAGCATCAATACAAAAATATGTAAGCAATGAAAGCAAGAAAACACTCACAATTTTTATAGTAGTTCAGCGCCAACGGCCTACGTCCACTACCGATCTTCTTTGGGTAAAGACCAAACCCTTACACTTTACTTATAAGGGAGACAATATTACACTCTTTGATCACTCCCTTAACCCTTTTCTTTTTCTTACAATTCTCACATAATATTTTCTCAAAATATAATCCCCAAAAATTGTTGTCTAGAATACAAGAAAAGTTGAGGTATTTATAGGCCCCAAGTGGCTTCAGATTTTTGGAGCCAAAAATCAAACATACCCGAAAAAAATCGGGTACAGGCGGTTTACTCACCAACTTGGGCGGCTCAATCGCCCGAACACCAGGGTACGAGTGGTTTACCCACCGGTCCTCGACGGGTCAACCACCGAGAGAACCCAGATTCCTGGGTACATGCGGTTCAACCGCCCAGTCTGAGCGGGTCAGCCGCTCGAAAGCCTGGGCGGCGACCCACCCGTCGCTCACCGGCGGTTTACCCATCAGAATTTTCGCAAAAGTGATTCCCTCCACTTTTCAAATTCTGGCTTGAACCAATAGTTGACCATTCTCTTGGTCAACTATAGTGGACTCGGTTGCCTTATTGAGTCGATTTGGATTTCATCCAAATCCAACTCAATTAGGACGACTCAACGATTATAACACTTAATGACCAACAAACTAAACCAAGACCTAACTCCCGTCAATCCGGCAGCCTTTGGCATTCTTGCGATGAGTCTTCTGGTCTTCTTCCGGCGTGTTCCCACTGAGCTTCCCGATCCCTTCGGCGAATCTCCTAGTGATCTTCGGCGAGATCCCACTACATCGTCCGAACCCGGCCCGATGCCTAAGCTTGATCTTGGCCCATCATCTAGTTGTAACTCCATTGCTCCTATCATAGTTAGTCCTGCACGATGTTAATTATGATTTAATTAAATATAATCATAATTATCAAACATCCATTACAAGACCATCCTAACTCCCGATAAGCTTTTCGGCTACCCCCGATAATCTTCCGATGAGTCTCGGTCTTCTTCTGGCAAACTCCCTTGCGCTATCCTAGCAAACTCTCGATACCATCGGCGAGCTCCTGACGCACTCCTGGCGAGTTCCCAATCGCATCGACCCAATGCATGGACATGACCTTGGCCAATCTTGATTGTGATAATCATTCTGTCATAATTAATCCTGCATCAATCAATTCTAACAATCATGTTAGATCAATAATCCATCAATTGATTTCATCATCAAAATCTAAGATTCAACACAACTTGGCACTCATCAGATCTACCGATGCTATAGCGTAAAACTCTAGATCTGTGGTGTCAAGATCCTTCTTTTGCTGTTAGGTCAATAACGTGAATTGGTTAGGTGGATTGGTGGCCGAAAGAGGTGGTGGATCAAGGGTAGATGGCTGCGGTTTAGGGCTGATAGGTTACTATTTTTTGTTGTTGTTGGGGCTATGGTATGGAGCTATTATAGGGGTTGTATAGGGGGTATGATGGCCAAGGGTTAAGGTTAGAGGGATAGCTTAGGGTTGTTGTTGGTGACAACAATAGTTTTGGTGGAGATTGGTGGCCAAAAGGGTGATGGATGAATGTTATAGTTTTGGATTGATAGTTTACGATTTGGATTATTGTTGGTGCTACGATTTGAAGGTGTTGTGGGGCCGCAACAAGTTCGGTAAAGATCATGTGTATGCAACAAGAAACACCAAAAATATAGCAATAGAATTTTCATCAGAAAATAGCACTTTTATGATAAAAGTTCTAGTAATTTTGCAACAGTATTTAAAGGAATATGATAGCACAAAATCAACAAGGATAGCAGCAATATAGATTATAGTGATATGGTGGCAAATATGGCAGCAATATCAGATGTGGTAGCAAGCATGTGGTTATAATTTGCAACGCAACTTTCATCATAAAGATAATAACTTTGTGACAATAAGTTTTTACAGTGAGATAGATGATGATAAAGGCCATATCAATGCAAAGTATTGAAGAGAATATGACAACGATTTTTTGGCAAAAACACGATAATAAAGTAGTAGATGACTAAAAAATTAAGTTAACATCTAAAGATCGTTAAAGTCAACAAAGTAGTAGATGACTAAAAAATTAAGTTAACATATAAAGATCGTTAAAGTAGTTTTTTTCAGCTAGTAATTTTTTCAGCAAGATAAATGAATGGCCAGGATTGTAACAATGGTAGATGTAACTTTTTTTTTGGATAAGTAAATTGAAGCAACAGGAAGATAGATACCAAAACCTGATGTAATTTTGTGTGAACGCTGCATATGATGTTTATGCAGTAATGGTTATGATAGCCGAGTCGGTGATGATCACAGCAATTGTGAAAATTGTTTGGGGGATGGTGGATGGTTGGATGGCAGCGGTGAAGGTGGAAGAGCAGCGATGTGCCAAGAACGTGGCTCCAATACCAAGTGTTAGAACCCCGCAGATTCTAAGCTTGGGTTGATCTCTGTAGGAGATCTGCCCTCCTTGAAACTCTATAGGGGTTTATCCTTGCTTGGCAGTTGATCACAATGGTTGAAAAAGATTGATCTATTGCTTGATAAAGAAGATAGTTTACATGTTTATTTATAGGGTTCATGAAGAGACCCCCTAAACTATGATTCCTAATAAGGGTCCTACTAGAAATAAAACTCTAACTCCAACTCCTACTTTAAGTAAAACTCTACTAGAAGAGTCAACTCTAGAAGATTCACAATCCTAGAAGGAACTCAACCCTAGCCGACTTCGACTTCCCCAACCAAGGTGGGCGACCAATTAGGATTAATTACAATTATGACTCAGTTGACTCTGACCCAAATCCAACTCTGATTCTAACCTTACTCCAATTCAGCCGAATCCTAACCCTACTATGAATTCGATTATTTACTACAATGGACTCAAATCTCCTCTTAGCGACCTAATGTCAGGTCTAGATTGGCTAACAAAGCCCAATCTAAGGACTCGACTCAATCGACTAGGACTCGACTTAGGGTCCTAACACATCCAGTGTGGCTTGCATATGTGATATGTGTTATACACCTACTATATATATATATATATATATATATATATATATATATATATATATATATATATATATATATATATATATATATATATATATATATATATATATATATATATATATATTTATTTATTTATTTATATACATATATATGTATGTGACACGACATATTAGGAGATCGATACAAAATGAAAACCCCTCCTACGATAATATTAAGTCGGTGAGCATGAGACAATAAGATTGATCCACTTGGCCTTCTATCGTTATAGGAATAAATTGAATCACGACATAGGTTGAGTTGGTCAAGTCACTCGAGGCTCACCTATCTACGTGATTGAGATCTTGCCTATAACATAGAGATGTCATTAGTGACCTGAGGACATGGTATGCTTGGTCAAGTCACTCGAGAGCATATCGTCGAATCAAACTCATCTTGTAACAATGGTGATGACTTAACTGAACTTCATAGTTGGCCGAGCAGTCGAGACATTGATGATTCGGAGGTCGAATATGACGAAAATCACAAGGAGTTACGATTGGCAAGAGTTTTTTACCTTGGTCGGGTCACTCGAGATTATACTAAGACGTCGATTGGATCACGATCCCCATTAGAATTCTGCATGAGACTTTTATTTCTCATGCCGAGGGTGTCACGTCATTCGCTAGGAAAATAGTATGAATATATTAAGATAGAAGTACATATTTTAATTAGTTTAGTGATTAAGACATCGGTCTGTCTAGTAACCTCGATATCATTCTCGAGTAACCTATGGCCAAAAATATTTAGGGTCTATGTTTAAAGGTGAATTTGTCTCATTATTATAATCTCATCATGATCCAATTTTCATTACACAGATCCAAGGGCATCACGATATATTAATCATCTAATATAAAGTGAGAAAATACTATAAATAATAATAACCAAAAAGATTATGTAGTGTGTCACACATGTCATCACTTATGTGATTGGCTTGTAGGACACTTATAACTAACACATGTAATTCACACATACCTTCATATTCCGCCCAATATGAGCCTTAAACACATTGTCCACCATCCTCTAGTAGGTGGCTCCTGCATTTTTCAAGCCAAAGGGCATAACATTATAGCAGTACATGCCTTGATTAGTGATGAAGGAGGTGCATTCTTATTTGATTGTAGCTAGAGAAGACATCCATAAAGATGAGGAGCTCATGGCCCGAGGTGGCATCCAACAGCTAATCAATCTAGGGCAGGAGGTAGTTGTCTTTTGGGCACACTTGGTTGAGGTTGGCGTAGTTGATGTATATTCTTCATTTCTCATTAGCCTTCTTGACAAGGATGACATTAGAGGGCTATTACAGGTACTACTGCACTTCAAAGATAAAAACTCACTTCTAGTAGCTTTCCCATTTTTTCTTGGATCGCACTTTGTCATTTAAGGGCAAAACAATGGGACGTCTACTTTATCGATTGAGCCCCAAGGAGGATGTTCAAGCAGTGTTGCGCAACCCTGGGGTTGATGCTAGGCATATCGCTTATGACTAGGCAAAGACGTTGGTGTTCCCTTATAGGAAGTCCATCAGCCTAAGGTGAAGCTCCAAGAAGAGGTCTGTCCCAATCTGGATGGTTAGATCTGGACATGCTTCATCGAGGGAGACCTTGGTCAACTACTCAATGGGCTTATGGTAGGGGGTGAATTTGTCAGAATCCCTTGGATCCATTGGTGTCTCCTTGGATTTCGTGCCCTAAGGCACAATGGTGAGGTAGTACTATCCTAATTACTGAGGGTCCCCTCTCACTTTTTATTGACGAACAACACATCGATGGCACTCCCCGGTGTCACCTATGACCCTCTTTACCCAAGCATTTGATATATGTATTAAAATGGACAGTGGATTTGTCATGGGCATTGTCATTGGCTTCTTCATCCCCAAATGAGATCAGGGGTTCCCCTCCATCCTCATGCATTTTCCTCTAGACATAGTGTGTGTCGAGGTCCCCTTCTTCCATGATGGGTTCCCTGATGTCGATTTGCCTTTTCGGTACGTTGACCTCTTGTAGAGACGGGAGCCCTCCGAGGAAGCGCTTGTCGTGAGGAGTTACTAAAGAATGTTTATGTGACATTCGATCTCCTTCTAGCACTAAAATGTTAATACACAAAGACCATCAACTAGTGAGTTGGCCCAGTTGGTTCACTACCGAAGGTGCAGGTTGTTCCTGATGACTCCTCCTTGCTAATACAGAGAGCTAACATGACGAGCTAGTGTGGAGAGCTTGCTAGGGGAGGTGGTTCATCGAGAGCCGTCTAGCCCTTGTATGGTGAAGCCGAATTGGAGAGCTGGATTATCCTCGTTGCTGAGCTACCTCCTTGCCATGTCTCTTGATAGTACGGGGGACTTTGCATAATTGGTCAGCGTCGGGAGCATCCCGACTTGACTCCTTTGATGCTTAAGTCAACGAGACGAAGAGGGAGCTTAACAATGTAAGTGAGAGAGTGAAGAGCTTATTATCTATCTCTTGCCCTAGCTTGGTCCAGGGCTTGGCTTTATACATGGGCACTGAGTGGCCTAGACGTGGGTTTGCCAAGGCCCCTCTTACCGTATACGGCAAAGGCATTAATGAAGTCAGCTTGTTGGTGTGTGTCCTTTGGTTACGAGAGGGGGTGTTGACCATTGTGGGGACGCTCTTGGACTAACTTTCTTACCGTTTTGGTTTAGACAAGCAGTGAATCCTTTTATCGATCGTTTGGAATGAAGGCTAGTGAAGTCAGGCCGTGCTGTCAGTCATTAATATAGAGATATGGCTTATGCTGATGTATCAATCGAGAGTGAATCATGTGAGCCCATTTCTAGAAGCTACGGTAGGCGGTGTGACCTTCGGTCTCGGTGCTTTTGCTTTAGGTATTATCTTTTAGCGCATGTGATGGGGGAAGATGATAGTGCTTGAGATTATCCCTATCAAATTTCAAAACAAATTTATGTGGAATATACATTGCAAGTTCTTGGTTGGCTATTGATAGTCAGCATCATGGCTAATGAAACAGTTCCACTAATGAAACAGAACTACATGTAGAAATTCTTCTACCATCCTCTTTTTTTGTTTCTTCTTGTGATTAGCTTAGGTGCTCAGTTTCACTTAGTTTCTACATCTCACCTGGAGTCCTTCATGGTTTCTTTAGATCTCTTAGTTCACTTATCTCAATGGAGAAACCATTAAGAAGCAGACTCCTGTTGGTAATTAATCTTTAATTACTTTAACATGACCACTATTTGACAGTGTTTTTAGTAATTATAACAATAAAAACAACATCAACCAGAGGAGGAGGAGGAGAAGAAGACGCTATGATGGTTTGACATAGATAACAAACATTATCAGGACCAAATCATCATAGAGAAATCTCGAAAGAGGACAGAGAGCTGCACGGGTCGAGGAAGCCATTGGAGCTGCAGAGGAACGTTGGGAAAAAGGCAGAAGACTAATGACAGAGAACAGAAACCTTCACCGCTCCGGTATGGTGCTATGGTCGGAGGAGGAAGAGGCGGCTGTGACACAAAAGATATCTGCATTGCCTTACGCGCGCTATGCCTTCCTCCCTGTCATCATCATGTATTGATTTGTTGAGTGGGCGATGTATCTTTTACCTCCTCCGCGGATTTCCATATGATTCTAATGATGGCCGACTTTTCCGTGAGGGAAAAAGAAAGGGAATCACGAGGCAGAGCGTTTCCAACGCTCACGTGACTCACGTCGGTTGGTCCACGTGAGCATTGCAGCGCGTCTTGCCCGCTCCGCGCCAAGACGCGGCGCTCGGCCACCGTTGCGGTCAATGGGCCAATGAACAGCGTCCACGAGGGTGGACCATTCTGCTTCGAAACGGTCATGGAGCACATCGGAATCAGGAGATGACAAGAAATGAAGAACCCGTCGATGGGACCCACTTTTTCTATTTGTAACTGACTTTTTTGCCAATTAGTTTCCAAAACATTTGATTTTGTGCTGTGATCTCGTCACTTATATGCTGCTTATCAGCCAGTCTCTCCGTTAAATTTTCGGATGAATTTACTATCTTACCCCGTAGATCCTCCTACTCAACGCGGTTAATGATTGAATGGCTTGACAAAAGAAGTGATTAGGATGAAAAAATTGCTTATGTATCTCCTCAGTGTGTTGCATAAATTTCAGGAACTTAGTAGGTAACTAATGGGACACTCCCTATTTGTTGCTCGAACCACTATTTTGCAGACTACCCATGTTTAAGTATCATGGTCTTTGGAAACACCACGATATTTAAGATCAAGGACACCAAGACCCTTCTCTTTGGTGATAAGGAGGTCGCTGTCTTTTGTTGGGCTTCGGTAGGTCGAAATATATGTCTTTGTTTTTTTTTTTTTTTTTTTTTTTTCGAGGTAACTAAATTAAATTGCTTTGTCAAGTAACCCTGGGGAGATCCCATGGGGTCAGACTGGCGCCGACTATGTTGTTGAGTCAACTGGAGTTTTCACTGACGGGGATAATAAGGCATGAATTACACCATAACTGCTGGAAGTTTGTTTTTTTTGTGAACTTTCGTTTTCATATTCATAGCAATGTGAGAGAGAAACACTGGTCAACTTTCGTTTGGAATTTGTATTCCATTTTTTTTTTTTTTTTTTTTTTGTCTCCATGGTTCCCCAGGATAGAAAAATGAGTTTGAGCAGGAGGGTTACTTTCCATGATCACAGAGTGGTGCCAAGAAGGTCATCATTCATTATCTCTGCTCCTATGTTTGTAGTGGGGTGTGAACGAGCATGAGTACAAAAGCCCGACATCGACGTCGTCTCCAATGCCAGCTGTACGACCAAACTGCCTGCTTATCACCCCTTGCTAAGGTTTGGTTTACTTTCCTGATTCAATTGATGATTAACGACGAGCCCTGTGCCACTGGAGCTTTATCTTGTGTGAATTTTTTTTTTTTTTTTGGTAGGTCATCAATGATCAATTTGGTATCGTTGAGGGTTTAATGACCACAGTACATGCAATTAATTACTGGTAAATGTTCTGTGAAACATGTATGGTTAATGTTGAATTCTTTTGGAGAGGTCCTCCCTGCTTTGAATGGTAAACTGACAGGGATGGCTTTCCGTGTTCCTACTATGGATGTCTCAGTTGTGGATCTCACTGTCAGGATTGAGAAAGCTGCTACATACGATCAGATAAAGGCTGCAATCAAGTAAGTATTATGAATTTTTTTGCTGTAGAAACGATCATTTTGTTAAGGTCGTGTCACAATGAATGGGGTTGGTTACAGGTACTCCAACATTTCAATTTTAGTCTACTCCATTTATTAAAAAGCTTATCTCTCATCGAAACTAATATCCTGCCTTTGAATTTTCACAGCTCGCGTGTAGTTGATCTGATTCGTCACATCGCCGCTGGCACTATGTGAATGTGTGGGTTCCTCAGCCTGCATAACTCGGTATTCCATTGATTTTATTGGAGTTTTTTTTTTTTTTTTTTTTTTGTTGTTCGGTCTATATTTAAGGTTCATGTACTTTTGAGAATTAAGTTACCGCACTTAGATGACTCGTGAGTGCGGTATTTATGAGATTCCACAGACACTGTTCGTTTGATCTTCTTTTATTTAGTTGAGCCTTCGATCGTATTTGATTGAATAATCCTTTGTCTTACGGTAATATCAATTCAAAATTCTCAGCTATTTCTTTCTTCTTCTTCATCTTCTTCTTCTTCTTCTTCTTCTTCTTCTTCTTTTTTTCTTCTTTTTCTTTCATGTTTGCAAGTGAAGGAATGAATACTCATCGTGGATTTCTCTATCATGATTCCGCGTAGCCAATAGTAATGCTTCTGTGCACCACTCAGATGAGTTGAAACGCCATTGTTAATTGTTTGTCGATCGATTCTGATGTTTATTTGACTTGCCAAATAGACAATGGAAACTGTATGTCAATTTGAAATGAATTAATACTGGATAATATGTGCTTTAAAATGCTTAAACTCTACTGTGATCTCTGCCGAGGAGACATCTTGGTGGTCAGTGCATTATTAGCCTCAGATTTGAATCAATCAATATATAGTACAGGCAATCTCATCTTATAAACTAACATAATCTCAAAGTCATGAAGAAATTATACATGGCATTAAAGCTACTGTAACTTGAGTTAGATTCCACCTTATTCTCCCAACTCAAAGTGATTGGATTATAGATAGTTTAAGTGGGGGTAGTATTGGAAAAACATCCATCCAATTATTTATCCTCACCTGTGTAAAACATTTTGCACTTGTAAAAAACAACAAATCAATGACAACTTTACATGGTCACCATCTTTGGCTCTTTGTTGTTTGTTTGATGTCAAACTAAGATTTCAAGGGAGAGGAATACAAGAAAATAAAAGAATAAGGTAAAATAAAAATTTAGGAAAGGAGAGACAAAACATGTAAAGAGCCAGTCATTCTAAATGGAGGGCGATTACATCCGTGTTATATATACATGTTAGTTGAATGTAACTACTTATGAAAACATCGGCTTATAAATATATTGGGTTCCTCTCTAAATTATTTAAGTTTCCTAGATTCATGATAATAAAAATATTTATCGGACCATGTCATTTGTGCAGTATTTGTTCTTCACTTAGGTTTTGTTCACTTTCGGTTTGGGAATCGGGATAACCCAATCAAAATATTTATCAGCGAAAGACCATTGTGCTGTTCAACCTATTTGACCTAGTTTAGATTTGTTGCTCGGTAGCATTTAAATGGTGGCCAATGTTGTTTATGGTATGCATTGCAACTCAAAACAGCCAATGTTGTTTATGGTAAAAATAAAAAATAAATTATGTTCTACTTCTCTTATCTGAAGATAGATAGTTCCATGAGACATTTCTCATGTACATAACAATGAATAACTCCAAACTATTTAAGATCAAGTCATCCATTGAGATCAATGTAAGTTGATCATTTCTTGTTGGCAATAATGTACTTCACTGTAGATTAGAGAATCAAATTTGTATATATATTATATTACATTTTAAACACAAAGTATCAATACTGCAAGTGCTTGAGATATATAATAAAAAGTAGTTCAAGCAGGTACCAAGTAATGAAGGACACAATATAAAACAAACCAACACTTGCAGTGTTATCTTTTTCTTTTTTGAAAAAAAATAAAATATATAAATTAAACTACAAAAATACATAAAATGAAAGACATAATATCCTTCCCCGACTCGTGGGGAGGATGCCGGGAGTTCATCGAAAGATTAATTAACCCAGATAACGAAGATTATATGTTGTAATTATTTATCTTAAATGTCATTATCAACTTGAATTGAGTGAGTTAGTTTTGAAGAAATACTACTAATCAATTAGAAGCTAACTGGATCCACTTTGGGTTAGATTTAAGCTCGTGATTCGTTGACCAACAAAAGGATCAAAAAAATGTATGACTTGGGTGCAAAACAATACGGGAAACTACTATTCTCGGACTGTCCGATGATGATAGTACAACTACCGCCCAGGTTTTCGGGTAACTTTTCTGCCAGCGGTAGTACTGCTCGTATCTTGATTTTTCGAAGAAGGTTGAATTTTGACTCCAATTTTTGAAGCTCATTGGGGTCTATAAATACCCTTAGTATTTTTGCATGGAAAAGCAAGAATGTGAAAGAAAATTTTAGTAAAATTATATCAAATTAAGTTGAAAGCATCTTTTTTTTCTTTTAAGAGTAAATTGTGTAAGGAAAGAGCTGAAATTGAGTTGAAAAGGTTGATCTCCTGACCCCGAGTAAAGGAGAGTCTAAATGTTATTCACCTAAGCCTATGAAAAGAAGAAATGTGTAAGGGGTGTTTGATCTTCGCTCGTGAAAGAAGATCAATGGTGGATACCATTTGGCCCAAAGTGATGAGGGATCGAGAGTGGACGTATGTCAAAGTTTTGACCGAACCACTATAAAATCT
This sequence comes from Ensete ventricosum, assembly GCA_029747655.1. Lineage (NCBI taxonomy): Eukaryota > Viridiplantae > Streptophyta > Magnoliopsida > Zingiberales > Musaceae > Ensete > Ensete ventricosum. Next base: position 29,465,410 of record JAQQAF010000002.1, read on the forward strand.
ATGATCATCTCTACCCTTGCCTCTCTTTACTAATTATTCTTAATTAGTTCTAAAAAAAGTACGAGCATCTTATTTCGATTTTCTCTTTACTATTGTTCTCGAACTTTGTCGCTCTCAACTACTTCCAAGAAAAGAACTTACGATTTTGGTTATACTTCGAGCAAAGTTTTTAAAACCAAATCTTTTAACACTTGCACTAATTCACTCCCTCACACACACACCCCCCCCCCCCCCCCCCCCCCCCCACCCCTCTTAGTGCCAACTCGATCTTAACAGTTGATATCAAAGCCATGTTCGACTCAATTAGATTAACACCCAAGCGAGTTTAATTACTATATTTGGCATGAACGAGGGACATTCCATCACACGTCCTCCTACGTTTAATGAGATAGACTATTGTTGGGAAACCTCAACGGGTGCATCACATACGCAGCGGAAATCAAAACAAAAACTGGTTTCTCATGCAAATCAAATCATTGTGCAAAAGATTGGGATCGTGAGAAAAACCATAAAAACTGAAAAACCACGATGTGTGAGAGCTTGATTTTACCTAGAAAAATCATATATCCCTGTATTCCAAATCCGGTTGGAGAAGATGAAGGAGGTCAAGCATCATCCTCTCTGGCAATATCCACCCGATGGATCTCTGCAACGAAACTCCTCCAATCTGATCTCGCAACTCTTGCGCAGAGGGAGGGAGGAGAATAGGAGGTGGTGGCAAAAGCTACAGCCTATCAACTATAAGTCTCCCCTTCTATTTATAAAGAGCCACCAAAAACCCTAGGGCTCCTGTGGGTATTGGATCTCCATCCAATTACCCACTAACATTGCATTATTGGATCTCTATCCAATAATCTTCTTAGGCCTCTAATTGAGCCTCAATCAAGGAGCCCATCAGCATAGGGTCTCATCTAATGAGAATAGGGGCTAATTGGATTTACATCCAATCCTCTATTCGCTAAAGTATTCATCATATATGTGTGACCCTCTAGGTCCGATACCTAGCTGGTCGTGAGTCGCTCCCATCAGAACTTCTTCTGATATAGTGAATTATTATCTCCATAATAATTTACTTGACTTATCGACTATGGATGTACTAGGCCACTACGCCATAGTCCCCAAACGGTATAGGGGAATCAAATTCATCGGACTTGTCTGTCCACAGTTACCGTGTATCGATAATCCCTCATCCAACTAATATCCCAGAGATCGTATATTAGACATGGTACTGACAGGTCACATACGGAATCAGTTTGTCTTGCTCTAATCAGATTCTATCGGAGAACTCTTTCTCTCTCAATCCGAATGACCATGGCCAGGAATTTGTCTGAGCAAGCACAGACGGGATATTCCTCTCATGATACCGAAAGCGGATGATCCTCTATTGATACTCAATTACCTTCGTAAGGTTGGCTACCAATCCTGATAACCAACTGTACCAGATCTGAAGCTTTCCAAACTTGTAAGTCTAGCGTCAAAGAAAAGAGTACTCATATAAGGTATCCTTAGTGTCTCAAGTCAAAGGACCATATTCACAACTAGGACTATGGAATCGTTGTTTGACATTAGGTATCTTTAACCATACAACATTCCATAAGCGGATCAATCAGTGAACTCATTCTCCAATGAGCACTTGTACTATATCCTTAGTGTCTCCAAATAAGTGGCTATGAGACCAGCCACCTCCATCATATGGAATAGTATATAGTACATCGATATATCCGGTTATCTCGATGTCCCTCTCGAGTAACCTATGACTAGGATTATTTAGGATCTGTGTTTAAAGGTGAATCGATCTCATTATCGTAATCTCATCACGATCTGATTCCTATTGCACAGAACCAATGACATCACAATATATATGCTACAGATAATCTAATGTGAGAATATGCCAATATTAATCATAAGCAAAAAGATCACACAGCATGTCACGCGTGCCATCACTCACGTGAGTGGCTTGCAAGGCTCTTGTAACTAGTAATCTCCCACTTGATCAAAAGTCAATCACCTATGTGTCTGATCCCCATCAGACCCTTATGACGCTCAAATACAATCTGAGCTAACGGCTTTGTCAATGGATCTACAATGTTATCTTCAGATGTAACTCTTTCCTTTGCTATATCTTTATGGGTCATAATCACTCTAATATATTAGAACCTCCTCAGAACAATTCTGATGAGACCTGAGTTCCCTTGCTAGAGCTATCGCCCTGTCGCTGTCGCAGTATGTGGGAATCGGCTCCACGCTGCATGGTATAACTCCCAAATCTCTGATGAACTTCTTCATCCACACCCCTTCCTTTGCTGCTTCTACTGTAACAATGTATTCCGCCTCTATGGTCAAGTCAGGAGTAGTATCTTACTTAGAACTCTTCCAGCTTACTGCTCCTTCATTCAGGGTGAAAACATATCCTGAGTTCGACTTGTTATCATTAATGTCATACTGAAAACTCGAGTCCATGTAGCCCTCGGCCTGGAGGCTACCTCCTCCATATACCAGTAAAAGATCCTTAGTCCTTCTCAAGTACTTAAGGATACACTTTACTGCCTTCTAATATTCTAAACCTAGATCTGTCTAATACCTGCTCGTGATACTCAGAGCATGTGTTATATCAGGCTTGGTACATAGCATCGCATACATGATAGATTCTATCGCTGAGGCATAAGGTATCTTATCCATGTCTACCCTTTCTTCAGGAGTCTTTGGGGATATGCTCCTAGAAAGTGATATTTCATGTCTCATCGGTATGAGACCTCTCTTGAAATTCTTCATGCCAAACATTTTTACAATGGAGTCTATGTACCTAGATTGGGATAAGCCAAGCATCCTCTTGGATCTATCTCTATAGATCCGGATCCCCAAAATATAGGATGCTTCCCCTAAGTCTTTCATGGAGAAGTTTTTAGATAGCCAAGTCTTTACTGTAAAGAGCATTCCTACATCATTCCCAATGATTATGATGTCATCCACATACAATACCAAGAAGGTGATAGCACTCTCACTTACCTTCCTGTACACACAAGGTTCATCTTCGTTCTTAACGAAGTCATAAGATCTTATCATCTCATCAAATCTTATGTTTCAACTTTGAGAAACTTGCTTTAGTCCATAAATGGACTTGAGCAACCTGTATACTTTATCTGGACTCTCTCTGGATATGAATCCCTCTGGCTGTATCATATACACCTCCTCATCGAGGTTGTCATTGAGGAATACCGTTTTGATATCCATCTGCCAGATCTCATAGTCATAGTGTGCTACAATGGCCAAAAGAATTTTAATGGACTTAAGCATGACTACAGGTGAAAAGGTTTCGTTATAGTCAACTCCTTGTCTTTGACGATATCTTTTAGCTACTAGCCTTGCCTTATAGGTCTCTACCTTTCATCTACTCCGATCTTCTTTTTGAAGATCCACTTGCAGTCGATGGGTACGATACCCTCAGGCGCATCCACAAGGTTCCAAACGTTGTTAGAATGCATGGAATCCATCTCAGAATTCAAGACTTCTTACCACTTCCCAGAGTCTATACTCATAATAACCTCCTCGTAGGTCTGAGGATCAACATCTTGATAGTCATCTCCACTGATATGTCTCATATATCTTTCACGAGGGTGAGATACTCTTCTAGACCTACACAAAGTTTGAACTTGTGTGTTAGGTACCTGAATAGACTCGGGCTCTGGAATGGTGCTTGAGCTAGGTTCTCCAACCTAGCTCAATTTTATCTTGCTCTCACTATTTCCACCAAGAATGTGTTCCTTCTCAAGGAACACGACTCTCTTGGCAACAAAGACCTTTCGGTCCTCGGGATGATAGAAATAATACCCACAAATTTCTTTTGGGTATCCCACGAATGTGTAACATTCTATCCTTGATTCCAACTTATCGGGGTTGTGTCTTCTAACGTGGGCAGAACAACCCCAAATCTTAACAATCTTAAGATCAGGCTTCTTTCCTTTCCATATCTCATATGGCGTAGACACTACCAACTTTGATAGAACTCTGTTCAGAAGGTAAGTTGCGGTCTTTAGGCGTACCCCCACAATGAGACGGGTAGGTCAGCGACACTCATCATAGATCGCATCATATCTAACAGCGTGCGATTCCTCCTTTCTGAGACACTATTGAGCTGAGGTATATAAGGAGGCTGCCACTGGGATAGAATCTCATTGTCCTTGAGGAAATGGGTGAACTCCGTACTCAAGTACTCTCATTCTCGATCTGATCGAAGAGTCTTAATACTCTTTCTAATTTGGTTTTCTAGTTCATTCTTATATTCCCTAAATTTCTCAAAGGCCTTATATTTGTACTTCATTAAGTACATGTGTCCATACTTAGAGAAATTATTAGTGAATGTAATGAAGTATGAGTAACCACCTATAGCCTGAGTCGACATGGGACCACATACATCACTATGTATGAGTTTCAATAACTCGGTGGCTCTCTCTCCAGTTCCACTAAAAAGAGAGTTGGTCATCTTTCCACGAAGGCAAGGTTCGCAAGTTGCATATGACTCATAGTCAAATAGATCTAAGTATTCATCTTTCAGCAACTTTTGAATTCTTCCCTCATGTATATGACCTAGCCTACAATGTCATAGGTATGCATTATTCACCTCATCTCTTTTCCTCTTAGACATATTTATATTCATGATGTGTGGAGAAGTGTCTAACACATATAAGCCATTTATAAGGGTCCCTCTAGTGATGATCTCATCATCCATAATTATTGAACAACTATTGTTCTTAAAAATTAATTTATATCCACTAATTGTTAAACAAGAGATGAAAATAATATTTTTGATAATGGAAGGGACAAAATAGCATGCATCTAATGCAATAATAACTCCACCAGGCAGATGTATGATAACCTCCCCAACAACAATTGCAGCAACTCTTGCTTCATTGCCCATCTTGAGGTCCATCTCGCCTCTGGCCAATGTCCTAGGTCTTGCCAGAACCTGTAATGAATTACAAATATGATAAGCACTCCCGCTATCCAATACCCATGTGTTATCATGAAAATTTGATAAGTGGAGACTGATCATGAATATACCTGAAGCTTCTTCAAGCTTCTGTCTCACCTTCTCTGCAAGGTAGTCTTTACAGTTCCTCTTTCATTGCCCGTCTTTGCCGCAGCGGAAGCACTGTCCTTTGTTCTTTGCCGAGTCTCTCTTGGCAACCTTTGCCTTACCCAATCTTTCTTTGCCCTTGCCCTTCTTAAGGGTCTTGCTGGCCTTCCTTTTTTTATTGGTCTCATCAATATAGAGAATTGGCTTCTCTTTCTTGATAGTGCTCTCAGCTTCCCTCAATCTATTGAGGAGTTTAGGTAGAGTCACCTCAAACTTGTTCATATGAACTGTAAAAAAGAATCTAGTAGGGACTGAAGTATAAGATCAACATACAAGTTATCCTCTGGGACTATCTATATATTTCACAAAGCGAGCGATCTCATCCTCGCTTGTCCTTTCCTCCGACGTGGGCACAATCATGTAAAGGACATATAAGATTTTCTCCTCCGTGAATAATTCTCAAATTACGGAGCCTTTGGACCAATAAAGCAGTTGGCATCAAGTATACCACAAAGGGGGTCTGCGAGTGACATGTTTCTGATAAAACAAGACATACCAAAAATAAATAACATACAAATTTTACAGAAAATACTAATTAAAATATAGACTTCTATCTTAATATACTCCCACTATTTTCCTAGCGAATCACGCGACACCCTCGGCAGACTCCTAGTGGGGATCGGGATCCAATTGGCGTCTTAGTTTAACCTTGAGGGACTCAACCAATTACACTAAGCCCAAAAGGTAGACAACTCTTGTCAATCACAACTCCTTATGATTCCCGTCATGTTCGACCTCTGAATCATCATGGTCTCGATTGCTCGACCAACCATGAAGTTCAGTTAAGCCATCACCATCGTTACAAGATGAGTCTTATTCGATGGATATGATCTCGACTGCTCGACCAAGTCATACCATATCCTCAGGTCACGGCGATATCTATATGTCGTAGGCAAGAACTCGATCACGTAGATAGGTGAGCTTCGAGTGACTCGACCAACTCAACCTATGTCGGGAATCAATTTCTTCATATAACGATGGAAGGCCACGTAGGCCAATCTTATTGTCTCACACTTACCAACTTAATATAATCGTAGGAGGGGTTTTCTTTTTGTATCGGTCTCCTAATATGTCATGTCAGACATATATTTTTAATATATATCTATATCGTATGTAAATATTTATATATATATATATATATATATATAGTAGGTGTATAACACATCACATATGCAAGCAACACCACATAATTATGAGCCGTCACCTAATATGATTAAGCCCGAGTCAATGGGTCTAATCACTCACAATAAGATCTATGTATGCATCGGCGCATCTCCATACCCTATGATTGTTGATCTCGTCATCATCGATTTTGTCGGATCATCACATCACCATGCATCGTGATCTCCCGCCACGACATCGTGGGTCCCATTATCATCTACACGCTCCCACCGCGCCTCTCCATGTAATTACAAATAATCACAAGCATGCAAGACCGACAATAAACGAAAAAAATAGAAGCTCGCAGGCCCCAATAATAATAATAATCATAATTACACACATCATAACACATGGCTCATGATCATCCATCCACATCATACATCACATGTACATCACATCATATGTAGGATTACTAGATATATATAATAATTAATTAAACTATTTAGTTAATTATTTTTCTGGAAATCAGGACATGCTCGAAATTTCCAAAATTATCAAGGGTATTTTCATAATTTTGGATGAAAGGACAGTCCTCAAAATATTCAGAATTATTAAGAGTATTTTAGGAATTCTGTACACCAAGATAGTCCACAGAATTTTCTGAATTCAAAGGGGCAGGATCATCCTTTTCTTAAAAGGATGCCCTAGCCCTCTTGCCCCCTCTGCGTCGTTATCGCTGCCCCTGCGTAGCCGGCGATTGCCTTTGCCCACCGGCAACCACCCTACCAAGGGGCGGCCACCCCTGCGGCCACCGCCCCTGCTAGCAGCAAGGCTAGCCGTGGGCGACAGTCCCTGCAGGCTGATGCCTCTACTGGCGATTGCCGCCCCTTACAGGCACCGTTGGCCTCCCTTGCGGGCTAGCCCTGGCCGCAACCGGCCACTCCCTTGCAGGGGGTCTTGGCCGCAACCTGGTCGTGGGTGGCCAGCCCTGCATGGGGGCTGGCCGCCCCTCCTCCTCGTTGCCTTCGCTGCGAAAATGCAGTAATAACGCGTAGAATGATTCTACACGATTCAATCTCATCACACGTAGTTTAAAACCAATTTTTACATGAAAATCTTGGCTCTTATACCATTGTTGGGAAACCTCAGTGGGTGCATCACATGCGCAGTAGAAATCAAAACAAAAACTGGTTTCCCACGCAGATCAAATTATCGTGCAAAAGATTGGGATCGTGAGAAAAATCATAAAAATCAAAAAACCATGATGTGTGAGAGATTGATTTTACCTAGGGAGATCATATATCCCTGTATTCCAGATCCGGATGGAGAAGATGAAGGAGGTCAAGCGTTCTCCTCTCTAGCGGTATCCACATGATGGATCTTTGTAGCGAAACTCCTCCAATCTGATCTCACAACTCTTACGCAGAGGGGGAGAGGAGAATAGGATGTGGTGGCTAAAGTTATAGTCTATCAACCATGAGTCTCCCCTCCTATTTATAGAGAGCCACTAAAAACCCTAGGGCTCCTGCCTTAGTGGGTATTGGATCTCTATCCAATTACCCACTAACCTTGCATTATTGGATCTCTATCCAATAATCTCCTTAAGACTCTAATTGGACCTCAATCAAGGAGCCCATCAGCATAGGATCTCATCTAATGAGAATATGGGCTAATTAAATTTTCATCAAATCCTCTATTCGCTGAAGCATCCACCATGTGTGTGTGACCCTCTAGGCCGATACCGAGTTGGTCGTGAGTCGCTCTCATCATAACTCCTTATGATATAATGAATTATTATCTCCATAATAATTCACTCAACTCATCAACTATGGATGTACTAGGCCACTACACCATAGTCCCTAGATGGTACACGGGGATCAAATCCATCGGACATGTTTGTCCATAGTTACCGTGTACTATAATCTCTCATTCAACTAATATCCCAGAGACCGTATATTAGATATGATAATGTCATGTCATATACGGAATCAGTTTGTCTTGCTCTAATCAGATTCTATCGGAGAACTCTTTCTCTCTCAATCCGAATGACCCTGACTAGATATTTATCTGAGCAAGCATATACGGGATATTCCTCTTGTGATACCGAGAGCGGATGATCCTCTATTGACACTCAATTGCCTTCATAAGGTTGGCTACTAATCCCGATAACCAATTGTATCAGATCTGGAGCTTTCCAAACTTATAAGTCTGGCGTCAAAGAAATGAGTACTCATACAAGGCATCATTGGTGTCTCAAGTCAAAGGACCATATTTACAACTGGGAATATGGAATTGCTGACATTAGGTATCTTTAACCATACAACATTCTATTAGCGGATCAATCAGTGAACTCATTCTCAAATGAGCACTTATACTATATCCTTAGTGTCTCTACACAAGTGGCTATGAGACTAGTCACCTCCATCATATGAACGGGTATATAGTACACTGGTCTATCCAGTTATCTCAATGTCCCTCTTGAGTAACATATGATCGGGTTTATTTAGGATCTGTGTTTAAAGGTGAATCGATCTCATTATCGTAATCTCATCACAATCTGATTCCCATTGTACAGAAGCAAGGACATCACAATATATATTCTACAGACAATATAATGTGAGAATATGCCAATATTAATCATAAGCAAAAAGATCGCACAACATGTCACACGTGTCATCACTCACGTGAGTGGCTTGCAAGGCACTTGAGACCAGCAACTACACATATTGGAAAACTAGAATGTGGGATTTCGATGGATTTTGAATTATGAAATATTATCGAAAATGGATTCAGAAGCCATCCAATCCTATAAATGATTGGAATAATCATGAATGAAAGATGTTTTCTTTAAATGCCAAAGCTATGAATGCTTTATTTTATACTTTAGATAAAAATAAATTTAATTGGGTTTCTACTTATGATTTGAGTTTTGATATATGACACACATTAGAAGTTACACACGAAAGCATAGGTAAATTAAAGCAATAAAAATAAATGAAATAACTTACATAGAAGAACATGAGAATAACCTTCCAAAGAACAGGAATGATTTGATGCTAAGAACATAAGAAGAATAGCTTCTAAAGAATATGAAGGACATTAAACTTAGAATAACAGATGACTCCTCGAGTGATGAGGACTATGACTTTGAACTTTGGACAAAATAACCTAAAAAATTCATAAAAAGAATAAAAATATATAAAAGTGAACTTAAAAAGGAGACAACCTCTTGTTATGAATGCAATAAGCCAGGATACTCTAAAGATCAAGAGGACAACCAAGAAGAAATGGCAACTACACACTCATGACCATCCATGATGAGGTAAGTAACTCTTCTGAAGCCTCCTTTACTTTTGAAGTGTTGCTAAATAAATTTCATGAATTATTTGATTAGTATAAAAATATTCACAAAACTTATAAATCACTCAAAAAGAATTGTGCATTATTTTCTAGTAAACTTTAAAACTTTGCATGATGCTTCAATACCATGTACTTATTGCTTGAAATATGAAATGCTAGATGAAATTTAAAAAAAATGTCATATTTGAACAAACCTTAGAAAAGTTTAAGATAAGCAATAAATCTCTAAATATTTTATGAATCTTAAATTTGCAACAATCCTATAATTAAATATTAAAATAAACGTAGTTTCATGAATTCCTTGAGATTACATATGCTTGTATCTATGAGTTACTCTATGTTTCATATTTTAATAGAGAGAGATATTTTATCACCTTCATAGATTATTTATTGAGATATGATTATCTAAGGTCTTAAGCTATTGACACATTTAGGTGTACATAAATGAAGTCGAAATATAATTAGATAGGAAAGTCAAAATTTTTAGATCTGATAGGGGTGGTAAATTTTCTAATAGTTATGATGAACTCAATCATAATTTTGATTCTCTTTTTGGATTCTTGAAAATTTGTACTTAGTATATTTTACTAGATTTCCCACAATAGAATGAGATTATTGAAAGGTGAAATCATACTATTATGGATATGACTAAGAGAATGATGAGTTGTTCTTTTGTACCTAAATTAATGTGAGAAGAAGCTCTAAAGACAGTAATGCATATATTTGACAAAGTTCTTAGTAAGTCAATTCCATCAATGTCGTGTAGTGAGAAGAGTTTTTAATTCGTACGAAAAAAAATTAGATTCAATAACTATTTTTAGATATTTTATTAATTATCTAAAAAAATACCAAGGAAACAAATTTTATTCCTCTAATCGTACTATAAGGATAATAGGATTTGTAATGTAAGATTTCTAGAAAATTAAAAAATCAATAAGAGTGAAAAATCTTGAAAGATCAAGTTTGATATAGAGGAGATACATATTGATACTCATTTATCATTTCATATTTGAGATATTGTTGTTCCTCAAATTATTTAAAGAATTAATGAGAATGAATAACAAAAGAACATTGATGAACTCCCAGTTGATGTCATTGCTAATGATCTTATAGAATAACCAAAATTGATAGTTTTAAGAAGATCTCACAGGTAAAGAAAAAAGATCTATCATTTTTAATAATTATGTGGTGTATGTACAAGAATCAAACTATGACATAGGAATTAAAAGGGTCTCCTTATCGTTTTCACAAGTCATAGTTTTGAAAAGTAATATGATACAATGAAAAAAGAGTTAAAATCAATATACCAAAATTGTATATGAAAACTTATTTAATTGCCTAATAACTATAAGAGTTGATTGCAAATGTATCTTTAAAATAAATCGTAACCCAAAAGGTAATATCAAAGCAATATAAAAGCTAGATTTGTGGCTAAAAATTTTATTTAAAGAATACATTGATCATAATGGGATATTTATTATTTTTAAATAAACTTATTAATAATCTTTATGACATTAATGACTCATTATGATTTTGAGTACATATAAAAATATTTTTTGAATAAAAATTTGGATAAAAAATTTATATAGATTAATCTAAATAATTTACAAAGAGAAAAAAGAAAGGTAAAATTTGAAAAAAAAATGATTCTCAAGTTATATTTGTTGGAATATCTTTTGGATTGAAGGAAAATAAACTTAAGATAGGAATTACATAAAATTAATAAATAATTCGTCACTAAGTTTAAAATTATAAAGGGATACATACAGAAAATTTACTACCTTAAGCATAGTAAATAAGGATACATAATTAAAAATAAAAGACTCCCTACTCAAGAAAGTATTTAAGAGATACAGAGTTTTAAAGAGAACTCTAAATGAGCTTCTACTCTACTCAAGAAAGTATTTAAGAGATACAGAGTTTTAAAGAGAACTCTAAATGAGCTTCTACTAATACCAATCCAATTATAAAACCCTTCTCTAACCCTAAAACACTAAAATAAGTATTAAAGCATGAAACAACCATTTATGCATAGGGAACTACAAAATTAAGTGCTTTGTAGCAGTTAACTAACCCTTTTAATGTATTCTTTGGTCATAAAGAAAAGGACTTTGAAACAGTTTTATTTTTGTCTAAGGAATATACTCATGAGCTATCATATTTGAGTGGGTTAGGTTAAAGGCTATGAGACAATATTATGGATTATAGAGAATATCATAGGATTAACAACATCCACACGAACTGATTGTAACAAATTAGGTACTCTTGTGTCAACTTTAAATAAGCTTCAGATAATGATATATAAAGCTTCGTAATACCATTATTTTCTTCATATTGAAGAAAAATACTATTGATAAATGGTTATATTTGAAGGTCAATGGAGCTAATTTATTTTATTAGTCTATATGTTGAAAAATAGTTGGCTTGTTAGTACTAACCTTGGTTTATTATATCGAATCAAAAATATTTTATTAAGGCTACTAATCAAGCCTTATGACTATAAAATTTTATCTGAAAGCTTGGTGTGGTGTGACTAAATTGCCAAGTTATTGAAAATACTTTGTGACATATCTAACATTTTTCTTCTCTAAAAATGGTAAATATTCTAGTAGTTCCAAGCATTATGGTATAAATTATTTGATGGTTAGAGAAAGAGTTTAGAAATAATTAATATTAATTAAGAACTTAAGTTTTGTCATATTGATTATTGATCCATTCACCTAGAACTTATAGTCTAAAGTGTTTAAAAGAATATGTTCTTATAATTGGGTTTATGAGTAGTACATAAAAGATATGATAATGTATATTTAAGTGTATATTATAATTGATATTTTTAAAGTTATTTATTTTTACTATCCTATTCATATTTATATATGTACATATTATAATTGAATGTAATAATAAGATTACCTTAACAAGATAAATTATATGAGTCATTTTGAACCACACTAAGAAGTGCTAACAGTGTTGTAACAAATATAATGAAATATGATATTGATAACATATAGTCGTTACTACTCATACTTGTAGTCAGACTTAATATATTATTATTATATTTATTAGACTTATTTATCTATTTTATAAATTTTTTACATTTCAAAGTTTCAAAATCTAACTAAGATTGCTTTCGAATAAACTTTTACCTCATTTGTTTTGATTTTAAATTTTTCTATATCTTACCTATTAATAGATCAAGTGAGAGAATGTTAGATTATGTAACCCTTAGATAAGACATATTATAGATATGTTTGGATTCTATTTATAGTTATCGATCAATAAAAAAAAGTTTAATTATAGTAGTATGATTCATTAGAAAATGATTTTGATAGGAGAGATTCTTTTAATTACCATCCTAGACCTACTCTTGCTTATAAAAGAATATGACTTCCTACGAATGAAACACTCGTTATTGTAATTAGAAATATATTCTCAATCTTTTCTAGTCCCTACTTCATTGCTTATAACGTTCTTGTAAATGATAGGATGAGAAGAAAAAGTCAGTCTAGTTCTCTTTATAGATCAGCAATACTGTAGCTGACACGGGAGTGTCTAATTTTTCAGAATTTTTAACCCAACCCACTCAAAATGACAACTCATGAGTATATTCCTTGGACAAAGTTAAAATTATTTTAAGATGTCTTTCTTCATGACCAAGGAATACATAAATGGGTTAGCTGGCAGATGTGAAGCACTTAATGTCATAGTTCCCTATGTATGATGGGATATTTCATGAACTAGTACTTATTTTGATATTCTAGGATTGAAAATAACTTTTGAGTAGCTGATTGAATTTGCAGAAGCTCTTTGGAGTCTCTAAAACTTTGTATCTCTTATATGCATCCTTGAGTGGTGAGTTTTTTCATTTAGTTATATATCCTTGTTTAATTTTCTTGAGGTGGTGAATTTTCTGTATCCTCTTGCGATTTTAAACTTAGTGGTGAGCTATCTTTATCTGTTTTGTGCAAGTTATGTTCTGAGTTTGTTGGTTTCCTACAACTCGACTTTCGAGTTTTTCTTGGTTCTTTTCGAATTTCATTCCTCTTTCTCCCTTCCCGGTATCAGTTTGGTATCAAAGCTTAAGGCTAGAGATTATAGCAAGGCAGAATGGAAAAGATACAGTTGGTAAATGTAGTGGCCATGAAGATGACGTTGAATCCTTGAAGTTGCAGCTATAAAGTTTGTTACATAATCTATAAGAAAAAAATAAAATTATTGAAGAACTTAAGAACAAAAATAATCAGCATGAAAATGTTAGCCAAATGTATGATGCTGATGATGATTCACCATCTTACCCAAGGGAGTTTTGAAGATTTCAAACAAGACGTAAAGACCGAGATGAATGGTAGAACAAATACAACACAAGGTTGGATATTTCAGAGTTTGAAGGGAAAATAAATGTTGATGACTTTATTGATTGGCTTAATACGGTGGAAAGAATATTCGATTTTTATGGACCACTAGCACAAAAGAAGGTAAAGCTTGTGGCACTAAAATTTAGAAGAAATGCATCTTTTTGGTAGGAAAATCTGAAGAAGCAAATAGAACGTAAGGGAAAGAGTAAAATCATAACATGGGAGTGAAAATGGAGCTGAAAAGAAAATACTTGCCTGACAACTATAAACATGAAATCTTTCTGAAAATCTATGATTTTAAGCAAAAAAATCTTAGTATGGAGGAGTACACAGTAGAGTTCGATAATCTTATGTTAAAAAGAGAGCTTATGGAACCAGAAGAACAGACCATTGCAAGATACCTTGGAGGTCTGAAATATGAGATTGTCAAAGTCGTTCAACTCCAACCGTATTGGACTTTAAATGATGTGAGTAAGCTGGCTTTAAAAGTGGAGAAACAACAAAAGTTTGAAAAGGGTTCTCAATATGGAGTGAAAGATAGTTATACGAGAGGAGAAAATTCTAAGTCTACTCCCCAAAGCAAAGTAGTATCGAAAGGGCAAGAGAAGAGTGAAGGATCAATCAGCAGCAAACTACCACCTAAGTCTTCTACACCTAATGGTCGAAAATGCTTCAAGTGTCATGGTTTTGAGCATATTGCTCCAGACTGTCTAAATAGGAGGATTGTTACATTAGTTGAAGAACACAGTGACGAGGAAGGAAATGAATACAATGACAAACAAAAATCTGATGATGAGAAGGAAGAAGTTACTTATGCTGATCGTGGTTTATCTATTGTGTTACAACGTAGCTTACAAGTATATTATGTGGCTGAGAATAAAAGTTAGGTGAGAAAGAATATGTTTCATACTAAATATACCTCTAATGGCAAGGTGTGCTTGGTGATCATTAACAGTGGCAGCTTTGAGAATGTGGTATCTTTTGAGATGGTACAGAAGCTAAAGTTGAACATAATCCCTCATCCACACCCATACCAATTATGCTGGTTGCAAAAGGAAAACAACATCAAAGTAACTAAAAGATATTTAGTTTCATTTTATATTGGCAAGTATTCCAAAGATGAAGTATGGTGTGATGTTGCTCCTATAGATGCTTATCATTTATTATTGGGCAGACCTTGACATTATGATAGGAGGGTATTATATGATGGCTATAAACATACTTATTATTTTAAGGTGAATGAAAAGAAGATTATTTTAGCTCCATTACAGCCTTTTGAAATCAATGCACCTAAGAAGGAAGTTAGTGATTTTATGTCATATGGTGAATGCAATGGTGAATTGGAAATGGGTAGTGATATTTTGGCTCTAGCGGTCGTAGAAGAGAATAAACATCACAAGGAGCCACCGACAAACATAAAACCAATCTTGGAGGAGTTTCAAGACATTATATTATAAGAGATTCTATATGGTCTTCCACCATTAAGAGGCATCCAATATCATATTGATCTTATTCCAGGGGCTATCCTACCTAACAAGGTAGCTTACAAAATGAGTCCCAAGGAGCATGAAGAACTTCAAAGGCAAGTAGATAAATTGGTGAAAAAGTGATTAATTCAAAAAAGTATGAGTCCTTGTGCTTTTCCAACCTTGTTGGTGCCTAAGAAAGATAGTTCTTAAAGAATATGTATGGACAGTTATGTCATCAACAAAATCACTATTGACTATCATTTTCTCATTCCAAGATTAGATGATTTACTTAATCAATTATATGGTGCTTCTATTTTCTCTAAAATTGACTTGAGAAGTGGCTATCACCAAATAAGAATGAGGCCTAGAGATGAGTGGAAAACAACATTTAAAACTAGAGAAGGCTTGTATGAATGGTTGATTATATCATTTGAGTTATCTAATGCTCCTAGTACTTTCATAAGATTTATGAATCATATACTTAAGGCATGCATTGGAACTTTTGTTGTGGTTTATTTTAATGACATATTGGTGTACTGCAAAAGTGAGGAAGAACATATGAATCATCTTAAGAAGATTTTTCTTATCTTGAGGCAACAAAAGCTTTATGCTAATCTGAAGAAGTGTGACTTTTTTACTCATAGTGTGGTATTTCTTGGATATATTATTTCAAAAGATGAAATCATGATGGATCAAAATAAGGTAGAAGCTATTCTTAATTGGTCAACACCAACTTCATTGCATGATGTGAGGAGTTTCCATGGTTTAACTTTATTTTACAGAATATTCATCAAGGGTTTTAGCTCGATTGTTGCTCCAATCACCGAATGCCTGAAAAGTGATAAATTCAAGTGGACTAATGAGATTGATAAAGCTTTTAAACTATTAAAAAGAAAGGTGATCGAAACTCCTATTTTGGTATTATCCAATTTTGAAAAGTGTTTGAGGTTGAATGTGATGCCTCCAATGTGGGAATTGGTGTTGTTTTGAGTCAAGAATCAAAGCCTATTGCCTTTTTTAGTGAGAAGCTGAATGGTACAATGAGAAAATATTCTACCTACAACAAGGAGTTCTATGCCATTTATCGAGCTTTATCTCATTAGAGTCAATATCTTCTTGCCCGGTCATTTGTTTTATATCCTGATCATGAGGCATTGAAGTTTATTAATCACCAACATAAGCTAAACAAGAGGCTTGCAGCTTGGGTGGAGTTCCTACAATCTTATAACTTCACAATCAAGCATAAATCTAATGTTCAAAATGTAGTTACTGATGCATTGAGTAGAAAACATTATTTATTATCAGTCATGGGAGTCAAAGTAGTTGGATTTGAGACATTCAAAGATCTCTATTAGAATGATGTGGATTTCAGCTCAATAAGGCAGAATTGAAAAATCAGGTTCTTTTCAGTAATTTACTATCTTTGATGGGTTTATTTTTTGAGCTAATACATTGTATGTTCTATCTTGTTCTTTGAGACATGTAATTCTAGCTGAAGCTCATTGTAGTGCTTTGGGAGGACATTTTGGTAGGGACAAAACTCAAATTTCTATTGGCCTAAGATGTTCAGAGATGTGGAGAGATTTGTGAAGCAATGCAAAGTGTGTCACTTGGCAAAAACAAGAGGCCAAAATTCAGGTTTATACACTCCATTGCCGGTGCCTAATGCTCCATGAGAGGATGTGAGTCTTAATTTTGTCTTAGGACTGTTGAGAAATTAAAAGAACAAAGATTCTATCTGGTTGTTGTTGATAAATTCTCAAAGATGTCTCCTTTTGTTCCTAATAATAAATTAAATGATGCATCTCATATTGCTGATTTGTACTTCAAGGATATTGTTAGGTTGCATGGCATTCCAAGAACTATGGTGTCTAATCGAGATTTAAAATTTGTTAGCCATTTTTTGAGGACTCTATGGAGGAAACCGAATTTCAATAGCTCTTATCATCCATAAATCGATGGGCAAACAGAGGTAACGAATAGAAGCTCAGAAAAATTGCTTAGAAGCTATGTTAGCAAGAACATTAAGCAATGAGATCTCATTCTTCCATAAGAGTCCTTTTGAGATTGTTTAGAAGCTATGTTAGCAAGAACATTAAGTTTGCTTACAATTGTTCTATGCATCATACCATTGGTAAGAGTCCTTTTGAGATTGTTTATTGT
Organism: Ensete ventricosum; assembly: GCA_029747655.1. Lineage (NCBI taxonomy): Eukaryota > Viridiplantae > Streptophyta > Magnoliopsida > Zingiberales > Musaceae > Ensete > Ensete ventricosum. The sequence continues at coordinate 29,482,989 of JAQQAF010000002.1, forward strand.
GCTAATCCTGTTAGTCCTTCGGACTTAGTCTCTCATTTTATAACTAGCAATTTAGTGGAGATGCTAACGAGAGGGCTAAACAGATAAAGAAGTTGCATAACGATGTTAAAGTAACCATTGAGAAGCAAAATGAAAGGTACATGCAAGCAGCTAACAAACATAGAAAGCATATGAGATTTAATGCAGGTGATCTAGTTTGGATTCATCTAAGGAAGGAGATGTTTCCACTAGGCAAATTTGGGAAGTTGAAACCAAAGGTTAATGGTCAATTCAAAGTGCTTAAAAAAATTAGAGAGAATGCTTATGAGATTGATCTACCTAAAGAATATGGGGTATCATCAACATTCACTGTGGGTGATTTAAGTCCTTATTATGGTAATCAAACAAATAAAGACTTTAAGTCCTTATTATGGTAATCAAACAAATAAAGACTTGAGGACAAGTCTTTCTCAACCAGGGGAGATTGACACAGGAGTGTCTAATTTTTTAGAATTTTTAATCCAGCCCACTCAAAATGATAGCTCATGAGCATATTCCTTGGACAAAGTTAAAGCTATTTTACGATGTCTTTCTTCATGACCAAGGAATGCATATAAAGGGGTTAGTTGGTAGATGTGAAGCACTTAATGTCATAGTTCCCTATGCATGAAGAGATGTTTCATGCACTAATACTTATTTTGATATTCTAGGATTGAAAAGAACTTTTGGATAACTGATTGTATTTGTAGAAGCTCTTTGGAGTCTCTAAAACTCTGTATCTCTTGGATGCGTCCTTGAGTGGTGAGTCTTTTGATTTAATTTTGTATTCTTGTTTAATTTTCTTGAGGTGTGAATTTTCTATATCCTCTTGCGTCCTTGATATTCCACTTTCTCCCTTCCCGATATCAATAGCTTTCGAATCCAACGACGATACATCAGCATATTAGATAAAATTATGAATTTGATCATCATTATTTAATTTTAATTTTTTATATAAAATTTTTTTCACATAACAATAATATAATCATGATTTGTTATGTATATAGCAACACTAATTTTGAAATAAGTATTTTAGTGTTAAAATCTTATTATAAAGAATCTTGGATATAAGGAGTTTGAACATGGAGATAATTACAAAAAAAAAAAAAAAAACACATATGGAGGATGTGCTTAAGGAGATATTTTCAACACTCACGTTAGTAAACGAAAGGTAAGTTAGAAAGATTAAAATGATTTTGAAATGGAAAAAAAATTAACTTCGATTGAGATCTTAGGTGATGCCATAAACATGGTTGGCTTACTTTGTTTGTTGTCTTTCAACTGATTAGATTTTTGAAGTATCGAATCTCGATTCTGGATGCTCAGATCTACCGAGTATCTCTTCATCTAATAAAAAAACATATCCACCATCTAAAAATAAATAAATAAATAAAAGAAAACTCTTCTTTTGATCATTCTTGCTGGGTGGACTTCCTTCCCTTCAATCAAAGCCTCATATCACTACTCCAAACAAAACCCAACCCATTGTGTAACGACACCTGTCGGCATGGATTTTTGCACGTAAAAAATCGAAACCGACGAATCCAGAAAACACAGAGAAGGAAATTGCTACAGAAAAGGGTTCAAGAAAACTGGCTTCTACTTTGAGCCTTTGGCCAAAGTGATTGGTGTAAAACCTAAGTTCCATTCCTATCCCCAAAGAAAAATGGCCAGTGAACAGCTAGCTAGCTTCATGTTGGAAAAATTTTCTTGACGTATCTATCCTCCACAATTAGCTCACCTACTGTAGGTCGCAACTCGCATGCATGAAGTCGAATTCCCGATATAATCATCGGCCAGTCATATGACGACGACGCATTCATTCCATCCATCCTACTATGAAAGCTAGTCATTCCTAAAGAACCATGCATGTATTAATTAGGGTTGATATCTGTCCAATGTTGAAACATCAAGAAAGACCTGTCCAAAGAACCTGTCACGTATATATAGGGTGGGTCCCACCTGGGAAGTCCCGTGTTCGGTGCCTGCTCTCCGCTTGACACAGGCAATCATCCTCGGCTGCGGTTGGTAGCACGCCGTCCAAAGAACCTGTCACGTAACTTCCTCAATCCCTTTCTCCGCTTTCCTCCGTATCATTCATTCATTGTATGAGCCACCGGTGAGAGAAATATGAATGCATGTGTTAACTCGGTGACTAAACCTCACTACGCATGCATGCATGCATGAAGCGCCAAGGTCAGACAGAGTAGTATTATTACGTACGTATGTACATATGACAGCATCATGTCCAAGATTTTGTGATGCAAACAGGGAATATGTTCGTGCATGTCTGCGCCTACCGACAAATTTTGGTGAATAGTCTCTCTCTTTCATCGACTCCGACGAGACACATGAAACATTTCCTTTTTCTAGTTTGATGATGTGTGGGCCACCATTTTCTAAGTTGCATCAATGACTATATAAATTCTAGTCACATGTTGACAATACGAGAATGAATAGATTGATTACTCGAGCGAAATGCTATTATGGCATACAACACAATAAGCTTTTTGATGAAAATTAGTTGAATTATCATCCCCCCAATTTTTTTATATTCTAATTCAAACCCATCCTCCTATTTTATTTATATTGTGTAGCTGTACTTTAACCACCGTACATGTAAGAAACTAAGGATTCTAGTTCATTTTCCTGCCTTCAATTTTGATAATCTAATTCAACTTGGACATTACAAACGTGTCCAACAATCTCATTTCTTCAACTTGCTTTCCTTTTATATATATATATATATATATATATATATATATATATATATATATGCAAATTGTATGAGCATATAAGGATCCATCTACATCATTCATTGTTGTGCACATACTCAACGCTTGTGTCTCCTCAAACAATAAAAAAAGGAAAAACCAAACAGATTATTGCTTTACAAAAAGTTTTCACGTAAAGCCTTCGCTTTAAGTGTGCCATTTTTTTTATATAAAAAAAGGCAAAAGTAGAATAAATATAAAGAAAGAACTTTTAGTAGGAACAAAACTAACAACTTCTTATTATTTTTGTGGCTCTTAAAACCTATTGTTTAATTGAGCAATAGATAGTGATGAGGCAAGAACAGTAAGACGCCATTCAGTCTAAGCATACGTCATCTGTTGTTCTCTCTTAACCTCACTATCTCGGCTCTTCATATTGAGAACCATTATCGAAAAAGAGAAGAAAAAAAATATAAAAAGCCAAATATCAATGATAAAAATAAAATATATAAAATTTTATTAAATAAATCTAATACAGCTCTCTCGACCAATAAATCTAATACAGCTCCCTCGACCAATAAATCTAATACAGCCCATCTACTGCTCCCTTTAATATGTATGACTCATGACACTTAAATATATTAAAATTTATTATAAACTTATCTAAAGTGAGTATCCTAAGTCAATTAAACTCTTATCTGAATATTTTCTCTTAACACTCTCCCATAATACTAATATATCTAATTATAAGTTTGTTCCTTTAGAATAAAAAATTCTTCGATGGGCCGGTCGTTTTTGTTAAACATTTGAAGTTACACTTTGAACATCTCTGATAGATCGAGTTTTTTGGAGTAGTAATTGTAAACTTGTTGTGAAATTTTTCTTTTTCTGAATCTGTTATTTGAGTATTGATTGGATCTATCAATACATCTCTTCAAAAAATATAAATTCTTTGTCTTTGATATCTCTGAATCAATTGTCTTTTTTTTTTATATATATAGAATTTATAGGTTCTTCAACTTTAACAAACTTGCATCTTCTAAAAGTTTCAACTAAAGATTATACCTTTCTTGTTATAGTTTCCTCTGAAGAATTGTTATTCTTAATGCTCATAGAACTTTCTTTAGAAACAATAAGAAGAAGATTTAATACTAAAGTCATAGAGCACATGTTATCCTTATTCAAATCTGACTTAACTTCAGCATCAGATTTCAACTGATTATTAATTCTAAGAGGATTGAAACATTGATTAATAATTGTATCATACAACACATCATCGTCATCCATTGCTATAATATCATCCATCATCTTCATCAATATAAGTAAGGTTAATATCAACTTTTGAACTGAACTTGAAAAGATCAAACATTTTTATTTCTCAATCTAGTCATATCATAATCTATATCTCTATAAACATTGAACCGTTTGAGTTCATTATCATACTTCACCTTAATTATAAAATCCCGTTTATTTTGTATAGCATTAGTATATTGACATGTAAAATGTTAATTTTTAGATTTATCATATCTCCGTACTAAATTAGCTTGCAGGTGTTGTCTTCCTAAATAATAAAACCTTTTAATATGATTATGCTTTTTACAATAATAACAACAAATATTCATCTTATAATAACTTTGATTGATTATAATCTTAGATGTTTCTTTGATTCTGATCATCAAGTGTATTGTCTGATTATCTCTTGCATCATTATTATTTTTTTCTTCCTCCTTGAAAACATGTAATTTACTTTGCAAGGCATGCTCAATATAACTTGGATAAATACTTATATGATTGTAAGAAACTAAACAGTTCACTAACATATAACTTAGATAATCTAATCTATCTGAGAGAATTTTTAGTTTTCTTAATATTTTTTGATCAAAAATTAATTCAACATATCTTTTCATCTGATTTACTATCTTCATAACTCTTGAAAAATAAGCTTGCATAGTTTCACTCACTCATAAATAAACTTTCAAAATTTCTTCCAAGAGTTTTGGAGTTTAATAGTAAATACCTTAGAGTTGTCATGATCTTTTTGCTCCAGGATCTCTCAAATCTTCTTACACCATGTTGCAATAGAAATTTGAGAAAATATAGATAGATATTTGTATTTGATCTTCTTTAATGGTTCTGGCTACATCATAACTTTCTTCAATAATCTCTCAGAAATCTTGCCATCTAAATTAAATTTTCATTTTGCACTCCACATCACATAATTATCTCCTTTAAAAAGTGGGACTGCCAAGGACAAATATACCATGACAACACCTCTCATCTCAAATAAAAATATATATATTATGGCTATGATACTCTTTATTGGGAGATCGAAAAAGAGATGGGATAGAAAGCCAAGCACCAATAGAAAAATAAGAATAACTCAAAACATTAAAAAAAAAAAAAAAACTTCACTAGAGAAACCTAATTACAATCCTAAACCAATACTTTTGCCGCTCATATATTGCTCCCCTTGAATCTGATTTGGTACTCCATCCCACTCCTATTTAAAGCCTAGATTATACTTAGAACATATTAAAATTTATCATAATCTTATCTAAAATGATAAGAGAACATATCAGCATTATTTTAACACTCCGAAGCTCAAATTAGTCCTAGCGAATTCTCCAGGACAACACACGCTAAAGTCTAATTCGTACCTTCCGACGTATCCACCTGGTTCGATGTTCATTGTAATGACAAGAACTTATCAGTCTTGACTTTATTTCCTATAATAACCCATGATAATACTCTCAATGAGAACCCAAACTTATCTGCACCACTACACGCATAGTGTTCTCTTCCTTAATTGTATCCAATGCATGTAAAAGAAGAAGAAAAGGAAAAGGAAAGAGAGGAGGAGGAGATCCTATACTGGATTGCCAGATCACAGACGCTAGAGCTTCAACACCTCCTTTTTGCCATCAGCTTCTGCGTCGCCACTGCCAAAAGTGCTGCGCTTTAATTAAGGCTTTATTTAATAAAGCGTTAAAGCGGCGTGGGGTTTGACCTTCGCCCCAGTTTACTCGAGACGCGACGCCATGACTCCAAGGACGTAAAACACGTCGTCGTCATCGTGTGATGGAAAGGTCAACCCTGCCATTTCACGTGTTATTATTTTATGTGGTGGGTACCCACCCAACACCCCCCCCTTACGGTCGCCATCTAAAAGCACTACTGGTCCACTGAAAGAAATCCTATTGGTGCACAGAGTGGTGGCCCAACACTTGCATGTCCCCCAATTCTGCACAAAGATTGTATTGGCTAATACCAAACCTAAGCGTGTGGAGTTTTGTTGTCAGCACCCTACTCGGAGATCGTTGAAGAACCAAAGTGAAAGAAACTACCGAGCGACACTTGAGACTTTGTGTGTATGAAGTGTGAATAAGATATATATATATATATATATATAGAGAGAGAGAGAGAGAGAGAGAGAGAGAGAGAGAGGGAGAGAGGGAAGCGTTCCCACTTATGAACAGGAAGACATGTTTATGTTGGCAACATGAGTTGCATGCATGAGCATATTGGTCAGCAGAGAAAGTTGACAAAGCTAAGGATGAGTAGGCTCAGAAGATGACCTGCGTGTTTTTGTGGTAAGAAGGTGTTCCATTACAGGACAATTTTAGCATTTAATACTGCTTATTCACTGTGTAAATAAAGCATGAGATTGGAGGATAGCAAGCAATAGAAGATTAAAAGAACCCTTGCCGTAAGATTTTATGATACTTTCTTTCTTGGCATTTTCTGGAAATAATGTTTTTATCATGCATCCTTCACGTCCATTATCAGAATTAACAAATGAGAGTGTTCAACTCTTCACATCTAATTTTAACCTTAAACCAAAAGCCATGCTTATTTTACGTAAAGTTATAAAGCTGAAGAATATTTTGGTGACAATTCAAAAGCTTAAGATTGTACGGGTAACCCAGAAAGAAATGAACTTTATTCTAGCACCCCCTTTCCCCTTTATTAACTCTCTCTCTACCCCGAAATGGTCGATCTCGTTACGAGCCTGCTTTAGTTAATTCTTATAAGGAACGGCAAGGGTCATAATCCGAATGCTTCCTCCTCTGGGCTGATTCAAAAAAACATTATATAGGTAATGGAAGACTTGTGGTATGAAAACACAGACCAGAAGTTTGATGGCGTGAACACTAATCCATCTTTTTCACTTTCTTTAGCTGTGTAAAAGATCGACACTTAGGTTGAGTGCAGAGCAAGGACAGTGATTTATGCAGTTCAATGCACCAAATCCGATGAGAAGCTTGCTTGTTAATATGTGTTAGGAATGTTGGCTTGAACGAGAAGAATGCTGTTCACTGAATTCATGTGAAGATACGGCATGCATGATAGATACTATGAGACTTCAGAATGGAAAAGAACTGGCCATATATATATATATATATATATATATATATAAAAGACTTATCTTTATTCGAGGTGATAATAAGCCGTTGCATGGTGTTGTCGTTCTTTCATGCTGTCTATATCAAAAAACTACAGATTTCCGTTCGAATATACGACTTATCAAAGAATGTATGTGTATAATCGATATACGCCTCCTGATCCTATCAAATATTCTAGGGTTAGAGGGTCATCTTCTCTATATGGATTCATGGTCCCTCCAGGCCTCAGATTCTTAGGGATTGCACCAGGTTGCCCACCTGCATGGCTGCGTCCTGCCATCGCCATGCGTCGAAGTTTTGTTCGCTTAGAAATCGCCTTGCCTTGCTGAGGAGATCAGCGCCATTCTTCTTCACTTGCGCCACCTTTGGGCACTTCAACAGCCCTATGTAAGCATCCAAGTCATGGACGCACACAGGGTTCTCCATCTTGAAGAAGTCCAGTGCTAGCTCAACCCCTACATGAGCGTAACATGAGCTGCTCCATGGCAGCTCGTATCTCTCCGCCAACACCTTGAAGTTCTCGTTGAGAAACACTCCCGGGAGCTTGGTGACGGGGTCGTTGACGTTCACCACCCTCAGGACCTTCACCCCGAGCTCCTCGCACCGATTCTTGAATCCCGAATTCCCCACCCTCGGGCCCCCGAAGGAGTACACCGTAATGGGCACCTCCTGCCCCAGTCCGTCCCGGTTCAAGCCGAGCTCCGCGACATCGTACCCAAGGAGGAGAGCCAGGGAGCTCCCCATGCTGTGCCCGGCTAATGTGATGCTCAGCTCCTCGTCTTTGTACTTGTGGATGAGCCGCGAGACCTCGGAGAGCAGCTGCTCCCTGCAACTGCCGCTACTGAACTTGTTGCTACTGTCGTCGGAGGTGTAGAGGCTGAGGAAGCCGGACTCGACCTTGACGTCGAGGCGGGGCTCGTGGGGGTCCAACCGCGCCTGCGTGAGCGAGCTCATGAAGTTAGCGATCCACTCGGTGTTGGTGACGGTCCCTCGGAAGGACACCAGAATGTCCCTCCGCCCCAGCTGCCGCACCGCCTCGTCGGACGGTACCGCGACGTACCCGATCCACCGGCTGCAGCAGGTACCGCGCTGCGTCGGGATGCTGATGTCCGGCGTCGCATAAACGTACTTGGTGATCTCATAGCCGGAATCCGCCATGCCCACCTCCCGTAGCATGCTCCGCTTCCCGTACTTGCAGTTTAGGTAGCGCCTCGAGGCGGGGTCGAGGTCGAAGGCCTTGTAGCATGCGATGACAAGCTCGCCATACCGCACGATCTCGTCTCGTAGCAGGGGGTTGAGGGGCTCCACGAGGTCCTCCCAGTAGTCGGCTCCTTGGATCTCCCTCCACATACTAGCGAGCGCGGGCTTGCTGGGAGCGGCGGCGACCGCCGTGTACTGCTTGATCCCAACGCTAGGCGGGGCCACGGGACCCGCAGGCCTTGTCGCCACGGTGGATGCGGCGACAGACTTGGCCGACACCCGACGCCGGCTCCTGCTAACGTCGTGTGACAAGAGACCAGGTCTCGGTGCCGGCAAGCGCGACGCCATGCCGAGATCGCAGCACCGATTGAGAGGGAGGGATGGAGGAGGAGATCAGGCTGAAGAAGAGCGGTTCGTTGTGGAGTAGGAGGTGGAGGGGGTGTATATATATAGCCGGGACGCGGTTGTGGGAGGTGAGACAAAGGAGTGAATTGGATCGCACGCCTCCATTTCTCGCAAAAAAGCGTGGAATTCTGGCGAGTCTGCAATCAACTTTTCCTCATCGTTCTTTTCCTTTGAAGTGGTCGGTTTGCCTTCAAGATCTCGTGGTGTGCGACTGATGGCACGAATCTTAAAGAAGAGAAAAAAGGGGGAAAAAAACGCAAATGTTTGCGGATGCAAAATAATTGTGACATGTCGTTTATCATAAACATATATGTATGTGTAGTCAAAACGCTGATTTGATTTTGACTTTTGATGACGATGATGATGCTGATGTCTTTTTTACGGTGGGGTATTACGGTGGGGCCTTTGGATTGGATTTAAAACGTGGGACGTGGAACATTTGACGGTGGTCAGTGGGGTGCCCCCCCCTCCTATGCTCTCCTCTCCGCCGTCCATGGACGCCCCTTTCGTCCCGACAATGGAGACGGACAAGCTATATAGTGTGGTGGGAATGGTTATATTGCAATGGGAGATCACCTTTTGATGTCTCTTCTCAAAGCACCCTTCGCCTTTTTCCATTATTAAATGGATTAGTAGCCAGCGAAAAGCCCCAAAAATAATTTAAAATATTTTATATGTAAAAATATCTATGATTAAAAATATATGTAATATAAGTATAAGTGCAGTTGTTGGCTATCTGCATGTAATATATAATAATAATTATTATTATTTTTTACAATGGGTAACAGATGAATATATTAGTTACTTTAACCGTTAAAAGACTTAAACTCAGATTCTTGACAGCAAAATCTTAGAATTATTTTTTTTAAAAAAAATATATAGAAACTTATTTGTAAACATAAATCTTGTAAATGAATGATCCAGTTATAAACATCTACAAGCAACTTCTTTATATACAACATACCCAAATGATATGGCAGTGACCTAGGCGAATCCAAAAGAGAATATTTTACTCATATTATAGAATATTTTTTTGGTCTGATGTATGATAAAATTTACTAATTTACTATTACCAATATCAGTTACTAACTATTCACTCATAACTTTACTTTTCATCACAATCCAAAAGAGCACTCACCTGACTCATTTTTTTGTAGGTTAGCACTTTGATGGATCTCAAAATCATCTTCTCAATTATCTTTGAACTCTTGCACACTTAGCCCAAAACTAAATCAAACCGATAGAGACATTATCGATAATTACATCATCACAATCAAATTATAAAAAAAAAAATCATATTTAGGTTACTATTTTAATAGGGCTAGATAGAGCAAGGTTACAAAATAATTAAATTAAAAGAAAATTAATTAAAGTGGCATATATGCTTCTAGATACTAAACCTAAATTTTGATGTGCTTTTAAATAGGTAAAAGGATTTAGTTTCTAGTAAGTGTTAATATGCTTATTACCCTCCTAGAGTTTGTGTCATATGCCTTGCATGCTAAGGCGATCTAAATAGTGATCTAGCCCCATTGTATATTGCCTTTATTGGAATTTTTATTTTTATTTTACTTTATTTTTTTTTTTGTGAAGAAGATTTTATATTATTGTGTACATTGAGATAACTTATTTAAGAGGAGGGAGATGACAAGTTGCTGTTTAAGCTAAACCAAACTAAAATTAAAAATTCTCAAGACAAGATGTAGATTGTATCTAACTTTTATTTCAAACTCTCTTTTAGTTTTTGATATATCATATTTGTGGTATTATCACAAGGAAAACAAGTTCTACATGCAATAATGATATGCATAATGAGTGAAAGAACTGGTCTTTTCTTTCTTCAATTTATGATGGTCCTTATGAAAGAAACTGCACAACCAGCTTAGGTTGAACCCATGACCATACATTTAAGTAGCAAAATCTTAGTTCTGCAAAATGAATGAATGGACAATTTGAGTTATTGTCCTCTTAATTCATCTTCATATTTTAATTCCAGTAGTACGATATTGGGAGATGAAGGCCAGCCAATTTAATAAATATCTCCAATTTATCTTAATAATTTCTCTCATATTATGTTTTACCTAGAACTACCACTACTTGTTTTAAACTACTCAATATTCAGTTATAGTAACTTTATTTCTCTTCATATCCTGAATCTAATTTCGTTTTATGCCTCCTTGTATCAAAATCAGTTACATATCTGTCTCGGAACAAATATCACTGTCGAATTTAAAATAATGCAAAATATTTATTAATTATTTACTTCCTATATTAAAGATATTGAACCAAATGGAAGGATCGCAAGAGTTGACGAGGTGTTAGATTTTTGTTCACAAAAAAACTGTTGATGTGAACTATGGTGGAGAAAGAACGTTCTTTTAGTCACTTGATACTTTTGTACTGATGATTTCATACAAATAAATAAATAAATAAATTGAAATTGGTATTAGTCTCTTCCTCATCAATATATATATATATATATATATATATATATATATATACTGTACGGAGGCATGATGAGTTCCACCCAAGAAGAAAAAGTAACTTGTTCCTGTTGCTCACTCTCACCAGGTGACATCCGAAATAACTCGGCTTCTTTGAACGCTGGTAGTCCACTGAACTGAACATGTCCCATTCTCGATTCAAACATACAAGTGTGGTCAACCTTGATGCAAGAAATCTTCGTTTACAACGTTGAGAATCCACTGCTTATTTGGTCGGAGAAAATGAGTATGACTTCTCATCGAGCATCGTTGAGTTGAAGAATTGTTAATCTCCTCACATGGCGTACAACAACAGGAAGGAATTGTATGTAGAGAAGAGAGATGAGAGAGGAGGAACGATCATAAGGGGATTCATTCGCATAGTTCTATCGACGGATTCGAGTCTGTGGATAAAGATGACCAAAGGAAGGTAAGGTGCATCAGTACAGGTGACCTCGTTTTCCTTGCAGCTTCCATCCGGTGCCAAAGATCAAAGCTGTGTTTTATTGTGAAACAAATCAAATTCTTCCTTTGGTCAATGGTCGAAGATGAAGATTTGTTCGCATATCGAGTCCAATTAACCCGCAAAGAATTTGAGTGTGGGTTTTCACAAATGCACTCTTGTTATGCAGAGTGTGATTATTGGGAGAGAGAACAAATCTTAGTTTGTCTTCTCGGGTGTGATTGAGAGGTACTACGTAGCCACCACTCTAGTGGTGACATTTGCAGCTCCGACTTGACTGGTGCTAACGTTTTCTTCATTTGCTACCACCCGTGGGAGAAGGGAAACGCTGGCAAGAAGAAGAAGAAGAAGATGTTGAGATTGATGATTTATGAAGTTACAATTCACATCTATTTATACATGTTTTGAGATATCTGAATATGATCCTTAGGGATCTGATTTGGAAGAGATTTTGGGGATTGAATCATCTAAATATTTAAACATGATTCTTAGGATCTGATTTGAGAGATATCTTGGGGATCATAATTTTTTAAGATTTGATATGCTAATAGGCCCCCATAAGATCGAGCTCCTGTCAATGACGTCGATTTTGGACCGATGTAAGGAAAAAAATTTGCGAGCAAGAAGTTTCGTAAGTGAATCTGCTAGTTGATCAACCGTATGCACATGAGAAACCCGGAGCTGCTAGCGGACAACTTGATCTCGCACAAAATGAAAGTCGATAGCAACATGATTTATGCGGGAGTAAAAGATCGGATTGACACAAAGATAGGTAACACCAATATTATCACAATAAATGGTAGGCATAAGAGCAAAGGTTATGAGAAGCTCTTTAAGAAGATTCGTAATCCAATTGAGTTTGACAGCAGCAATGACAACGACACGGTATTCAGCTTCAGTTGTAGACCGAGCAACTGTCTCTTGTTTCTTGGAACTCCAACTAATAGGATTAGCACCAAGGAAAACAAGATACCCCGATGTTGAAGTTCGATCATCAACATTGCTTGCCCAATCAACATCAGCAAAAGCATGAAGATGAATGAGAGAATTTTTTCAAAGAAAGATTCCATGATCGATGGTCCCTTTGAGATATCGCAAAATGCGCTTACCTGCAATCCAATGTGAGGTAGATGGCTGATGCATGAATTGTGATAACTTGTTGACTGCAAAAGAGACATCTGGACGGGTATGAGATAGATATTGTAAGGGGCCAACTACCTGTCGGTACTGAGTATGATATGTAGCAGGGCTACCATCACATAACTTTAGTGAGTCGCTTGTAGATAAGAGAGTAGTAATGGTTTTAGCGTCCTGCATGTTTGTTTTGGATAACAGATCTTGAATATATTTTCTCTGTGAGAGAAAAATTCCAGAAGATGTAAATGTAGCTTCAACATCAAGAAAGTAGCTTAAGTTGCAAAGATCTTTTAGAGAAAATCTATCTGCCAACTGCTTAATAAACATTTGGATTATCATGGGATTGTCACCTATGACAATAATGTTATCCACATAGACTAAAAGGTAGATGTTGCCTCCATGTTGTTGACGTAGAAAAAGTGAGACATCAAATTTAGAGTTGATAAAACCCATGGAGGACAAAAATAGGCCAAGTTCGATACACCAGGCTCTTGGAGCTTGACGAATGTTGTAAATGACTTTTTAAAGTTTGCAGACATGTCGTGGATACTACGGGTGTATAAAGTCAGGTGGTTGCTCCATAAAGACATCTTCACTAAGATTCCCCTGTAAAAAGGCATTGTTAACATCTAACTGACGTAGACACCATCCTTTAGAGATTGTCAGACTTGGAATAAGTCAGATTATGGTAGGTTTAACCACAGGACTGAATGTCTCGATGAAGTTAACACCAGGTCTTTGATGAAATCCCTTAGCCACCAGACGTACTTTATATCAAGCAATTGAACCATTAGGATTTCGCTTAATTTGAAACACCCACTTACACCCAATGATGTTTTGTGTGGAATAAGGAGGAGTAAGTGTCCATGTAGAATTTTGAAGGAGAGCATCATATTCCTCACACATAGCTTTACACCAATGTTAAGATTTTTGGACTTGATTGAATGAAGTTGGTTTAGTAGACTCGGGCAAAGATTTAGTGCTAACATGTAAGTCAAGGACATATCGCGGTTTAATAGGGTTAGGCAATGATGGGACATCATGGGTTGATTCAGGTTGAGGGACATCAGAAGTTCCTTGTGGAGGTGAAGACTGTGGTGTTAGGGATAATAGTTCAGGAATGGAGGGAACTTGTGAAGAAGAGGGAGGTAAAAGTTGCATGATAGGAGTAACAGAAGGTTATGGATCTGAAGAAAATAGCTCAGAGGGTTTGGGAGATGAAACTGCATTACAGGGATCTATGGTTACGATAGGAAGCTTATGATTATGAAAGGGGAATGTAGACTCCAGAAACTTGACATGTCGGGAAACAAAAACTTTATTAGTATAAGGATCATAGCAACAAAATGTATTGTGCTCAAGTGAATACCCGATGAAAACATAAGGTTGAGATCTATGTTGCATCTTATTTGAGGCATAGGGACGTAACCGCGGATAACACAAACAACCAAATACTTTAAGTGTTTGCATGTTAGGACATTTATAAAATAACTTTTCAAATGGTGATTGATACTGTAAGATAGGAGTTGGCATACAGTTAATAAGGTAGACTGCAGTTTGAAAAGCTACTGACCAGAAGGTGGGTGGCATGGCAACTTGGTGGAGGAGTGTTAAACCAGTTTCAACATTGTGTCTATGTTTGCGTTCAGCAGAACCAACTAGTTGAGGGGTATATGTAGGTGACTTAAGATATTGAATACCACAAGTAGACAAATGGGGTGTGAGGGCTTGATATTACCTCTGCCATCAGAGTAGACAGTTTTGATTATAGTTTAAAAGTAGTTTTCAACTAATTTTTGAAAGTTAGTGAAGACTACAGAAACTTCAGACTTATGACAGAGAGGATATAACCATGTGTACTTGGTAAAATAATCTACAAAGATAACATAAAATCAAAACTTATCAAAAGAAACTGTTGATGCAGGCCCCAAACATCGATATAAATAACTTCAAATGGTTTTAACATGATATAGTAGATGGACCAAAAGGTAGTTGATGACTCTTATTACTAAGACATGTATCACAGTGAGTAATTGAGTCACGTGATTTAGAGGTAAAAAGAGAATGACTGAAAAGTAACTTTTGTTGAATGGAAGGTGAAGGATGACCAAGATGTCGATGCCACATATCAGCCGAAGCAATAATTGTAGAGTTGGCAGTAGGCTTAGAGAGATGCAAGACTGAATGCCAATTGTAAATATTATCTTTATTCGGGTCTTGGACTAAGGATGCCTCCATGCTCAGATCCTTAATAATAAAATAATCATGAAAGAATTCAATAGAGGTATGATTTTGTTTGTAAAATTGAGAAATGAAAATAAGATTATGTTTGATGTGGGGTGCACACAAAACATCATCAAGTCTAAAAGTAGTGGTGTGCGAGTTAAGCATAGTCGAACTAATGTGAGTGATATGAATGTCTTTACCATCACCGATGACAATATCTTCAGGTCCTTCATAGTTGTTGTGGATTGACAGATTCTAAAGATTAGAAGTGATATGGTGAGAGGCTCCGGAATCCATAATCTAATTTGATTGACTGTTAGTTGGAGTAGTCGTGACATTTGCTTGAGGCCACCTTAATGGAGTAGGAAGTCGAGGTTGAGACCAACAGACTTTTGCGGTATAACCGATTTTGTCACACAATTGATAAATAACTTGTTGAGGCACATGAACAGGGCAACGGGGTTGGAAGGGGCCACCTTGATATTTGTTGAAATATGGAGGAGAAGGCAAGGATTGACTATTGCTCACTGGATTATGAGGAAATGTGGCCATACCTTTTTGAGCATTTTTGCTATATTTGTTGCTTTTCTTGGATTTATTATGGAACTGCGCTGTGATGGGAGGTCCTGCCAATCTGTCATCACGCTTCAAGTATATCTCATAGTCGGTTAACTTATCATAGAGTTCTTCAAATTAGGTTGGGGAGTCACGAGCTCGAAGTGTCGCTGTTAATTCCTTAAACTCATCGCTTAGTCCATTAATGCATGAGGACTTCCTCATCACTGAGAAAGTGACATATCAAAGCTAGGTCATCGATAATAATTTTTATATGTCGTAGATAGTTAGCAACATTACTTCCTTCTTGTTTTAATTTCATAAGTCTGGAGAGGATCCCGAGCATATGAGTGCGCGAGCGATTTGCTAAGGTAGTTTGTTCCAAGCTTCTGTAGCAGTGGTACAAGAGGAGATGAGTGGGGCCACAGATCCAGTAACAGAAGCTTGAATGGCTTGAAGAATAAGACGATCTTAGTATAACCAAAGTGTGTGAGCCGAGTTTTGTACAGGGGTCGGATCACCTGGAATGTAAATCATTGCTGGTGGGCAATTGAAAGAACCATCAACATAACCTGATAATCCATAGCCAAATAAGAGGTTAGAAAACTATGCACGCCAAGGTACATAGTTGCCGCCTTTGGATAATTTGAAGGGAATGAGGGAAGCAACATTGATAGAGATAAGGCCCTCATGAGAAGAGGCACTAGCATTCCCTACAGGGAGGAGAGTTGGTGAAGTATGTTGAGAATTGATTCATGGTAGTTACATAGGTAGTTAACATGTTTAAGAGTAGTGGTTCATGTTTAAGAGTTGTGGAGGTAGTTTAAGAGTTAGTGAGGATAGTTATTAATCATGGATGAGATAGTGGGATGAAGGAAGTGGTGTGAGGTAGTTATTATTATGTCCTATAAATGAGACCTTAGAGAATAAAGCAAGAGTGCAGAGAGTGTGTGCAGAGAAGAGAGTGTGTGCATTTGGAGATAATCTTGTAAGTGTTCTTGTTCTTTTACCTCCTGTTTAATACTATGTCGTTTTCTTGATTGAAAGCGTTTTCGTTAATTGGATCCTAGTATTCTGTTTTATCATTTCCTTGCTCCTCCTTCCCCAACATTTATGGTATCAGAGCCTTGTTTCAATCTGAACTGGGTATTATGGCTTTTAATGACAATTTTATATCTCAACCCCTTATTCCCATCTTCTCAAGCAAATCCTACGAATTTTGGAGTATCAAGATGAAGACTCTATTCAAGTCTCAGAATCTTTGGGACTTGATAGAGAATGAATATGCAGATCCAAATGAAGAAACCAAGCTGAGGGAGAATATAAAGAAGGACTCAAAGACATTGTTCTTCATTCAACAAGCTGTGCATGAGACAATCTTCTCAAGAATTACAGCAGCGACAACCTCAAGACAAGCTTGGTTGATACTTCAAAATGAATTTCAAGGCTCATCGAGGGTGATTACGGTAAAACTTCAAACCCTTCGACATGAGTTTGAAATTTTATTTATGAAAAACAATGAATCAGTGCAAGATTTTCTTTCTCGAGTGACTGAAATTGTTAGTCAAATGAAATCTTATGATGAACATCTACATGATCAAATAATTATTGTAAAAGTTTTGAGAAGTTTAACTCCGAAATTTGAGTCAAAGGATTTGCGGCAGAAGAGTCAAAGGACTTATCTACTTATTCATTTGATGAACTAATGAGTTCCTTGCAAGCACATGAAGTAAGGTTGAACAGGTCACTTGAAAAAAAGTGAAGAAAAAATATTTCAGGTTAAGGGGGAGTCTTCTACTTCAAAAGAAGATAAAAAAATCAACAGGAAGAGGACGTGACAGAGGAGGATTTCGTGGTAGAGGAAATGGAAGAGGAAGAGAAAGAGGACACTTTGACGGGCATGATGAAAGATAATCAAACTATGATCAGAAAAACTACAAGAGTGAAATTCAATGTCACTATTGTAAGAAGTTTGGTCATATGAAGGCAGATTGCTGGAAAAGAGAAAAACAAGCAAGCTATGTGGAAGAAAATGAAGACAATAATAAGTTGTTTATGACTCATTCACAAGTTAATGATATCTCAAATGACATTTGGTTTTTGGACAGTGGATGTTCTAATCATATGTCAGGCATAAGATCAATATTTAGAGATATTGATGAAACTCACAAGTTGAAAGTTAAACTTGGAGATAGCAAGTAAATCCAAGTAGAAGGAAAAGAAACAATTGAGGTGAAGACAAATCAAGGGAAGGTAAAACACATTGATAATGTTTTCTATATTCCTAGCTTATCACATAACTTGTTGAGTGTTGGACAATTGATGGATATTGGATATTCAGTTATATTTTATGATGGTTCATGCACTATTAAAGATAAGAAATCTGGCTTGATTATAGAAAATGTTTGTATGACGCAAAATAAGATATTTTCAATTGATGTTTCAAATATTGAGAAACATGCTCTTGCTGCAAATAAAAAAAATGAGATAAATTTATGGCATTTAAGATATGAACACCTTAACACTAAGGGTTTAAGGTTGTTAAATAAAAAAGAAATGGTTTATGGATTGCCTAAAATTAATACACTTGATGTATGTGAAGGATGTATTTATGACAAACAAAGTAAGAAACCATTTCCTGTTGGAAAAGCATGGAGAGCATCTAATTATCTTGAATTAATTCATGCTGACTTATGTGGACCTATGAATACAAAATCATTTGGGGGAAGTCGATATTTTCTATTATTTACTGATGATTATAGCCGCATGAGTTTGGTATATTTTCTGAAATTGAAATATGAAGCATTTGATAACTTTCAAAAATTCAAGGCACTTGTAGAAAGGCAAAGTGGTAAATGCATAAAGATACTTCGGACAGATAGAGGTGGTGAATTTATGTCTAATGAGTTTAATTCCTTTTGTGAAGAAAATGGTATTCACAGAGAATTGACAGCACCATATACACCGGAGCAAAATGATGTAGCTGAACGTAAGAATCGAACTATTATCGAAATGGCAAGAAGTTTGCTTAAAGGAAAGCATCTTCCGAATCAGTTTTGGGCAGAAACAGTTACAACAACAGTTTATTTGTTGAATATTTCACCGACAAAGGTTGTTATGAATCGAACTCCTTTTGAAGCTTAGTATGGTATAAAGCCAACTATAAGCCATCTAAGAATTTTTGGTTGTATTGCTTATGTTTTGGTAAATTCATAAAATCATCATAAGTTTGATGAAAATCAGAAAAATACATCTTAATTGGATATTCTGCATAATCTAAAGCATATCGATTATATAATCCTGTAAGTGGCAAAGTTATTATTAACAGAAATATTGCATTTGATGAAAAGGCAAGTTAGAATTGGGAGATCAATGAAGGTGAAACGTAAATTCGTATTCCAGCAGAACTAGTCACTCCACCGAATCAAGTGACAGATCCTACTCCAACAAGTTCAACGTCAACCTCACCCAGTAGCAGTTCAAATTCAGCAAATGATTCCTCAGATGAAACCCCTCCAGGAAGGTTTAGATCATTAACAGAGATTTATTATTCAACATTTGATTTATCTATTTTAGATCATATAAGTTTTGAAGAAGCAATTGAGGAATATCGAAAAGCAATGAAGGAGAAAATCAAGTCAATTAAGAAGAATGAAATCTGGGAGCTAATGGATCAACCGAAAGAAAAGAAAGCTTTTTGATCGAAATGAGTGTTCAAAACAAAGTATAATGCAGATGGAAATATCCAAAAGCATAAGACTTGGTTTGTAGCAAATGGAGTCATAACATGAAGTATTTATGACACAGATGAATAAGTTGCAGATATTCTCACCAAGTCACTTCCAGTTCAGAATCATATTTATTTTATGTCTCAAATTGATGTATGTAACTATGAATCCAAGGGGAGTGTTGAGAATTGATTCATGGTAGTTATATATGTAGTTAACATGTTTAGGAGTAGTGACTCGTGTTTAGGAGTTGTGGAGGTAGTTTAAAAGTTAGTGGAGTAGTTATTAATTATGGGTGAGATAGTGGGATGAAGGAAGTGGTGTGAGGTAGTTATTATTATGTCCTATAAATATGATATTAGAGAATAAAGCAAGAGTATAGAGAGTGTGTGCAAAGAAGAGAGTGTGCATTGGAGATAATCTTGTAATTGTTCTTATTCTTTGACCTTCTGTTTAATATTACGTCGTTTTTTTGATTGAAATCATTTTCATTAATTGGATCGTAGCATTCTGTTTTATCGTTTTCTTACTCCTTATTCATTAACAAAGTAGAGGTTGAGGAATACATCGAGAATATAGAAGGAAGAGAAGATGCGACTGCAGGACCCGAGGTAGCGGAGGAGGATAATCTGGCCGGACAGAGGGGCTGAGGTAGACTTCCCCCTTCGTTGACGCAGGTGGCTGCCAACAGAAGGGAAGATGGATCTCGGCAGAGGTAGGCGGTCACGGGAGAAAGTGGCCGGGAGGATTGTGCGTGGCAGCGTGTTGAGGATGGCACACTTCTTGGCTTCGGTAATGGTGGTAGACTGCCAACACTTTGATGTGAAGACAGTCACGGATCCAAAGAGTTCCAAGCAGCACTGTTTGTAGTGGGAAGGGGAATCGCTCCCTTTGCTACAGCTGCATTGCTGATGTGTGGCAGCGTCGGTCAAAGAGGGCAGAGAAACTGTAGCAGGTGCTTGGCAGCGTCGGTCTTGATGGCGTTGGCGATGGACTCGAGAGGAAGAAGACAGTAGCAGTAGGAAGAAGACAACACCTGAAAGGCAGCGCGTTGGTGCGGCAGGGTCGATGGACGCCTCCGTGACGGGGTTGGGGGATGGCTGCTTCGAGACAGGGGACGCCGCGGGCGGCTTCACGGAAGCTTTAGGTCGACGCCGACGTCTCGAATCCAGCGATGCCGGACGGCTGCGATCGGGAGGAGAGGGTGCATAAGTCAACATCGGCGATTGCTGCACATGGCCGGATGCGGTGGTGATGGGTCGGGGGATGGTTGCTTCGAGACAGGGGACGCCGGGGGCGGATTCACGGAAGCTGTAGGTCGACACCGACGTCTCGAATCCAGCGATGCCGGATGGCTGCGAGCGGGAGGAGAGGGTGCAGAAGTCGGCACCGGCAATTGCTGCACGCGACCGGACGTGGTGGTGCCTTGCGATCCTTCTCGGTGTTGACTATCGCAGGGTACAGTGCCAGTGGCAGAGGAGCAGGGAAAGAAGCAACAAATTCCTCGGTGTTAACTGTCGCAGAGCACAGTGCCGGAGGCAGAGGAGCAGCAGAATCCTTCGTGGCCATAGAGGTCGAAGAGCGATGCTGCGATATGGAGAAGCGGCCAATAGAGGGAGAGGGGGAGAGGGGGGAGATAGTAAGCGATTGCCGTCTGTCGCAATAAAAAAGTAGGAATATTGCTCTAACCCAATGACTCTGATATCATGTTGAATTGAAGAGATTGATGTTAAAGATCGATTATTTCTTAAGTTATAATTTATACCTATTTATATATATTTTGAGAAATCTTTAAGTATATGATTTGAGAAAGATTTGAATCGTCTAAACATCGAAATATAATTTGGAAGAGATATTAAAGATCATAATTTTTGAGTATTTGATCCGCGAATGCACATGCTATCATACATATCATATCGCGTCTGACAATTTGGAAGTACATACAAAAAGAAATATACGACGGAGGAGGGAGTAACAGTTTGGAAGTTGGCAACGCGTGAGGTGATCAACGTTGGTTCGTTGTCGACATCACCGGCCACGGCCACGGGATCGCCTGTCTCAGAGGAGCCAGGGAACGGGGAATTCCTCCTCGGGAATTCGTGCACATAATTTATTTTCATATTTGCCTTTCTAAAGCATGTCTATCATTATGGTTAATCTTACTAGGTTTTCAAGTCACAATTTAATATATAGTTCATTATCTTTTTTTTATTTTATATACATATATATATATATATATATCAAAATTCTTAAGTGTAAATATGTAATTTAATAACATTACAATTTTAACATGTAAATGAACTTGTATGAATTCAATTAAACATCTTAAACTTTCATTCTAATGGCACATAGAAAATGACATTTAAGAATCATTTCATCATCAATCTAATGTCAAGCCGAATGTCTAGTCTTTCATTATAAAATTAAGGTATGATGTCAACCATGACGATATATTTTTTACTTGCAAGAACATACGCAAAATCATCCATTATAGAATACCAATCCACTAAATATCGGTAGTTAAAATAAATCACCTATATAGAGATCCCAAGTATTTTTCATTAAGATCTCTAGCACTAGCTCATACCTCGCCATCGAATATGTTGTGCATGAATGCTGTCGGTGAAGGTATAAATTAATTTAATCAGTACTTTTTTTGATAATTTATCATAAAATTCGAGTTCTTCATCATCATCAGAATCATCATCATCAAAAGCGTGAATCATGAGAAGCATTGTACGTGGAATGTAGAAGTACACGAAACATAGTCGTAGTTGGCGCGTGTCGCAACATTGAACGATCCATGTCACGTACGTACGTACGTACCAAAAATTGCGGCACTGAAAGTTGGGAAGGTTGTTTGCAGCCGCTGCTCCTCTACTTGCTTTGCCAAAACCCATAATCTCAATTCTTTTATTCACTCTCTTTTTATCCATCATGATTTGAGCTAATTAAAATTTCTTAATTTTGTTTTGATTCTTTTTAGAAATAATTTCTTAATTTTGAATGTCTGTTTTTTCTCTTTTTCTTTCCCTTTAAACTTACTGCAATTTCATCCTTTGAATGTAGCATTATATTATCCGTGAAAATAGCTTGACTTCAATCATCCATTTGCAACTCCTCATCCAAAACAAAGAAACGGTGATAGAGCATGCAATTTTCTAAAAGAAAAATATTTTTTTTTTATTTTTTAATTTTCTTTAAGTGATGATATGTCATGGGCGATCGAAGATCAGAAAGAGATCATAACGAGGTATAAGTGATGGGGTCAAATAACAATCAACTAGAAGATTATAGATTCTGAATAAAAATGATAGTGAACGAAAAAAACATCAATAATAAAGTCACACAAGCAAAGGACATTCAAAGATATAATGATATGTAGATGATGTAGTTGATAATGTAACTAAGCTTGTTATATAAGATTAGGATATTGAGAAAGTTGAAATGATTGTTAATGATTATTCAAAAAAAAATATTGATATCAAAGAAAATAATATTTAAGGTATTAGAAAAATAAACTTATCAAATGAAAAATCTAAAAAAATGAGCGGCATCATTAGCGGAAAGCTAGAAAATAAGTATGTTTTCATGATAATTATCTTATATATATATATATATATATATATATATATATGATGGACTGTGTCGCACGTGTTAGTCGTGGACCGCGTGGGGCAACGAGTGGTGTAGACGCGCCACGGTCACGGGGTACACGTGATGCTATGGTTTGCCGCCTCCGACAGTGTGACGGACGGAGGTGATGACATGCTAGTTAGTTTCTGAGATCAGACGACACAGTACATCTGGTTGCTGTCATTTAAACTAGAGAAGGAAATGTTGGGGAGCCTATCACAAGAAAACAAGCGCGGATGGAGCAGCGTTATTTAAACTAGAGAAGGAAATGTCTGGGACAAGTTCCTCCTCATTTTGACATGCTCATCTCCGGTTCACCGAAAGGCCTAAGTCAATTTGGAATACTGAAATGAATGACTTATCAGTATATATATATATATATATATATATATATATATATATATATATATATATACACTAACAGGTCCTATATTTATAAAAAATAATAAATCATCATTTTATTATTCATAATTTATAGAAATTATTTTTATTCATAATTTATAAAAATAATAAATAATTATATTAACTAGAAAAAAGGATCATATCTTCTTGATTGGGCCACTAAGTGATGAAAAAATCTTTTCCATCCAAGCCTTTATATCTATTATAAAGTAGTAAATTATTCTAAAAATAAATATATGATAAAACATATGTAGGAACCTCTGATTAATCATCAAAATAATCTTTAATATTCATAAATAAATATACAAATATTGATAATTTAATATGAAATAATAATATATCAATTTATTATAAAACTCTTGTATTAGAAAAATAATGATAATTTTTTTGTAATAAACAAAATTATGCATCAATCACATGTAACACATACATAATAGTCATCTAACAAAGAGGTACATCACCCCCGATGATGTACTCTCCCAACAACGGAAGAAGAGAACACATATTGTACTCCAAATAACGAATGAAGTGCTATCATTCACTCGCCTATGTGGAGACACATTTCTCCCAATAACAGATGTGTGAATCATATAACTGTCACATCTAACGATTTGCTAATCCACATAGGGAATCACCATACTTGCTCTCAGTAGGGATACATGAACATTCATGATCATTTATTTATATTTACTCATTCATTCACGCATGTATTCAATAAATAGTATGATAAAATATTATGAGCGAGCATGCTTCATGTATGAGTTGTTAGACTATGCCCATTGGTGACTCCGCACTATGATGAGCTCGTAGCTCATTTTATATGTTGCGCTTCCAATATGGATCACTAGTATAATCACATATATTAAATGGTAACAGTAATATCAATATCATAAACTTAAAGAAAGTAGAAAACTAATAATTCTTTTTAAATAATATTTTTATAAATTTTTTTGAGTTCATCAAATCATAAAGATATGAAATATCAATTTTTCAATAGTACTTAATCAACAAAAACTCTAACTGGAATAGCTCAATTGACTTAAATCAATCTCAATTTGATTATAACCTAACAGAACCAACCTCAAATCCTCATATAACCAATTTAGAATCACCATGGACTAGTCTTATTTAGATTTAATTGATCTTGATTAGGACAAATAGATTTGAATTAGTCAAATTAGTCTAGAATCACCCTAAATCGATTTTATATGATCAAACCTCTTTAATTTAATCAATTAACGAGTTGAAACCAATAAAGGGAGAAAAAATTGGACAACATATAGTGCTAACCCAAACCCAACCATCCCATCTGAGTTTTAAACGAGTCACTTATGTAGCATATGTTTGTCTCAAGTAATGAGTTGGGGTGAGATATAATGGAATGGATAGAAGAGTGATGATATGTCTAGCGCCAATCGCTTACTGGAGTGGGCCTAACTTCACGAACTGGGCTAAGCTTCACTCATAAGTCGGGCTATGTCGATACTAAACTAGATCACGCTTGGCTCATAGGTTGGGTCATATATCTACACATTAGTTGGGATCATGTATGACTACACAGACCAAGTCATACTTGACCACATGAGCTAGACAAAGCTTAGTCACATGGGTTGGGTCGTACATTGCTACATAGACTACGTCGTATATGATCACATGAGATTGGTTGTACTTGACCACAAGGATTGGGTTGTAACTTGTCATATGGGTGTTGAATCTTAGATTTTGATAATGAAATCAATTGATGAAGTTTCGATCTAATCTGTATTCAAGAAAAATAATGCAGGATTATCTTCGATCATGAAAAGGCAAAATAATTAAAGCAGTAAAATCATACGTAGGACCAAAATTAGAGATCGCACATCGGGTTGAAAAAATTGGATATTGCATCAAGATCGGATGTTATGAGAATCAACATATCGATGGATCAAGCAATACGCTGAAGGAGAGCATGATGCGCTGAGGGTTCAGATGAACTAATGACATGCCGGATAATACAAGATTTATGCTTTGTAATCGTTATGTCATAATCATCATAGTTTAAGTCTTAATCGAGTTAGTTTTGAGTATAACTATGCTAACTCAATTAAGGGGTCATTGGGCCTTAATTGAGGCTGAGTTGGGCCTATTGGAAGGTTCATTTTAGTGACCCGAAGTCAGGTCTAGCGGTGGCAACACCCAAACTAGAGGGTGGTACCGCCCGAAAGATAATCTTTGAGACTGTGTCTGGCGGTGGTACTGACCAGGCTGGTGGTACTACTGCCAGAACACAATATTCGAGACTATAAGGCAGCGGTGGTATCACCCATTAAATGGTGGTGGTACCACTCACATCCCAAGTTTGAATTTTGAATTAAAAAATTTGAATTTTGGCTCCAACTTTTGAAGTCATTTGAGGCATATAGATACCCTACTCATTCTTGAGGAAGCAAGAACTGAGATCGAAAACTTATGATTCTAAATGTGAAAACGTCATTGTAATCTCTTGAGAGTTTCTCTTCTTTTAAAAGCCTAGAGTTCATTCTAAGGCAGGTGTGATATTTATAAAAGTTATCTCCTAAACCTATGAAAAGGAGAAAGGATTGTAAAATGATATTTGATCTTCGCCCATTCAAATAAGATCATTAGTAAACACCAATGACCTCAACAATTGAGGAATCATGAGTAAATATAGGTCACGAGATTGAACCATTATAAGTCTTATGTGTTCTTTTCTTTGTGGTTTATTCTTATTGCTTGCTCATTAGCTGACTACTCTCACTCATATTCCAAGTTTAACATAATTTCGATACGAGTTCTGATCGAATGATTGAACGATCCTAACAGTTAGTATTAGAGTTATGTTCACTCAGTTGAACACCCAAGTGAGTTTTTAATGACTTTTTTCGGTATTAATGAGGATCACTCTATCACTCGTCCGCCTATGTTCAATGAGACCGACTATTCTTACTAGAAAACATGAATGAATTTTTTTTTTTGATTTCTATGGATTTAAAGCTGTGGAACATTGTCTAAATCGGCTTTCAAAAATCTTCCAATCTAATGAATGATTGGAATGATTTTGAAAAGAAAATATTTTTTTTTAATCAACATAATTATTTTTTAAAAGTAATAATTCATCCCACCCCACTCCCCCACGCTCTTAGTGCAACACGATCCTAATAATGGTTTAGGTCATACCTAGTCACATGAGTTATGTTTCACCTTGCCACATAGGCTAGCTTCTACCTGACTACATAGATTGGGTCATACATGACCATATGGGTTGGGTTACACCTGACCATATGAGTTCGATCGTACCTAGCTATATGAGTTGTGTCGATCTGATCTGACAAATCAATGTGACTCGGGTCAGACCTAATTAGACTCCTTTTATCATATTAAATTTTAATATTTTAAATTATTAAGGAGTAAATAAAATTCATTAATTAAAATTTTAAATTCATGATATTAAATTTAAAACTAATTAAATCATAAAAAATTATATCTAATTCTTCAAACATAAATATAACTAATTAAATAAATTAAAACTATTATATTAATCTAAAAATAATATTTTTAGTAATTAATTAATCTTAAAATTTACTTAAGTTTAGGAGATCATTATAAGTTAAATAATCATTCTAGCATCATAAATCAACTATCATTATTTATTAATCATAAAATTTTAAAATAAAAAATATTATTATACATTATAAAATCATAATAATACTAATATTAAATATTTTATAATATAAATTAAAGTTGATTAGAAAAGAATAAAAGATCCTTCCTCTCCTAAATTATTCTTTCCTCGGAATCTCCTTAAAAAGTCATCTCATCAATCCTACTTATTATCATATTCAATAAAGAATGAGTGAGAAGGAGTCCCCTAGTAGTAGATGAGATCTTCGTGAAAGATAAGCAAATATTTAATTTTTATATTTAATTTATATTTAACTTTTTTATAATAAAAGAGAAATATATATATCTTCTAAAAAGGATCTTACGATAGTTAGGATATACCAAGAGAGTGCCATGGCCTTCTTATCCACCATCATATGGTAACTTAGGTGTTAAATACACCTAATACGATATAGAATATAAGCACATTGATTTATTATGAGAACGTTGGCAAGTGCATGTATCATGCAACACATCTTTTGGTACAAGAATTAGAAATCTCGCATTTATATGGATTTATACGTATCTCGCATTCAATCATTCAAAATCCTAGCAATAATTCGTGAGAGGAGATGGCTCTTGTAGAGTTGAGGGAGGTGGCTCCTCTAGTGGCTGTGGTAAGATGTATTTAATTATTTTTGATAATTTATTTTCTAAATCATGATTAAGATATCTTAATTATGATTTTTTTTTTTGTAGTGTATATCAAGGGCTATTAAAATTAGATCATGCTTTGACCATGCCATATTCAATATATAATCATGGAGATATGTTTTTATATGTGCTCCTGATGTATTGATTAGCTCATATGAGACAGCTTATCGAAGGACGTACCTCAGACTCTAATTCTTGTAGATCTACCAAATATCTACTTGAGGTATTTCGTGTATATGTCTGTCAATAAAGGTGGATATCATTTATTTAAATTTAGGGATGTTAGTCAAATTTATATTTTATATAAATTTAAATTTATACATATATATATATATATTTATATTTTACATAAATATATATATATTTTATATATATTTATGAATGTTAGTTCTCATGTATATTATGTCAGTTGTACTATTATGTGTATCTAATCTTGGTAGCAGTTTTCATACATATAAATATCTAATTCTGACAATACTATTCATAGGTAAAATATACAAATAAAGTACATAATCTTGGCATCAGTACCCATAATTAAACATATACATAAGTATTCAATCCTAGCAGCAGTACCCATCAAAACTATACAACCAACCAAACAATCTAAGAGCAACAACATCAACATCACAATTAAACATATAAGTATTCAATCCTAGCAGCAGTACTCATCAAAACAACACAACCATCCAAACAATATAAGAGCAACAACATCAACATCACAGTAAACTCATTCTCGACTACATTCTATTATATTGGAAATGGAGAAAGAGTAATTAAATTCAGAAAAAAAGAAAAAAAAAATAGAAATTTGAGTTACAGAAAAGAAAGAATGTAGTCATCAGAAAAATTCATAACCAAGTTTAATATCATAAGAGGATATATAAAATTTATCACATCAAAAAAATTAAATAAGAATATAAAACTAAATCAAACGACTCACCACTCAATAATGCATCGAAGAGATATAGAGTTTTATAGAGATACCAAAGAGCTTCTTCCAATACAAATTAGGTATTAAACTTTATTTCTAATACTAAAATATTAAAATAAGTACTCATGCATCAAACAACCCTTCATGCATAAGGAACTACGAAATTAAATATTTTACATCTGTTAACCAATCCCTTTATTATATTCCTTGGTCATAAAGGAAATCACATTGAAAGAGCTTTTACTTAGTCTAAGGAATATGCTCATGAGCTGTCATATTTGAGTAAGCTGAGTTAAAAGTTGTGAGACAACATTATGGATTGTAGGGAATTATAAGATTAGCAATTTTCATACAAGTTGATTTTAGCAATTTAGGCACTCCCGTATCAATCTGCCCCAGTTGAAAAAGACTTATCCTTAAGTCATCATTTGTTCCAACCACATGATAAGGACTAAAATCAACCATATTGAATGTTGAGTAGCTTGATCTTATAAGCATTTTTGTTAATTCTCTTAAGCATATTGATTGGACCATCAGTCTTTGATTTCAGTTTCTCAAATTTGTCTAGTGGTAAACTCTTATTCATTTGATAAATCTAAATTAAATTACTAGTATTAAACTACTTATGCTTTCTGTATCTATTGGTAGCTTATATGTATCTCTTATTTTGCTTTTCAATGTTTGCTCCAACTTTCTCATGCGACTTCTTTATCTACTTAGCTCTCTCATCAACATCTCCACTAAATTGCATATTTGCAGAATGAGTAACTAAAACCAAAGGATCTATAGGATTAGCCCTATGAATTAGATCAACGTGATGCCAGATGTCTCTCAAAGGTAGAAGGTTATGTAGGATCTCTTTTGGCACATCTTGGAACTCCTCTATGATTAGTTTCATCATTACTGTGTTGTTGTTCATTCACCTCCATCAAAACCAAAACATGACCATCCCCATCCCTTTCTAATTCAACCTTGCATTCACTATAAGATATAAAAGATAAACCAAGAAAATTATAGGTAACCTCTTCCTCATAATCATTATATTTTGGTTCGTCACGGGTCTCATTTCATTCTCCGTCACTATGTTCTTCAACAAATGTCATGATCCTCCTATTTGGATAATTTGAAGCAATATACCCAAAACTATGACATTCGAAGTATTTTTAGTCACTTGGTGTAGACGAATAGGTGGTTGTTTGCTGCCAGCTGATCTTTCACCCTTGTCTTGCACTTCGACACCACTTTGCTTTGGAGAGTAGGTTTGAAATTTTATTTTTTCATATAACTATCTTTTGATCCATATCGAGAACATTTTTCAAAGATTTTGAGAAAGATCTCTTGTCTATAATTATTAGATAAATATTTTTTCAACTCCCTTTTTATTTTCTCCCATGTCACGATCTTACTCTTCCCCTCATATTCTCTTTACTTCTTCATATTTTCCCACCAAAAATATACATACCTTTTGAGTTTTAGTGCCACAAGTTTTACCTTCTTTTGTTATGGTGGTTCATGAAAATTAAATATTTTTTTCATCGTATTAAGCCAATCAATAAAGTCATCAACATTGATTCTACCTTTAAACTCTGAAATATCCAACTTTGGGTTATATTTGTTTTGCCATTCGTTTTAGTCTCTACGTCTTGACTGAAATCTTCTTTAACTCCCTTAGGTAATAAGGTGTATCATCAATATAATCAAACTTTTTGATAATCATTTTTATACTGATTGTTTTTACTCTAAAGATCTTCAATGATTTTATTTTTTCATGTATATTGTATAATACTCTTTGTAGCTGCAACCTCAAGGATTCAACATCATCTTCATTATCACTACCTTCATCCGTACTTTTTTCATTCTGTCATGTCATGATCTCTAGCCTTTAGCTCTGATACCAAACTGATACCGGAGAAGGAGAAAGATGAATGAAATTCAGAAAAAAAAGAGAAAAATAAAAAATCGAGTTGTAGAAAAGAAACAAACTCAGAACAAAACTTGCGTAAAATGAATAAAATGTTCGCAACTAAGTTTAATGTCATAAGTGGATACATAAAATTTACTATCTCAAGGAAATTAAACAAGGATACAGAACTAAGTCAAAAGACTCACTACTCAAGGACTCATCCATAAGATATAGAGTTTTAGAGAGACTTCAAAAAGATTCTTCTAATACAAATCAGGTGCTAAACTTTTTTCTAATTCTAAAATCCCAAAATAAGTACTAGTACATAAAATAACCCTTCATATATAGGAAACTATAAAATTAAGTACTTTACATCTATTAACTAATTATTTTAATGCATTCATTAGTGATAAAGGAAAGCACATTGAAATAGTTTTTACTTAGTCAAATGAATATGCTCAAGAGCTATCATATTTAAGTGAGCTGGGTTAAAAGCTGTGAGATAACATTATGGTCCTTAGGGAATTATAAGAACAACAATTTTCATACGAGCTGATTTTAGCAACTTAAGCACTCCCGTGTCAATCTCCCATAGTTGAAAAAGACTTATCCTCAAGTCCTCATTTGTTCCAACTATATGATAAGGAATAAAATAAACTACATTGACATAGGTAAGGATAAAGAGGAATGAAATTCGAAAAAGAAAAAGAAAAAATCAAAAGTCAAGTTGTAAAAAAGAACCACTCAGAACAGAACTTGTTTAAAATGGATAAAAGGTTCACCCCTAAGTTTAATGTCACAAAAGTATACAAAATATTCACCACCTCAAGAAAATTAAATAAGGATATAGAACTAAATAAAAAGACTCACAACTCAAGGATACATCCAAAAGATGCGGAGTTTTAGAGAGACTCCAAAGAGCTTCTCCGATACAAATCAGGTGCTAAACTTTACTTCTAATCCTAAAACATCAAAATAAGTACTAGTACATGAAACAACCCTTCATGCATAGGAAAATATGAAATTAAATGCTTTACATTTGCTAACCAACCCCTTTAATGCATTTCTTGGTCATAAATTAAAATATAATAAAAGAGCTTTTAAGAGTTATCATATTTGAGAGAGCTAGGTTAAAAATTATGAGGCAACGTTATAGACCGTAACGAATCATAAGATCAATAATTTTCATACAAACTAATTTTAGTAACTTAGACACTCCCGTGTCATACTACATCCCAATGGTTTGCATACTAACCATAAAAAGAACTAACATAAGATTATATTTTGTGACAATCAAGTAACCTATGTCTAGTATAGTCAGTCATCCATTATGCCTATTGGACGACATCAGTATTAAAATAGGTTAAAGAATGTGTAACTCTTAAACCCTTCGATAAACGCTTCTATCAAGTCTCTTATGATATGAGGCCAACTATTCTCACTCATGCCCAATGGCCCAACAATAACATGAAATCTATAATTTCTTTCCATCGGTTTCAACATCTCTAACAAGTCAAACATAGTCCAAATAATCTAGAGGTAAAACAATGTGTGTAGTCATGGATGTCGTTCCTTATTTTGTCATGCATGGACATTGCACCCTTAATTTCAACCTCATTCTCCATTTCATCGTGAGGGGGTAGTTAGAGAAGTCCTATCTTGTGTTGAGTTGATTCTAAAATCTTAAATAAAGATGGATGTCACTGTGTCGAAGTATCAATCTTGAAGGTCGGGTGACTTTTCATATATATATATATATATATATATATATATATATACATGCAACATAAAATGTTTCAATTCTATCGATGTAGAATATTTAAATGTTATAAATAATAAAAAAATTATAAATAGTAATATTCTTTTATGTTACGTATAATTTTTTATATATAATATGCCCTAAATACCCGGGTTCTAGAAGGTGAGATCTGTCTTCTTCCTCCCTCATCTTTTCATCGCAGTGAGCAGCGCCGATCGCGAGCGCGCTAGCGGCGGGATTCAGCGAGAGCCACAGGCTGCAGGTTGGCCTTCTTTCCTTTAACCTCTCTCTCCTCTTCTTCTTCCTCGTCCCGATCTGATCTGGTTGCCCTGATGCGGTCAAACCTGACCCGTCCTAATCCGGCGATTAAGACCGGATCATCGTCCGCCGATCCAACTGCGAAGAAACCCATACTAGGAAGTGAAGGACACGAGGCTGGACGGATTTGAAGTTGCAAGAAGGGGTTTTCTCACGAAGTTTGGCATTTGATTTTCTCACAAGAGTAATGCTTTGTCGATAATAAAAACTTTATAAAAGAAAGAAAATTTCCTTTTTATGATCATTGGTTCCCTAAAGCTCTAAGCATATAATACCTTTAACTTTGGGTTGTCTTCCAATCATGATTATGTTGTTTAGCTTCATCTTAGCTGTTCTGATGCAATATAAAAATGAAACTAAACAAATTATCGAGTCGTTGATGGTTGCGCAGGGCCTAAACGGGCGGGCGGACCGTGCCAAACCAACTCTTAAAGCTGCTCAATCTTAATCCTCTGAGCAGAAAAAATATGGCCAAAATGAAATAAAAGATTTGGAAAAGACCTAATTGCTAGCTTGAATGCCCCTGCCAGATGAAATAGGTTCAAGAAGAATCCTCAAGGACTGACATTCTTGGGGGAGTAGTACTTGGTTGTATGGACTTTTCAGTGACCGCCAAAATGATAAGATCTTATGTGAAGTGATAGATAATCCATATATGTAGTCACGAAGCTGCAATGTCATTGGAGGTATCGGTTACCCAAGAGGAAAGAAAAGAGTTTAAATGAAAGTGCAAATAAAGAAAATGTAGAAAAGAGGAGCTTTTTCAGGGATAGAGAGAGAGAAGGATGAATTTTCTAGTTTGACGTGAAAAGGAGAGTACAGGATGAGAACTTAGTCTTGAGGTCAACAGGTGAATTGTAGAGATAGGATGAGGCCACCTTGAGTTCCAATCGTCAGAGAAGCATACTGTCCATATCTGTGGCTTTTAGTAGTTCTTGGAAGGCATAATTCTACATGGAAGCACATACGGATTGGTTTTGTAGGATTTGAAAGTGAAAGGAATCATGAGAGGATGTAAATGACAGCTTCAAGGAATTTAAAAATGAAGAAATTGAGGCTTAGAAACTATAATGGGAAAAATATGACTATGGATAAACATTTGGACGGAAGGGGATGAAAACCAGGTCTGTGAGACCTTAAAGCAGCTAAGATTATATTTATTGGAAACCAAATACGCTCACTGTTTAACCATTATTGTGACTGCCTATTTATAAACCCGGGATACTTAGTTTGTTCAGCTTCTGTTCATGGATGAAAAGTAAGTATAACTGATAGGAATTTCCTTTATTTTTTTCATTTTAATTTTCTTATGCCTCAAGGAACTCCGCATACACAAAAAGATTTAGGAAACTGATGAACTTATATAATCAAAACAAACCTAATCTGTAACTCATTATCCTTAACAATTCACCACACAAGCTACATTTGAAATTCGATCAAAATAGGAAAGATTCATTTGAAACTATAAACTCATCCTAACATAATTAAACTAACCAAATCATCAAAAAATCACTGACTCAAATCTGGGCTGCATCATGTTTCTTTGCACATAGGTAACAGCATCAAAGTGAATGCTACACTGAAATGAAGCACATTCTGAAGATTATGGCTTTGCTGGTGGCTGTTGCTGGCATTTGGATCAGCTTACTAGAAGCATCAGTAGTTCCTCGTAGCTACACTTGGCTGGTCAGTTTCATGCCATTTATTCCTTCTATCTGGAGTTTAAATTGATCATATTCTCTATAAAGCATAAGACATTTATGTTCTATTTTCCAGCTGCCAGTTTATCTGGTTGTTTCATTAGGATGCTATGGTCTTCTCATGGTCGGAGTAGGCTTGATGCTGTTTCCAACATGTCCCCACGAAGCTTCACTGCTGCAAAAGGTTGCTTTAGTCATAATGTTTATTTCTGATCAATTTTGTGCTCAAATTCCTGCTTTTTCAGGCTAATTTTCACACCTCTACAAGCTTATCCTATTACAAGAAATTTCATAAATTATTGCTTGTCTTTTATGAAGACTAGCAAAAAGAACCTTTGAGTAATTTTTTTGTTGACATATTTTTTCTTTCTCTTGGAATTTTTTTCTACTACAATCATTATTTCCTAGTTGGATGATAAATTCTGAATCTTCATTGCTTATGCCTTAGGAAGATATCCTGTTTACTCATTTACCAATCACAAAGATGAAAGGTCACGGATGACAATCTTTGTCTTCCACACTGCAGCTATTTCACCCACATAAAGGAATTGTAAATACTTCCTTTTAATGATCATATACTGGTAAACCATCTTAGTCATTTTTGTAGTAATAGCTTGAAGTTACTGTGGGGAATGGTCTCTGTAAAATTGTTGAATATTGATCCACTGTTGTCAACACAATAAAAAAAATTCTATCTTGGTTCTTGTGAGAGTTTTGCAAATTAGGTGCATCTTTGTATAGTTCATGTGCTTGTGAGTTGAGTCTTTGAGGTTTCTTCAGTTAGAACCACATTTTTCAGATAATTTTACTAACTATAACATATGCTGGTTCTATTGGTTGACATAAGAAAAGACATTAAAATTATGAGAGTTGAAGTTTTTATTGGAGTCAAATTAAATATCAACTCCAGCAATAGCCTCATTTTATTCCTAAGAACTGGAGTAGAACTGATATATTTAAAGAAAAAAGAGAGAAACTACTCCGAGAAACTTCCAATCTTGAAGGAATTTCCTCACTCAAAAGTTTAAAAGATCATAGTCCCGTACGTCTTTTCCTTCATGCATCATGAACTCCAATGCTATATTAATTATATATATTAGCAAATATTAACAGAACCTTATTTCAAATACTTATCACCTTCTCTTATTACATCTTGAATTTTCTGTTTCAGGGCACCTTAGTGTATTGCCATGTGATGCAAGCTTATACAATTTATGCTTCTTTCTCATTTTTTTTCCAGGGCTTTAGTTGTTTACTGTTTGTTCCATTTTGTTTGTAGTTTATGTTATTTCATTTGAGTTATAAATTATACTAGTGAGGTTTTGTGCCAAATTTTTTGAAACAAACTTGCCAAGCTGGGGAATCAGCACCAGTAGACATTGTTGATACTTACTACCTATTTGATTTGTGTGATTTCAATTCTACCTTTCATGTTGGGGTTTGAGTTTTTTATGATTTTTACTGCTTGTAATCATCAACATATCTTGGCGAAGTCGTGTAAAGCCTACAAGTTTATTTGGAAAGTTGAAAGGCCCATATTAAATAATTGATAAAAGAAATAGTCTGAAAGTGCTAGGCGTTAAATAGCAATTTGGCATGAGGCTTCTTGGTTTTTAGTGTTGAATTCTTCACATTCACTTCATTTTGACAAAGCTATTGACAAACAATCAAAATTTATATATCAATCAATTCAATGATCATAATTCTGTAGAAATTGAATTTTGGATTTAAACTTTGTGTTGACACTTTTATATAGAAATTTAATTATATGTCTATACATACAGAGTCCGTGTCTGTGTTATAATGTAGTTCAATATGACAATTGACTTGATAACTTGATGAGCCTACAAACATCTCAAAGTCATTCCACTTCATGTGGGAGTAATAAGGGAAATCGTATCACAACCTCCTATACTTGTGAAATTATAATCTCACACACAACATCCCCTACTCATAAGCTGAAGTCCAATACGTAAACTATAACCATCAGCTAGTGGTGGTGTGTGAGATTCAGCTCAGTGGTGGTTTTATGCCGTGATATGCCTCCAACTTCATTCACAAATGATTACTTTTCTTTCAACTTGAGCCTACACACTTTAGTACTAGGTTTGTTTTGCTATTTACTTTTAAAATCTGAGTTGATAAAACTATTCAGTAGCTTGAATCACCTAAAATATATGGCTCAAAATGCTTAAGACTCATCTAGTCTTATTAATTGTCACAACATCCTTCCAGACTAATCAATGTTTCATGATTTGCTTGCTTATATATGCTTGTAGAGTCTGGTTCATATTGTAGTTACGTTAAGAATGAATTATTCCACTACACAATGCAACTCATACTAGTGTTGGTTCTCTTTTTCTATGCAGGATATCATCGAGGCCAAAGAATTCTTGAAAAGCAGGGGAGTAGATGTTGGCGCTGATTAAAGTGGATTTCAAACTCTGAAGTTGTGTTTGCCATATGAATTATAACTGATCCAATTAGGAGACTTATAAAAGCAGTGAACCAGAATTTTCCACTCTCCTCTCTTTATTTAGCAATGCCGACAGGTTGCAACTCGGGTTCCTTCCATGGACTTTTTGTTAGAAGACAATGACCAGAATGTGAACCAGAAATTTTGATGACCTTTTTGATCTGCTGAGGTTTATGGATCTGGCATTTGGGGAAATTTCCATTTATTTTAGTAATTGGACACTTGTATCTATTGAAATTTTGTTTATTTAGTTTGAACATTATTATTATTATTATTTTCTTACAATATCAGGTTAGCTAAATCCAATTATAAAAAGCCAGCATTTGAATGACTTGCGATGCATTGTGTTCAGATGTACCTAATCAGCATAGTGTAACTAATTTTTGCTCATCGTTCGTCTTACTCTTTCTTCTTTGTTTAGGTCCTCAATTAATACAATTGTAACACATAATGAAATATTTTAGCAATTCAATAATTCATTTATTTTAACCTTGAAGATCAGATTATTTAGATCCAAAATTAAAACCCTAGTTTAGATGTAATTAAGTTAAACTTAACTATTTGAATCACAAAATATTAATTATTTCATGCATATTTTCAAAGGTAAAAAAAGTTTCTTTAGGGTATAATATGGATTATTAGGATAATTTTCCTTTTAGTAAAAAGGAAGTTACTGTAACAAGGGAACATTTTGTAAAATGAAAAGATGGTTTATTCTTACCTCTTAAATTTTTTTTAAGAAGTCTATCAATCAAAATACTTTCTTTATTTTTTGTGGTAAAAAAAATATCAATTTAATATCGGATCACATAACTCAATAATATATATTTGGGTAATTTAACATAAAAATGTTAATATTAGGCTTTTACTAGATGGCGCCCCTATATTCATTTTTTACTAAGGGGTATTTTTTTTATAATCTTAATAATGCCCTTGAATCATGCTAGTTCAAGCCACAAACCCAGGTTTTGATTAAACTCATTTAAACTTCTCTAGAATTACTAGTATATCATTCTAAAATATAGTATCATTTATTCTAATTTCTTATGATTTTAGGGTAAATAAATTTTAAAAAAAATTATTTTTGAATTGAATCGATGATCATATGTAACTTGTTAACTTTTCATCAAATCTATCTAAACTTTTTCAAAACTACTAAGGTAAGATATAATATATTAGAGTGATTAATGTTTCAAATATGATATTTTTGGCTTGAATATATGATCGAGTGTAACTCTTTAAATTTTTACCAAATCTATCCAAACTTCTCTTGAATTAGTTGGGTGAGATGCTAATATGTTTATTATTATTTCTTTTATTTTGTATGAATTTAGGATGATTAATTTTTTTAAATAAAATATTTTTGTGTTAAATTTATGATTTTTGTCAAACCTATCCTTTTCTCTAGAGCTATCATGGTGGGATGATAATATATTTATTATTATTATTTCTATTTTTTATATAAATTTAAAATAATTAATTTTTAAAATAATATATTTTTTTGTTGATTATGTGATGGAGTATAACTCTTTCAATTTTTTATCAAACATGTTTAGACTTCTCTAAAACTACTAGAGTGAGATACTAATATGTTTATCATCATATTTTTATTTTTGTATAAATCTAGTGATTATTTTGAAATATGATATTTTTATGTTGAATTTATGATTGAACATAATTCGAGTGTAACTTAAGTTAATTTTCAACAAACCAATCTAAACTTCTCAATAACTACTCACATTTGATTCTAAGATATATATATACATATATATAATAAGTTTAAGATGATTAACTTTCAAAATAAGATAATTTTGGACTGAATATATAATCGAGTATAACTCGAGTTAATTTTCAGTAAACCAATCTAAATTTCTCTGGAACTACTAATATATCATTATAAGATATTTAACATAAGCTTTTCTATTTATGATGGACTAAAGATAATTATATATAAAAAATAAAATATATTTTAATAATTTTGTGAATCATTTTTTGGATAATTTAGGATAATTTTATATAAAAATTAATATAGTTTTAGGATAGTTTAAGTTATTTAGTTTTATTATAAGTTTAAAATATTTTTATATGGAAATTAATATTTTTTGTTATTGAGTAAACCTGAGTATAACGATTAATCTGGGTCAATCGCGAGGAGGAGGGGAGGAATGGAATAGTAAAGGAGTAGAAAGAAAAATGAGGAGGAAAAGAGGGTGAAAGAGGTGGATAAGGGAGAGAGGGAGAGGGGAGGAAAAGGAGGGGGTGAGGGGGGTGGATGAAGGAGGGGAAGGTGGAGGAGAAGGGGGAGGGGGGAAGAGGTGGCAGTAAAGTGCGCGGAGGAGGGAGGAGAAGATAAATATAGAGTGGGAAGAGGAAGAGGAAGAGGAGGCAGAAGTGGAGTAGGAGGAGGGCGAGGAGGATGAGAAGGAAGAAACAACGATGACAGAGAACAGAGAAGGGGGAGGGCAGATGAATAATAATAAAGAGAAAAAAGAAAGATAGATAATATCGGACTTAAAAAAGAATAAATCAAATACTTAAGTGTTTATTAAATCGATTTGATCCAATTTATGCGGAACAAATCGATTCAGTCCAAATAACCTACAGTCAATCAGGTGAACGGACATCAATTATCGTTTTTTTTTTATATATATAAAAGATATTTTAATCATAATATGAAAAAAGAGATGCTCTTGATTTCACCTAAGTGCATTAGGAGTTGGCTTACTTTTCGCTGAGTGGGGAGAGAGACAAAATAGCAGCAAAGAGGAAGTCAAATATAGGAGTTTGTCGTACGATAAAACCTCATTATTAATTTTTAAAATAAATTATCCTATATATTTTGGATTAAAAACATATCGACGATCCATGATCATAACATCGAAGAAAGTGTATATATTCTACATCATCCTATAATATTGTAAAACTGTACTACCGAAAAAAGAATGGTATTGTGGTGAAAAGAAATGGTTTTCATATGACAAAATCCAGCAATAAAAGATAATATATTGTTTTTCTGAAAACATGTAAGGATCTTATAATAAACTATAAAATCTTTACCGGAATAATGTTGATATACTATATAATAATTTACAAGAGAACTAACTTAACGTGATATCACATATTTATTTTGGCTCTATCAGTGTGGAGTGACATTTTAAGAGGAACAGAAAATTTCCAAAAATACCCTTTCAAGTCTAAATTCTCCACTGTTCTAGGGTTTATGGAAACCCCACTCAAAATCCTCCAAGGATGGCGATTGAATCCCACCTCCTTCCCCGAAAACCAGCCAAGATCCGATCTTTTGGCATTCGTAATTCTGTCATCAAGATTGGATCCTGAGTGAGGACCGTAGCCCTGAAATCGCCGATCTCCTGTCCGCCGCAGCATGAGCCGACGGGCAGCGGCGGCGGTTCTCTCGCAGTCGCCCGCCGTCGCCTCTTTCTTTTCGACCAATCGCTGCTTCCCTCCGTCCGAATGCCCGATCTCGATTTCCCGCCATAATCCCTTCAAAAGGCCCCGCCTTTCTCTCTTCAGCAGCGGCAGTAGCTGTTCCTCGCCCGATGACGGTATGAGAGAGTTGAACGATCCCGGGTTCGTTGTTCCTTGGGATGGCGCGTCCCACGATCGAGAGATTCGTCAGGAAGCCTCGGTCTCGATGAAAGACTTCACCTTTTTGCAAGATGCCGCAGACGACGGCCGTGAGACACTCCCTGGAAAGCCTCTTGATGCAGGAACATCGTCAAATGAGGCCGTTCTGATCGCAAAGGTGGTTCGGGCAAGTGGAAGTAATTTCGATGACAATACCGAGAAGATACTGAGGCGATTCAGGGGAAACTTGAATGAATCCCTGGTGATTGACGTGTTAAGATTAGTAAGTATTCCAGATTTGGCGCTCAGATTCTTCATCTGGGCCGGTCAGCAGATTGGCTATAGCCATACGGGTCAGACTTGCGATGCATTGATTAAAATTTTAGGCTTTGATAAGAAGAGTAGAGTCCCTCAGCATTTTCTTAGAGAAATTGGACAGGAGGATAGAGAAGTGCTTGGTAGATTGTTAAATGTGCTTGTGCGGAAGTGTTGTCATAGTGGTTTATGGAATGAGGCTCTGGAAGAGCTCGGGCGGCTGAAGGACTTTGGTTACAAGCCATCCAAGGTGACATATAACGCATTGGTTCAGGTTCTTCTGAGTGCTGATCGACTAGATTCAGCTGTTTTGGTTCATAGAGAAATGTCTGAATCTGGATTTTGTACTGACAGGTTCACAATGGGCTGTTTTGCGCATTCTCTTTGTAAAGCAGGACAGTGGGTAGAAGCTCTCAATATTATAGAGGCAGAAGACTTCACACTAGATACTGTTTTATGTACTCAAATGATTAGTGGATTGTTGGAAGCTTCTCTTTTCGAGGAAGCCATGTCTTTTCTTCATAGGATGATGTCCAATTCATGTGTTCCAAATGTTGTGACATATAGGACGTTGCTTTCAGGGTTTTTAAGGAAGAAACAACTTGGTTGGTGTAAGAGAATTCTTAACATGATGATTACAGAGGGTTGCAATCCTAGCCCATCATTGTTTAATTCTCTGATGCATGGATATTGCAGCACTGGAGACTATGCTTATGCATATAAGCTGTTAAAGAAGATGAATGCTTGTGGTTGTCGACCTGGTTATGTGACTTACAACATATTTATTGGAGGAATCTGCGGAAATAAAGAATTGCCTAGTTCTGACATGTTGGATCTAGCAGAAAAAGCCTATGAGGAGATGCTGGATGCTGGATTTGTACTAAACAAAATAAATGTTGGCAACTTTGCTCAATCCCTTTGTCACATGGGGAAATTTGATAAGGCATTTCAGATTATAAAGGAGATGATGAGGAAGGGATTTGTTCCTGATAGTAGCACCTACGCGAAGGTGATTGGTCTTCTTTGTCAGGCGAGTAAGGTGGAAAAGGCTCTCCTTCTATTTCAGGAAATGAAAAAGAATGATGTTGTTCCCGATGTTTATACATATACAATTTTGATAGACAGTTTTTGTAAGGTTGGGCTCATCGAACAGGCTTGGAGATGGTTTAAAGAAATGCAGAGAGATGGTTGTCTTCCAAATGTTGTGACCTATACTGCACTAATACATGCTTACTTGAAAGCAAAACGACTTTCCAAGGCAAATGAACTTTTCAAGAGCATGATTAGTATGGGTTGTGTTCCTAATGTTGTCACCTATACTGCACTGATTGATGGCCTTTGCAAAGCTAGAGAGATTGAAGAGGCTTGCCATATCTATGCAAAGATGAGAGGAATTTGTGAGGATGCAGTTGGCAGTAATTGCTTTGAAGATGGTAATAACGAGGTTGCACAGCCAAATGTTTTCACATATGGTGCATTGGTTGATGGCTTATGTAAAGCTCATAAAGTAGTTGAAGCTTGTGATTTATTGAATGCAATGTCGTCAGCTGGTTGTGAGCCAAATCACATAGTCTATGATTCTCTTATCGATGGGTTTTGCAAGGTTGGCAAGCTTGATGATGCACAGGAGGTATTTGTCAGAATGTCTGTGCATGGCTACATTCCTAATGTGTATACATACAGCTCCTTAATTGACAGGTTGTTTAAGGATAAAAGGCTTGATCTTGCTCTTAAAGTTCTCTCGAAAATGTTAGAGAACTCTTGTGCTCCAAATGTAATCACATATACTGAGATGATTGATGGGCTCTGTAAGGTAGGTAAGACAGATGAGGCTTACAAGCTTCTTATGATGATGGAAGAAAAAGGATGTAATCCGAATGTTGTAACTTATACTGCCTTGATAGATGGATATGGTAAAGCCTCTAAAGTTGATATGTGTCTGGAGCTTTTTAGGCAAATGACTAAAAAGGGTTGTGCCCCAAATTTTATCACATATAATGTATTGATAAACCATTGTTGCACTGCTGGCCTTCTGGATAAGGCCCTCAAAATTTTGGAGGAGATGAAGCAAACTTATTGGCCAAGACACATATCGGGCCAGCGTAACATCATCCAAGGATTTAGTAAGAAGTTTATTAGTTCACTTGGCCTTCTAGATGAGATAACACACTATAATTTGGTACCGGTTGCTCCTGCTTACATCATTCTAATAAATAGTTTTTCTAATGCTGGTCAGCTGGAAATAGCTTTGCAATTGTACAGAGAGATAGAGGGTCATTTGTCATGTTCAAGTGTTGCAAACAGTAACATGTACTTTTCAATAATCCAGGGTCTTTGTTTAGCATCGAAGGTTGAGAAAGCCATTGAATTGTATAGTCAGATGCTAAAGAAAGGATATGTGCCAGAATTGATAATTTTCTTTTGCCTCATCAAGGGACTCCTCAGGGTTAATAAGTGGGATGAAGCACTCGAGCTCTTGTACACCACATACAACATGGTTAGTTTCTCTTTATTCTTCTCATTATGCAATGGTGCATACAATTGCTATCTCTTGATTCTTCTTATTATGCGATGGTGCATGTAGGTTCCTGCTCTCTAGTAAAAGTTTTGAAAAATGCTAGAACAACTGATAGAGTTAGTTGGTTTTATATTTATGTTTTGAAGATTGAACTTTGTGTCATGTCAGTTACATTACCAAAATGATAATAAAAAAAAAATGTTGGGTAGTTTTCATTTTCCATAAAGAAAATACTTATATATTTTCGTGTCTATTAAATGACCGAATCATTAGCCTCCTATAATGTATTGATGATGTTCCTGCCACCAGGTTCTTCTTTAAGTGAGAATCAATTTGGTTCTTCTTTTGTCTTTAAGAACCGGAGAGACAATAAGGTAAGTTGCCAAGTGTCTTTGATGCTTGTGAATTCTGTTTAACAAACATACCCAAAGAATACTGAAAGATTAATACATTTACTTGGCGTTAATCTTTGTAGATCGTGATACCTATGATGCCAA
Source organism: Ensete ventricosum (assembly GCA_029747655.1). Lineage (NCBI taxonomy): Eukaryota > Viridiplantae > Streptophyta > Magnoliopsida > Zingiberales > Musaceae > Ensete > Ensete ventricosum. Next base: position 29,526,678 of record JAQQAF010000002.1, read on the forward strand.
GAATATTCCCAGATTGAAGTTAAGTTGCCTAGTATTTTCCAGTCTTGTTTGATAATATAGTTAAAGGTAGGAATGGAAAAAGTTGTGTTGATCCCATATAAAAAATAAAATACCTCTAATAATATTTTTCAGATAGTTTTTAGGGTGCTATGAATTCATTGCTTGTCTTCTCATGTGGTGCCTTAATTTTTGCAAAGCCAGTAACATAACATAGAGAAGGAAGACAATAGAGTTGGTCTGTACAAAAAAGAAAAGAAACATTTGATATATTCTTCAAATAGTTCTTAGAACATTTATGGATTCATTGAATTGTATCTCTTTATATTTAGTGTCTTAATCTTTGAAAGCCAAATTAAACATGTGCCTCTAGTCATGAAGGTGTTACATACTTTTGTTTAGACTATGGTGTTTTTTTTTCTTTTCTTGGACCATTATCATTATGCTGCTACTCGATAATCTCAATTAAAGAGATGTAAGCATATTCTCTGTTTCTTTTTTACATGAAGCTATTTTTTCATTCCAGTTACTGTTGCTGATTTTATTTGTCATTTGTAACAGGGTATAGAATGGCATAATGAAGAAACATCTGAAGGGAACTAGACATGTCCCTTTCCATACCTTCTTTTTCCAACTTATGATAATGAGTTGTATTTTGTGGTCTAGTCAACGGTTTCTGGTGGCATTTTTAACATAAAGCATTTGCATTGATGACAATAAAAGGGATCTTTGGGGATGCTTGCTGCTATGTAAGAGACGTATGTTCCTTTTCTGCTTACCACATTCTTTTATGAGAATCAATGTTGGGGAATATGAGAACAAAGGTTTGTGATTTGATGCAGCATTCATGAATTCTGTCTTCTGCGCACCCTTCCTGCACCATACCATGGGTGTGATTAAGGTCCATTTGCTTTTGAACAGTACAAGAACATTTCAGCTATAACTTGGTAAGTTCGTTCTATCACTCTCTGTATCTCTCTCTGCATATATACATTATAAACAAATCTGTCAAGTAACTCTGTCTCCACTAACAAATAACTATTTGTAGATGTTTCTCGACTTCTGTCAGCTTACCTATCAGTCAGAGTTAACTGGGTTGACATAGTCATGGTGAGGGTTGGACCTTACATTCCTTGTGACAGTTCTATTAACATCCAAAAAGGCCTAGAGATTTAGCAAGCTGTCTCTGCCCTTTTTGAGTTATCATGTATATTTGTTCGAAATTGCATGATCTGGCAATGTCTAAATTGGCTTATTGCAGGTGATGCTGTACCATATGACGATGTATCATTGACTCGAAATCATGTCAGTGTCTTCACTGAGAGGGAACAAATCATCTTGATGTTGGCTGACATGTATGCTATTCATTCTTAGTTCTTACTATGGGAAGACGTCTGTGAGCTTTGAACAAAAGCCAGCCAATAGTATCCAAAGACTATATTCTATCGTATTCTTGTAGGAAGATGATTCCCGCTCACAAGCTAAGAAGTTGGTGAATAAGGCCGTTTAGGCTCATATCGTCGTTACTTGGAATCAATTCTCCGAGAAGGTTGAGGTGTACATAAATCAAGATATTGTGAATGCAGACACGAGATCAATTGTAGAAAAGTGCAGTTTTTTGAGGGATATATTGCTGCATTCTGTTCTTGAGACGAACTAAGAGTTGATATGCCATATCAATTCTTGAGCTTTTCTCTCTCTATCTACTCTTTATAGAGGTTTTGGCGACTACATTTGGTTTGGTTATGTCAGATTATTATGTGTTTGCATTGATTGGATTTGTTGTTCTGCAGTCATTTGTATTGTGAAAGCGAGCGAGAAGGACCGAGACATGATTAATTTGTAGGAAAATTTTCCTGTTATTATTTTGTGCTCGTGAAGCTAAATTATAATGAATTTTGTCTTCTAATTCAAAAGTTTGTGCCTCACTTTGTCCATGTTGGCAATGTATCTCTCGCATATGTTTATTATAGTACGTATTAAGGTATGGCTATGGGTTGTCTAAAGAAGGTAGGAGGAAGAGAAAAAAAAATATATATATATCAAATTGCTTTAATTGCTTTGATTTCTAGATTTTTAAATTTATTGGATGAAGATTTATCTTAGCCCTTATTATTTTGGGTATGAATCTCTTAAGTTCTTATGGTTTATTCGTATTTAAAATAATTTTGATATTTTAAAAATATAATATATAATTCTTTCTCATATAATAAATTATTAATATAATGACATATTAATTTAAGTTTAAAGTGGTTAAAATTCTCTTATAGTTTTGACCATTAACCTTTTGAGCTTTTATGATTTATTCATATTTAAAATAATTTTTGTATTTTGTAGTATATAAGCTCTATGGTGTATGCCATCACGTTGCCCCATCACGTTGCTACTCACCATTGTGAATGATACCTGCTTTGATCTCGACGAATACCACCATATCTTGTAAGCCACCTCTCCCATGAAGAGGCAGAGGTAGGAGAGGCCGAAAACAGAAGTGAGGGAGAATTGGATCACTACGTCATAGGGGCGACGGGTGAGGGCGCAAGAAAGCGTGAAGTTTAAGGCTGTGGGGACCAAGATGCCTAAGAGGATTGGTCGATGCACATCCACCCGAGATAGAACCAGAAGCTCCTGAGCTCGTTGTTACCACGAGAGAGGCTACGTGTGTATGACACCTTACTAGGCAGCAACGACTTGGTGCTACTGTTAGTGGTCTCTTCCACGACGATGCCTCCTCCCGCCATTGATGAAGGTCTCAGTTTTTTTTCTTAAAACTTAAATTACACGTGTCATTATATTAATGATTTATTTTGAGTTAGTATGCCACGTAAGCATAATCTAACATTTGTTAACTCAAACTTGATTGTAGGGACTTATATGCTACGTTTTTAAGAGGCCCATAACCAAAATAACATGAGTTAAAATGAACTTTAATCATTTTAAACTTAAATTATATGTCATTATATTAATAATTTATTACGAGTCAGCTCGTCTCATAATAAGACTTTAACGTCTGTTAACTCAAACTTGCTGGGAGGGACTTATATGCTGTGTTTAAAAATATAAGGATTATCTTAGATACGAGCAAACTATAAGAGCTGAAGAGGTCCATAGTCAAAACCACAAGGGCCAAGATATACCTTAACCCAAATTTATTTTATCTCAGGCATATGAATCAAAACGTTGTAAGCATAAAAATAATAATTATGCAAACTATTATGCGGAAAAACTTTTACGCTAGGATTTGAAATAAAAAATACTAGATCTATTTACGATGCATACCTTTAGATGCCATCCGAATAGATCCAATTAGATCTTCAAGAACACCGCCTACGGATCTGAATATCACCGAGATATCGATCTTCAAGGAGAACTAGAATAGATCTAGACCCCTTCTCCTCTTTTCCTATCCTTTTACAGGACCATTGTTATTGATGATATTTGGAGAGATTGAGAGAATAACCGTAATCTCTCTCAAGAACTGTTATGCAGCATATTACGGTGCACCCTCACAGATTTGGATGTTAGGTTTAGAAGAGGTCATGTCTTTTTATAAGCGAGAGCAGAGGGTCTAGGGTAATTTATTAGGAGAGTTCCTTCCATCAAGGGTATCCCCTAAAATATCCCAATATAATATGGACTTTATTTAATATTGGCTAATATCTTTTATCAGAATCTAATTAATCCATAATATATTTTATTCAATTATAAAGGGTCGCATAATCTTATATTCTCCCACTTGGCCTATTAATTGATAAGATATAAAAGATATCCAAGATCAAAATAAACAAAACAAAATTTATTTGAGAATAATTTTATATAATTGGATTCTGAAAATTTTGAAAAACATTTTATACATGGCCATGATTTTAAAAATAAGCCAATAAGTCCAATAAGCACAATAATACTATATTCAGTCCGACTATCAATGTGAGTCATAGCGGTTGTATGTCATCAATACCACACTTCCTTCTATATACTACAACACTGTTAGTCTTTCTATATATAGTCTATAATGACCCCTGTAATTTATCTTATCAAGATAATCTTTTTTTTAAAATTCAACTATAATATGCATAAACATAAACACAAACATGATAGCAGAAATAAATAACTTTAATTATGCAAAGAATGTCAATAATAGCATCCAGTTAAACATGCATCACTATATCATTTATGGCTTGCTTACAAGCCCCATTCTAAGAACATGTTCTTTAAATGTTTTGCACTGTAAAGCTTTAGTAAATGGATCAGCAATCATCATAATGGTGCTCAAATTTTCAATTGACACTTATTGTTTCTGGACTCTTTCTCTAACCACCAAGTACTTTATCTCAATGTACTTGAAACCACTAGAGTACTTGCCATTCTTAGAGAAAAAAACTGCTGTGGTGTTATCATAAAATATCTTCAGCGACTTAGCAATTGAGTCGACTACACCAAGTCTTAAGATAAAATTTCACAGCCATAAAGCTTGATTTATGGCCTCAAAGCATGCCACAAATTCAACTTCCATCGTAGATGATGCAATGAGTGATTGTTTTACACTTCTCCAGGAAATTGCCCCACCAGCCAAGCTGAAATGGATTTCCTGCTATCGAAGCAATTTACAAAATTAGCATATGAATATCCTGTTACTTCAAGCTGATTTGATTTTCTATATATGAGCATATAATCTTTTGTCCCTTGCAGATATCTCATTACTTTCTTTGCAACTTTCTAATGTTTCATTCTTGGGTTACTCTGGTATCTACCCAGCATTATCACTGCAAAACTGATATATGACCTTACACAGGTTTGAGCATATAATAGACTTTCAATTACGCACCCATAAAGAATATTCTTCATTGATCCCTTTTTAAGTCATTTTTCGGGCACTAGTTTTGGCTGAATTTTTCACCTCTAGCAATAGGTGTATCATTGGCTTTACAAAGCTGCATATTAAACATCTCAAAGATACGATTAATATAACATTTCTGAGACAGTCCTAGCAAACCTTGAGATCTATTCCTGAATATCTCAATGCCAATAACATAGGATGCCTCATTCATATCAACCAACTTAAAGTTCTTGTTGAGAAATATCTTGGTTTCATGCAACAAACCAAGATCACTACTGGCAAACAATATATCATCCACATATAGGACCAATATAATAAACTTACTCCCATTAACCTTCAGATATATACATTGATCAACAGTGTTTTCCTTAAATCCGAAGGAAGTAATGGTATTATGAAACTTTATATACCATTGTCTGAAAGCTTGTTTAAGGCCATAAATGGATTTCTTAAGTTTGCAAGCCCAACTTTCCTTTCCCTTTTCTATGAATCCTTCAGGTTGTTCCATATAGATTTCCTCATCTAGATCCCCATTCAAAAATGCTATTTTCACATCCATCTGATGTAACTCAAGATCATAATAAGCTACTAATGCTATGATGATCCTCAATGAGTCCTTTCGAGAAACTAGAGAAAGGGTCTCATGGTAGTCAATGCCTTCTTTATGAGAAAAACCTTTGGTCACAAGTCTAGCTTTATATCGTTCGATATTGCTCACCGAGTCGCGTTTAGTCTTAAAGACCCATTTACAACGGACTCTTTACAATTATTGGATAATTCAACGAGTTCCCAGACACCATTGTATTATACCATTTTTCAGAATCATTACTTTCCATGACTTGTGAAAACGATAAGGGGTCTCTTTTCATTTCTATATCAAAATCTGATTCTTGCAGATATACCACATAATCATCAGAAATAACATGTTTCCTTTTCCTTTGAGATCTTCTTAAATCTGCCAATTATGATTGTTCTACAAGACTATCAGCGACGACATCAATATCATGTGAGAATTCATCAATGTTATTTTTGTTGTTCACCCTCATCAATTCTCTCATTGATTTGAGGAACAATAATTTCTCGAATAGGGATAGATAATACAGGAGAAGTAGCTTGAATCTCCTCAATATCAAAATTAATCCTTTGAGACTTTTGACTCCCACTAATTTCACCATTTTCTAAGAATTTTACATTACTAGATTCTACTATCCTCATATTATGATTAGGGCAATAAAATCTGTATCCTTTGGATCTTTATTGGTAACCAATCAAATATCCAGAAATTATTCTTGGATCAAATTTCTTTTCATGTGGATTAAATACTCTTTTCTCTGCAGGACACCCCCAAATATGTAAATGTCTCAAACTGGGTTTTCTACCAGTTCATAACTCAAATGGAGTTGATAGAACTGATTTACTAGGAACCCTGTTCAGGATATACATAATTGTCCTAAGAGCATCATCCCACATTGACTCGGGTATAGAGGAATAACTCATCATGCTCCTAACCATATCCATAAGAGTATGATTTCGCCTTTCAGCAACACCGTTCTGCTATGGCACACCTGGTAATGTATACTGAGCACAAATACCTCGCTATTCTAGGAATCTAGCAAAATGACTAATATTCTGACCGAATTCATCATATCTGCCATAACATTCATCACCCCTATCAGATCTGATAATTTTAACTTTTCTATCTAATTGTCTCTCGACCTCATTTATGTACACTTCAAGAATGTCAACTGTCACGGACTTAGCGGAATTTACCTAAACCGTGTGGCACCCTTGCGACAAACTTGTAGACTTAGCTGGAATTGTCTGAGTCGCGAAACAATCTTTGCCCTATGTTTCAGACTTAGTTGGGATTGCTTAAGCCATGAAGCGTCGAAGCGTATTTGCCCACAAAGGATCAGCCCAATTGCAACCTCGTGCGGGTCCCGAAGGACCTGCAAAAAGAGAAGTTAAGCCGAAAGGCATCACCAAGAACTCAAACGCTACATACCTGGTCACACAGGTAGTCTTCGCCTCATCACCTTCTGCAATGCACACTTGCCAATACCTCGACCGAAGGTCGAGTTTAGAGAAATACTTAGCTTTGCCCAGTTGATCAAACAAATCCGTAATAAGCGGAATAGGATACTTGTTCTTTACTGTCACTTTGTTCAGGGCTCGATAGTCAACACATAATCGGAGGCTCCTATCTTGTTTCTTCTGGAAGAGGACTGGAGCTCCAAATGGTGCCTTTGAGCTGCGGATGAGACCACCGCTTAGCAGTTCATCTAACTGCTTCCTCAGTTCTGCCAATTCTGGAGGGGCCATGCGGTATGGTGGTCTCGCTGGAGGCTTAACTCCTGGCTCCAACTCAATATTATGATCCACGCCTTTGCGTGGTGGTTGAGTCTTCGGCAACTCAGGTGGCATGACGTCTGAGAACACCTTCAGAACGTTTGCCACCACAGCAGGTTCATGAATGGCCTCCCCGTCAAGTGGCTGCAGCTTCACAGCAGCCACGAAAGTTAATTCATATTTTCGCACCCCTTTCTTCAACTGTAGTGCCGATATTTGCTGAGGGTCCTTGGTCCTCCCTCGAGAGATTGGAACTACACAGGGGTCATCGCCTCCCATTAGGCATAAAGAGTTTAGGAACTGCATCGACACTAACTTCGCCGCGTGCATGAACTCCATTCCAAGAATCACTTGGAAGTCGTCCAGAGGTACCACCATCATGTTTGTGCACTCGCTCCATGTTCCAATCTTTATAGGGACCCCCTTTGCTAGTCCAAAGATCTGCTTGGCCTTTGAGTTCACAGCTTTCATACGACTTGGGTTCTTCTCCAAGACAAGTCCAAGTCACTTTGCTTCACGATCGGCAATAAAGTTGTGAGTAGCTCCAGTGTCCACCATTGCAAGGGTTGTTCGGCCATTAAGCTTGATGTCCACATACATCAGCTCGCTACTTGTTGCTTTTGCGTCTTTGTCTTTGTTCTCTCCCCCACTTGACCCTGTAATGCATTCAACAAACGCATCGCTCCCATTCGGGGTTCTTGCGACTCCTCATCATCGTTGCTGGATTCAGAACCGCTCGAACTAAGGGTGACAGCTTTGCCCTTGTCCGACTTGTGGGGGTGTATTGATGCCGTTAAAGCATTAAGTGCCTGCTTCTACGGGCACTCCCGCACCATGTGTGGTCCTCCGCACAAGAAGCATTCGCTAGATTTCAGGGCCTTGCCTTTCGAGCTTGGCCCTTTGTACTACTTCGATCACAAACTCAAACCATCGAAGGGTAAATTATCGAAGTAGGAGAATAAAACGTTGGGCTGGATAAGTATAAAAATGTCGGAGATTGGACGTTGAGCCAAAGAATTGGTCGACATGCCAAAGATTGGATTTTGTGTCATGAGTTCGGGCATCGTGCTGGAAAGATCGATATTGTGTCAAAAGACCGGATGTTGTGGGAATATTAATATGCCGATAGAATATGCAATATGCCGAAGGAAAGGACAATGTGCTGGAGGTTTGGATGAAGTATCGGATGGTCGGATGATATGATAGAATGCTGGACAACATGCTAAAAGCTTTGTGATTGTGCTGGAAATATGGTTGGATTGTTTATGTCTTGATCGAGGTCTTTTAGGGTCAAATTGTGTTGGTATTAGGCTGCAATCAAACAAACTTGTTGAGAAACCTATTGGGCTCATTAGGAGGCCAAATTAGTGTCCTTGAGCAGACCTAGGCAATGGCACCGCCCAGATAGCCGACAGCCATTGTTTTGTTCTTATTAGCACAACCAACGGTAGTATTGCCTATATAGGCAATGGTACCGCTTATGTAGGTGGTGGTGCCTAGGGTGGTAGTAGTACCACCCGAAACTTAAATTTTGCGACGGTAGTATCGCTTGGAAGTATGAAATTGTAGCGTCAAAAGTTACAACTGTAAGATCATCCAAATCCTAAACTTTTCGATAATTTAAAATTTTTAGCCCTATTTTGAAGTCATTTGGGGCTATAAATGCTGGTTACAGGTGCCCTACAAGCCAATCACGTGAGTGATGGCACGTGTGACACACTATGCGATCTTTTTGTTTATGATTAATATTGGCATATTCTCATATTATATTATTTATAGCATATATATTATAATATCCTTGGTTCTATGCAATAGGAATCGGATCATGATGAGATCATGATAATGAGATCGATTCACCTTTAAATACAGATCCTAAATAATCCCGGTTATAGGTTACTCGAGAGGGACATCGAGATAACCGGACAGATCGGTGTACTATATACTCATCCAAATGATGGAGGTGGCTGGTCTCATAGCCACTTAAGTGGAGACACTAAGGATATATAGTACAAGTGCTCATTGGAGAATAAGTTCAGTAATTGATCTGGTCCTTTGACTTGAGACACCAAGGATGTCTTGTATGAGTACTCATTTCTTTGACACCAGACTTACAAGTTTCGAAAGTTCCAAAGCTAGTGCAGTTGGTTATCAAGATTGGTAGCCAACCTTACGAAGGCAATTGAGTGTCAATAAAAGATCATCCACTCTCGGTATCGTGAAAGGAATATCTCATATATGCTTGCTTAGATAAATCTCTGGCCAAGGTTATTCGGATTGAGAGAGAAAGAGTTCTCCGATATAATCCGATTAGAGCAAGTCAAACTGATTCTGTATGTGACCTGACAGTACTATATCCAATATACGATCTCTATGATATTAGTTGCATGAGGGATTATAGATACACGGTAAATGTGGACAGACAGGTCTGATAGATTTGATCCTCCTGTACCGTTTGGGGACTATGGCATAGTGGCCTAGTATGTCCATAGTCGATGAGTCGAGTGAATTATGATGGGATAATAATTCACTATATTAGGAGTTTTGATGGGAGCGACTCATGGCCAGCTCAATATCGGGCCTAGAGGGTCACACACATATGGTTGATACTTCAGCAAATAAAGGATTGGATGGAGATCCAATTAGCCCCTATTTTGATTAGATGAGACCCTATGCTAATGGACTTCTTGCTTAAGGCCCAATTAAAGGCATAAGGAGATTATTGGATAGAGATCCAATAATGCAAAATTAGTATGTTATTGGATGAAGATCCAATACACACTAAGGCAGGAGCCCTAGGGTTTTTGGTGTCTCTCTATAAATAGGAGGGGAGACTCATGGTTGATGGGCTACAGCCTTGGCCTCCCTCTCTTATTCTCCTCCCTCTCTCTACGCAAGAATTATGAGATCAGATTAGAGGAGTTTCGCTGCAGAGATCCCTCGTGTGGATATCGCTAGAGGGGAGGATGCTTGACCTCCTTTATCCTCTCCATCCGGATCTGGAAATACAGGGATATAAGATCTCCCTAGGTAAAATCAATCTTTCATGTATCATGATTTTTCAATTTTTACGATTTTCTCGTGACCCAAATCTTTTGCACGATGATTTGATCTGCGTGAGAAACTGATTTTTTGTTTTGATTTCCACTGCACATGTGATGCTCCCACCGAGGTTTCCTAACAATGGTATCAGAGCCAAGGTTTTCATACGAAAGAATGGTTTTTAAACTGCGTGTGATGAGATTGAACCACGTAGAATCGTTCTACGCGTTCTTACTGCATTTTCGCAGCGAAGGCAGCAAGGAAAGAGGGTGGTCGACCATGGCTAGGCCCTCTGTAAGGCTGACCGACCACGACCAGCCCCCTTGCAAGGGTGGCCAGCCACAGTCAGCCCCCTTCAGGGGTGGCCAGCTGCAGCCAAGACCTTCTGCGGGGGCAATCGCTTGCAAAAGGTGGCTGTGCTGCCGGTGGCCAAGCGAAGGGGCGGCTTTGCTGCCGGTGGCCAAGCCGCAAGGGGCAACCGCCAGCCGCAAGGGTGGCTGCCGGCTGCAAGGGGTCGCCGCCGCCAGCACAGGGGCGGCGGCGCAGTGAAGGCAAAGAGGGTTAGGGCATCTTTTTGAAAAAAGATGATTATGCCCTCAATAATTTTAAAAATTTTGAGGACTGTCCTCCCTTCCTGAATTCTAAAAATGCCCTTAATAATATTGGAAATTTTGAAGACTATCCTCTCTCTCATCCAGAATTATGAAAATGCCCTTGATAATTCTAGAAATTACAAGCATATCCTGATTTCTAAAAAAATAATTAATTAAATAGTTTAATTAATTATTATATATATCTAGTAATCCTACATATGATGTGATGTATGATGTGGATGGATGATCATGAGCCATGTGTTGTAATATGTGTAATTATGATTATTATTATTATTGGGGCCTGCGAGCCTCTATTTTTCTTCTTTATTGTCAGGCTTGTGTGCTTGTGATTATTTGTAGTTACACGGAGAGGCACAGTGGGAGCGTGGAGGTGAAAACAAGACCCACGATTCTATGACTGGAGATCAGACGCATGGTGATGCGATGATCCGACAGAACCAATGATGACGAGATCAACAATCATAGGGCATGAAGATGCGCTGATACACACATAGATCATATTGTGAGTGATTAGGTCCATTGGCTCAGGCTTAATCATATTAGGTGACGGCTCATGATCATCCGATGTGGCTTGCATATGTGATGTGTTATACATCTACTAGATATATGTATATATATATATATATTTACATGTAATTTAGATATATATTAAATATGTATGTATGTGACATGACATATTAGGAGACCGATACAAAACAAAAACTCCTACGATAATATTAAGTTAGTAAGCGTAAGGCAATAAGATTGACCCACATGGCTTTTCATCGTTATAGGAAGAAATTGAATCATGACATATGTTGAGTTGCTCGAGTCCTCGAGGCTCACCTATCTACATGATCGAGTTATTGCTTATGACATAGAGATGTCACCGGTGACCCTAGGACATGGTATGCTTGGTCGAGTCCCTCAAGGGCATATCATCAAATTAGACTCATCTTGTAACAACGGTGATGACTTAACTGAATATCATGGTTAGTCGAGTCTCTCGAGACCATGATGATTCAGAGGCCGAACGTGACAGGAATCACAAGGAGTTGTGATTGGCAAGAGTTGTCTACCTTTTGGGCTTAGTGTAATTGGTTGAGTCCATCAAGGTTGCACTAAAACGTCAATTGGATCCCCGATCCCCACTAGGAGTCTGTTGGAGACTTTCGTCTCACGCGTTGAGGGTGTTGCGTAATTTGCTAGGAAAATAGTGGGAATACATTAAGATAGAAGTTTATATCTTAATTAGTATTTTCTGTAAAATTTGTATGTTATTTATTTTTGCTATATCTTGTTTTGTTAGAAACATGTCGCTTGCAAACCCCCTGCGTGGCATACTTGATGCCAATTGCCTCACTTGTCCAAACTATACGGATTGGGTCTGAAATTTGAGAATTATTCTCATTGCGGAGAAAATCGCATACGTCCTTGATACAATTGTTCCCACGTCGGAAGAAGGGGCAAGCAATGATGAGATCACTCGCTATGTCAAGTATATAGATGATTCCACGTTAGCAAAATGTTACATGTTGGCCTCCATGGCTCCTGAGTTACAGAGGCAATATGAGAGCATGAATGCAGATTATATCCTTCTTCATCTCCGCTAGCTGTTTGAGAAATAGGGAAGAACTCAAAGATATGAGATATCTAAGACACTCCTCCAAGCCAGGATGATAGAAGGGACATCGTTGAGAACCATGTCAAGTGGATCGAGAAATTCACAGGTTTAGGAATAGTCCTAGAGGATAACCTGTGCGTTGATCTTATACTTCAGTCCCTACTAGATTTCTTTTCTCACTTTATCATAAATTTTAACATGAGTAAGTTTGAGGTGACTCCCCCTGAGCTCCTTAATATGTTGAGGGAAGTTGAGAGTACCATCAAGAAGGAGAAGCCAGTTCTCTATATTGATGAGACCAAAAAGAAGAGAAAGGCCAACAAGACCCTTAGGAAGGGCAAGGGCAAAGAAAGATAAGGCAAATGTTGTCAAGAAAGACCCGACAAAGGATAGTGCTTCCATTGCGGCCACACGGGCATTGGAAGAGGAACTGTAAGGACTACCTTATAGATAAGGCGAAACAGAAACTTGGAGAAGCTTCAGGTATATTCATGATCAGTCTCCACTTATCAGAATTTTATGATAACATATGGGTATTGGATACCGGGAGTGCTTATTATATCTATAATTTGTTGCAGGTTCTGGCAAGACCTAGAAGATTGGCAATGGAGTAAGAGTTGCTACAGTTGCTGTTGGGGAGGTCATCCTACATCTGCCTAGTGGAGCTATTATTGTATTAGATGTATGTTATTTTGTCCCTTCCATTATCAAAAATATTATATACATCTCTTGTTTGACAATTTGTGGATATAAATTAGTTTTTGAGAACAATAGTTGTTCAATCATTATAGATGATGAGATCACCACTAGAGGAACCTTGATAAATAGCTTATATATGTTAGACACTTCTCTGTACATCATGAATATAAATACGTCTAAGAGGAAAAGTGATGAGGAGAATAATGCATACCTATGACATTATAGGCTAGGTTATATATATGAGGGAAGGATTCAAAAGTTGCTAAAAGATGAATACTTAGATCCATTTGACTATGAGTCATATGCAATTTGTGAACCTTGCCTTCGTGAGAAGATGACCAACTCTCCTTTTAGTAGAACTGGAGAGAGAGCCACTGAGTTATTGGAACTCATACATAGTGATGTATGTGGTCGCATGTCGACTCAGGCTATAGGTGGTTACTCATACTTCATTACATTCACTGATGATTTCTCTAGGTATTGACACATGTACTTGATGAAGTACAAATTTGAGGTCTTTGAGAAATTCAGGGAATATAAGAATTAGGTGGAGAACCAAATTGGAAAGAGTATTAAGACTCTTCGATCAGATCGAGGAGAGTACTTGAGTATGGAGTTCACTCATTTCCTCAGGGATAATGAGATTCTATCCCAGTGGACACCTCCTTATACACCTCAGCTTAATGGTGTATCAGAAAGGAGGAATCACACGCTATTAGACATGATGCGGTCCATGATGAGTTTCGTTGACCTACCCATCTCATTCTGGGGTACGCCCTAGAGATCGAAACTTATATTTTGAGCAGAGTTCCATCAAAGTCGGTAGTGTTTATACTATATGAGATATGGAAAGGAAAGAAGACTAATCTTAAGGTGGCTAAGATTTGGGGTTGTCATACCCACGTTAGAAGACACAACCCCAACAAGTTAGAATCAAGGACGGAACGGTGCACGTTCATGGGAGGGATACCCTAAGGAGACTTTAGGGTATTATTTCTATCATCTCGAGGACCAAAAGGTCTTTGTTGCCAAGAGAGCTATGTTCCTTGAGAAGGAACACATTCTTGGTGGAAACAGTGGGAGTGAGATAGAATTGAGCGAGGTTGGAGAACCTAGCTCAAGCATCATTCCTGAGCTTGAGTTTATTCAGGTACTTAACACATAGATTCCAACTTTGTGTAGGTTTAGTAGAGTATCTCACCCTCCTGAAAGATATGTGAGACATATCAGTGGAGAGGACTCTCAGGATGTTGATCCTTAGACCTACGAGGAGGCTATTACGAGTATAGACTCCGGGAAGTGGTAAGACGCCATGAATTCTGAGATGGATTCTATGTACTCTAACAAGGTTTGAAACCTTATAGATGCACCTGAGGGTGTCGTACCCATCGGCTGCAAGTGGATCTTCAAAAAGAAGATCAGAGTAAATGGAAAGGTGAAGATCTATAAGGCAAGACTAGTAGCTAAAGGATATCGTAAAAGACAAGGAGTTGACTATGACGAAACCTTTTCTCCTGTAACCATGCTTAAGTCCATTAAATTTTTTTTTACCATTGCAGCACACTATGACTATGAGATCTGACAGATGAATATCAAAATGATATTCCTCAATGGCAACCTCGGGGAAGAGGTGTATATGATACAACCAAAGGGATTCATATCTAGAGAAAGTCCAGATAAAGTATGCAGATTGCTTAAGTACATTTATGGACTAAAGCAAGATTCCCGAAGTTAAAACATAAGATTTAATGAGACGATCAGATCTTATGACTTCGTTAAGAACGAAGATAAGCCTTGTGTGTACAGGAAGATAAGTGAGAGTACTATCACCTTCTTGGTATTGTATGTGGATGACATCCTAATCATTGGGAATGATATAGGAATGGTCTCCACAGTAATGACTTGGCTATCCAGAAACTTCTCCATGAAAGACTTAGAGGAAGCATCCTATATTTTGGGGATCTAGATCTATAGAGATAGATCCAAGAGGATGTTTGGCTTGTCCTAGTCTAGGTACATAGACTCTATTGTCAAAAGGTTTGACATGAAGAATTTTGAGAGAGGTCTCATACCGATGAGATATAGAATATCACTTTATAGGAGTATATCCTCAAAGACTCATGAAGAAAGGACATACATGGATAAGATACCTTATGCCTCAATGATAGGGTCTATCATGTATGTTATGCTATGTATCAGGTCTGATATAGCACATATTCTGAGTGTCACGAGCATATATCAGGCAGATCCAGGTTTAGAACACTAGAAGACAGTAAAGTGTATCCTTAAGTACTTGAGAAAGACTAAGGATCTTTTACTAGTATATGGAGAAGGTAGCCTCCAAGTTGAGGGCTACACGGACTCAAGTTTCTAGTCTGACATTAATGATAACAAATCAAACTCAGGGTATATTTTTACCCTGAATAGAGGAGCAATAAGTTGGAAGAGTTCTAAGCAAGATACTACTACTGCCCACAAAGCCAAAATACATTGTTATAGCAGAAGCAGCAAAAGAAGGGGTGTGGATGAAGAAGTTCATCAAGGATTTGGGAATCATTCCAAGTAGCATGAAGTTGATTCCTATATACAGTGACAGCGACATGGCGATAGCTCTAGCAAGGGATCCCAGGTCTCATCAGAATTATTCTAAGGAGGTTCCACTTAATTAGAGAGATCATAGCCCGTAAAGATATAGAAATGGAAAGAGTCCCATCCGAAAATAACATTGTAGATCCATTGACGAAGCCACTGGCTCAGATTGTATTTGAGTGTCACAGGGGTCTGATGGGGATCCGAACATAGGTGATTGACTTTAGGTCAAGTGAGAGATTGCTGGTTACAGGTGCCCTACAAACCAATCATGTGAGTGATGACACATGTGACATGTTGTGTGATCTTTTTGCTTATGATTAATATGGGCATATTCTCACATTATATTATATGTAGCATATATATTGTGATGTTCTTGGTTCTATGCAATGGGAATCAGATCGTGATGAGATCATGATAATGAGATCGATTCACCTTTAAACACAGATCCTAAATAATCACGATCATAGATTACTCGAGAGGAACATCGAGATAACTGGACAGATCGGTTTACTATATACCCATCCATATGATGGAGGTGGCTGGTCTCATAGCCACTTATGTAGAGACACTAAGGATATAGTACATATGCTTATTGGAGAATGAGTTCACTGATTAATCCGCTTATAGAATACTGTATGGTTGATGATACCTAATGTCAGATAGCAATTCCATAGTCCTAGTTGTGTATCTGGTCCTTTGTCTTGAGACACCAAGGATGTCTTGTATGAGTACTCCTTTCTTTGATGCCAGACTTACAGGTTTGAAAAGTTTCAAATCTAGTACAGCTGGTTATCGGGATTGGTAGCCAACCTTACGAAGGTAATTGAGTGTCAATAAAGGATCATCCACTCTCGGTATCGCGAGAGGAATATCCCATATGTACTTGCTCAGATAATTCCTTGGCCAGGGTCATTCGGATTGAGAGAGAAAGAGTTCTACGATAGAATCCGATTAGAGCAAGATAAATTGATTTTGTATGTGACCTAATAGTACCATGTCCAATATACGGTCTCTAGGATATTAGTTGCATGAGGGATTATAGATACACGGTAACTATGGACAGACATGTCCGATGGATTCGATCCCTCCTGTATCGTTTGGGGACTATGGCGTAGTGGCCTAGTACATCCATCGTCGATGAGTCGAATGAATTATTATGGGGATAATAATTAACTATATCAGAAGGAGTTCTGATGGGAGCGGCTCACGGCCAGCTCAGTATCGGGCCTAAAGGGTCACATACATATGGTGGATGCTTCAGTAAATAGAGGATTAGATGGAGATCCAATTAGCCCATATTCTCATTAGATGAGACCCTATGCTGATGGGCTCTTTGCTTAAGGCCCAATTAGAGGCCTAAGGAGATTATTGGATAGAGATCTAATAATGCAAGATTAGTGAGTTATTGGATAGAGATCCAATACTCACTAAGGCAGGAGCCTTAGGGTTTTTGGTGGCTCTCTATAAATAAGAGGGGAGACTCATGGTTGATGGGCTATAGCCTTGGCCTCCCCCTCCTATTCTCCTCCCTCTCTCTACGCAAGAGTTGCGAGATCATATTGGAGGAGTTTCACGACAAAGATCCATCATGTGGATACCACTAGGGAGGAGGACGCTTGACCTCCTTCATCCTCTCCATTTGGATCTGGAAATACAGGGATATACAATCTCCTTAGGTAAAATCAATCTCTCACGTATCATGATTTTTTTATTTTTACGGTTTTCTCGTAACCCCAATATTTTGCACGATGATTTGATCTGCGTGGGAAACCGATTTTTTGTTTTGATTTCTGCTATGTATGTGATGCTCCCGCTGAGGTTTTTCAATAATAAATAGCCCCACAAAGGCTTGAATTAGCGAAAGAAAAAAAGTTATGAAGTTTGTTTGGGTTATACTCTCTTTGACCATCGATTGAGTTTCTTCTACTTGAGTTTAGAAGTGATTATCAGTTGTAGGAGGTGTAAGGTCTCATGTCAAAGAGTGAGCATAGAGGTCATCTCTTGAACTTGTTAAAAGGAGAAGAGTTGTAACAAGCGTAGTTGATATTCGCTTGTTGGAAAGAAGATCGGTAGTGAAAGTCGGTGGCCTCAAGGGAAGAGGAATCAAAAGTAGACGTAGGTTGGGATGATCAAACCACTATAAATCAGTTTGCATTCTTTCTCTTGCCTTGATTTGTTTTGCATTCTGATTTACATACTCGCAACCCTTACTTGCTCCTTTTGCTAATTGTATTTTTCATACGGATTTATCGATCAAACTTTTAAGATTAGTTAAATTTGCTATAGCACTAATGTTAGGAAACCTAGCGGGAGCATCACATGTGTAGCGGAAGAAAGAAAACAAAAAAGTTTTTCCATATATATCAAATCATCGTGCAAAGATGGATGCTTGAAAAACCTGTAAATCCGAAAGTTACGACACATGAGAGGATAAAGAAGGAGAGGATAAAGAAGGTCCAGATGGAGAGGATGCAATTTCAGACAATGCAAAATCGAAAACTATGATCGTATACCCCTAAAATTTTAGATCCAGATGGAGAGGATGAAGAAGGTCCAGTGTCATCCTCTTTAGTGGTATCCACACGATGGATCATTGCAGTGATGCTCCTCCGATCGTAGCCCAAAACTTACAACTCATGTGTACCTACTTGCAGCACTCGTGAAAGAAGATCACATATCTTCTTCAATACCCTCTCATAGTAGGGAAGGGCTGGTCCGCTGAGAATATGAGAGAGGGAGGAGAATAGGAGGGAGCGGCCAAAGGTGCAGCCTAGTACCTTAGTAGTACTAGATCTCCATCCAACTAGCCACTAAACTTGGATTATTGGATCTCTATCCAATAATCTCAATTGGTCTCTAATTGGACCTCATGCAAGGAGCCAATCAATGTTGGGTCTTATTTAATGAGAATATGGGCTAATTAGATGACTCATATCCAATTCACTACTCACTGAAACATCCACCATATGTATGTGACCCTCTAGGCTCAATACCGAGCTGGCCGTGAGTCCTACTTGTCAAAACTCTTTCTAACTTAGTGAAGTGTTATCTCATAATAATTCACTCAATTCATCGACTATGGACATACTAGGCCACTACGTTATAGTTCCTAAATATAGGGGATCTTATCCATTGGACTTATCTGTCCTTAGTTATCGTGTATCTATAGTCCCTCGTCCATCTAATATCCTAAAGATCGTATATTGGGCATGGTACTATCAAGCCTTATACAGAGTTCGTCCGAGTCTCGCTCTAATCAAATTCTCTCGAAGAACTCATCTCTCAATCAGAATGACCCTAACCAAGGATTTGTCCGAGCGATAACATACAGATATTCCTCTAGAGAGTGGATGATCTTTTGTTGATACTCAATTGTATTCATAATATTAGCTACAAATCCAGATTATCAGTTGTACTAGATCTGTATGTTTGGAGTTAAAGAAAGGAGTACTCAAATAAGACATCCTTGGTATCTCAAGTCTGAGGATCAGATACACAAATGAGACTATGGAATCGCAATCTGACGATAGGTATCATTAACTATCTAGAATTCGATAAGTGGATCAATCAGTGAACTCATTCTTCAATGAGCACATGTATTGTACCCTTAGTATCCCCACATAAGTGGCTATGAGACCAATCGCCTGTATTATATAGACAAGTATATAGTACACCGGTTTGTCCGGTTATCTCGATGTCTCTCTCGAGTAACCTATGATCGAGATTATTTAGGGTCTGTATTTAAAGGTGAATCAGTCTCATTATCATAATCTCATCATGATCTTTCCATTGCACAGAACCAAGGAAATCACAATATATATACAACAAATAATATAATATGAGAATATACCAACAATAATAATCCAAAAAGACTGTGCAACATGTCATACATGTCATCACTCACATGATTGGATTGCAGGGCACTTATAACTAACAAGCAACTAATTCACCCCTCCCCCTTATAGGGAGGATGAAGAAGGTCAAGCGTCATCCTCTCTAGTGGTATCCACACGATGGATCATTATAGCGATGCACCTCCAATCGCAGCCCAAAACTTATAATTCTTACGTATCTTCTTTCAGCACTCGTGAAAGAAGATCACATATCTTCTTCAATACCCTCTTGCAATAGGGAAGGACTGGTCCATTGAGAATATGAGGGAGGGAGGAGAATAGGAGGGGGCAGCCAAAGGTGTAGCCTATCACTATTGTGTCATCTCTGCCTCCTATTTACAGAGAGCCACCATAAAACCCTAATGGATCATACCTTAGTAGGTACTGGATCTCCATCCAATTAGCTACTAAACTTAGATTATTGAATCTTTATCCAATAATCTCAATTGGTATCTAATTGAGCCTCATGCAAGGAGTCCATCAATACTGGGTCTCATTTAATGAGAATATGGGCTAATTAGATAACTCATATGCAACTCTCTACTCACTGAAACATCCACCATATGTGTATGACCCTCTAGGCCCAATACCGAGCTGGCCGTGAGTCCTACTTGTCAAAACTCCTTCTAACTCAGTGAATTATTATCTCATAACAATTCGCTCAACTCATCGACTATGGACGTACTAGGCCACTACGTCATAGTTCCCAAACAATATAGGAGATCTTATTCATTAGACTTGTCTGTCCTTAGTTATCGTGTATCTATAGTCCTTCATCCATCTAATATCCTAAAGATCGTATAATGGGCATGGTACTATCAGGCCTCATACAGATTTTGTTTGAGTCTCGCTCTAAATCAGATTCTCTCGGAGAACTCATCTCTCAATCCGAACGACCCCAACCGAGGATTTGTCTAAGCGATAAAATACGGATATTCCTCTCATGATATTGAGAGTGGATGATCCTCTGTCGACACTCAATTATATTTGTAATGTTGGCTACAAATCCATATCATCGGCTGTACTAGATCTGTATGTTTGGCGTCAAAGAAAGGAGTATTCAAATAAGACATCCTTGATATCTCAAGTCTAAGGAACAGACACAAAATTAGGACTATGGAATCACTATCTAATGATATGTATCATTAACTATCTAGAATTCTATTAGTGGATCAATCAGTGAACTCATTCTCTAATGAGCACATGTACTATACCCTTAGTATCCCTACATTAGTGGCTTTGAGACCAGTCGCATCTACTATATAGACAAGTATATAGTACACCAGTTTGTCCGGTAATCTCTATATCCCTCTCGAGTAACTTATAACCAAGATTATTTAGGGTATGTATTTAAAGGTGAATCAGTCTCATTATCATGATCTCATTACGATCTTTCCATTGCACAGAACCAAGGACATCACAATATATATGAAATAAATAATATAATGTGAGAATATGTCAATAATAATAATCCAAAAAAGATTGTATACCATGTCACACATACTATCACTCACATGATTTACTTATAAGACATGTGTATATATATATAACCTAGACCGATGTTGTATTAATTGTTGGGATGAAACCGTTATTGCCTCTGTGAATATAGTAGCTAAATAATCCCAACACGTTAGATAAGACATATATTGTATAATTGTTTAGTTTTCTACTATTTTTTCCGTTTCTCTGTGTAAATAGTCCAATATGAGTTCACAGTCAATAATATCTTCACCATCGAGAGTAACGATCAGTCGAAGAACACCATGCAATGATGGGTGGTAAGGACCAATTATCATAAAAAAAAAATTTAGCTGGTACAGTTATATCTTTTCTTCCTTAATTCATTATTTTATGAATTCCTCATAAAAGTAAGAGATTGATCAAAATAAAAAAATCTAATAACTACTATACTAATTCAAACAATTTAATTAAGGATTTTTTTAGCTCTCGAATACCCAACTGATCAATTAATTTCTTATAAAGAGCCCTATTTTTCTTTAATTCAAGTATTGTGAGCAGTTAGACTGGATGAGGAAGCAGTTCGAGTAAGGGAAGTTGGAGCTACAAATATCTTCCTGTGCTGTTTGACTTGGTGGGGCGCTTAAATGATAGTTTCTGCTTTATTACATTCCTCTGATATATATTTATGCACATCCGTTCAATGAATATTAATCGGTTTGATTTGACTACACTGCCCTACAACTCAGTTAATGCGAGATAGGAGATAGAGAGAACAAGCAATCAGTTGCGCTAACGGGAAGGTAGTTCCTGGCTTCATCGCTTTCAAGGATAGTGTCAATTCATTCGGATTTCTTTTCTTTTTCGGCATTCATTCTTTCATCATAGACTTAACAAGAACAGAGAAAACAAGCAACTACATGCATTCCGCAGTTCGGTGCCCCTATGGAGTCCAGTGTTCGTGGCGCATGACGTTAGCTTACTTCTTCGTGTCATCTTGTGTTCACTCAATATTCAATCCGATGCTTATGCTTTTCTTTTTCAAGATCCGGATGAGTCGAGTCGGGCTATACCTCAAAGGCTTACTTCCTCTCTTTCATTTTTGGATAGGTCTGACTCACAGTATAGTATATATGTCCCCATTAGCGAAGGAAAAGGCTAGGATCGAAGCTATACATACGGCTTAGACTATGTCAATTGTGATAGTTAAAGTTCCTTTACTCCAGAAAGAAGGGTCAAACGAAATCAAGTCATAGAAAAAAGATAATAAGAGAAAGCTGACCGTGAGTCTTTCTCATAAGAAAATACCGGTGTCTTTTCTTCACTCAAGACAGGGTCTCCTCCCTTCCCTGAAATCAGAAATTGTGGAAAGAAATCAATTTTCGGGCTGGATCGTTCCAAAAAGAAAAAGAAAATATAAGATAACATATTATAAGAAAAAACATATTAAGGATACGATCGAAAAGATGTTGGAGGAGAAACTATGCATTTGGGGGATCTTCGTGCTCCCTGGTCATCGCTTCAAATTCCAAGGAAAGATCCCATTCCTCACTCCCAGCTCAGATGGGCTGATCCTGATGCATATGGCATGTATATCTTGCCCTTTGTTTTTGCCTTAGGTTTCTGATCAGTAGGGCTACAGGAATTGAAGCACGGGTGAGATGCCAAAAACGGAAGAGATGCCAAATGCATAGTCCGCTTCCTTGAGATAGATTCTAGTAGTAAGTTTCATTCCCGATGCAAGAGTTCTTGAATGGGATCTTTTCCTTTCTTTCGAAAGCTCCATCCACTAGATTAGAATCAATCCAATTCTGCGATAAAGAGCTCTGTTTCCGAACATATTTGTCCATCTGTAATAAAGAAAATCCTTATGAGTTACCATTTCCACCCGAAACACACTGGTAGCGATCAATCGATAATAGCCCCATAACAATCATTACTTTATGGATTGGTTCCGACCAAGAAAAGCACATTAGATAATAAGCATGGACCGGAAGAAAGCCCAGTATCTCACACCACCAAGAGCGAATTGAAAGTTTAACAATCGTTGGTTCTGTCACTAACCAATCAATTCATTCAATGAGACAGGGGCGCTTCTCCGAAGGCAAAGTGATAGCTTTCCCTTGCGCTCGTGTTCTGCTTGCGCTTATGCTTGCGATCGGCGTTGGGGACAACAACCTCTTTCCTTATCGAACGACGAGCGGATAGTGGAGGGCGATTGCTCCATTGGGTGATTTCTCCTCTACGATCGTTCTGCGACGAATTCAAGCATGGAAGGACGACGATCGCTTCTGCGATCGGCGATTCCAGGCGTGAAAGGATGGCAATCGCTTTTGCAATCGACAATTTCAGGCGTGGAAGGGCGGCGACTTCTTCTCCCCTAGGTGCGAGATGGCCTCTAGGGCGAGAAACGGTGGTGGCTGCACTGCGATTAGTGCTGGGTTCACTGTTGCTTTGCGATCCTATGGCAAATCAGGCATGGAAAGGGCGACGGTTGCTTCTGCAATCGGCGATTCAGGTGTGGGAAGGGTGGTGGCTTTTTCTCCCTAGGCGGCTGGCGGTCTCTAGGGCGAGAGACGCCATGGATGCGAACGGCCAGATGCGGCACTCTGCTTGGCATACCGCTCCTCTGTTCCAGCGGGATGCTCCTCCGTTGGCTTCTTCCCAGCGGCCTCCGTTGGTTGCTTCACAGCGGAACGCCCCTCTCCAGCAGCTGCTGGTTCCTTCACAACGGGAGGGGTTGCTCCTCTTCAGTAGCTGCTGGTTTCTCTCCAGCAGCTGCTGGTTACTTCACAATGGGAGGGGGTTGCTCCTCTCCAGCAGCCGCTGGTTCCTCCCCAGCGGCTTGGGCCAGTTTCACACCAGGATGTTCCACCGCTGGTTTCTTCTCGGCGGGATGCTCCTTCAATGAACCAAGCCAGAGGTCGTTCATGCTCTAGATCACGACCTACTACTCCCATTTTCCGAGATCCTCGATCTTGGAGTAGCCTCTTTAAGGCTCCAGTTGGTAGTCCGGATCTTCGACTGGATTTTCTTGCTCCAGAAGTACAGGCTGATCAGAAGATTATTGATTCTGACGAACTGATTGAGACATGATCCATGGCATTTTAATTGTGGGCTATGTGGTTGGACTCAGAACATCCTTTTTTTCATTATCCTCATTCATTAGAAGTCGATGGGGAATATCAACATTTGATCTTCATATGCTGGAGAACAGATTCTTTATATGCAAGCTCTACTCTGAAGTAGATTTACAACGGGTCCTGGAATAATTTTGGACTATCCATAGTCATCCAATGATCCTACGACATTGGACACCTGATGTGCGATTGGAGTTAGACAGTCTACGGTCTATCCCAATATGAGTTTTATTGCAAAGCTTTGCAGCACCCTGGGACAACCATTGTATATTGATAAGGCAACAGCTTCGCAAACGAGATTGACTTTTGCCAGAGCCTGTGTAATGGTTTCTTCTGATGAGGAACTACCGAATGAAGTTTTTTACCGTGATCTTGATGGGAGCACTTGAAAGGTGAAAGTTTCATATTTTTGGAAGCCACAATGATGCAAGGTTTGTCTATCTTTTGGACATGCAAATGATGCTTGCCAACAGCCTTCACAAGAAATTATACAGGTTTATCGACCACGTCAAGAGCCTCAACATGGGGTCGCTACCACTATTCCGAGCACTGATACTCCAGTGCCAACAGTGACGGTGGTGGAGAAGATGAATGAGCACTCTGACTCATTGGGGTAGCGACACGAACAGGAGAAAGACAAGTCATGACTTTCATCTTTTCCTATTATATCAAAGACTTCCACTGTAGGAGCTTCCCATGGTTCTCACTCCTCAAGAACGACCTCACCTTCATAAATCATTCCTTCATATAATCAAGAAATTGCATCTCAACAACCTCTTGTGAACCAATACATTGCACCTCACCAAACTCATCACACTTCGACACATCCCGCTATTTAGGACTCCTTGCCTCATGGTACATAAAAATTTAAACATTTGCAAGCTATGGATGAGGTGGATAAATATAGAAATAAAGGATTAAAGGGTAAAGATATTATGCGAGAGGACCATGCAAAATCAAAGGATAAAAAAAAGGATGGTAATGTCCTCCCAAAGTCTCATACTCTTTCTTCTATCTAGTATTGATGAAAATAAACTATTGTAATATTCGTGGACTTAATAAGCCTGAGAAATGTTGGGAGCTCAATAGAATAATTTGATCTGCTGCATGTGATATTGTTATTCTTGTGGAAATAAAAATTAAAACTCATCATGTTTGTGTTCAGAAGAATTTAATATGAGCTGAGGTAGAGCTTTTTAGTAATGATTCTCATGATAATTATGGTCGAGTTTGGGTCTTATGGCATCATAACCTTGTTACTACTTGGTTTATTTTTACTACTAATCAATTCATTCATCTTAAGGCTGAGGATAAATAGACTGGATGTCAATACAATATTACCGACATTTACACTTCTAATAGTATATCTGACAAGAATGCTCTATGGCGTGATCTGGTTAGCATTGCAAATAGTTATCCTACAGTACCTTGGATTGTTCTCGGTAGTCAGATACACAAATTAGAAAGTGGGGGGTAGAGTGCTTTCCGAATGTCAGCTTCAAAGTTTTAATGATTGTATAGATACTGCTGCATTGACTGACATGAAATCTGTAGGTGATTGGTTCTCATGGAATAATCAAAGTGCTGCTGACAGAAAAATTATGGCTCTACTTGACAGATATTTGATTAATCAGGAATGGTTAGCAGTTTTCCCAGATTCACTTCTTGAGACGGTGCTAAGTTATTTTTGGATCACTCTATTATGCATATACACGCAGATAAAGCAATAAATACCCAGCGACAAGAAACCTTTTAGATTTTTTAATATGTGGAGTATTCACCCTCAGTTGCTTAAAGTTATCAAGTCAGCTTGGAACATTAATGTGTTAATTCTCCCCCTTACATCCTATATCAAAAACTAAAAGCATGCAAAGCAACACTTAAGGAGTGAAATTCAACTACATTTGGAAATATCACCAACAGGGTTCAGTTATACAAGAAAGAACTTATGACAGTGCAAAACGAGCTAAATCTTAAACCTCTGGATGCGAATCTTATATACAAAGAGGTTGTCGCTAGAAATAACTTTATGCAAGCTTTGAAGCAGGAGGAATGCTTTATGAAACATAAGTCTCGACAGTATTGGCTTACTCTAGGGGATTCTAATACTAAGTTTTTCTATGTTGTTATTGCTACCAGAAGGGCTACTAGTCTTATCAAAAAAATGCAAAGGTCTAGATGGTAATCTTATTGAGGATTTGGATGAGGTTAAAAATTACACCAGGCAATTTTTTTATTCCTTACTCAATCAGGAGGAGCAGCCTAATAGTATTCATGTTGGGCCCATAAGATGACTTGATTATGACGCTCTCTCTCTTCTTAATGCCCTAATAACGGATGATGAAATTGTGAGAGTTGTTTTTAAGTCTCCGAAGCACAAAAGCTCTGGTCTAGATAGATTTCCAGCTGAGTTTTATCAAATTGCATGGTCTATTTTAGGCAACGATGTCATAAAAGCTTGTCGATATTTTTTCTCATTAGGTCATATCCTTAAAGAAATGAATTGCACTTTTATTTCTTTAGTGCCCAAGAATGATGGAGCTGATTCATTGGAGAATTATCATCCTATTTCACTATGCAACTTTATGTATAAGGTTATCTCTAAGGTGTTGGTAGATAGACTACAAAAGGTTATGAACAATGTCATTAGTCCTAATCAGGCTACTTTTCTTAAAGGGAGGAGTATTCATCATAATGTCTTTCTTGCTAATGATTTGGTTAAGGATTTGCACTCAAAAATAAGAAGAAAAAAGATCTATTTTAAAGCTGATTTACGAAAGGCCTTTGACTTAGTTAATAGGCATTTTATTTACATGATGCTCCATAATATGGGCTTCCTTCAGTACTGGGTTAAATGGATTCAATATTGCTTGGAAACTCCAAAAAATTTTATTCTCTTTAATAGTTCACCTATTGGCTTCTTTGGGAGTAAGAATGACATTCGATAAGGCAATCCACTATCTCCTTATCTTTTTACCATTGCAATGGGAGGACTTAGTTGTATGTTAGAAGAGATCGTTTCTAATGGCAAAATTAAGGTACCATATTATGGTTCTGTTCATATCTCTTACATAACATTTGCTGATAACCTTATTATCTTCCTTCAGGATGATCCAGTTTCTATGAGTAATCTGGCAGATATTCTTAATGAATTTGGTATAGTTTCTGGTCTTAAGTTAAACGATGCAAAGAGCAAAGTATATGTGGGTGCTTGCATTGACGATAAGGACTATATTGCTCAAACTTTGGGAGTTGCTGAAGGAAGTTTATCATTTCCTTACTTGGGTCTCCTACTTATATCCACTAGAATAAACAAAGTCTTCTGTCAGCCTATCCTACAAAAAATTAAGAACACAATTTCCTCTTGGAAAAATATGCTTCTTTTTAAAGTTGAACGACTTGAACTTATTCGATCTGTGTTGATCTCTTATTTTATTTATTGGTCTCATGCATTTCTTCTACCTACCGGGTTTCTCTATGATATTGATAAATTACTTATGAACTTTTTCTGGAATGGCACAGATGGTAAGGCAATGCACATGGTGAATTAGGGCAACATTTGCAAACCGAAGGATGAAGGGGGGCTGAATCTACGACATATTAGAGATTGGAATAAAGCTTGTCTGGTAAAATAATTGTGGGATATTTTACAAAACAAGTCTTCCTTATGGTCACAATGGATTTTTGCTAGGTTCCTAACCAAGGAATCAATCTGGGAAGCATCCGTAAAAATATCTCATTCTACTTCTTGGAAAGGAATTCTGAAGGTAAGGAGGTGGCTAAGTAACAACATTTCTTATGTGATCTCTTCTGGAACCAATATTAATATATGGTATGACCCTTGGGTGAATGAGAAAAGTATATTTCAGTTATTTGATGATAGAGTACGACAGGATCTGGGGGCTCCCAAAGATTGTAAGGTTTTTGAATTCATTGACAATGGTACATGGTGTCTTCCCAACCCTACGTCCCCTGACATGTTATCACTTTGGCCGACTATTAGGGTTATTCCGATCAAGAACAACTCTTCAGATATGCTTATTTGGTTTCATGATAATGGTAAATTTAGTGCTACATTTGCATGGAACCAAAGTAGATAACGAAACAACAAGTAGATCCCAAGTAGTTGGACATGGGATAGACCATGCTCACAGCGACATTCCTTATATACATGGCAGGCCCTTCTTGGCAAACTTTCTACGATAGACAATATGCAGTGAAGAGATATTTATATTATAAATCGGTGCTCTTTGTGTATGCAAAAGGAAGAAAGTGTTGACGATCTCTATTTTGCTTGTGATTATTCTTCTTGGATATGGAAGGAGATCTTGAAATGATTTGATCTTCAAAGGCTACCACGGCCAAACTTGCATCATGAATTAGAAATGCTTATGCAAAACTTTTCAAGAAAGAGACTCTTACACAATTGGTAAGAATTATATTCAGATGTGCTATTTGGTGGATTTGGAAGGAGAGGTGTGGCTGAATTTTTGAGTGTCACAACACGAACAAAGCTCAAATTCTGATGGAGATTCTTCAGGACTCACGATCATGTATGGAGCAAGAATTGAACATAGAGCACCTAACAAGAAGAGAGAAAGAGATTTTCACAAGATTTAATTTTTTTATTAGTCAATAATCTCTAGAATAATGATGAAGATTGTAATGTATTATATGGGGCAAAGCTTATATTTTGTGATGTTTCCACAAGTGGTCCAGGACGATCTAGATATTACATTTTATTATTTATTGACTATCTTGTGCTACTCTTGGAGATGAGTTTGATGAAGTGTGTCCATTCCACCTTTTTTAGGTGGGGTGCAATCTTCTCGACTATACTAAGAGACTTCAGGCTTTAGTCTATGACTTGTGTAGATAAAGTTACTTTGTATAAACCTTATACATAATATATTATCTTTATTTATAAAAAAAAAGACGATCGAGATGATAAGAGAAAGCCCATGATTGATACATGAAATAGAGATAGGACCAGTGAATCTGTGGCGGCCAACACTCTTTTATCTTTGAAATAAATAATCAGTGGTATCTTACTTCCCTGATGGATTGAAAACACTGCTAGCAGGAACTGAGCTCTAAATAGAACTAGATGCGCTTATGCTTTTGTTCTATAGAATACTTATGTAGCTCCGCTCTATCCTTATAAAAGATCTATCAAACTCTATCCAATAGAACTGTCTGTCCTATTCCTACCATGGGACATATCTATCTTTCTTTTTTGTGTCTATAGTATTAGATGTAAAACTATTAAGTATAGGATATCAAACCAGACGATGTTGTATCTTCATCAATAGATTGAATACATATTCATTAGTAGACTAATCTATTCATTGGTAGGGCATTTCTTCCTGTGTTGTAGCTAATTATGCTTCCTAACAAAAAGCTAACCTCCGTCGGGTTTTTTCTGGACTAGACCCTCACCTCAGGATTTGTTTAGGGTTCATACATGCATTGATCCAGTGGAAGAACCTGCTCCAGAGCGACTACTCCACCTATAGCATATCTTCTTGCCCGCGCCTCGGGTTCTCTCTGCTCACTTCTATAATCAATCCCAGATCTATGTATGTTGAGGTAAGTGCAATTCTCTAGTAGCTTAGAAGGGTTCTGGAACTCCTTGTCATTACATCCAGGGCTCATCCTTACCCTATTAGTAGTTGAGTATATTAAGAAACCGTGCCTATCAAATGGTCGACTGCGGAAGCCATCAATCAGGGGGTGTTAGCAACTTGTATACTTTAAATAAGCCTTTTTTTCGGGGACGGACTACTTTTGCGATGTCTTGTCACATGAATAAGCTCAGCAAGTCTTGTGTACATGCTTTACTAATAGGGTATAAGCTTACGTAAAAACATATGGAGTCGCTTCAATCAATGGTATGACATTGACAGCTCGCTCTGCTTTATGTGCTGCTTGCTTCTTGGATTAACTCTTCTAATAACAATAGGTATATCTTTCTAGGGGATTCATCTGTGTTCACTGCCTTGGCTGTAGAGCAACCATTCATTAGAGGCAGTTGTCGATTCGGCATGGAAAACAATAGACTTAAAACCATCCATATCAATCCTATGATAATTGTTATCAGCTGCAAGACCTTTCACTTATAGTGATCCTCCGACTGTAAAAGAATATGTTAGGGTTTCCCAATTAGGTGAAAATTTTTAATTAGATCGGGCTACTTTGAAATCTGACGATGTTTTTCGTAGCATCCAAGGGGTTGGTTCACTTCTGGCCATGCTACATTTGCTTTGCTCTTCTCGGTCGTGAAGCTTATCCAGAAGATATTTTTTATTTGCATTCACGACTTTTGGAAAGAGTCGCTAAATCAAATTCTAGTCTAAATGAAGGAAGTATGACCGCTTTACCTATAGTTGAGACTCAATCTGGAGACGTTTCAGCTTATATTCCTACTAATGTAATTTCCATTACAGATGAACAAATATTTTTATCTGTCGATCTATTAGTGTGGGTATTTCTGTTTCCATAGTAGGATCCACAGCTCAAATTAAAGCCATGAAACAAGTAGCCGACAAATCAAAATTGGAACTAGCATAATTTACGGAGTTAGAAGCCTTTGCACAATTCACTTCTGATCTCGATAAAGCTACTCAGAATCAATTGGCAAGAGGTCAACGATTACGCGAGTTGCTTAAACAATCCCAATCAGACCCTCTCGTAGTGGAAGAACAAATAGCTACTATTTATATCGGAGCGAATGGATATCTTGATTTGCTAGAAATTGGACAGGTAAAGAAATTTCTTAGTCAGTTACATAGCTATTTAAAAAATAATAAACCTAAATTTCAAGAAATTATATCTTCCACCAAGACATTCACGGAGGACTGAGGAAGTAGAATTTCTTTTGAAGAAAGCTATTCATGAACAGATCGAACTGTTTTTATTTCAGTAACAAACATAAATTTCTCGCTTTTATTCTATTCTTTGTATATTCTATTCTTAGTACAAGAGTAATCATTGAGACAGTTTTGATTAGAATGATTCAAAAAGGGTTTCTTAGTATAGCCATTTAAAAAATTGATGGTGCATGTATGTATAATACATAATAAGAAATATAGAACTGGTAGCGGGAATCGAACCCACATCATTAGCTTGGAAGGCTAAGGGTTATAGTCAACGTTGCTTGATCATTTTTAACGTCTCTAATTCAAAACCCAACGTGAAATTTTGATTTCATTCGGCTCCTTTATGGAAGATTGATGTATTCCTAGAGAAAAAAATAGATCCATAATATCTACGTCAGCCTTTATATATGAATGTATCCAAAACTACTCGCTTACTAGATGATCCCTCTAGAGGAGAGGGATTATACCAAATCCGTCTAATCTAGTTACTTCATTCCCTATTTCCACTTGCAGGATCCCGAGGAAAAGAATTGGATTTCCACCGAGCTGAAACAATATGCTGATGGTTCTAGTAAACCAAAACCACACTTTTCTAACTTGTATGGCTTCAGTTTCCCTTTTACAACACAAAAATTGAAGATCTAGTTACGATTGGAAATACACTTTTGTATCTTCAGCCATAGATCCTTTATTCATACTCATTCAATTGGAGGAATTGATCCAATTCCAAAAGTATGTTTTATGACTCCATATACATAATCCAATTTTCTCATTAAATTTAGAAAATAGAATTTCTAATTGGACTTTGGATACAAATCGTGAGAATGTATGTTCTTCCTCAAATATGCTATTGAGAGGTAAAGGATCAAACTCTTTTAAGAAATAAAGTTTTTGATCGGAGTACGAAAAAAAACTAAGAGACCCCTTAACTTTTTAAGTTGTTAATAGAACGAATCGCACTTGTACCACTAAACTATACCCGCTACGTATACATTATTGTATATGAATGGATTATTTGTCAAACAAGGGTTATTTTGAGGCCCTTATACTCAGTATGCCTAGCATTGAATGGGCTAGGTATTTACCTTATCAACTATCAAATCAATGGCGGGTTGGGTTCTATTTGATTTGGCAACTGAATTCGTACTTGAATCGGACCAAACTAAATATTTGTCAGGCTATTGTTCTCTTATTCCCTAGAACCTATGGAGTAAGACATCGATTTCTCAATACGATCAATTATGTTCATTGCATAATAGGCTCCTTTGAAAAGCATTGGCGCATGTGTAAATAAGGTGCTCTACCAACTGAGCTATAGCCCTTGTCATAGACATTTTAACATATAGATAATTTCTTGTCAAGATGGATATTCCATAATCTACATCATAGCTCTCTGATCTATTTCTTTTATTTATGCTTAGCAGAGCAGATTAGTATTGCTTAGTTTCGATCATGGAATAGATGAAATAAATCGAAAATGGATTTTTGTTCAAGAATGAAATCTTATTGGAACTGTCCATATCCGGTTCATCCTTCGGAACCATATCACATCCCGGATCTGATGAAATAGGATGAATTGGGATGGTATTTTGATACGTAAGTATCTCGAATATATAAACCATTTCTTTATTTTCCAATTGCCTGAAAGGAACAAAAGAAACATCTTGTTTTTTCTTAAAAAAATTTTGATCTCTAGTGGACCTCTCAATATGATTCGAACCCAGATGAAGTTCTGACCATCTATCAAAGAAAAAAGAACAAATTGATCTTGTGGATTCCCAATAAATTCTTTGATTTCTTCCAGAAGCATATGAATAATCTGCTTCTCATGTTCCGTGAATAGCCAGGACATTGAGGAAGATCCAAAAGGCATTGCGGGAATTGATCTGATTCTATCACTATTCGTTCCGTTTAAAGAAAGGAAGGATCCCAAAGAATCGATCTTTCTTTTAGTTGTTGAATCTATGTATGATCGATCAATGTTTCTGAATCCTCATTTCTATTGGAATCTAAATGATCTATGGATTGATCATAAGATCCTTTCAATTGGCTAGAATCCCTTGAACGAAAATAGATCTTGTGGAATCATATTGAATATTTGATAATACATTTCGTACCTTGCTAAAAAACCGATCCTTGTTTACCAACCACACATTGTCTAACCAAATCAAATTCTCTCTCGATACGTTCCTCAAAAACTCTGATTCGTGCTGATTCTTCCCCCAACTAACGAAGAGATCTTAGCGGAATTGCCACATATGAAATTAAACATAATTTTGCAAAGAAATACCCCACTTGTTTCTCGAGAGGAGATGGGAAACATGCTCAATATCATTTGATTGAATAGTTGCCTCAGCTCCTTGTTGTTTAAAGAAACCCTCCCCTTCAATTGGTCTTTTTTCACGAAAAGTAGATGTGAGATAACAAATCAAGTCTTTCTCTAAGATTTTGAATAGCTGGCCCAAATTCAAGTTGATTATGTTTCGCTTCTTCCTCAGAGAAAGACGATCAAACAATTCCCAATCATGGTCCTTGCGAATCGGATCATCCATATAGGATAAAAAAAGAAACCCCAAATATTCGCTATCTATCTCTTTGAATGAGATCCCAGTTCCAGCTATGGTTTCATTAGATATCTTACAACTAGAATCCCTCTTCTTTTCGATCCGATTCCTCCACCACCACGAACTCCAGTTAGATTCAGGCATGATACACTTTTTATTTATTGGGAGAACCCAAGTACTCTCTTGCGGATCCATGAAACAACTCCAGAAATCTTTTTCCTTTTTAGAAGATACAGGAGCGAAACAGTCAACCTATTGATATTGGAAGACCGAACATATTCTTCCAATGTCTCATTTATGGGTCCATTGGAATTCATAGATATAGGAAGAAGCCCCATCAAATAGAAATTTTTTTCTTTGGACCATCTTTCGATTGTTAATACGAGATATAAGAACTGCTACTACAAGCAGTACTACACCTTTGATCATGAAATATTGATTGGTTTTTTAACCCTGCGAATCACGTGAAAGTAGGACACTCCAAATTCGGGGGTCAAAAAGTTTCATAAAGCATTCTTGATGGAAAAAATGTGTTTAATCCACGAATCTAAGACTAAGAAGAAAAGCACCTTGAGTACTAGAAGAAAAACACCTAGACCTAACAAAATTAAGTGAATACCCAAGATGGTAATCATTTTATTTCTATCTTTCCATACATAACTAAAGAATGGAAAAGATTCTTCAATAGTCTTGGGTCCAAGAAGCGCATGATAAATACCATCGAAGCCTAAGACTGCAGAGGAAATTAAGTGAAGTACTCCAGATACAAAGTATGGAAAGGTGCCTATAACCTCTCCCCCCAGACCTACCCCCCAACCTAGAGTAGCTAGGTGCAGAAGTAAAATCAATCCTTGTTCATACATGGGTTTCTTTGGTACAAAATGAACCACTTCAAATAGGTTCATTACCCCAGCCCAGAATACAATTAATCTGGCATGGGCTACGTGAGCTCCAAGTAGTTTACCAGACAAATTAATAATTTTGGCATTCCCGGCCCACTAAGCAAAACTGATGCTTTCTTGGTCACGACCAGCTAAAGCTATAGTTCCATTAAAGAGTGTTTCCACGTGGTAGAACCTCCTTAGGAAATATAAGGTTTTCATGAGGTTGATCGTGAGCCACCATCCAAGCACAAATACCTTCGTTTAAGAGAATATTTTTGGTGTAGAAAGTCTCAAATTCAGGATCTTCCACTGCACGGATTTCTTGGGAAACAAAGTCATAAGCACGTAGATTCAAAGCCAGACCGACTACCCCAATAGCACTCATCCATAGACCAGTTATGGGTACAAATAGCATAAAGAAATGTAACCAACGTTTATTGGAAAAGATCTTCAGCGATCGATCCGGCAGAACAACTCAAAAGATAAAGAAGTATTATTAATTTCTTTATACTTGTTCCAAGTTCGAAGTACCATTTGTGCAAATAAGAATCCCCTTCTGATTTCTTCCTCATATAGATAGATATAGGATCCATGGGGGCAATTACTTGGAAGTAAATTTTGTGCAACTACCCTTCCTATCTGATAGAAAAGGATCCCATGATCCTGAGCCGATCTTACATGGGATCGAAATCCCAAGTTTGTCTATGAAGAGCTAATCTAATTATATTAGTTTCTATAATTGATTTCTTCTGTGTAATACTAATTGATAGGGCCTCATTGATAAGTGCTACAAGATCTCGTACATTGGAACCCATGGTTATGGGTCCCAATCCATTAGTATGGAATATTTTCTTTTCCAAGTGAAATCCCCTAGTATATGAAAGAATGGAAAAGTGATTTCGTTGTTGTGGAATAGGAAGCCTTCGTATCTTAATGCATGTATTTAATTTATTTGGAGCTATTAGAGCAGGATCCACTTTTTTGGGAATATGAGTCGAAGCAAATAACAAGAATATTTCTAGTGGAACATCTTCCACAATCTCGGGAGAGATTGTTCTCTAATAGACTGAGGGATAAGTAATTTGACTCATTCATATACGAATCATAAATGTTTGGAATCCATATTATGCAAGGAGACATTTCTTTTGCTAATTCAAATTTAAAGGTGATATCAAATCAGTATTTTTCGGCGTCATATACATAGTTAGCACATTCGTCATAGTTAGCATCTCCGTATCAAAGTCATGATCAATATCGATATCGTCACTATCATCAATATCGATATCGTCACTATCACTATCATCAAAATAGATATCATCAATAAGATAATCTTTAGGCTTGTTATATGGGAACTTGCTCGGAAATACCGTAATGAAAGGAACATAGGGGTTTGTCACTAGGTATTTGACCAAATAGGATCATCTAGTTCCTATAGAACCTATCACTAAAATACTCCTAGAAGGGGATAGGGCTAAGCGGAGCGAAAAGTGTTTTCCATGAGATGGGAAATGAAAACTATTAGCCCCACACGAGGTTTGTGAATAAGTAATTGTCTGATAATGAGCAAGGAATATCTGTCTTTCTGCTAAACAGGATCCATTGAACTCATAATTCATTATATACTTGTCAACTAAGTATCATAAGTAAATTGATCCCGGTTGTTCAATCATTTGATAACTAGAGTCATTTTTTGATAAATGATCACTATGAGTCAGACTCAATAGAATTTGATTAATCATTTTTTATGTCGTTAAGGTGGAGAACTGAACCAAGAATTCTCTTTCTTCATCATCAATCGAATCATTGTTTGTGACCCAGGATTCTATTTTCTCATCAATCCAATCACCGTTCACCTTTTTTCTTTTTCAAAACATTTTTGATTCCATATTTTGGACCTTAGCTCTATGAAACAATATGCTACTGCTGAAACATGGAAGAATTGAAATCTTAGATCAAAACACTATGTATGGATGATATGAACTACCCAAACAAGAATTCTTGAATGGCAAACAACCCGATCTATTACTCACTACATCAAACAATTTCCATTAATGAAACTATGTAAATCCATAGGAAAATAAAAAAATACGCATGTCCGATGAAATGCTTGTTGCTATCTACCCTAATAATGAATCATTAGTTTAACTGAATAATTAAAGAAAATAGATAGACATTTTTTATTCCATATTTTGGACCTTAGCTCTATGAAACAATATGCTACTGAAACATGGAAGAATTGAAATCTTAGATCAAAACACTCTGTATGGATGATATGAACTACCTAAACAAGAATTCTTGAATGGCAAACAACCCGAGTCTATTACTCACTACATCAAACAATTTCCATTAATGAAACTATGTAAATCCATAGGAAAATAAAAAATACGCATGTCCGATGAAATGCTTGTTGCTATCTACCCCAATAACGAATCATTAGTTTAACTGAATAACTAAAAAAAATAGATAGACCTTTCTCTTCGTCTCAGGTCGATGGATCTTCTCAATTGGAATATCCCCTATATGGATAATACATATTCCGGTTGATCGAGCCTAATTCTAATTGTTTTGTTCTGAAGCAAAGATATCCATGGGGATTGTCGGAATACTTCGTATCAACAGATAAGATATTTGGTATATCAATATTGATTAGATCCGAAATTTGTTATTGAATTGCTTATTCAATGAGCATTCTCAATATTATGCCTTGAAGAGGACTCGAACCTCCACGCTCTTTAGCACGAGATTTTGAGTCTCGCATGTCTACCATTTCACCATCAAGGCATCTTAAAAGTGAATCGTATTCCATGAATATGATATCTATCTAATGTGATATATGGAATATATGACAAAGGTGGAGTGTTGGAGTATTTCTATCGATCAATCATGTCATATAGGCCCGAGCCAGACATCAAATTTCTTCGATTTGAATTATTCGAAGGATACTTTATATATATCAAAAAGATGTACAATCAAACCTATTTCTCGATTCAATAGAAGCCCAAAAAAGAAGTACTCTGGCCTAGGGGACTACACCGCTAATGGGGGTCGCAATGGCCCTATTTGCAGTATTCCTATCTATTATTTTGGAAATATATAATTCTTCCATTTTACTGGACGGAATTACAATGAGTTAAGTTTATAAGAACTTTGAAATCCTAGTTTTCAGTAAAAAAAATGACTTTACTTAAAACTCAGATTTCTAGACCATTTTAGTAGTATCTTACAAATGATAAATATATTATTACATATATTCAAGCCATTTTTCATGCCGACTCTAAATACTTGAGACATCATATGTATAGAAAATATTTATTTCTATATAATGTATTAGGAAGCCAAAATAGCTTTATTCAAATGATAGATTCAATCTATGTATTTGCAATATGTAATTTTTAATCCGAGGAAATCCTCGATCGAATAATAGATCAAGACAAAGCCTCGTTGGGGGAAAAAACTCCAACCGTAAAAGTTAGGGTGAAAAAAACACTCCTTGAGCCTAATCAAAGGGAGGCTAAACTGATTTATTTATCCACAACTTGGGTCAGGTAAAGGAAAAAAGAAAAAGAAAAAAGCTCGCTGCCCGAGCCAAGACCTCACATGATGCTCCATCTGAAATCAACACCAAAGAAGAATTCCACTTGCATATATGTTTATCAAACTAAAAACGAACAATACAATTTATGATGAAAATAAAATTCGAGTAGCATCATCATCAATATATCTAATGTAAAACCAACACAAAACTCGAATAGTAGTATGATAGTTCTTTAAAAAAATTTAATATGAGAAAGAAGTAATGAAAATTATAAATGAGTTTGCTCATAAATGACGGTGCATAAAAAGAAAGAGACTCGACCCGATGATATATCAATTGTGGTCCTCCTGAATGATTACACCAAAGATGTTACTCATTTAAAAATTTCTAATATGACTACAATAAACTCCGAGAAAATGAAGGCACCAAAATGATGATAGAACCAATACAACATCTAGGATCTAAGAAAAGAGTGTGTCTAATAAGATCATGCAACATACAAAAATGATACACCATGAGTGACTAAGATGGTCATGTATGCAACTAAGAAAACAAACGGAAGAAGGAACAAACTTTTCTTCTTTTTTTTTTGGTCTCAAAAAATGTAAATACCAAGAAAGTCAATGCACTAGCGAATTAGAGAACCCATGCAAAATCTAGAATCCAAGAAACTAGTATACATATTCAAAGAAACATGCAAGATCCCAACGGAAGAACACCAAAATGAAAGAACTCGGAATCTAGAATCCACGAAACTAATGTACGATATCTCAATGGAAGAACACCAAGAAGAAATAACTCGAAGACACATACATGCAAGGTCCCAATGGAAGAACGCTAAGAAGAAAGAACTCGAAGACACATATATGCAAGATCCCAATGGAAAGGGCACCAAGAAAAAAGAACTCGAAAGTAGAGACATGTGACTACAAAAAAGACATCAAAGGCAACCAGCACCTAAGAATCAAGATCAAGAAGAAAAAAAATGAATCAACTCGAAAGCACACAAATAATTCGACACAAAAGTTCTAGAAACAAGCAATCACCAATGTAGATAACATAAATCAATATCGCCAAAACAAGAATGACAACTACAGATGCGGGCAAAGAAATTGTTAATGTTAACCTGAGGTTAAAACGAGAGGTTGGAGGAGTGACAATGGAAGAAGCTACAGCGGGAGGAGCTGGAGACGTAGGAGGAGCAGAATCTTGGCAACTCTCAGTGGCGACGATGTCGACTAGGTTCCCGTAGGTGGAGGGGAGGGATAAGAGGCGTGAAGCGTCAATCGGCTTCCCTAAGAATGCTTTCTGGCAGGCCAGAAGGCATAGGTGGGCGACGTCGGGACCGTCGATGGTGGCGGAGAAGGCTGCGTAGTATTGTAAGGTCGGGGGAGCCTAGGCATGCCAAAACAAAGGAGGTGACTTCACCAAATGGGGTAAGCAAAATTGCTTGATCACCGTCGTACTCGGATAGGGATCCGGAGGAGGCAGCATTCTAGCAAAGGAGGCAGCATTCTAGCAGAGGAGGCTTGCAACTGCAAGCAAAGAAGACGAAGCCAAAGAGGGAGACGAGCGGGGAGAATGAGAGCTTCATTCTTGATCCTTCTTAATTGAATTTCGCAAGCCAACATGCGCGCGAGAGAAGGAGAAACAACCTTGGCATGGAGAAGATGAAGACGAGCGGGGGAGAAGATAGGCTTAGTTCTTGATCGCCTTCCTCCAGCCAATGAGATTGACATAGGAGAGTCAGAGAGGAGAAATAACCTTCGCCGGGATAAGTCGAAGACTTCCTTCTTGATCATGTTCCGCCACTAAGAGAGGATAAATAGGCTTCATGAGAGCGATTTCGTTCTTGGCCGCCTTCCGCATAGAAAGTGCACGACTAAGAGAGCGTGCACTGAGGCTCCCCCTATGTAAGCCATGTAATGTTATCTTTGAGATTTGTGCCTAATGAATTAACCCGGGACCCATTAGCATGGTCGCCATCGCACTCGGACAGGGATCGAGAGGAGGCAGCATTCTAGCAAAGGCGACTTGCTGGCGTAGGCAAAGGAAGAGGATGCTGAAGAGGGAGAGAGCATGCGTCGAGGCCCGATGTAAGCCATGTCAGGTAATCTTTCGTATTCGTGCTATTAGCATAGGAAAGAAATCAGACATGATAACGAGTTGCATAATCCAAACTTGCATCATGCCTAATTCATCGACAAGATATGTCTGATGGCCCTTAAAATTTTTTATTAATCTCAAAGGTTCATATTGATGCCAAGTGGTCAACCTTAGTGGCCTACTATTGCCATCGCCACCGCATGCACGTAGCTCGATAGCAACGCCATTGTTCGTTATAGCACCGATGTTTTATCTTCTTCCACTTATCAAAAGTTCTACTATATGGTAGAGCTTTTCTATCATCGTATATCATGATGTTTCATATAGATTACTAGTTTTTCTCCATTAACGTGCAAGATTCCTTGCAATCAGTAACTTCCGGATGGGGTCAGAGAACACTAGCTATCATCTTTCTAGTCTCACCCAAACATGTATTAGGGCACTTTCCAATTCTCTTATTATTATCAATAGGAGTGTAATAAAAATAGATAATCTTAAAAGCAAAATATGCTAATTTATTAAATAAAATGATAACATTCCCCATGTACATAGTGACAAAATTTTAATATGCAAATATTCTTTGTAGCTAATCAGCGTAGTGGTGATCTATTTCATCGGTCGTCTTTGTCCTATTATAATATAATTTATCGATTGATCTTACAATCAGATTTGCTTCTCATCAATGTTGTGAGTAATTATTCTTCTCTCTAGGATATTCTCTTTCCTAAGATTTTTTTACTTTTTGAATTTTCTCCCTCTAATATTTTTCTCTCTAAAATTGCTATTTTTGTCTCTAATAGCCCTATTATCTATCTCTAGAGGCACTCTCTAAGGCTCTATTTCATTCTTTGAACAAATTTACTTCTCTCTCTAATAGGATATGGTTAAGGCCCTCGATGAGATAAGATAATTACTCGCGACACCTAACCAACATCATTGTTAGTTAAGGTGATATTATTTTAGCAGACTTAGATAAGCATTTAATTTTTTTCCTTGTTTTTCTAGGTTAATGTTTTGAAGATGGGTTTATGTTGAATGGCATGTTAATAAATCACTTACGGAAAGAAGTCTATTATTATGCTTCATGTTTGTATATTTAGATGTCCTAGAAGTAAAAATTGTATATGTCCTTACTATCTCAATTTTCAAACTAAGTCACTAACACATGTGTATTACATGTGTGTTCATACGTATGCATATTTAAAATATTGATTGATACATATTTTGCATGCATATTTCGTATATGATTGATACATGTGCGTTCATACATATAAGTCATATACAATTTTTACTGCTCAAGCATCAAGGGTATTGCTCAATATGTGAACATATGTATGTCCCATTCTTAATTAGTGAAGCCTTGTCTGTCAAACGTTAGTTCTGCATAGCCAGAAACTAAGCGCATATACTATGTTTGCATTTGAGTGACCTCTATCGAACATATAGCTTCTTCTGACTTATAATGAAACAGTTATATTACTAAGTTTTCTTATTTTAATTTCTTTCATTCTACAGTAATCATTTGATTTTGCATGTGAAAATAGTCTAGACAACAACTCTTTGACCTAAGATGCTAATATTGAAAATGATATGGTACTGATACACTTCTAGAACTCTTTTTTCTTTGTTTTGTTGTTCAATGTTAGATGGCATATTTTGAAGTTAGGTTACTTGTGGGCCCATCGACAAAAAATAAAATTGTGTAGGAGAATAGTTGGCCATCTATGTGTTCAAGATACAATCTTCCCGTGAAATTTCAAATTCCTTCATAGATAAGAGGCATATAAAATGTATATTATGTACAAGAAACTTAAAATATATATGTACATATATAGTATGATAGGTCCATTACAAACTTAAACAATGTTACTTATATTTATTTAACTAATCTTTTTGTGAGGGCAATAAACTTAAGTAATGTTTCCATTCTCTAGTATTTTCTTTTCTTTCCTCAAGGAGAAGAACATACTCTCTTTGGGAATGATTTGCATATCAAAGTTGTAACGTTATTATGTCGAATTAAATATTTGTGGTTGGTTTTATTATTTAATGGATGAATGTGTCTATCTTAAATTTTTTGTTTTTATCATTCTACTATTGGATGTTTATCATGTAAAAAAGGATAGGGCCTATGCATATGCTTACCGAATATGTTAGGAGGCTTTTCGATAAGGCATAGCTACTGTGACTTTAACTATTAATTCGATAAGGCATAACTATTAATTCTTTATGGGTAGATGATCCAACGATGACAATGGCAATGGCATCTTAGATTAGTATTAAAGTTTAAACTTGTTTGGCCAAATTATAGTTAAAGTTATGGTTGCAATAAAATATTATGCTATGGTTGGATTAGGAAATGGGTTTTTTTTGTACAAAATAGAAATAACTATAGCCATAGATCAAAGAAAGTATTTTATAAATGATAAATATATTATTACATATATTCAAGCCATCTTTCATGTCAACTCTAAATACTTGAGACATCATATGTATAGAAAACATTTATTTCTATTCAAATGATAGAATTTCATTCAATCTATGATATTTGCAATATGTAATTTTTAATCCGAGGCAATCCTCGATCGAATAATAGATCAAGGCAAAACCTCGTTAGAGAAAAACCCCAATGGTAAAAGTTAGGGTACAAAAAACATTCCTTGAGCCTACTCAAAGGGAGGCCCAACCGATTTATTTACCCACAACCCAGGTTAGGTAAAGGAAAAAAGAAAAAGAAAAAAGCTCACAATGCTTACCCGGGTCAAGGAAGCATTTAACTTTTTTCCTTGTTTTTTTAGGTTAATGTTTTGAATATGGGTTTATGTTGAATGGCATGTTAATAAATCACTTAGTGAAAGAAGTCTATCATTATGCTTCATGTTTGTATATTTAGATGTCCCAAAAGTAAAAATTGTATATGTCCTTATTATCTCAATTTTCAAGCTAAGTCGATACATGTGTATTACATGTGTGTTCATACATATTTCGTATGCATATTTCAAATATTGATTGATACAGATTTCACATGCATATTTCATATATGATTGATACATGTGCGTTCATACATATAAGTCATATATAATTTTTACTGCTCAAGCATCAAGGTTGGAGGGAAAAACCCCAATCGTAAAAGCTAGGGTGAAAAATACCCTCTTAGAGCCTACTCAAGCGAAGGCTCAAGCGAAGGCTCAACCGATTTATTTATCTACAATCCGGGTCAGGTAAAGAAAAAAAGAAAAAAGAAGAAAGCTCACACCTCGAGCCAGGCCCTCACATGATGCTCCATCTAAAATCAACTTCAAATAAGAATTTCACTTGCATATATGTTTGTCCATCTAAAAATGAATAATGCAATTTATGATGAAAAATAATTCCAAGTAGCATCATCACTGATGATAGTTCTTCAAAAAAATTTAATGAGAGAGAAATTAATGAAAGTTATAAATGGCTTTGCTCAGAAATGACGGTCCATAGAAATAAAGAGACTCGACCTGATGATATATCAATTGTGGCCCTCCTGAATGATTATGCCAAAGATGTTACTTATTTAAAAATTTCTAATATAACTATAATAAACTCCGAGAAAATGAAGGCACCAAAAGGATGATAGAACCAATGCAACATCTAGGATCTAAGAAAAGAGTGTCTAACGAGATCATGCAGCATAAAAAAATAATACACCACGAGCTATGAAGACAGTCATGCATGCAACTAAGAAAACAAACGGAAGAAGGAACAAACTTTTTTTTTGTCTCAAAAAATGTAAATACTAAGAAAGTCAATGCACTAGCGAATTAAAGAACCCATGCAGAATCTAGAATCCAAGAAACCAGTATACGTATTCGAAGACACACGTAAGATCCCAACGTAAGAACACCAAAAAGAAAGAACTCAGAATCTATAATCCAAGAAACCAGTGTATGATATCTCGACGGAAGAACACCAAGAAGAAAGAACTTGAACACACATACATGCAAGGTCCCAATGGAAGAACACCAAAAAGAAAGAAATTAAATACACGTACATGCAAGATTCCAATAGAAGAGCACCAAGAAAAAAGAACTCGAAAATAGAGACATGAGACTACAAAAAAGACATCAAAGGCAACCAGCACCTAAGAATCAAGAACAAGAAGAAAAAAAAGGAATCAACCCGAAAGCACAAACAATTCGATACAATAGTTCTAGAAACGAGCAATCGCCAATGTAGATAGCGTAAATCAATATCGTCGAAACAAGAACAACAACTAGAGATGCAGGCAAAGAAATTGTTAATGTTAAACTAAGGTTAAAACAGGAGGCCAGAGGAGCGGCAGCAGGAGTAGCGGCGGGGATGAACCGAAGATGCAAGAGGAGCAAAATCTTAGCAGATCTCAGTGGCGAAGGCGTCGACCAAGTTCCCGCAAGAGGAGGGGAGGGAGAAGAGGCATGAAGCATCGATTGGCTTCCCCAAGAATTTTTTCTAACAGGCCAGAAGGCATAGACAGGCTACATCGGGACCTTTGATGGTGGCAGAGAAGGTCGCGCAGCATTGTAAGGTCGGGGGAGCATAGGTGTGCCAGAACAAAGGACACGACTTCACCAAGTGGGGTAAGCAAAATCGCATGGCTGCCATCGCACTCAGATAGGGATCCAAAGGAGCCATCATTCTAGCAGAGGAGGCTTGCAGCCACAAGCAAAGGAAGATGAAGCCAAAGTGGGAAACAAGTGGGGAGAAGGAAACCTTCATTCTTGATCCTTCTTGATCAAA
This sequence comes from Ensete ventricosum, assembly GCA_029747655.1. Lineage (NCBI taxonomy): Eukaryota > Viridiplantae > Streptophyta > Magnoliopsida > Zingiberales > Musaceae > Ensete > Ensete ventricosum. The sequence continues at coordinate 29,571,615 of JAQQAF010000002.1, forward strand.
TTCTTCTAACCAACGCGCGCGTGAGAGAAGGACAAACAACCTTGGCACGGAAAAGACGAAGACGAGCGAGGAAGAAGACAGGCTTGGTTCTTGATTGCCTTCCTCTAGCCAACGAGATTGACAGAGGAGAGTTAAGAGTGGAGAAATAACCTTAGCCGGGTGAAGTCGAAGACCAAGAGGGAGATGAGACAAGACTTCCTTATTGATCACCTTCCGCCACTGAGAGAGGATAAATAGGCTTCGTGAGGAGAGTGGTTTCGTTCTTGACCGCCTTCTTGTTACGACAAAAATATAAACAAGGTGTTTGATATAATGCTCATGTTTGTCTGCGTCCTTTGAATTTTTGTACATTCTTTGTACAATAAGTAGCAGGCTTGGCAGCCCTCGTTTGGTTAGCTTTTGTGGTCGGTTTCGGCTTTTAAATGAGAGTGGTGTCATGTATGCATTTGTGGGGATTTCGATCTGTAATGGACCATTATCTTTTGTGTGCAACCGTTCAGAACTTATAAAGTCAATAGTTGTAATTTTTATTAGCTATATAAAGTGTTTACTAAAGTTGTTGCTTGTGAATCCCGTGGGAAGTTATTCCTCTAACTCATTTTCAATTTTGTAGGTCCTAAGTGACCCTAGGATATTTCAGGGAGGTTGACCTTTGCGAATGGACTCACAAGGGTACCGTACAACTTAGGTAAAACCAATTAAGTCTATGTCATTTCACATAAAAAGTACACGAGTGAGAGAGCATCCGATGAGACTCCCCTACGTATGTCATGTTATCTTTGATATTCATGACGGATGAAGTAGCCCGCCAGCTTTAGGTGGGACCCATTAGCATAGGAGAACCCCGTTTGTTTTCGAGATGACGTGGTAACGAGCGGTAGAATCCAGAAGTGCATCACTCCCATTTCATCGACACGTGACCAGTTAATGGATGGAATTGTACGTTAATCTGATGATTCCTTTAACTTTTCATTAAATATGAGATTTAAGGTTGAAATAAATTATCCACAAACAAAAAAGAATTGGACGCACAGACTATTGACCCAGAAGTATACCCCCTCAGCAAAATCCATCCATGTGACTCTTGGTTTATCCATCCCATCACTATCATATTGAAAAGAAATATCATATCATATCATATCATATCATATCATAATTAAAAGTATTTCTTTTAACGTTTTATATTTAAAAAATCTTCCTTAATAGCTGCATCCTTAGGTCTTGGCACTACTGATATGATAGTTCAATCAATACGAGTAGGATAGGGGATAAATACTTAGAGAATATTGTCCATACATCAGTATATTTTTTTAGTTAAATTAATTATAAAAATATACTAATCATAATAAATCGAGATTAATTATTATTTATTAAAAAAAATTATTCTATTATTATCTTGAGCATTAGAGGGACCACACCCGACCTCAATCTTTTTATTGATCAATTACGGAACAAGCATCTCAGCCTCCCTCTATTATTAAGCAAGCATTTGAGCTCTCTGCGATTTCATCACACATCACATGCATGCGGACCTGATCTAAGTCAGGTGATCCAAATATTATCGATATCATTAATATTATTTTGATACTAGGAGAAGGAGCCATATCGCAATAATGTGATCCCATTGACCCTCTCAACATATTCTCTAGTGAGGGCGCTCTGCACCAGGCCCACACCATGATCGGAATGACCCAAAGCACTCTAATGTCCAATTTATTTATTATCTCCAATACATGCTGTATCCTTCGCAAACATCTTATGCTTCATGAACACATCCTTCACAAACATAAGCGTATTTAGCATGTGTTACATCTAATACATCGTTCATAGACACAAGCATCCAAATGTCTAGTACATTTTACGCATAAATAAGTATCTATAATGCATGATACATCTTTCATGGATAAAAACAGATGAAGCGTGTCCATTACAAATAAAAACAACCTAATGACTAATGAATGCATCATTTATGTGTTATTAGCATCTTCAACGAATCATCAAGTACAGAAGCATCTAATATGTTCTTCACTTTAAAAATTGATCCCAATATCTGATACATCATTCATGGATAAAAATATCTAAAGTGTGTGATATGTTGTTTGAGAATGAAAGCATCCCAATAACCAAGACTTAAATCAAAATATATTTATTTGGAAAAATGAATCAAAATAATATTTCTTAGTACGAAAAAATTCCAACCAAGACTAATATATGTTTGGGACAAAAGCATCTTCACTCGGAATGCTTCCCTAATTGCTTTGACGATCCATGTCTCGCTTCCCAAACTTATTTTGCTTTATGTTTGGACAGGTAAAAATCCATATGTAAGAACTGATCCAACTTCTTATCCGAAGTAAATCTTGTTTCTTGGTCCCAAATCTATCTTCACCATTTTTAATCCTTTATTTTGGTGTACTTGTTGCATTCTCATATTAAAATACATCTTTCTTTAACTATCACCAATAATTTCACAGATTTGGATCAATTAGTCATGCCACACGATTGGTAAAAATTATTAAAAACTATAAAATTAATATTAAATTACATAAAACCTTACAAAGTTTTTTTTTAATTCTAAAAAAATTGAGAAAAACAAACAATTGTATGACGAATAGGGATTGAAGAGGCAGAAATATGATATATTTTAATTACCTTCAAATTATTACAAAATCAGGCAAACTTCAATAGACTTGGGCAGTTCACAGGGAAAATAAAAACAACCATAATAAAATATGATTAAAGCGAACTGATAAATGAACCAAATTGATCAAGGACCGAATTCGTAATTTTCCAATATTTGACCATCTAGTCCCATTATGATAACTACACTTCAAAGTAAAACAATAATGGCTTTGCTAGATAGATCAATATAAAGAGAACAAGACAGCATAAAGAGATTGAACTGATGATATCAACGAAAAATATACATTACCACGTCTTGTTTTTAATGTTACCAAGTATATATACAATTCAATTCCATATGACAAATGCACCTGGGTTACGTGAATTGCACCACACATCAACACAACTGCAAGAAATGCGAGATCAATAAAATAGGATGATAGTAGGCTGCATTTTTTACACGAAATCTCAACCTACTGAAGCACATATTGTTATTGAGCTCTAATCCTTCAGCATGGTTTTAGAAAGCCTTCCAATGAGAGAAAAATTTGTCTACCTTGACCTAATCAAATCAACACTGCAGCACTTCAGGAACAACAAAAGCCGATTTAGTGTGTGAAAGCTGTGACCAAGTTAGAAGCTGTGACGAAGTTAGCAGTAATCCAGCTTGATGTTTGAACCAGAAAAGGCTAGTGGTGATTGTGATGACTGAATAATATTCGACACAAATTTTCAGTAAAGTCTCATAGAATCTTGTTTCTGCTAAGTCACCCAAAAGATGGAATGGTGCAATACGCAGAGGATCCACGATTGATGTTGTGCTGACAGTATATCGACCAAAATACAATAAGAAACCAAATGTACCCAAGGATTCATTGAATACCATAATGATCAGTGTATGCAGTCGATCATTATATCCATGCAACAAATTTGACTCTACACAAATTCGATCCAAGACCATCCATCTTCATATCCTGCTCTGATAACAAGCCTGCAATGTGTAAAACAAAACAAGTTAAGGTGGAAGACATGAAGCAACCGGTCATTACATATTAGATCTATGACCATCTATCTTCATATGCTGCTGCCATAACAGGCCTGCAATATACCTAAAACAAAACAAGGTGGTCAAGACCAAGACATTGGCTATAAAGGAGAATAAACTTCATAAAATACTAAATAAATTATTCCTATAAATAATTCACAGCAATAAGGAACAGCGAAGGTATACAAGTTCTGCAGATAAAGACAAGTATTGGCACACCTTCAGTCATACTCGAAATACATATCCATGAACCGAAGTGCATTTTCCATCAAGATGATGACCAGATCAGGACAACGAGGTTCTATGCCACCACCAGAGGCTTAAGGCAGTTATGAACCATATCATGCATCAACTAACTTCCTCATCAATATAATCAACATCATTCACAGCAGTATCCAACACTTTTCTTCTGGCTTGAATCTGATTAACACATTCAGCAAGTAAAACACTAAATTTAGGGGCAGGCCTGCCGGAAGAGGCTAAATTCAGTCCAGCTCTTTTCAAGGCTTGCAAAATGCTTCTTTGGGCCTTCAGAGAGTGGACATGGCAGAGAGAAGGTACAGTTGCTCTCAAAACTGGCTTCCCACATGTAACTGGACCACTTTGCCCACAGCTGTAATTCAAGGGGTAACCGTAACATGAGAAACCATTAAGTGGTCGTCCAAGCAATCAACAGCCTTGCATTTAATTGTGCAATTAAAAGGAGCAATTGCTTGATGCAACTATAAATTAAGCATATTTAAGGCATATTTCTGTAAAATTATTATGCAGTAGAAATGACAAATTCTACTAGCCAGAATGCTACTTTGTTGTACAAAAGATAGATCAAACAGTTGATTGATTCTTCTAAAAGCATGCAAGGAAGAAAAAGTAGCCACATTGGTGGATGTGTACACATGTTTCTGTGAGCAGCAAAGACAGTGGACTTTAAATACAAGATGAAATTATTAATGTTAGAAATAGACCATCCAATCTGTTCTAGATACATATTCATAGTAACATAAACTGATCAAGGGCATTTAGCAACTGCAGGTATGTGATCAGCCAACCATTTCAGCAGCAATAGCTTCAAAGAATGTTGGTGAAAGAGCACCATACCAACAGTTGTTCTATCTGGCATCTTGGGTAGAGACAACTACAGCAAAGATTTAAAAAACAACGGTCTGATAAATAGGACTTAAGAAAACCAGGAAAAGATCTTTTAACCCACTGATGAATGAGAATGCTACCAACTGCTTTTAAGTGAAAAATTGAGGTATTGGTGAAGGTGTATTGTTGAAAGTCAACAAAATTCTACAAGTTATATAATAATTCTATGTGTATTAAAGCTTATCAACTAACCCACATAGTTTGCTCTAATTATAACCTTGTGGTTGTTTAAATGGACTAACTAATCACCATCCAAGAAAACAAATGATGATTTAATATATCATGTTTGGGTAACCTAGCTAGCCTGCATGCCATCTTAGTCTGTGCAAGCACCAAGGTCAATGCTCAAACCATTTTTTGAAATGATGGGTAAAATGAATAGACTTTCATGCAGAAGGATCTGGAGAAGCTTGAATTATTACCAAAGCTAGCTTTAGGATTAGTTAGCTAGCGTTGGTTCACAGAAGTGACTCTAAATAGAACAAGCGAAGCTTGATTAGTGGCAATTTTTTAACAACATTTTAGGTGAAGGCTGACGGTTAAGCTAAACAAGTGCTAAAGAGCTCCAGATCACATCTTATATGAGATCTAATAAAACAAGAACATGATAATACACTACAAGAGTATGTACTTATCACCTAACCATGCTACCAACTACTGCCACAAACCATTTAAAATGGTACAAACAAACACTTCATTTTACTCGCGAATTATGTAATCTACACTGAAAGAACAATCAATCTCATTGTGTGAGCTATATCCCTACTACACTTAAGAAACATATATAAAGATCATTCTCAAATATGTGAAGATATCAATTTCAAAGGTTAACAATCAAAAGTTATCAAAGACAAGCATCAGTGCTCACCACAATTAAAAGCTAACATTCAAGTTAACCACATAAATTGAACTCATCATACTAACACTAGGAGACCGTGATATGTTACTAGTCTTATGAATGAAGATAGATAAACAAATGCAACTTACAAGTTCCTTTTTTGAAATGAACTCCCTCTGCATTAAATTAAGTTCCCTAAAATCCGCATATGATACTCGCTAGAGACGATCAAAAACAAAAAAAAAGGAAAACCCAACCATTATATATGTGCTTTCTATCAGTTCGATGTTTTGGTGTTTTTAATGGACTACATCCACCACAAGAACTAACACATCCTCCACAGAGATCCACATATATATAACAATCTCACATCCAAATCAAACAAAAAGGAGACCACATAATTAAATCTAACAGATTTCCTAGCCCATACCCATACCTCTTTGTCACATAACTGCACGCCTTGTAAAGCGTCTGCTCCCTGTCCGCCAATATGTGTGGATGGCAAAACCTCGTCATGGGCATCGCCTTAGATTTACACCCTGCAAACGCGCACCGCTTCCGCTCCCCCCCCTTCCCTCCACCACCCTCCCCATCCCGGGCCCCCGCCCTCCCGTTCTCCTTGCTCCCCTCGGCCTCCCGCTCCCTCCCATCAGCACCACCGCCATCGTCCACCTCGAAGGGGCTCGCCCCGTACTCCCAGTAGTAGTTTCGGTGCTTCACCCGGACCTCCTCCATCAGGGCCCAGTACTGTCGACCGTAGCACCGAGCGAGCTGCCTCACCCGGCGGGAGCGGCGGCGGAGGACTTCCTCCCGGGAGAGAGCGTCCGATCGGCGGAGGCACTGGTCCTCGCCAGCGCCGTCGACGGTGACGGCGGAAGGGCGAGCTTCCGGAGCCTCCATCGTGCCGATGGCTGCCCAACGGGTGGGGCTAGGGTTAGGCTTTGACTCCTCCCTCCTCTGCACTTTGGCCTCTCTCGCAGAGCCCATCGATCCTCTTCCTTCTTCTTCCTTCTGCTTGAGATTCTGTGTGTGTGTGTGGGAGAGAGAGGGGTGTCGGATTTATACAGCGCGTGATGGAGATCGGACGGTTCAAATGTTAGGTTTGGCTCAGGGAGTTTGCTTTTTTTAATATTTATTTTGTCTTTGCACTTTTTTCGTTTTTAATGCTTAGAGAAATCTTTTCAAGGGTCCCACTTTGTCTTCTACGACGTATCGAGACCCTATTAGCTCGTAAACTGGCGCTTGATGCACGCTGGTGCACGCCTTATTGTGAGTTCCTACGCGTCTCATTCCGCCACCGACACCCTTCATTTCTTCTTCCCCTGCCTGCCATGTGGGGCCCGCAGGAGGGTAAGATTATTGGTCGACGTAAACGGTATTTTTGTAAACATAGAAAAAAAATCCTGTGGAATAATTCATCATGTACCCCATATATATATATATATATATATATATATAGATATATATATATATATATATATATATATATATATATATATATATATTAAAACAGGGACGAATTCCCTTATAAAGTCTCCGACTTTAAGAATTTCTCGCAACTGTTTTAATTTTGAAATTTTTTTATAAAACACACCTACTTGTGAGTGAAAAGATTATTTTATTCTTAATCTTAGCATGTGTGTCGTTGCTTCCATCGACTTGCACACCTCACATGTAATCCTTATGTGAGGAAGGAGCGAAGGCGTGAGAGTTATCGCCATCACTCTCAATCTTTTTGTGAGAGTTCTTTACCCTAAACCCAAACATGATCATACTCTCTGCCTGGCATGGTGTCACGTTTCCTCTTTCCTCGTGTGAGGATTTTAAACAAACATAATAAAAATGGTGTAAGGCGGAGGCAACTATAAATATGATAGAAACATAAGATAAAATGATTATTTATAAAAAAAAATATTATTATAAATATGATAGAATCACAAGGTAAAATGATCATTTACAAAAGAAAAAAAAAGTTATATCAGTTTTTTTAATTAAGATGTTTTACTTCAAAATGGCTAGGAATTTTTTTTCATAAATTCATCTAAAAGGAATCAAATAACATCTTAAAACCATCCCATGTTAAAAATCAATTTAGTTATTTGTTATGGAAAAAAAAATCTCACATTAAAATAATCTCAAAATGGATATGTTGATCAAAATCGTATTCACTTCAATCTGTAAGGTGAGTAATGCAAGTGACCTCACAATGTTATGAAAACACCGAGTGACCCGTCAGTGTCACAAAAAGAGTAACTGAGCACATGATCTCAAAGGTCTCAGTTAGTCCTCTCATTAAACGAAAGCATGTCAAATCTACATTATGTAGAGACATAGAGAAGTGAGAATGACTTCCATATTGATCTCCTCACACTTAATTCATTGCATGATCTGTAGCTTTTGGCCTCTTCCATTAGTGCAAACCTATGACATCCTGGTTTTCCTCCACTCAGTAGTTGCCCAGCAATTACAGTTTGGAGGCAAATCAACCACCAGAAAGAGAGGAGGGTCGTAGTTGCAGACTTCTTAACTGCTTTGGTTTCAGAGAAAGTAATAGCTTTTCAATGTCTTCTTTCTACAGTTTTTTTTTTCTTTTGTTGATTTTTTTTTTTTTATGCAGGATCACGTTCCCAAGCAACATCTATATATTGATAGAAGATATAATTCAATTAAAATTTAGATATGATTTAAATAAAATTAAATTAGGATTTAGATATGATTTCTGAGGAAATCACGTAGTTAGTTGAGGAAAATCCTCATATCTTCACCTTTATAAATTGACAATGGATCAATGAATCAATTGAGTATTTTCATTATTTTTTTCTATTTTTAATATTGTATCAGAGCTCTCTCTCTATAAGAGAGATTACTTTTTTTTCTTCACTGTCAAACGACAGCTTTTATTACCATTTGTCCATCGACAACCCCGCTGCAAAACTGTAAATTCTCAGGGGTCATCTGTCACCATCCTCCCGGACATCCTCTACTCCAAAGATCTCTCCTACCCCATCTGCAGTAGATGACGACTTCTACACCCGCTCGCCGGCATCGTCCCTCCTGCAGCCTTTGTTCTCTCTGCCAAGAGCACCTGTAAGGGTCACTGCCCATCGTCTCTCGGTGCTTTGTAGAGAGGGCACAACAAGTTCCTTCTTGCTATCTATCAAACGACAGCAAATCCCCACCCCGTTGACTGCCTTTTTGTGAAGCTGCAACTGTCAGTCGACTCCTCTTCTGCAAAGTCATGATCTCTGTTTCCCAACAAAAAAATAGAGCATCGCTATCGCATCCATCGCCAGTGTCGTTTTCATTCGAGGATATGAAGATTCGGGTCCCGCTCTATAATTGATGTCCACGTCGTTAGTCTAGCAGCCCTCTCGATCAACCTCGTCGGCACTTGTCGTTGCCATCACTGGCATCAGTGACACTATCAGCCTCATTATTACCTACCATCGGCTCACCGTTCGCTTGCTACTGCTGCCGTCACAGCAACAACTCAGTCGCTTCTCCTCTTCGGTGCAGATCCCTCTCTGCATCGTCTCTACACCTCCAAAGAAGGGACCGCAACATTGTGGTCCTGAAGTCAGGGAAGAAAGGGAAGCACACCTTCACTAAAGTGGCTTCCTCATCTTCTCATTTGGTAGTTACTCTGCTTGCTACCGACCCCCCCTACTCCAATAATTACAGCCGCAACCACAGCCCTCACCGGCCACAACTACTGCCCTCTCCTTAGATCTATCTCTTCTTGTTGTCAAACGGTAGTCTCTCGTCAACATCGAAGCTGGAGACTTCTAGTGTGTCGGCTTTCTCTTCCTCCGTTGGACCCCGTTGGCTTTCTCAATTCCTCTATCGAGGCGTTCTTCTGCACGAGGCCATCTTCCTTGTGCACCACCACTATCGCATCAGCTCCAACAAGCAGCGACACCTTCCCTACCCCATCAGCAGCAAGTTCTTTCTCACTGTCAAACGACAACAAATCTACGACCGCAACGCTTATCTCGCTGCCCTTCAGATCTACCGATCACCCCAACCGTAGCAGTATCTCTTCCGCCGAAGTCAACCGCCGTCAGACCTTCACCGCCGTTGACAACACAGCGGTCTCCTTGACATCGGGTCAAGATCTGCATCCTTCACAGGAGCTTGATCTTACGGGGGCATGATAGTCTAATCTAATCGGATTGTTGAATTTGGCTCCAACAGAATCATATGCTCCTTTCTTCAGATTCATTATCATCGGTTCAAGATCAGCGTCCTTAGTTCAAGATCGATGTCCTTACAGGAACTTGATTTTGCGGGGGCATGATAGAATATAGGATTAAGTTAGAATTTAGATATGATTTAAATAAGATTAAATTAGGATTTAGATATGATTTTCAATGAGGAAATCACGTAGTTAGTTGAGGAAAATTCTTCTATCTTCACCTGTATAAATTGACAATGGATCAAAGAATCAATTGGGCATTTTCATTACTTCTTTCTATTTCCAACATATATAACTCGATTGGCTGAGAAGCTAATTAACGTAGTTTAGAAGACCAGCACTTGGTCACTATTACCATCCTTTCTCTGATGGAAGTTTCGTGCATTATATTATCTTGTGTAAAAGAAAGACCTTTTTAAATCTTATGAAAGAAAGAAATGAGAAACTTCATATCTCCACCTTACTAATGTTTTATTTTTTTTAAAAATATTTTTGAAGAAAAATCACTTAAGCAATTTTAGATTTTTCCACACTTAGTTTGTTGTTAAGCAACAACAACTATTACAAGTCTTAACATTCTTCAGGCTTAAACATATGAGACCATTTTTCATCTTCATCAGACTAATATCTTAATTGTTTTAAAATTATTCTTGAAGCAAAATCACTTAATTTTTGGGCAAAATCACTTGAGTTGCGAAGCAACAACACATGTTATTGTTACAAGTCTTATTCAGGCTTAAATGATTGCCTTATGCATCATCAACTTTGTTGAGACATTTTGCCTTCAGAGGATGAAAATTTTGATGACACACCTTTTTAGTGCCTATACTTATATGAAGATTTAAATCATGTTAAGTTATGTTACTATAGATTTTTTTTCTAGTTGATAGGGCAAATATTGGACCCATTGGCCTGGCCCGACCATGCCAGGTCGATGGCCATGTCTACAGCTACATCGTCCCGATCAATTAACCTCAACGTGTCAGTCCAAAGACCACGTGGACGCCCACCTCGGTAACCTGACAGCTCAGATATGCCAGGCCAAAGATCACATCGATCAATCTAAGCATCATACTCATGGTCGCCGGTCCTGTCGATCGGAACCTTGGGAACTGGCGAAGTCGTCGCTCAGCGAAGGACCGTACCTAGATCCAACCGAAAGCGTCAAACCCATTAAATGCAATACAACCCCCCCCCCCCCCCCCCCCCCACACACACACACTATAGCTTATAGGGGGATCTTTTTCCGAACACCCAACCTCTTCTCCTAAAAATCGCTCGGGGCCTTCGGAGTCTCATCTGAACTTCTACCCCTAAATGCTAACTTAGCCATCGGATGAGCACCATCGGGAGCCCATCCCCTGACGAAGGCCTTCTTGTAGGTTCTGAACGCCTCTCAGAATCTCCTTGGCCGACTCCCCGACCCGAGGAGTCACTGCTTCGCGAAGCCCGAACGCCCCGCCAGAACTTTCTCAAGTCTTCGGATCCCGCCGAGTCGATCCTGCACACACGGGTCGAACTGTGTTGTACTGACTCCACTTCCACGATACTGTGTCATGCTGACTCTACGTCCACGACACCAAAATACACCAAAATCCAACAATATTTTGGCGCTAGAAGGAGGGTCTGATGTCATAGGAATGTTCGACACTCTACAACCTCGGGGAGGACATCTCAGTCGCCCAAAAAACTCCAAGAGCAGGAGGACAGCCTCCTCGAGGAAGGGAACTCGCCTACGCACACTCCGGGACGTTATTGGCGCCTGCTCAACGACCCTAGGCTTACCCCACCGATGACTAACCCTAAGCATCTCGCTATGACGCCCGACGCCTTCCTCGGGCTTACCCACCAAGTACAAGCCCTAGCTGGGATGATCCAAACGATCATCCCCTATATCCCTCAGCTGGTCCAGCAACCAGGTCCACAACAACAAACCATGCCAGTGGCACCACATGAGGCGTCACCTTTAGAATGGTGACCCTGGCCTTACAACAGCCCAACGATGATCCCCCTCGGCCTCCTCCCGAGCACCTCCCTGCACACTTCGGAAACACAGTAGGGCCGCAGACACCCACTAGCAGCACATCAATACACAACATGCTTGATCCAGACACCCTCTCCTTCGATTCGACAGACTCAATACGATACGCAACTACGATTGATGAACCAATGGATAGACAATGTCCAAAAGGAGTTCATCAAGTCGAAAGAGGAGCTTGAAGAGAACTCTACGAGCAGATCCCCCTTTATACTAGAGGTACAAGATAAGTCAATCTCGCAGCACTTTCGGCTCCCGATACTAGAAGCATATGATGGCAACTTTGACCCGATAGAGCATGTAGCTGCGTTCAAAGCTCAGATGGCACTGTACTGGATGTCAGGCACCCTAATGTGCCGAGCCTTCCTGACAACCCTGTGAGGACCAGCCCAGATGTGGTATAGTCGGCTAAAGCCTTCCTCGATTTTCTACTTTAACTAGCTCACCAAGGAGTTCGAGCTGAATTTCTTGGCCAACACTCGACCAAAGCCAACTATCGATCGCTCCTTAGGATGAGTCAGAAGGACGATGAGTCATTGGCCCAATTCGTCACCTGATTTGTAGCTAAAATCCAGGGAATGTCTGATGCACATCCATCCCTTATAATCTAAGCCTTTTTTATCGGGTTGTGGTCATCCTGCTTCTTTTGGTCACTAGTCGAGTGTCCACCTATGACAGTCCCAGAGATGCTACAAAGGACCAACCAATATATCGTCACCGAGGCATTAGTGGCCAGCAAGCGCGAAGACCAGAAGCGACCTCGTGTCGAATCACCCTAAGGCCCACGCTTGGGACCCTTGAGAAGGAGAATGAAGAGGCCCGAGCATACCACCCCAAGGCCACAAACCATTCCCCTCAACTCCACCCGGACTGAAATATTCCTCTAGATCTGAGAAAAAGGCCTACTCAAGGCATCCAACCCAATGAAAGCCCGACCTGAGGAATGAGATCAAGGGTGTTACTATCATTTCCACCGTGATTATGGCCACGACATAGAGGAATATTACAATCTCAAGAATTAGATTGAAGACCTCATCCGCCGGGGTCACCTTAGCCGATATATCAGAAAGTCACGCGAGCCTTCGCTCCACCCAAAAGGCCCAGTGGAGAAACAAATCGATGTTATTATCGGTGGACCAACCTCGGGAGGTGATAGCTTCTCGACCCGCAGAGCATACGCCTGAACAGTGGTGCAAAAAAGGCCCAGATTGGAGCGCGACCCTGAGATCACCTTCAAGTCGGGGGAAGAGGAATATCCGGAGCATGATGATGCATGGGTGATCTTGGCATGAATAGCAAACGCTCGAGTCAGGCATATTATGGTCGACACAGGAAGCTCGACCGACATCCTATATTTTGATGCCTTTTGAAAACTTGGCATGACTGATGGGGACCTCGTCCCCATGACTTCCACTTTGATATGATTTATCAGAGACACAATCGCCCCCCTCGGTGTCACTACTCTCCCTGTGATCGTCGGGGAAGAGACAAGAACCAAGATGTTGATGGTCTCATTCATGGTGGTCAAGCTCCCCTCAGCATACAACGCGATCATCGTCGTCCAACTCTCAACAAACTCTGGGTCGTCGTCTCGACGTATCACCGCACCATGAAGTTCCCAACGAGTGCCGGGGTAGGCGAAGCCAGGAGCGACCCCCCGAGAATCAAAACATTGTTACCTGGTGGCGATAACTCTCCCCAAAAAGATTAAAAATGAAGTGTCGACTCTCGACCCCAGGGAGCCCAACAAGTCGACCCCATGCCCTGAGCCTACAGAACATGTGCTGGAGGTTCCCCTAGATCGAAGTTATCCAGAGAAGACTGTCAAGGTCGAGTCAGCACTTCCCGAAGACCAACGAATCCAGCTCATCGAGTTCCTCGAACAAAACATCGACGTCTTCACATGGTTGCCAAATGACATGCCAAGCATCCACCCAGAGATAGCCCAACATCAACTCAACAAACTCTCGGGGACTCGGCCAATCCAGCAAAGACCTTGTAAATTCGCCCCCGACCGATAGAGGGCCATTAAAGAAAAAGTGGACCGATTATTAGACGCAGTCTTCATCACATAAGTCAGGTACCCAACCTGGCTAACTAATGTAGTCCTTGTCAAGAAAGCTAATGGAAGCTGGCGTACGTACGTTGATTACACCAATCTCAATAGGGCCTATCCGAAGAACTGCTACCCCCCTCCCGAGGATCGATTAATTAGTGGATTCCACCTCGGATTACAAATTACTCTCCTTTATGGACGTATTTTTGGATTACAACCATATCCAAATGGCACCATGAGATTGGGAAAGCACAACGTTTATCACATATCAAGGCACCTACTACTATAAGGTGATGTCATTCGGGTTAAAGAACGTCGGGGCTATATATCAAAGAATGGTCAATCAACTTTCCAAAAAATCAAGTGAGACGGAACATTGAAATTTACATGGTTGACATTATCGTCGAGAGCAAATTTGCATGAGCCCACCTCTCAGATCTCGCCGAGACATTCCATACCATTAGGAAATTTGGGATGAGGCTTAACCCCGCCAAGTGCGTGTTTGGGGTGGCCTCGGGCAAATTCCTCGGCTTCATCATCCAGTAACGAGGAATTGAAGCGAATCTCGAGAAGGTTAACGTGATCACAAACATGCAGTCACCTCGGACGGTCAAAGAAGTTCAATGGCTCGCAGGGAGATTGGCCGCACTAAGCTGGTTTATCTCCCGAGCAGGCGATTGGAGCCTACCCATCCTCCGAGTACTTCAACTGGAGTCCCGACCGCAAGCAAGCCTTTAAAAACTTCAAGACTCACCTCGCCCGACTACCTCAACTTTGCATGAGCCCACCTCTCAGATCTCGCCGAGACATTCCATACCATTAGGAAATTTGGGATGAGGCTTAACCCCGCCAAGTGCGTGTTTGGGGTGGCCTCGGGCAAATTCCTCGGCTTCATCATCCAGTAACGAGGAATTGAAGCGAATCTCGAGAAGGTTAACGTGATCACAGACATGCAGTCACCTCGGACGGTCAAAGAAGTTCAATGGCTCGCAGGGAGATTGGCCGCACTAAGCTGGTTTATCTCCCGAGTAGGCGATTGGAGCCTACCCATCCTCCGAGTACTTCAACTGGAGTCCCGACCGCAAGCGAGCCTTTCAAAACTTCAAGACTCACCTCGCCCGACTACCTCAACTTTCCTAAGTCATTCTGGGGGAGTCGCTCGAGGTGTACCTCGTTGCCTCAAAGCACGCGGTTAGCTCGATCCTGGTTAAGCTTGATGAAAAAGAACAGTGACCCGTGCACTATTCTAGTCACATTTTAATTGGTCCCGAGGAACGCTACCCCCTGATCGAGAGGCTGGCATTCGCCCTAGTCCTCGCTGTGAGGACTCATGGAACACAGCTCTCTTGGCAACAAAGACCTTTAGGGTAAGAACTGAACCCTTGCATCAAATCCTTTCTAAGTTCGATGTTACAGGTCGAATGCTCAAATGGTCGGTGGAGCACAGTGAATTTGACCTACAATAGATCCCGAGGATGGCGATCAAAGCCCTGGTGGTGGCCAACTTTATCTCAAAATTAACCACCCCTGAGTCCTCCACCTAGGTGGGGGTGGGGGTGGGGTGGGGTGGGAGGGACTCGTCCTGAAGGACCCCTCTAGACAAGCACATGAGCATGCCCTCCGGCTCAAGTTTAAAGCCACCAACAATGAGATCGAATACAAGGCGCTCCTGTTCAGTTTTGCCTGGTGACTGAGCTCCAAGTTGAGCATATTGAAGTTTTCACCGACTCCCAACTGGTCGCCGGCCAAGTTAGTGGGGATTTCGAAGCCCGAGAACCTACCATGGTCAAATTCCTGACTAGGGCACATTGCCTTGCCAACACTTTCAAACACTTCACCATCTCACAAATCTCATGCGCTGACAACTCCCAAGCAGACGTGCTAGCGAAACTCGCCTCAATAAGAGCACATGAAGAATGCTCGTTGAAAGTCATCAGACTCCACCAACCAACCATTCCCACAGCCGAGGTAACTACAACCGAAGCCTCATGACTTTGGGGGGAGGGGGGGTGGTGGGGTCGGGACTCCCCTCCAGAAGAGCAATTGAGCATGCCCTCCGACTTGAGTTTAAAGCCACCAACAATTAGACCAAATACAAGGCGCTCCTGTTCGGTTTGTGCCAGTGTAACTGAGCTCCAGGTCGAGCATATTGAAGTTTTCACCGACTCCCAGCTGGTCATCGACTAAGTTAGTGGGGATTTCGAAGCCCGAGAACCCACCTTAGTTAAATTCCTGACTAGGGCATATTGTCTTGCCAACACTTTCAAACACTTCACCATCTCGCAAATCCCATGCACCGACAACTCCCAAGCGGACGTGCTAGCGAAACTCACCTCAACACGAGCACATGAAGAATGCTCGTCGGAAGTTGCCAGACTCCACCAACCAACCATGCCCATAGCCGAGGTAACTACAACTAAAGCTAGTCATGACTGGATGGAAGAGATACTCCGATAAAAAAGGGATGCAACGTTACCAACTGACAGAGTGGCCGCTCGACGAGTCAGGAGGACCGAGGCCTGATATTGTGAAATCAATGGACGCCTCTATCGAAGAGCCTTCAGTCGGCCACTATTCCGTTGTTTGTCATTGACAAAGGTTGAGATGGTGCTAGCCATAGTCCATGAAGGAATATGTGGGGAACACATCGGAAGTCTCACCTTAGCCTTAAAAATCCTCCGACTCGGATATTACTGGCCGACCATGTACCGAGATGTTGCAACATACGTCCAAAAATGCGAACAATGTCAAAAACATGCTTGGATCCAACATTAACCAACGTTACCCCTCTCCTCGACCGACTGCATATGGCCCTTCACGTAGTGGGCAATGAACCTTCTCGACCCGTTCGCACCAGCCTCAGGACAACGAAAATTTTTAATTGTCGGAGTCGACTACTTCACCAAATGGGTCAAAGCCGAGCCTCTGACCTCAATCACAAAGAAACAAGTTGAAGGCTTTGTTTGGAAAAATATTATTACAAAATTCAGCATCCCAAGGGCCATAATTACCGACAACGGGACATAGTTTAACAACTGTTGAAATGAGTTTAACACAGTTTAACAAAGACCTTTCGCCCTAGTCCTCGGAATGAGTTCAAAGTTCAAGTCCTTCTGCCAAAACTACCGGATACAGTTGAAATTTAGCTCGGTCGCCCATCCCCAATCGAGCCATCCTCAAAGCGTTGAAGAGGAGGGCCATCGGAGCACAAGGTACTTGGGCCGAAGAGCTCCCGAGCATATTATGGGCATTGTGGACGACCCCGAAGACACCAACGAAAGAGTCTCCTTATAGCCTCGCATTAGGGACCAAGGCAGTCCTACCACCCGAGGTGGTCTTCCCCACCCTTCAGATCGAGCACTTTGAACAAGAAGCCTCGGTGCTAGCCCTCAGGGAGAACCTCGACGTCATAGAGGAGCTAAGGGCCGAGGCTCACCTACAGGCCTTCACGTATCAAAAATCCATTGCCCGACTCTACAATCGTTGAGTTCGACCACAGCTAGTCGGCAATGGTGACCTCGTCCTCAGAAAGGCCGAGGTCAGTGACCCAGGGCATACCTGAGGAAAATTAACCCCAAATTAGGAATGACTATACTGGGTCATCCGCACCATTCGAGATGATACTTATGTTCTGTCGGTAATGGATGGTGGAGTTCTTTCTCGGACATGGCACATCTCAAACCTAAAGAAATTTTATGTTTAAAGTGTCAGACCAAGGTTAGCTGAACAGTAAGCTCAACACAAAGCGAGTGGAGAAATAACTTGAAATTATATGGCTCCAGATCAAGTTATACAACAAGGTCAGGCGACTAACCACAACATAACAGGTAGACAAGCAAAGATGCAACTTGTATTGATTTGAAAGAGATTACATAAGTGGTCGGGCGATCGACAACATTACAAAAAAAAGGTGAAGTTCATAGCCCGACAAACAAAATTACAGAAGGGGCATCTAATATTCAAGAGTGTTGTCGTCAAATGGTTGGTTGTGCTCTATTCTCACGTTAGCATCTTTGGGCCTCTGGGCAAAGGGGTCCTCCTCGACAAATGAGTCTAGATACTTTGCTCGCAAGCATTTCAGTGATACCCGGTACCCGAACTCATAGGTGACTTGTCTCATCTTCTCTGGCCCAAACTAGAAACACCGAGACTCTTTGTAGTCGACGATGGCTCTATCGCCTTCAGCTTAAATTGCAGCATCTTGGCCCCCTTGGTCAGCGACAAAACTTCATCCTCGAGCCGATGTCGATAGTCCTAAAGATCCCCCAGCTCAACGCGGGTGGAAGCGACCACTAGTTCAAGGTCCTTGTGATGCTGCTCGGAACTCCTTGAGTGCTGCCTTGAGCCGCTCCACTCTCGAACTCAACTTGGTGACCTGCTTCTCGGCGATAGCCATAGCTTCCGGGCCCAAGCCCACCTTTAGCTCTTTGTTCTCGGCCGGCAGCGTCGAGTTCCTCTTGTTCATGAGATGAATCATTCGCCTCATGTCATGAACACGATCAATTAAGGCCCCGGCAAAATGAAGGCCCTACTGAGGATATAAAGGTAGGTTAGAAACACAGAGATGAAACTCCACCGAGGCATCTTAGAAGTCATGTACCCAAACGGCCGACTTGGTAGACCGATCCATCAACTCCTCGAAGGAGCACTCGTATAGCTACTTCACCAGAGATAGATGTAACGCCCCCCTCACGTATTCTGTGACAATCGATCTTGGTGGAAATCATTAACTCAACAACCATACACTCCAATAGCTAAAGAGCTATATGATACATATGTAATGCAAATTGACACCCTACAATAAATTGAAACAAGACGGATCGTTCAAGATTGAAGTAAGAGGAACTATTCTAATTACTTTATAAAAGAGAAAAATGATAAAAGATTATAACATCACTTTGATTCCCATAAACGCCACAAACTAAAAAGTTTGATAAGTTAAAAGGAAAGTAAAGATTTATGATTGTTTTGAACGCCACAAGTAGAAAAACTTGATAAATTCCAAAATTCATACAAAAACTTCAAAAAAATAAACACTCACCGGTATTAGAAGATGATTATATTTCTCTAAGTTATTTTTTACAAAAGAAATCAACCTTTTTTATATAAAGCAAGGTAAAGTACAAAGAAAATAAACCAATTAAATATATTAACATTCATATTCCCAATTCATGAATGTAGATCATTCATGAATTATACCTTGAAAAATCTAAAATAAAATTACCCATAATTCCAAATATAGTCCACAATGACTGAATGGCTTTTATTATTCCAAATATAGTCCACAATGACTGAATAGCCTTGATTAAATTTCATAATTCCCTTAATGTTGGACTTTATCTTCATGGTATAGACTTATCTGAATCACGTTGACCTTTTTTTGCTCTTCTTGCATCATTAAAACTTTGACCAAATCTTGACCAGCTTGTTCCTTCCAAATGCCTTATAATGAACAAGTTATGACTTCTTTCATCTTTTTAGCTTTAGCTCTTGTTATCGGTCCTTCGTGAATAACAAAAGGGTCCTTGGCAGATTTATGATCAACTAATTGGTTCATATTATTAACAACATAACCAAGAAAAGTAATTTCATTAGTGCAGAAAGCGTATTTGTTATACACATCAAAAATAGCTTTTAAATGTGTTATATGCTCATCCAAACTTTTGTTATACACAAGTATATCATCAAAATAAACAACGATAAACTTTCCAATGTAAGCACGTAAAACATAGTTCATAATGATGGAAATCATCAACTCAGCAACTATACACCCCAATAATTAAAGAGCTATGACACATATGGAATGCAAATTGACACTCTCCAATGAATTGAAACAAGACGGATTATTCAAGATTGAAGTAAGAGGTACTATTCTAATCACTTTATCAAAGAGAAATGATAAAAGATTAGAACAACACTTTGATTCCTATAAACATCACAAACTAAAAGTTTAATAAATTAAAAGGGAAAGCAAATATTTAGGATTTTTGAATGCCACAAGCAGAAAAGCTTGATAAGTTCTAAAGTTCATGCAAGAACTTAAAAACAAACACTCATCGGTGTTGGAAGATGATTACATTTCTCTAAGTTATTTTTTATAAAGGAAATCAGCCTTGTTTATATTGAGCAAGACAAAATACAAAGAGAATGAACTAATTAAATATATTAAATAATATTAATATTCTTAATTTATAAATGTAGATCATTCATGAATTCTGCCTTGAAAAATCCAAAATAGAATTGCCCATAATTCTAAATATAGTCCACAATGACGGAATGGCCTTTATTCTGTAAAAAGGATTAAATTTTATACTTCCCTTAAGGCTTGACTTTATCTTTCTAGTATGGACGTATCTGAATCACGTTGACCTTTTTTGGCTCTTCTTGCATTCTTAAAACTTTGACCAAATCTTGACCAGTTTGTTCCTTCCAAATGCCTTCCAACGAATAAGTTATGGTTTCTTTCATCTTTTTAGCTTTAGCTCTTCTTATCGGTCCTTCATGAATAACAAAAGAGTCATTGGTAGATTTATGATCAACTAATTAGTTCATATAATTCCCCTTTCCTCGAAAGAATTCGTTCTTGAATCAATGCATTCGTTATTGTGATTTTGTTGATGGCTCTACAATTAGCACACATTCTGATCTTTCCTTCTTTTTTTACCTTTGATTTGATTTTCTCTCTCCTATTTTCTGACTTTCTGATTTTTTGTATTTCTTTACTTTTCTTTTCTTTTCTTTTTATACTATAAATTATGGATAAACAAAAAAGAAGAATAAAAGGACAACAAGGAAGGAAGATCAACAATTATAGCTATAATGCTGAAGAGAAAAGGAAAAGCTAAAAGATAGCAAATAAATAGATATGCAAAACCTCAAACTTGAGCCGAGCTTTGATACCAAATGGTGAAAATCATCAACTCAGCAACCATACACCCCAATAGCTAAAGAGCTATGATACATATGAAATACAAATTGACACCCTCCAACGAATTGAAACAAGACGGATCGTTCAAGATTGAAGTAAGAGGAACTATTCTAATCACTTTATCAAAGAGAAAAATGATAAAAGATTAGAACAACACTTTGATTCTCATAAACACCACAAACTAAAAGTTTGATAAGTTAAAAGAGAAAGCAAAGATTTAGGATTTTTAAACGCCATAAGTAGAAAAGCTTGATAAGTTCCAAAGTTCATGTAAGAACTTAAAAACAAACACTCACCGGTGTTGGAATATGATTACATTTCTCTCCTCGAAGGAGCACTCGTATAACTACTTCGCCAGAGATGGATGCAATGCCCCTCTCATGTAGTATGCGATAACCAGTCTGTCGGTCCATACCCGAGTCGAACTGGTGTGAAGTTCGGCTACTGCACTTTCAGATGCTCCTCGACTTTGGCTTGTGGAAATTCTGACATATGCTCGGCGAAGTATCGATCATTCCCCGCCTAATCATCCACTTCACACAACTCCCTCAGGGTGATGGGATGACTAGGGGGTTCTGCAGCTTCAGCCGACTCCTTTCCCTTGTTGCGACGGGCTCTCTCAGAGGTCCCCCCAGCAGCAGACTTTCGCTTTGAGACCGCCAACTTGGTCTTCTTCTTTGGTGGTTCACCCCCCTCCATGTCGGGACGCTTCTCTCCCTCGAGCAAGGGGCGCTCCCTAACCGCCTTGATTAGAACATCAATGGGGGGCAGCGATACAGGTCAGCTCGAGGCGTGACCTGCCGACCCCTTCACTTTCAAAAGATTAAACATACTTGTGAGGCAAAATAGAAGGCCAATCCGCCTAACCAATGTAAATTAAACAAAGAAGCAGCAAAGTGAGACATTCATTGAGAGGCAGGACTAAGTCCCGCTTTAACTAACCATGCCTCTGTTATGTCCTTGATGGCCCGTAAAGATGAGAGGATCGCCAAGAGAATCCCGACCAGTTCAGACTCCTCCGAAAGATTGGTATGACTTATCGATCGAGCAGTCCACTCAGGCCAGAAGCCCCACCCTCGGCCATACAAGATGAAGAAAAACCGAGCCTTCCAGTCTTTATTGTTGGAAGGAGCTCCGCTCACCCGAAATCTACTTCGGGCATTGAAGTAATACCCAGCCTACCCCAAACATAAGCAGAAGCAAGCTATGAACAAGTCTCGGGTCGACACGCGACCCATGATATTCCCTAATGAATGCCACCTTATAGCGCCACGAGTTGGGCGCCATCTGCGAGGGCGAGATCCGCCACTCGTCGAGGCAAGCCTCGATTACAGGGTGAAATGGAAATCGAAGCCCCGCCTCGAGGGCATCGGTTAACGAACTAAAGCCATCTGGGAAAGCGTCATAAGTGTTGGGAAACCTCAACGAGTGCATCACATGCACAGTAAAAATCAAAACAAAAATTGGTTTCCCATGTAGATCAAATTATCGTGTAAAAGATTGGGGTAGCGAGAAAAATGGCAAAAATCGAAAAACCATGATGCGTGAGAGATTGATTTTACCTAGGGAGATCGTATATCCCTGTATTCTAGATCCGGATGGAGAAGATAAAGGAGGTCAAGCATCCTCCTCTCTGGCAATATCCACATGATGGATCTCTGCAGCGAAACACCTCCAATCTGATCTCGTAACTCTTACGCAGAGGGAGGGAGGAGAATAGGAGTGGGAGGCCAAAGCTGTAGCCTATCAACCATGAGTCTTCCCTCCGATTTATAGAGAGCTACCAAAAAATCCTAGGGCTTCTTCCTTAGTGGGTATTGGATCTCCATCCAATTATCCACTAACCTTGCATTATTTTATGTATATCCAATAATCTCCTTAGGCCTCTAATTGGACCTTAATCAAGGAGCCCATTAGCATAGGGTCTCATCTAATGAGAATAGGGGCTAATTGGATCTCCATTTAATCCTCTATTTGCTGAAACATCCATCATATATGTGTGACCCTCTAAGCCCGATACCGAGCTGGTCATGAGTCACTCTCATCAGAACTCCTTCTGATATAGTGAATTATTATCCCCATAATAATTCACTCGACTCATCGACTATAGACGTACTAGGCCACTATGTCATAGTCCTCAGACGGTACAGGGGGATCAAATCCATCGGACCTATCTGTCCACAGTTACCGTGTATCTATAATCCCTCATCCAACTAATATCCCAGAGACCGTATATTGGACATAGTACTATTAGGTCACATACATAATCTGTCATAGTCTCGCTCTAATCGGATTCTCCCAGAGAACTATTTCTCTCTCAACCCGAACGACCCTGGCTAGGGATTTGTTTGAGCAATCATAAATAGGATATTCCTCTCGTGATACCGAGAGTAGATGATCCTCTATTGACACTTAATTGCTTTCGTAAGGTTGGCTACCAATCCCGATAACCAGCTATACCAGATCTGGAACTTTTCAAACCTGTAAGTCTGGCGTCAAAGAAAGGATTACCCATATAAGACATCCTTGGTGTCTCAAGTCTAAGGACCATATACACAAGTTCTCTTTGGGTATCCCACGAATATGCATCATTCTGTTCTTGATTCTAACTTATCGAGGTTGTGTCTTCTAACGTTGGTAGGACAGTCCCAAATCTTAACAATCTTATGATCGGGCTTCTTTTCTTTCCATATCTCAGATGATGTAGACACTACCGACTTTGATGAAACTATGTTTAGAAGGTAAGTTACAGTCTCTAGAGCGTACCCCCCAGAATGAGACGAGTAGGTCAGCAAAACTCATCATGGACCGAACCATATCTAACAGCGTGCGATTCCTCCTTTCTGATACACCATTGAGCTAAGGTGTATAAGGAGGTGTCCACTGGGATAGAATCTCATTGTCCCTGAGGAAATGGGTGAACTCCGTACTCAAGTACTCTCCTCCTCGATCTGATCGAAGAGTCGTAATACTCTTTTCAATTTGGTTCTCTACCTCATTCTCATATTCCCTGAATTTCTGAAAGCCTCAGATTTATACTTAATTAAGTACACGTGTCCATACCTAGAGAAATCATCAATGAATGTAATGAAGTATGAGTAACTACCTATAACCTGAGTCGACATGGGACCACATACATCATCCACTAAAAGGAGAATTGGTCATCTTCCCATGAAGGCAAGGTTCGCAAGTGGCATATGTCTTATAGTCAAGTGGATCTAAGTATCCATCTTTCAGTAACTTTTGAATTCTTCCCTCATGTATATGACCTAGCCTACAATGTCATAGGTATGCATTATTCACCTCATCTCTTTTCCTCTTAGACATATTTATATTCACAATATGTGGAGAAGTGTCTAACACATATAATATGTAGAGAAGTGTCTAACACACATAAGTCATTTATAAGGGTCTCTCTAGTGATGATTTCATCATCCATAATTATTAAAACAACTATTATTCTCAAAAACTAATTTATATCTACTAATTATCAAATAAGAGATAGAAATAATATTTTTAATAATAGAGAGAATAAAATAGCATGCATCTAATGCAATAATAGCTCCACCAGACAAATGTAGGGTGACCTCTCCAACAGCAACTGCAGCAACTCTTGCTCCATTGCCCATCTTGAGGTCCATCTCACCTCTAGCCAATCTCCTAGGTCTTGCCAGAACCTGCAACGAATTACAGATATGATAAACACTCCCGATATCCAATACCCATGTGTTATCATGAAAATCTGACAAGTGGAGACTGAACATGAATATACCTGAAGTTTCTCCAGGCTTCTGTCTCGCTTCTCTGCAAGGTAGTCCTTACAGTTCCTCTTCCAATGCCCGTCTTAGCCATAGTGGAAGCACTGTCCTTTATCCTTTCCCGGGTATTTCTTGGCAACTTTTGCCTTACCTGGTCTTTCTTTGCTCTTGTCCTTCTTAAGAGTCTTACTAGCCTTCCTTTTCCTTTTGGTCTCACTAATATAGAAAACTGGCTTCTCCTTCATGATGACACTCTCAACTTCCCTCAACATATTGAGGAGCTAAAGGAGAGTCACCTCAAATTTGCTCATGTTAAAATTCATGATGAAGTGAGAAAAGAAATCTGGTAGGGGCTGAAGTATAAGATCAATGCACAGGTTATCCTCTAGGACTATTCCTAGACCTGTGAGTTTCTCGATCCACTCTATCATCTTTAGGATATGGTTCTCAAACGATGTCCCTTCTGTCATCCTGGCTTGGAAGAGTCTCTTAGATATCTCATCATATCTTTAAGTTCCTCCCTGTTTCTCAAACAGTTGGCGGAAATGAAGAAGGATAGAATCTGCATCCATGCTCTCATGTTGCCTCTGTAACTTATGAGTCATGGAGGCCAACATATAACATTATGCCAACGTAGAATTATCTATGTACTTCACATAGTGAGTGATCTCATCCTCGCTTGCCTCTTCTTCCGGCGTGGGCACAATTGTATCAAGGACGTATGAGATTTTCTCTACCATGAGAACAATTCTTAAATTACGGAGCCAATCTGTATAGTTTGGACCAGTGAGGCGGTTGACATCAAGTATGCCAGGTAGGAAGTTTGTGAGTGACATGTTTTGACAAAACAAGATATAGGAAAAAATAAATAACATGCAGATTTTACAGAAAATACTAATTAAGATATGGACTTCTATCTTAATGTACTCACACTATTTTCTTAATGAATCACATGACACCCTCGACACGTGAGACAGAAGTCTCCGACAGAATCCTAGTGGGGATCGGGATCTAATTGGCATCTTAGTGCAACCTCGAGGGACTCGACCAATTAATCAAAACCCAAAAGATAGGCAACTCTTGCCAATCACAACTCCTTGTGATTCCCATCATGTTCGACCTCTGAATTATCACAGTCTCGAGGGACTCGACCAACCATGACATTCAGTTAAGTCATTACCATCGTTACAAGATGAGTCTGATTCGATGATATGCCCTCGAGGGACTCGACTAAGCATATCATATCCTCAGGTCACCGGTGACATCTCTATGTCGCAGGCAAGATCTTAATCACGTAGATAGGTGAGCCTCAAGGAATTCGACCAACTCAATCTATGTCGTGATTCAATTTCTTCCTATAATGATGGAAGGTCATGTGGGTCAATCTTATTGCCTCACGCTTACGAACTTAATATTATCTTAGGAGGGGGTCTCCTAATATGTCGTGTCACACACATACATATTTAATATATATCTACATCGCATACAAATATATATATACATATATCTAGTATGTGTAAACACATCACATATGCAAGCCACACCGGATGATCATGAGTCATCACCTAATATGACTAAGCCCGAGCCAATGGGCCTAATCACTCACAATAGGATCTATGTGTGCATTGGTGCATCTCTTTGCCCTGTGATTGTTGATCTTGTCATCATCGGTTCCATCGGATCGTCGCATCACCATGCGTCGTGATCTCCCGCTACGATATTGTGGGACTCGCTGTCACCTCCACGCTCCCGCTGCGCCTCTCCATGTAATTACAAATAATCACAGGCATGCAGACCCAAAAATAAACAAGAAAAATGCAGGCTCGCAGGCCCCAATAATAATAATAGTCACAATTACACACATCACAACACTTGGCTCATAATCATTCATCCACATCATACATCACATGTACATCACATCATATGTAGGATTACTAGATATATATAATAATTAACTAAACTATTTAATTAATTATTTTTCTAGAAATCAGGATATGCTCGAAATTTCCAGAATTGTTGAGGGCATTTTCATAATTCTGAACATGAGGACATTCCTCGAAATTTTTGAAATTTAAAGTGGCAGGATCATCCTTTTCTCATAAGGATGCCATAACCCCTCTTGCCCCATCTGCGCTGCCACCGCTGCTGCCCCAGCGCAAGCGGCCGTTGCCCTTGCCCATCGATAGCCACCCTGCTAAGGGGCGGCCAGCCCTGCGACCGGCGCCGCCGCCCCTGCTGGCGGTAGCCCCTTGCGAGCTCCCTGCAGTCGGCCCCCTTTACGGGCGCTGCGCTACAAGTGGGTGTGCCCGCGGGTGACTGCCGCCCCTGTGGGCTGGTCGTAACCGACCGTGCCCGCAAGCGCCGCCCCTGCGGGCTGCTGCCCCTATGAGTGGCGCTTGCCTCCCTTGCGGTCTGTTGCCCCTGCGAGTGGTGCCGGCCTCCCTTGTAGGCTGGCCCTAGCTGCAGTCGGTCGCCCCCTTGCAGGGGGCCTTGGCCGTGGGTGGCCGGCCCTGCATGGGGGCTAGCCGTGGCTGGCCGCCCCTCCTCCTCGCTGCCTTCGCTGTGAAAATGCAGCAAGAACGTGTAGAACTATTCTACATGATTTAATCTCATCGCATACAGTTTAAAACCAATCTTTCGCATGAAAACCTTGGTTCGGATACCACTATTGGGAAACCTCAGCGGGTGCATCATATGCACGGCGGAAATCAAAACAAAAATCGGATTCCCACATAGATCAAATCATCGTGTAAAAGATTGGGGTAGCGAAAAAAATGGCAAAAACTGAAAACCCACGATGCGTTAGAGATTGATTTTACTTAGGGAGATCGTATATCCCTGTATTCTAGATCCAAATGGAGAAGATAAAGGAGGTCAAGCATCCTCCTCTCTAGCGGTATCCACACGATGGATCTCTACAGCGAAACTCCTCCAATCTGATCTCGCAACTCTTGCGCAAAGGGAGGAAGGAGAATAGGAGGGGGAGTCTAAAGCTGCAGCCTATCAACCATGAGTTTGCCCTCCTATTTATAAAGAGCCACCAAAAAACCCTAGGGCTCCTTCCTTAGTGGGTATTGGATCTTCATCCAATTACCCACTAACCTTGTATTATTGGATCTCTATCCAATAATCTCCTTAGGCCTCTAATTGTGCCTTAGTCAAGGAGCTCATCAGCATAGGGTCTCATCTAATGAGAATGGGGGCTAATTGGATCTTCATCCAATCCTCTATTCACTGAAGCATTCACCATATGTGTGTGACCCTCTAGGCCCGATACCGAGCTGGCCGTGAGTCACTCCTATCAGAACTCCTTCTAATATAGTGAATTAGTATCCCCATATAATTCACTCGACTCATCAACAATGACGTACTAGACCACTACACCATAGTCCCCAGACTGTCACGGTCAAAATGTAAACAAGGTGATTGATGAAATGCTCATGTTTGTCCGTGTCCTTCGGTTTGTGTACATACATTGTACAGCAAGTAGCGGGCTTGCAGTAGGCTTAGCAGCCCGAGTTTGATTTGCTTTATGGCCAATTTTGGCTTGTAAATACAAGTGTGTCTTGTAAGCACTTGTGGGGGACTTCGGTCTGTAATGGACCATTATCCTTTGTGTGCAACCTCTCTGAGTTTGTGATGTCCTCGGATGTAATTTGCATATGGCTTATGAAGTGTTTGCTTGAGCAGTTGCTTGTGGATCCCGTGGGAATTGCTTCTTCTGGCCCGTTTTCTCTTTTGTGAGCCTAAGGGACTCTGGGAGATCTCGGGGAAGGCTGACCCTGTGCGGACAGATAACGCTTTGGGCGTTCCATGACTTAGGCAATTTCAGCTAAGTCTTCGGGAGGGCCGCAAGGGTGCCGCACGGCTTAGGCAAATCAGCTAAGCCCGTGACAAGACGGTATAGGGGGATCAAATCCATTGGACCTATCTGTCCACGGTTACCGTGTATCTATAATCCCTCATCCAACTAATATCCCAGAGACCGTGTATTGGATGGACATGGTACTGTCAGGTCACATACGGAATCTATCATAGTCTCGCTATAATCGGAATCTCCCGGAGAATTCTTTCTCTCTCAATCTGAATGACCCTAGCCAGGGATTTGTTTGAGCAAGCACATATGAGATATTTCTCTCATGATACGGAGAATGGATATATTGACACTCCATTGCCTACATATGGTTGGCTACCAATCCCGATAATCAGTTGTACCAGATTTGAAACTTTCTAAACCTATAAGTCTGGCGTCAAAGAAAAGAGTACTCATACAAGGCATCCTTGGTGTCTCAAGTCTAAGGACCAGATACACAACTGGGACTATGGAATCACTATCTGACATTAGGTATCATTAACCATACAACATTCCATAAGCGGATCAATCAGTGAACCTATTCTCCAATGAGCACTTGTACTATATCCTTAGTGTCTCCACACAAGTGGCTATGAGACCAGCCGCCTCCATCATATGGATAGGTATATGATACATCGGCCTGTCCGGTTATCTCGATGTCCCTCTCGAGTAACCTATAGCCGAGATTATTTAGGATATGTGTTTAAAGGTGAATCGATCTCATTATCGTGATATTATCACGATCTGATTTCCATCGCATAGAACCAAGGACATCACAATATATATGCAACAGATAATATAATGTGAGAATATGCCAATATTAATCATAAGCAAAAAGATCACACAGCGTGTCACACGTGTCATCACTCACGTGATTGGCTTATAGGACACCTGTAACCAGCAATAAGGACGCTGCCCAGGAAGTGGGACATGGAGTTCATACTCTACAGGAATGCAAAAGTGTTTCTGCACCTTGGCTAATCGACGAACTGTCATGGTCGAGTCATTATTGTAACATGATTGCATGACCATCATGGCCTTTAAGACCTTAGAGTCGGTCAGGGTTGCTCCCCTTGATGACAAACTGACCACTTCAACTCTAGGGCTGCCCGAGGGGCGACCTACCACTTGAGGCCCCGAGTTCACTGCCTCGACAGTATCTAAGGTCCAAGTCACAGACTCGACTAACGAACCGGAAAAGGAAAGGGAGGAAAAGCTGTGGGAAGTCATCTTGCCCTGCTCGAAGAACAATCAGGGGAGAGAGAGAAAGGACCGAAGATAATGACCGAGGACAAGAGCCGAGAAGGAAGAACTAAAGGAAAAGATGCAAAGACAAGAACCCATGCAGGCTCGGGATGGATATTTATAGCAAAACCCCACCCTCGGCCCAACGCTTTGCCTACCCGAAGCGCATGATAGTGCATTACTGACGCTTCGGATACTACGCCCCATCAATGCAAAAAAAAGAAAAGAAGAAGAGAGACCGGCACACACATCGCACACCCACCGTGCGCCACGTGGCCATAAAATCCTGACGTTAGATAGCGAATCGTAACGAATGTCGAGGCAATCCCAGCGTCAGAATGAAGATCTTGTCTGACACCCTCGACCAGCTGACGTGAC
The DNA here is from genome assembly GCA_029747655.1 of Ensete ventricosum. Taxonomy (NCBI): domain Eukaryota; kingdom Viridiplantae; phylum Streptophyta; class Magnoliopsida; order Zingiberales; family Musaceae; genus Ensete; species Ensete ventricosum. The sequence continues at coordinate 29,601,720 of JAQQAF010000002.1, forward strand.
GGATAAGCACGATGCATATGATGAACAAGCACATGTCAAGACTTCATGCATCGGTGGTTTGAAGAGCCAAAGGCTTCTCTCACAACATCCAATAAGGCTTTCAGTCCCGACCAACATCCAATGGGCTTTCAGTCCTGACCGACATCCAGTGGGCTTTCAGTCCTGACTGACATCCAGTGGGCTTTCAGTCCCAACCGACATCCAATGGGCTTTCAGTTAGCCTCGACGTGTCAACCCAAGGATCACGTGGATGCCCACCTCGGCAACCTGACAGCCGGATATGTAGGTCGAAGATCGCGTCGATTACTCTGAACGTCGTGCTCGCTGTCGCTAGCCCTGCTGATCAAAACCTTGGGAACCGAAAAAGTCATCGCTTGGCATAGGGTCGTACCTATGATCCGACCGAAAGCGTCGAACCCATTAAATGTTACAGTATGATCCCCCTCTGCCCCACAGGTATAAATACCCCCACTATAGCTTATAGGGGGATCATTTTTCGAACACTCGACCTCTTCTCCTAAAAATTGTTCGGGCCTTCAGTCCCGATCAAAACTTTTACCCCCAAACGCTAATTTAGTCATCAGAGGAGCCCATCGAGAGTTCATCCACCGACAAAGGCCTTCTTGTAGGTTCTGATGCCTCTCAGAACCTCCTTGACCGACTCCCTGACTTGAGGAGTCATTGTTTCGTGAAGCCCGAATGCCCTGCCAGAAATTTCCCGAGTCTCCATATCACACTAACTCGATCTAACACACACAAGCCAAATTATACCGTACTAACTCCACGTCCACTGTCGTGCTGACTCCATGTCCACGACACCAAAATCCAACAATACTAGTCAACCCAGCGAAATTAACCTTAACCGTCTCCCACGTCACAAACGCCGCTCCAGTGGCACTTAAGCAATCAATGCAAGACCTTCTCCTGTTAACACCTATCGTACGTCGGATCAAGATCTAACGCTGGAAACTTGACATTCGTTGCCTATGTGAGCTCTCCGCGGTTTGCTCTTTCCTCTTCGGAGCCCTCTAGAATGACCATTCCACCACTACTTAAGACAATTTCTCCACCGTCCGATCAACATCGTAGCGATCAGATTGCGATGAGACGCATCAAAATAGTGCCGGGAAAAGGTATTTATGTAATTATATGCACTCGTTCCGACGAAGTCTAGTTTATACGTCTCCGTCTTTCACACGATCTCTAACCGGCGAAAGAACCGGACGCCCCCCTAAACCCCTCTCTCAGTCTCTCTACACATCGCTTCTGGAGGAATCCTCCTCCCGTGTAGTAATTCTATTTGTGGATAGTATTACTCATTAAGATCGATCTTGATTATATTCTTTTGGTTTGATCCAGGTTTCTAGTCTTTCTTAGTTTCTATGGTAAAGGAAGACGATCTGCCGCAGCAGCTGTAGGAAATCGATGTCTTTTCTCGTAATTTATGTGAATGCGTGGGTGTGTCCGTGTTGTGGCTCTGGAGCCATCGAGTTTTGGCTAATATCTTTGGTTTTATGTTGATCGATTGTGGTTTAATTTTGACTTGCAGGAAAGTTGTAATGTTTTCTCTTTAGTTCTGTTTTCTGGGTTGAATTTACTTATGTTCGTGGCTACTGGCTGGCAAATCCTTTTCTGTTTTTTTGTTCTTTCGATTTATATGAGAAAATCTTGCTTTTGCACACCTGGTTAAAGCTAGGTAGTAGATTCTATTCTGAGATAAGAAGTAGAAAGATGTGCTTTTCTAGTGTTCCTACTTGCATTTTACTTCTGGAGAATTTAATTTTTAGATGAATTTGGTTGGACTTAGGAGGTTCTGAGTTGGTTACTTTCCAAAAAACGAAAAAGAAGGTTCTAAGGTGGTTATGCATTGGCTTATGGTTGATTTACCAGAGATTCAAGTGTTAGATTGACCAACTAGATTATCATTCTGCTGATTGAGCTCTAAATTTTTATAGATTTCATGTGGATTTCATCTCACAACCCTAATAATTGACAAGTTTAGTGGCTTACTGAACTCCAAATCTGCAGATTTGATTTATTTAATGTGATTAGAACCATTCCGTTTCTTGTTTTTGTTTAGTGGAATCTCATCTGTATTCATGGAACAGTTTCTTATTATTAGCATGTGGGCTTGGTTTTTTGTCCCTTCAGTTTTCTAGTCTTAACAGGCCTATTGGAATGATATATGATTTGTTATTCTTCCTTTTTTTTCTTGATGAATAGTCTTTAAATACGCAGATAGCTTGGTGTCTGACTTGCTGAAATGAGATTCAGCAATACAAGCATCCTCCATAATCAATCGAAAAAATCAGTTGAAAAATGATTTGAGATTCAAGCAGGCAGATGTGGTTCAGGCTCACCAAAATGAAACTGATTTGAGAATTAAGCAGGCAGGCCTGGATCAAGCTACTTCTAGTTTCCTAGATCAGAAATAAAAAGGTGTTGATGTTGCGGATCAAATTAGTTTTGTTGATACATTGTCTGAGGACAGTGATTACATGTGGTTATCTTTTCATCTTCACTGATAAGCTCTGATGACTTGCAGAAGAGTCTGATTGCTTGAATTGGTATCCGAAAGGTCAGTTCTCTTCAATGTCATCATTGCCTGGAACTTCTGTTGTTTCTTTAGACAAGAGCAATGAAGCTTTTGTTTCTAATGGGTCAAAGCCTAGCCTTATAAATGAAATGTCCTTAGCTCTTGGCAGACAATTGACCTTCGAGGAAAAAGATGTGGAGGAATTAGTACAAGATGTTGGAAGCCAAGAAAAAGAATCTTCAGTTGCCCATCCAGAGAGCCTTACTTCTCACTGTCCTCTATGTGATGAGGACACATCAATCAGCAACAGTTTATGTGCATTTCCTAGTACATATGTGGATAAACCTTCATGGGATCTTGATAGAACAAACATATGGGTAGGGTACCTTCATTGGCTCTGGAGAGAGAAGACTATGAGATTTTCCCAGCCCTTCTTTAGGTGTAATGGGACATCTGCAAATTTGGTCTTTGGGTTCTAGATCTCTAATTTCTATTGGTCAAGAAGAAAAAGTCAAAAACACTACTAGATAAATCTCTTCTTTGGTCATTTAAACACAACTTGTACATGGATCTGGGTTTTGAGAAATTTTTATACTCATCACCTTGCAAGGATGCAAATAACATTAGCATATCTGGATTTCCTAGTTCAAAATTAATCAGGTTGAGACTCCATCATAATAGACTATAATGACGCATGAGTACCTAAGTTACTAAAATCAGCTTGTATGAAAATTGTTGATCCTACAATTCCCTATAGTCCATAATATTGCCTCACATCATTTAACCCAGCTTATTCAAATATGATAGCTCATGAGTATATTCCTTAAACAAAGTAAAAGCTCTTTCAAATGTTTTCCTTTATGCCCAAGAAATGTATTAAAGAGGTTAGTTAGTAGATATAAAACACTTAATTTTGTAGTTTTCTATGCATGAAGGGTTGTTCCATGCACTAGTACTTATTTTGATGTTTTAAAATTAGAGAAAAAATTTAGTATCTGATTTGTATTGGAAGAAGCTCTTTGGAGTCTCTCTAAAACTCTGTATCTCTTGGATACGTCCTTGAGTGGTAAGTCTTTTGATTTAGTTCTGTATTCTTATTTAATTTCCTTGAGGTAGTAAATTTTCTATATCCTCTTACGTCATTAAACTTGGTGGTGAGTTATTTTTATCTGTTTTATATAAATTCGAACATGAGTTTATTTCTGTTAAGATTAATTGGCATTATGAGGGGGGGTGAGTGAATTAGTGTAAAAGTGGAAGTGCTCGATTCGAAAATCTTGCTTTCAAAAAGTAAAAAAATAAAATCGAAAGCGTCTTTTGTATTTTATTGGAAACAATTAAGAACCCGATTTAAGAGAAAAAGTAGTAAGAATAATGATCGTATCTTTCTATAAACTAATTAAGATCAATAGAAAGTAGTAAACAAGACAAGACAAGTAAAGAGCACACACAATTTATAATGGTTTGGCCTCAATCTTAGCCTACATCCACTTCTAAGTCCTCTTCGTCGAGGCTCACCTTGCTTTCAAAAGTGGAAGTGCTTGATTTTAAAATCTTACTTTCAAAAAGTAAAAAAATAAAAGTAGAATCATCTTTTGTATTTTTTTGAAAATAATTAAGAACCCGATTTAAGAGAAAAAGTCGTGAGAATGGTGATCGTATCTTTCTATGAACTAATTAAGATCAATAGAAAGTAGTAAACAAGACAAGTAAAGAGCACTCACAATTTATAGTGGTTTGGCCTCAATATTAACATACGTCCACTTCAAAGTCCTCTTGATCGAGGCTCACCGGTGTCCACTACCAATCTTCTTTGAGTGAAGACCAAACTCTTACAGCCTTTGAATCTTACAAGGGAGGCCTTTTACAAGAATTACAACTCTTAGCTCACTCCCTTCCCCCCTTTTCTTTTTCTTACACCTTTTTAGCACACACTTTTTTTCATAGATTTTTGCCCAATGACTTGTGTTGGGCATACTCTATAAATACTTGGAGTATTTATAGACCTCATTTGGCTTCAGAAGAATAGGGCCAAAATTCTCAAGTAGTATAATCGCGGATGTTGTGGTACAACTATCGAAAGTTGCCCGAAATCATGGGCGGTGATGGTACAACCACCGGCCTAGGCGGTACGACTGTTGCTCACTGGAGGTACAACCGCCAGGATTTCCAAAAAAGTGATTTCCTTCATTTTTTCAATCCTGACTTGTACCTCCTATTGACCAATTTTAAGGTCAACCAATTGAACTCAATTCATCCCCTTAGTGGAATCGGTTGCCTCACATTGAGTTAATTTGGATTCATTCCAAATCAAACTCAATTATGACTCGATCCCTAACTACGACTCATTAATTACGACCATAAGGACCATCAAACTAAATAATGACCTAACTCCCGCCAATCCAGCAGCCTCCGGCATTCTTGCGGTGAGTCTTTCGGTCTTCCTCCAGCGATCTCCCGGCCTGTTCCCGGCGAGCTTCCCGATTTCTTTGGCGAACTCCTAGCGAACTCCCGGCGAGCTCTCACTACATCGTTTGAACCTCGGCTCGATGCCCAAACTTGATTTTGGCCCATCATTTGGTTGTAGTTCCTTTTCTCTGTCGTAGTTAAACCTGCATTACTTCCTCTAACACACACATTTAAGATTAAATACTCATCAATTGATTTCATCATCAAAATCCGATATTCAACAATCTCCCCCTTTTTGATGATGATAATCAATTGATGATGACAATTAAACCTTACTCCCTCTTAATCCACATCATAATAAGGAAAATTTAAATTCAAGAGAACTACACACTCTTGAATTCAAGTATTATGACTTGTCAAGCAATTGATATTTCATGGATGTAACGAAACATTCATACATCAATTTCAACAAAGACTTATTTTAAATTATCAAGTCATCAACTCAAAGATTTTCATGAATTTAAAAAATAATACATCATTCATACATTTGAAAATCTTCTCTTAAGTCATTAATCATTTCTTTCCTTTGTTTATCAACAAACAAAGAGAAATAGCTATGTAAAAATTTACATTAGTCATCAATATCTATTTCTCCTCATTTGTCATCAACAAAAAGGTGAAATGTATGACTAAATATTTCAATGCTAAATATTTCAATACACATGAGTCTTTGCTCTCCCTTAGTAAAATAGGATATGAGCCATAAAAGATTTCCTCTTCTTTGTGAGCAAAGAAGAAAAAGAAACAAGGGAGTAGTATGAAAATATTATATAATAAAAAAGTGATCTTAATCTTATAGTAGTGAATTTCAAAAAAAATATTTCAAAAATAAGCTCAAAAATCCAAGGAATCCAGAAGATTAAAAAATTTAAGAGCTACTCATGATTTAAAATCATCTCATGTAAATTTCAATCAAACGTAGCAAATAAATCTGAAAAATAGTAAATCATCATCATAATATAATTTTTTGTCCCTTTTTGTAAACAAGAAGATAGAAATAAGGAAGGGGATTTGAAAAGCATCATCACAAAAATAGATCTTAATCTAGTAAATTTTGAAATCCAAAGTTAGGAATTATTCATACATTTTAGACAAATGAATAAATTAAACATTCATGTAATTTGATTTAAAATAGTAAATCAAACAAATCATGCATTCTCATGGTTTAGCATTCCTAGCTCTCTTCTAATAAAATCAAATTGCTCTTCATCTAATGATTTTGTAAAAATATTCGCTAATTGATGCTTAGTGTCAATAAATTCTAAAGATATGTCTTGATTGTTATATGATCCCTAATAAAGTGATGTCTAATATCAATATGCTTAGCTTTTGAGTGTTGAATGAGATTTTTGGTTAAGCATATTGCACTTGTATTGTCATATTTTATAGGGATATTTTTTAGATAAATTATGTAATATTCTAATGTGGATTTTATACAAATGACTTGAGCACAACAACCACTAGCTGTAATATATTCATATTTTGCTTCTTGGAAGACCAAGAAACAAGTGTATGCCCTAAAAATGATATGCCCCAATAGTACTTTTTCTATCTATTCTATAACCACTAAAATCAGCATCAACATAAGCAAGTAAATCAAAGTTTTTGGATTTTGGATATCATAATCCTAAGTTAGAAGTTTATTTTAAATATCTAAATATTCTTTTAACTGTTTTAAGATGAGAAAGCTTATGATTGATTAAAATCTTGTACGCAATTCAACACTAAACATAATATCTGATTTAGTAATAGTTAAGTATAACAAACTACCTATCTTTCCTCTATAAGTTTTTTGATCAAAACTTTCTCCTTCATTGTCTAAGTCTAAAATGCTCATGGGAGTATTTATGACCTTAGCATTTTCCATACCAAAACATTTTAGCAAGTTCAAAGTATATTTAGTTTCTAATAAAGATACCATCATCTGGTTATTTTATTTATAATCCTAAGAAAAATGTTAACTCATTCATTAAACTTATTTTAAATTATTGACTCATACACTTAGCAAAATATTCACACAAGGATTCATTTATAGAACTAAAAATAATATCATCAATATAAATTTGAATAATAAGAAAATTATTTTTTAAAATATTTAAAAAATAATATGGTATCAACCTTGTATTTCAAAAAATTATTTGAAATAAGGGAATAACTAAGTCTTTCATACCAAGCTCTAAGGGCTTGTTTTAATCCATACATAGATTTAGAAAGTTTGAAAACATGATTGGGAAGAATACTATTTTCAAAACCAGAGAGCTATTCAATATATACTTCTTCGGAAATGAAACCATTAAGAAAAATACTTTTAACATCTATTTGAAATAATTTAAAATCTTTAAAAATACAAAGAAATGGAGCATCCTTATGGCTTTAAGTCTAGCCATAGGAGCGAAAGTTTCTTCATAATCGATTATTTCTTTTTGGTTGAAACCCTTGGCCACTAATCTAGCCTTGTTTCTAACTCTGATACCATTTTCATCTTACGTATTTCTAAAGACTCATTTAGTACTAATCACTAAACGATCATTAGGTCTAGTAACAAGCTTTCATACCTTATTTCTCGTAAATTGATTAAGCTTTTCATGCATTGCATTAACCTAATAAACATCTCTTAAGGCCTCATCAATGTATTTTAGTTCGATTTGAGAGAGAATATGGCATTTGCACAAAAATTCTTAAAAGAAGATCGAGTTTGAACTCCTTTTGATGTTTATCATATTATAAGCTCCTTAGGATGATCATTCACATACTTACCTTCCTTTGATAAGAATTTAGAAGTAGATTCATCTAAGCTACTTTTATGAGGATTATCATTTAAATTCAAGAACTAAGATCAAATTCATTATTAAAATTAATCTTCTTAAGATCGAAAAACTCATTAAAAATAACATGAATAGATTCTTCAATTACTAAAGTTCTTTTATTAAAAACATGATAGACTTTTTAAATCAAGGAATAACCAAGAAAAATACCCTCATCAGATTTTGCATCAAATTTTCGTAAGTTATCTTTTTCATTTAAAATAAAACTTTTGCAACCAAAAATTTTAAAATACGAAATGTTGTGTTTCTTACTATTCCATAATTCATATGGAGTTTTGGAGACTAATGGTCTTACAAGAACCCTATTTGAAACATAACACGCCATGTTAACGGCTTTAGCACAAAAATATTTAGGTAGGCTATGTTCATTTGACATGGTTCTCTATTTTGTTGTGGATTTCTTGAAGTAGAAAAATTATGGATGTACCCATTTGATTCATAAAAATTTTAAAAGTTATTGTTTTGAAATTCATCACCATGATCACTACGTATTGATGAAATCATAAATCCTTTTTTATTTTGAACAATTTTATAAAATTTTATAAAACATTTAAATGTATCACTTTTGTGTGCCAAGAAATAAGTTTTAAGTATATCTACTATAATCATCTACTATAATAAATGTATATTTGCTTCCACCTAAACTTGTAATGTCAATTGGTCCAAATAAATCGACATGGATCAATTGAAGTGGCTTAGAGGTGATTATTTGATTTTTTTTTGCTTGAAGCTATTCTTTATTTATTTTCCTAATTGACTAGTATTATATACTTTATCTTTGATATATTTTAGGCTAGGTAATCAATCCTCTTACTAAGTCTTTAGTTGAAATTTGGTTTAGAAGTTTCATGCTAGCATGACCTAGTCTTTTATGCTAAATCCAAGCATCATCATTCAAGGCTGAAATGCAAGTTTTATCACAAAATTTTTTAATATCTATAGTATATACATTGTTGTTTCTTAAGACAATCAAATATTTATTTTGTGTCACAATTCAATTATGCATGCATTAAATTGAAATTTAACCATATAACTTTTATCATATAATTGACTAATGCTAAGCAAATTATGTTTTAAGCCATCAACTAACAACACATCTTCAATCAAAAGGTTTGATGTGTTACCTATAGTTTATTTTCCAATGATTTTTCCTTTGTTGTTATATTTGAAGGTGACAACTCCTTTATTTAGGCTAGTGAGCTTAGAAAGTAAGTTGTATCTCCAGTCATGTGCCTTGAGCATTCACTATTAAGGTATCATTTAGTGCTCCTAGCCTTAGTTTGGAGACAAACCTATAAGAAAAATAGTTTTAATTTAGGTACCCATTTTACATTGGGTCCTTCATCAAGAGCTTTACTTCATTTATCTAAAGGTCTTTGGTTGTTTATAGTTCCTTTATAACCTAAATTAATTTATATGAACTATACTTCTTAAATGAATATATATAAGTCATATGTCCTAATTTACCACAAAAGTTGTATTTTATTTTTGATGACAAGTTTAGAGTAGGTCCTTTAACGAAGGTAGTTGGCTTTTGTTAGGTATTACCCACAAAGCCTATATAATTTCCTCTATTAATATGACCCTTATTAACAAGAATCATGTTAAGAGATTTATTTCCTATTTCAAATTTTTCTAAGGTTTGTTTTAGCATGATGTTTTCTTCTTTAACATTGTCTGGTATTTCACATTTAGAATAAGGATTGTGTGATACTAATGAATTGTGCATTTCATCAAGTCTACTAACTAACAAATCATATTCATTCTTAAGCAACTTATAAGATTTACTAATTTTTCTAAATTTATCAAATAATTCATGAAACATATTTAATAACTCGGTAAATGAAATGCTTAAAGAATTACTAATCTCGTCTTGGATCGTTATTAGAGTATAGTTAGCAACTTATTCTTTGGAGTAGTCTTCTTCATCCGAAGAGCTTGAGTCATCCCAAGTTATCGAAGGAGTTTTCTTCTAGTGCGATGCCTTCTTCAATTGCGGATATTCATTTTTAAAATGTCCCGGTTTTTTACATTCAAAGCATGACATTGTCCTTTTTTATTCATTTTTATTTTTATAGTTTTTATTCTTTTTCATAGACTTTTTAAACTTTCTTGATAATAGTGCAATATCATGGTCCTCATCACTCGAGGTTTCACTTGAGGAGTCATTTGTAGTTCTTAGTGCTATATCCTTCCTGTTCTTTGGAAGGGGTTTATCAAGCCATCATGAGCTTTACAGTTTAGTTCATATGTCATGAGTGAACCAATAAATTTTTCAAGAGGCAAGTTATTTAAATGTTTGGCTTCTTGTATAGCAGTTACTTTAGGATCCCAATTTTTAGGTAGAGATCTTAAAATTTTACTCACCAATCCAAAATTCAAAAAATATTTTCCAAGCGCTTTAAGACCATTGATGACATCCGTGAAACGGGTGTACATGTCTCTAATGGACTCACTTAGTTTCATTCTAAACAATTCATAACTATGAACTAAAATGTTAATTTTAGATTCTTTAACTCTACTAGTACCTTCATGTGTGATTTCCAGTGTATGTCAAATATCATAAGCGGATTCATAAATGGAAACATGATTAAATTCAGTTTTGTCAAGAGTACAAAATAAGACATTCATAGCCTTTGCATTTAAAGAAAAAAATTTCGTTTCCAAATCATTCCATTCGTTCATTGGTTTGAAAGATTTCTCAAAATCATTCTCTATTGTGTCATAAATCAAAATTAATGGAAATAAGAAAAATATGTATCCTTATTTTTCAATGCGTGTATTCCGTCCTATTGAACATGGGAGGACGTAAAATGAAATGTCCCTCATTCATGTCAAATAAAGTCATTTACTCAAGTGAGTGTTAATCTAATGAGTAAGTTTTGCTCTGATACCAATTATTATGATCAATTAGCACTAAGAGAGGGGAGGGGTGGATTAGTGCAAAAGTGGAAGTGCTCGATTCAAAAATATTACTTTCAAAAAGTAAATAAACAAAATCGAAATAATCTTTTATTTTTTGTCGGAAACAATTAAGAACCTAATTTAAGAGAAAAAGTCATGAGAATGATGATCGTTTCTTTCTATGAACTAATTAAGATCAATAGAAAGTAATAAACAAGATAAGTAAAGAGTACTCACAATTTATAGCGGTACGACCCCAATCTTGGTCTACGTCCACTTCCGAGTCTTTTTCGTCGAGGCCCACCGGTATCCACTATCGATCTTCTTTGGGTGAAGACTAAATCCTTACATCATTTGAATCTTACAAGGGAGACATTTTACAAGAATTACAACTCTTGGCTCACTCCCTTCCCCCTTTTCTTTTTCTTACATCCTTTTAGCACACACTTTTTTTCATATATTTTTACCCAATGACTTGTGTGAATACTTGTGCTAAATGCAAGAAAACTTGGGATATTTATAGACCCTATTTGGCTTCAGAAGAGTGGAGCCAAAATTCAAATGTACCCAAAAAATCCGAGTACGGGCGGTATAATTATCAACATCGATGGTACAATCATCAAAAGCTGCCCGGAATCTTGGGCAATGATGGTACAACTGTCGGCTTGGGCTTTATACAATCACCGGCCTAGGTGGTACAACCGTTAGGATTTTCAGAAAAGTGATTCATTTCACTTTTTTAATCCCGACTTGTACCTCCTGTTGACTAATTTTCAGGTCAACCAATTGAGTTCAACCTAAGCTCAATCCATCCCCTTAGTGGACCTGGTTGCCTCATATTTAGTTGATTTAGTTTTCTTCTAAATCAAACTCAATTAGGACTTGATCCCTAACTACGACTCACTGATTACAACCATAAAGACCATCAAGCTAAATAATGATAACTCCCAGCAATCTGACAGCCTCCGGCATTCTTGCGACGAGTCTTATGGTCTTCCTCTGGCAATCTCCCAGTGTGTTCCCAACGAGCTTCTTGATTCCTTCAGCGAACTCCTAGCGAACTCCCAGCGAGCTCCCACTACATTGTCCAAACCTTGGCCCGATGTCCAAACTTGATCTTAGCCCATCATTTGGTTGTAGTTCCTTCTTTTCCATCGTAGTTAAACCTATATTACTTCCTCTAACCCACATATGTTAGATTAAACACTCATCAATTGATTTCATCATCAAAATTTGAGATTCAAAAGTTTCTTTTCTACAATTTGACTTTCGATTTCTTTCTTTCTTCTCCAATTTCATTCCTCTTTCTCCCTTCTTGGTATCAATTTGGTATCAAAGCTAAAGGTTAAAGATCATGATATGGTGGAATACAAAAGTAGTGGGTGAAGATAGTGACAATGAAGATGATGTTGAATCCTTGAGTTTGCAGCTACAAAGTATAAATGAAAAAAAAATAAAATCATTAAAGAACTTCAGAGTAAAAACAATCAGTATAAAAATGATTCTCAAAAGTTTGGTTATATTGATGGTACACCTCATTGCCCAAGGGAGTTGGAAAGATTTTCATTAAGCCATAAAGTCCAAGATGAGTGGTAGAATAACTACAACTCAAAGTTGGATATTTCGGAGTTTGAAGGTAGTATCGATGTTGATGACTTTATTGATTGGCTTAATAAAATATAAAGAATATTCGATTTTCATGAACCACTAAAATAAAAGAATGTAAAACTTGTGGCAATGAAACTCATAAAGTATGTATATTTTTTGTGGAAAAATCTAAAGAAGCAAAGAGAACATGAGAGGAAGAGTAAGATCGTGACATGGGAGAAAATGAAAAGGGAGTTGAAAAGAAAATACTTATCTGACAACTATAGGCAAAAAAATCTTTCTGAAAAGCTTTGATTTTAAACAAAGAGATCTTAGTATAAAGAGACAGTAAAAGTTTGAAAGAGATTCTCAGTAGGTGTGAAAAATTGTTATACGAGAAGAGAAATTTCAAGTCTACTTTAGAAAGTATAGTGTTGGAGGTACAAGACAAGGGAGAGGAAGCATATGGTTTTAGGCATATCGCTTCAGATAGTCCAAAGAGGAAGATCGTTACATTTGTTGAAGAACATAGCAATGAAGAAGGAATTGAAGCCAGTGATGAACCAAAATATGATGACTATGAGGAAGATGTTGCTTATGTTGATCATGGTTTGTCTTTTATTTCCTATAGTGAATGCAATGATGAATTAGAAAGGGATGATCATGTTTTGGCTCTAGTAGCCATAGAGGAGAACGAACAACATAAGGAGCTATTAGCAATCATGAAATAAATCATGGAGGAGTTACAAGATGTTGTACCAAAGGAGATCCAACATAACGTTCCACCATTGAGAAACATCTGGCATCACGATGATCTTATTCCTAAAGCAGATCCAACAAATCGTTTGGCTTTAGTTACTCATTCAGTAACTATTCAAATTAGTAGAGTTATTGATGAGGGGGCCAAACAGATAAAGAAGTTGTATGAGAAAATTAAAGCAATCACTGAAAATCAAAATGAGAGGTACATACAAGTTGCCACAAACATAGAAAACATATGGAGTTGAATACAACTGATTTGATCTGGATTTATCTATGAAAGATGAGGTTACCCCTAGACAAATCTGAAAAATTAAAACCAAAGACTGAAGGTCCAATCAGTACATTTAAAAGAATTGACGAGAATGTTTATATGATGTCATCAATATTCGAAATAGCTTATTTAAGTTCTTATCATGGTGACGAAACAAATGAAGACTTGAGGACAAGTCTTTTTCAACCAGGAGAGATTGATATGGGAGTGCTTAAGTTGCTAAAATTAGCTTGTTTGAAAATTGTTGATCTTATGATTCCCTATAGTCCACAATGTTGCCTCACATATTTAACCAAGCTCGTTCAAATATGACAAGTCATAAACATATTCCTTGGACAAAGTAAAAACTCTTTCAAAATGATTTCCTTCGTAATCAATGAAGGTATTAAGAGAGTTAATTGGTAGATGTAAAACATCTAATTTTGTAGTTCCCTATACATGAAGGGTTGTTTTATGCACTTATACGTATTTTAGTATTTTAGGTAGAGAAAAGTTTAATACCTTTGTATTGGAAGAAACTCGTTGGAGTCTTTCTAAAACTTTGCATCTGTTGGATGTCTCCTTGAGTGATAAGTCTTTTGATTTAGTTTTATATCTTTATTTAATTTTTTTGAGATAATGAGTCTCTCTAGAACAACTCTTGGTAGCATCATTGAGTTGTTGAATCAATCTACGAAAAACTTGAATTACATTATTAGTATTCAAAGGGAATTACATGATTAGTATTCAATTTATGAAGAAACTTGAATCAATCTATGAAGAAACTTAAGATGATGACTCATCATCATAAGTAATAGTTAGACAAAAGAACGGCAGTAGTCAAACTCCATGGTAGTAAAGTCAAAAAGCAACTTTCCTGTCTGTAGCAAACGGAGTGGTGCATTAATTAGTCGTTATTATATTCATTCCAATATCAAGCATGAGTTTTGATGTTTGTTTTGAAAGAAAACCATCATCCGAAACAATAGTGATTTCTAAGTCGATATGGCTTTTCTCATATGAGCAGTGTCTATGTGGCCCTGTTGTGCCTAAATGAGGTGTGCAAGTCTCTCGAATGGCATTGTAGATATCTTTTACCAAACATTTTAATCTCTGGAGTTATACATTACTGCATATGAATTTAGATGTACAATCTGTATGTTATTAGGATTCATCCTTGATGGTTAAGCTAATTTTTACCCTTAAACTCCATGCAATAGGAGAATTGGTGGTTGAATACAGATAATGAACATAACTATAAGCTGCTTGGTTTTGGATATTTTCATCTGAACATAGGAAAACTTGGTCATGGTTTTCTGTCAAGCTATCTAGTATTTCAGTCAATGCCAGAATATCTCTTAAGATGTTTCAGCTCACAATATCTTTGATGACTCGGTTTTCGTTCCATAAGACATACTTTAAGAGAACTCTGTTGCATTTTATGTTGCTTTTGAGAAAACTCATTTCTAGGTCAATTTGAATCCTTGAAAGTTCCAAACACTTCATCTCATGTTCCAAATGACTTTTTTGTGTGGAGAGAAATGTTGGTCTGACACAGTAAAGATGCGCAACTGATCCACAACTCATTGACTTGTAATAGTACCAAGCTGAAGCTGCCAATGACCAACCAAAGCATGAAGCATCGTAGATATTCTCTATGTTTTTAGTGTTTTAGAAATTTCAATTTGTTAGGGGCAATAATGGACCCTCCTTCCCGATGGGTCGACGTGACCTAAGAGCATCCGACCTGAAAGCAGAATTAGTTAACTAGATAAGCGATGTGACTCTTGACACCCGCGAATGACGTGACATAACGAGGGAAGGAGCCCATTGCGTAGCGTCGTTGGGCGCCGTGCAATCTCCATCAAATCTTAAGGAATCATAAGAGATCGTACGACAGCAAGGCAGAAACCATACGCAACACGCTCACCCGTAGTACAGACGACCGTCAACGATACCTACAGCATTAAATATCCTAACAGAAAACATCATAGGAATGATGGGAGGAGGCTCGATCGACCGCCGATAGACAGATATAAAAGCCACCTAGAGGCAGCTTTGGGGAGGCTCCCACCCCATCCTCCCCTCACTCCAACCGCCCTCACTACCCCCCCCCCCCCCAAAAAAAAACCCCCCACTTTGATCCGAAAATAAGAAAAGCTCTGACGCCGGAAACACTCTTGTCTATAATGCTAACTGAGCCGTCAAAAGGACCTCGTCGGGGGGCTCCATCCCCGAGTGAAGATCTTTTCTTGCAGGAGTACGACCACGCGACAAGGAGGGAGATCCCCACCATCGTGGTGACCCAAGCTGAGCCATCCTCATGCGTCGTCCGTAGGCTCCGCACCCCGCTGAGCTGCTCTTACACTTGCAAGCCGAACCACGTCGCGCTGACCCTTCAAGCTCGACAAATCACCCAACAATATTTTGGCATTAAAAGGAGGGCCTGATATCGCAAGAACGCTTAGCACTCGGCAACCTCGGGGAAGACGTCACTCTCGTAACGTAATCGACCTTGAGGGGGCCTCGCAACCCCCGCCTCCACTCCCTTTGTTCGGAGACGAGAACCCACCTTCCCGCACCCCAGGGCATGGTGCTTATTCAATGACCTCAGACTAACTCCACCCCCACTTAATCTCGGGGTCTCGGCGGTAACTCCTGAGGCTTTTTAGGGGCTTACCAACCAGGTCCAGGCCATAGCGGGAATGCTCTAAGCGATCATCCCCTACATTCCGCAAGTCGCCCAACAGCCAAGCTCACAGCCCCAAGCGACATCCCTAACCCAAGCAGGGGTGATGCTGCCACCAGAAGGACAACCTCCGGTGACCCAGCCTGCCGATGACCTACCTCAGTTCCCGTCGGAGTTTGACTGTGCCCCTTCGAGCGATGTGGCTAGGTGCCTGACATCTACACCCAGTGCATTAATCCGTAGCTTGCCAGACCCTGATACACTCTCTTCGAACTCCACTGATTCCCTGAGGGCGTAGTTGCGTCTAGTGAATCAGCGAATATATGATGTCCACAAGACCATTCAGATGAAGGATGAGCATGGCGAGAGCACCCTCTGTGGCTCTCCCTTCATCCAAGAAATCCAAGACTTGTCCATCCCGTAGCACTTCCGCCTCTCAGCGCTGGAAGCATATGATGGTGGCTCCGACCCAACAGAGCATGTCATCACATTCAAGGTGCATATGGCCTTATACGACACGTCAGACGCCATAATGTGTTGGGCTTTCCCGATAACCCTGCGTGGGGTCGCCCGAGGATGGTACAACCAGCTATTGCTCACTTTCATCCACTCTTTCGACCAGCTCGCGAGAGAATTTGAGGCCAACTTCCTTGCTAGCGCTCGACTAAAGCCAACCACCGCGTCTCTCCTCAGGATGAGGCAAAAGGAAGATGAGCCCCTCGACCCATAAGTCACTCGTTTCACAGAAGAGATCAGGGCCATCCCCGATGTGCACCCATCCTTGGTCATCCAGGCATTTATTGTCGGGATCAAGCCTACGCGCCTCTTTTGATCGCTCATGGAGCGACCTTCGATGACTGTTCCAGAAATGCTACAAAGAGCCAACCAATATGTCACCGTTGAAGCCCTAGTGGTAGAGAAGCACAAAGATAAAAAATGCCCACAGGTTGAATCTTCCCGGGGGCCACCGCCCGCACTCTTAAGGAAAAGGATAGAGAGAACTGCAAGCCATCCCTCGACTCCCCAATGCTCCAATCAACTCTACCTGGACCGAGATCTTCCTCCAGATCTGAGAGAAAGGGCTTCTCAAAGCCCCCAATCCAATGAGGACTCAGGGGCGCTACTGTCGCTTCCATCGTGACTACGACTTGAAGAACTAGATTGAAGACCTCATACGTCGAGGTCACCTCGATCGGTTTGTAAGGAAGTTGTGCGAGCTGTCTCTCCATCCCAAAGGCTCTATGGAGAGGCAAATAGATGTCATAGTAGGCGGCCTGGCCGCGGGTGGCGACATCTCCTCAACGAGGAAAGCTTATGCCCGCGCAGAAGTCCAGAAGAGACCCCAAGCACGATGTGATCCAGAGATCACCTTCGAATCCAAGGGTGAATATCCAGACCACGATGATGCTCTGGTGATCATCGCCCATATTGCAAACACCCATGTCAAGCGCATCATGATAGACACGGAGCTCCACCAATACACTCTACCTTGACTCATTTCAAAAGCTCAGCATGACTAACCGGGATCCCATCCCTATGACTTCAACTTTAATAGGATTTACCGGGGATGCAATAACTCCAGTAGGCATCACAGCATGAAGTTTCCAATGAGCCAAGAACTTTTGACAATGAGCCAAGAACCAAGACCCTCATGGTTCCCTTCATGGTGGTTGAGCTCCCCTCGGCATACAATGTGATCATCGAGCGACCGACTCTCAACAAGCTAAGGGCGGTCGTCTCTATATATCATCACAGCATGAAGTTTCCAACTAATGCTGGGCTTGGGGAGGTCAGGAGCGACCTGCAGGAGTCGACGCGATGCTATCTGGTGGCAATAGCCATTCCCAAAATTGACAAGAGGGAGACTTCGATCCCCGACCCTCGAGAACCTTGAAAGCCAGACACTCGACCCGAGCCTATTGAGTTAATACTGGAAGTACCCTTGGAAAAAGATCATCCGGAGAGGACGGTCCAAGTTGGATCGGCTCTACCTGAGGACCAATGCATCCAGTTTATAGACTTCCTCAAGCGCAACACGAACATCTTCACCTGGTCACCAAGCGACATGCCTGGCATACACTCAAAAATTGCTCAGCACCGATTGAGCACTGCCCCGGGGATTCACCCGGTGCAGTAGAGGCCAAGGAAGTTTGCCCTCGAACGATAAAAGGCTATTGAAGAAGACGTTAGTCGACTACTAGAGGCTGGGTTCATAGTAGAAGTCAGATACCTGACTTGGTTATCCAATGTAGTTCTTGTAAAAAAAGCTAATGGAAAGTAGCGTATGTGTGTTGATTACACTAATCTCAACCGAGCTTGCCTGAAGGATTGCTACCCACTATTGAGGATTGATCAGCTTGTAATTCCACCTCGGGGTACGAACTCCTTTCCTTTATAGACACGTTCTCAGGATACAACCAAATCCAAATGGCCCCTCAGGATCGGGAGAAGACAGCCTTCATCACGTATCAGGGAACCTATTAGTATAAAGTGATATCATTTGGATTAAAAGACGTCATGGCTATCTACCAGAGAATGGTCAATCAGCTATTCAAAGAGCAGCCGGGTAGGAATATGGAGGTCTACGTGGATGACATGATCGTCAAAAGCAAACAAGCACATGCGCACCTCTCGGATCTCACCGAAACATTCCAGACCCTCAAGAGGTTTGAGATGAAGCTCAACCCCGCCAAGTGCACCTTTGGCGTGGCATCGGGGAAATGCCTCGGCTTAATCATCCACCAACGAGGGATAGATATGAACCCGGAAAATATAAGAGCCATCATTGACATGAAACCACCCCGTACCATCAAGGAGGTTCAACGCCTTGACGGGAGGATGGCCGCAATCGAAGGGTTCATATCCCAGGTTGGCGACATAAGTTATCCCATCCTACAAGCACTAAAATAGAACACAAACTTTAGTTGGGGCCCCGAATGCGATCA
Source organism: Ensete ventricosum (assembly GCA_029747655.1). Lineage (NCBI taxonomy): Eukaryota > Viridiplantae > Streptophyta > Magnoliopsida > Zingiberales > Musaceae > Ensete > Ensete ventricosum. The sequence continues at coordinate 29,620,687 of JAQQAF010000002.1, forward strand.
AGCCTTCTGAGAGCTAAAAGACCCACCTCATCGTCTTGCCTCAGATTGCCTTGGTTAGCCCGGGCGATTGGCTCGAGCTATACCTCGCCACTTCAGAATGGGCCATCAACTCGGTCACGGTCAAACTTGACGGAAACAACCAACAACTTGTTTCCTACTCTAGCCACGTCCTACAGGGCCTTAAGGAGCGATACCTCCCGATTGAGAAGCTCGTCCTCGCCGTCAGAAAGCTACAGCCATACTTCCAGGCCCACACCATCAAAGTAATCACCGTCCAACTGCTACATCAAATCTTTTCTAAGTTTGAGATTGTAGGGCGGATGCTCAAGTGGTCGGTGGAACTCAGTGAGTTCGACTTGGTGTATGATCCGAGGAGGGTGATCAAGGCTCAAGCAATAGCCGACTTCTCCTCGGAACTAACGGTCCCTGAGCCCAAGTAGCAACAACCGACTTGGACCCTCCACATCGACGGGTCGGTAAACGCCTCAAGGGGAGGAGTCGGGATATTCCTAAGGGACCACTCCGGGCAGACTTGCGAGCACACCCTGCACCTCAAGTTCTCGACCACGAATAACGAGGTCGAGTACGAGGCGGCCGGTTGTGCCTCCTCCCATCATTCCTTTGATATTCTCTGTTAGGATATTTAATGTTGTAGGCACCACCGATAATCGTTTGTACTGCGGGTGAGCATGTTGCGTATGGTTCCTGCCCTACTGTCATACGATCTCTTCTGATTCCTCAAGATTTTATGGAGATTACGCCGCGCCCAACAACACTACGCATTTGGCTCCTCCCCTCATGGCGCATCATTCGCGGGTGTCAAGGGTCTCATTGCTTACCTAGTCAGCTGGTATTGCTTCCAGGTCGGATGCACCTAGGCCACATCAACCCATGGGGGAGGAGGTCCATTATTACCCCTATCATTCCCCCCTCCCCCCGGGAGGAGGCTTCCCCGAGGTTTGGTGAAAACGCGGGGGAGGGTCCTTCGGATTTGGAGTCTTCATGTGGGGTGATCCGTACATCTGCATGGAGTAGCATCGCCCGGCTATTGGTCGGTCTGAAGTCAGCATGATTGTTATGCAATCATTGGGCTTTGCAGGGGAAGCCTTCGGTCGATGCGAAAAGCACACTGGAGGGAATGGTCGGGAACGTGAGCCCTTAGACATGGCTGAGAGCTCGTTTAGAGATGATTGATATTGAAAGCCCTTAGGCGAGGTTGAGAGCTCGCTTGGAGATGCTCAGGACTGAAAGCCCATGCACGAGGCTAAGAGCTCGCTTGGAGATACTTGGGACTGAAAGCCCTCGGGTGAGGCTGAAAGCTCGTTTGGAGATGCTTGGGACTCGGGCGAGGCTGAGAGCTTACTTGGAGATGCTCGGGACTGAATGCCCTCGGGCGAGACTGAGAGCTCGCTTGGAGATGCTTGGGACTAAAAAACCTTGGGCGAGACTGAAAACTCGCTTGGAGATGCTCGGGAACATCGAGCAACCTGATTTCTAACGGGGAGATCTTTCTTGGGATTAATGATGATCCGTTCATTGATCAAGACCCTTTGAAAGGTGACGGGTGGCCCACACGGAAACTCATCAGGCACGAAGCACGAAGTGTTATAATGAGCTATCTCGCTTTTTTGGGGGAGGCGAAGTGCCAACCGGTGCTGGGGTGAGGTATTAATCCTCCCTGGTTCCTTCGCAGTCTTCCTCTACTCTTTCTGTGGCTTCCTTCTTCCCTATTGTTGTTGCTTTCTGTCATCTCTGGCACCGGTTTCGCCTACGTTTCCTTCCTTTGACCCCTTTTTTCTCCCCCAACGGTCTCTCGAGCAAGTCGAATGTCTTCTGCCTCTTCCCAATCCGAGTCTCGTTCGGTCGAAATTTCGGCCCATAGGTCTAGGGCTTTAAGTCGTCCCTTCGGGGACTCTAGGTCGACTACCATTGTCTCATCATCTGGGGGTGCAGCTCCGGCTGACCTTGGGGCCACAGATGCCCTGACGGTGATGCGATCCTATTTTAATGTAGACTTGACCGTGACAACTCGTCGGTTGGTGGAGGTGAGGAAGAACTATTTTGTTCCTCCGGAGTATGACCTCCATGCACCCCTACCGGGGGAGCGTCCCTACGATACTTTTTCGAGCGGCTTCAATTTATCGACTAATGCCCTTGAAGCGGGTCTAAGGTTCCTGCTGTCTCCCATGACCAAGGTGTGCCTCGAAGGATGGCAGATTTCTCCTTCCCAGATGGCTCCCAACTCATGAAGCTATCTGGTGGCTTTCTTGTGGGAATGTTATGGGTCGGGCATAATGGCGACCCGGGAGTTATTCATGGCTTGTTTCCACTTAAGTCGGGGGTAAGCTGGGTATTACCTGACTGCTCGCAATGGATTCAGAGTGGGAGGTACGCCTTCTAGCAACAAAGGCTAGAAGTCGCACTTTTTCTTCATCTCTTACTGTCAGGCCTAGAGCTTCCCGACCGAGTGGACATCTCGGATGGTGAACAACTCGGTCCTAACGCTTTCGGCCAACGAGACCAAACTGGTCAAGATCCTCTAGGGGGTCCTTTCTGCTTCTAAGAGGGTGAAGGACACGAACGAGACCTGGCTGGCCGAGGCGTGCCTTAGCCCGGCCCCTTGGGGTATGTTTTTCTCGTTTGCTTATTATGTTGAGTTTTTTCTGATTGTACCTTGTTGTGTAGAGATGTTCAACCTTAGAAAGATGAAGTCCGACGATGGAACGGACAGCGGATCGACTGTTCCATCGACCACCAGTGCATCTGCCACCGTAGGAGTTGCTGGTTCCACAACTAAGAAGCACCCCAACGCCCGAGAGGAGGCGGGTCAATGCCCTTATTGATCGGGTCCATGATGCGGGCTGGTTGGTACGGAGCCAGCACGAGAGAATTCTAGCGCTTTGGGCTGCTAACAAGGAGCTGAAGCTCAGGGCCAACCAAGAGTTGGTCGCAACCTCCGAGCATCGGGTGAAGAAGTTGGAGGATGAGGCGAAGAAGTCACGGGCTGAGCTGGAATCTCTCAAGAACCAGCGAAGGGAGCTAGAGTAGGAAGAGCTCGGAATGATCAAGCCTGCCCAGAGGGGGATGTGTTGTCACTGGACGAGGTGGCGACGTTCCTTAAGGCCGAGTACCAAAGGCGGTGGCCGCCTACAAGGTGCCTCGAGGGTTCGAGTCGGGCCTCGAGGAAATGGAGAGGGTCAACTATGAGTTCGGGTATCGGGTGGTCCTAGAACGGCTTCGAGGGAAGCATTTAGAGATAGCGATCGAGCAGGACCCATTTGCCGAGTGTCCCGAAGACACTAATGTGGAGATGGACCTCAACCAGCCTTTTGATGACAGCACCCCCTCGGAGAAGTAGCTGATCTTGTAATAGTTTTCACTTTGTATGTCGAGCGCTGAAGCCCTATTTCACATTGGTCGCCCGATCATTTTTTGTAATTTTCTCCTCATTAAATGGAATTACTTCCTTTTTGAGTGTCTTGCTTTATCTGAACCGTCCCAAGCATTTTGGGTCTTTAATCTGTAATTTTAGATATAGAACTTTTTCAAATTTGACACATGTCAGGTCTGAGGGAGGATCTTCCCCTCTATTGTTGCTAGAGTGTAAGTCTCATCTCAAATGACTCGGACGACACGATATGAACCCTCTCATCTTGAGGCAAGTTTCCCGTGGGAGTGCCCGAGATCGCTGACCCCAGCCTTCTTGAGGACTAGGTCTCCCATGCCAATTGGTCGGGGTCGGACCTTCCGATTATAGAGTTGGGCTACTGCCCTTTGGTAGTGCAGTGTCTTTAGGTGGGCTTCGGCTCTGCGCTCTTCCAATAAGTCGAGGCTGACTTCTGATACTTTAGGGGTGAAGTGGTCGATCCTCAGGGTCGAGAAAAGCGTCTTGGGGGACAGGATGACCTCAATGCCATAGGCCAAGCTGTAGGGTGACTCCCCAGTCGGGGTCTTTGGGGTCGTTTGTAGAGCCCATAAGACACTCGAGAGCTCCTCGACCCAAGTGGTTAGGGCGCCAATCACCCTTCTCCTCAATCCCTCAAGTATGGTTTTGTTACTCACCTCGACCAGCCCATTCTATTGAACTACATCCCGTTGTCAGTAACTAGGATCCTCGGGATGCTGAACCTCGTGATGAGGTTCTTCCATACAAAACTCTCAACCTACTTCTCAGTTGTTGAGGCTAAAGGCTCGAACTTGACTCATTTAGTCAAATAATCCACCTCGACGATTATGAATCTTCGTTGTCCTGCGGCTGGTAAGAACAGACCGAGAAGATCCATTCCCCACTGCGTGAAAGGCCAGGCGTAGCAGGTCAGAGAGAGTGGCAAGGCAGGTCGGCGAGGAACGCGGGCATGTTTCTGGCATTCTGTGTATTTTTGTACGTAGGCCATCACATCTACCTGCATGGTCGACCAGTAGTACCCGAGTCGGAGGATCTTAAAAGGTAGGGTGTGCCCCCCGATGTGTTCACCGTATATTCCCTCATGGACCTCGACGAGCACAGTGTCAGCTTTCGATTTTGATAAGCATCATAGTAAGGGCTAACTGAAGGCTCTCTTGTAGAGGCACTCATTGATGATGTCATACCATGCTTCAACCCTCTTAACTCGTCGGGCGGCCTCTTTATCGGTCGAGAGGGTTGTATCCTTCTTGTAACGTAATATTTCCTCTCTCTAGTCCGAGTGAGTAGTCGGTGTCGCCTCCTCGATTGTGGCGACCGTCAGCCGGTGGACGCTGACGATCGCTGGCAGGTCACCATTGAGGATATCGGCAAAGGCCAACTTCACTAAGGCGTCGGCCTTAGTGTTCTTGATGCAAGGAACTTAAGAGATCTTGAAATACTTGATCATGTTGATCAATCGGCAGGCCTCGGCAAGATACCAAGCCATGTTCGACTCTCGTGCCTCGAAACTTTCGTCGACCTGGCCAATAACCAGTTGTGAGTCGGTGAGTGCTTCCAGATACTCCACTTGCATATTGATCGCCAAGCACAATCCTTAACCTCAAGAATTCTTTGCTCCATCAAATAAGCTTGAATGAGATATTTATAGACCTCAAAAGGCTTCAAGAATTGAACCAAAAATTTAAATTCTCAAGATTTCTGGATATTAGCGGTACTACCATCGGCACCAAGTGGTAGTACTATCGAACAGAGAAAGAATCTGGGCTCTAACAGTACCATCATCGGTTGGGTGGCACCATTGTTGCCTGGGTGGTACCACTATCGACGGGGAGTGGTACCACCGTCGGCATTCCCAAAAAAGCATAAATAGCGCTTTCCGACTCTTTGGGTAGTATGACCACCCAGGCTTGCTCAAGGTTATCGAATTGGCCTTTCAACAAGTCTAATTTGGCTCTGGTTCAGGCCCCATGGGCTCCTAATTATGTTTGCATGATTTCGGCCCATTACCAACTCAATTTGACCCTAAATAATCTTGATCAAGACTTAACCATTTATTTACATGTCTAGTATAATCATGAATTTTTCAGCATATTGTCTAGCATTTCAGCATGTCATATAATTATCCGACACTTTGTCTGAACCTTTAGTGCATCATCCTTTCATTTGACGTATTGTCCGATCTATCGACCTATTGACTTCCCACAACATCTAATCTTTTGACGTAATACCCAATCATTATGGTCTAATGTCTGAACTCATAGCATGAAGTCTATCCTTTGACATGTCATCCAATCCTTTGGCCTAATGTCCAATATCTGACATGATACTTCTCCGGCCTAATGTTTAATCCTCCTGTTTCAACAATTTGCCCTATGATAGTTCCTGTGTCACTTGTCTTAAAAGCTTATTAGTCCATAAATTCATCAAATAATTTTATTATCAAAATTTGGGATTCAACAACCTTTTTTATGATGACAATCAATTGATGATGGAGTTTTAAATAAACTCCCCCTTACTATGTCATTTTAAAATATTATAATAAACTTAAATTCAAAATATGATAACCATTTAATGCTACCCTTTGAATTTAAATCAAATTAATTTTAATCAGAAATCATCTAATAGTAATCATTACAAGAATCAAATGTATAATTTTAATTAAATAATCATATCATATCCATAGTTAGAATGTCAAAATATTTACACATCTCATCAAATAAAAACATAGTTATTGCATCATCAAAAAGTTACCATTACTTCTTCCCCTTTGTTATCAACAAAAAATAAAATGTGCCAGGTATTATTTGTCTCTCCCCTTTTGTCATGAAAAGAAAGATATCATGATATCATAGTTCTACTTGTCTTCGTTTACATCAATGTCTTAATTATAAAATTATTTTTATATCACATGAAGGATATTTATATGGAGGATAAATTCAAGTTATGAGAGGTTAATTTATGATGGGGTATTAATAAAATTTTCATATCTATATGTCATCTAAAAAAAAATTGATCAACTTGAATTCAAAATAGAACTTTTTCAATGGTACTCTTAAATTCAAGTTGAAATAAATTCGATCGTGATATTATCATTGCAAGCCTAAATATTCAATCAAGCTTCAAATTTTAAAAAATAATAATAACTAATAAAAGTTAGGCATGAGTCACTACTAATAAATTTTTTTAAAAACATCATAGGTCTCCTTGTTCAACACATAAGCTAGGTATGTATCGCTATTTCTCTTGTTTTGTCACCAACACAAATATGAGTTACTTCTTCTCTTTTTCAAAATATAATGCACAAGTCATGAATACAAAAGAGTCATAAATCTCAAGTCATAAACATAAAGAAGTTAAGTGAAAGAACATGATTCGTTTGGATAAATCTCCTTAGTCATTAGTAAAAAGAAAGAATCATAGGAGAATGAATACAAAATAAATCTCAAATCATGAATATTAAGAAGGATCATGTTTTAATTGGATAAATTTCCTCTTTAGCAAAAAGAATCATAGGAGAATAATTAGTAAAAGTTCTTGATTCATATGAGATAAATTTCAAGTTAGGAATATCAAGAAGTAATGTAAAAGATCATGACTCGTTTGAAAAAAAACTCCTTTTTATTAAAAAGAAAGAATCATATGAGAACAAATAGTAAAATATATTGATTTATATATTTAAACAAATATTTTTTTAACGAAGAGTGAGTCTGAACACCTTTTGATATATCTCCAATAATTAGCTCCTTAGGATATGCATCTAGATACTTTCTCCTTATGTAAAGTTTCTTTGGAAGTCTATGTATCCAAGTTGCATTAGAGAGGAGAATTCTCATTCAAATAAAATTCAAAAATCATTACCAAATCATTTTTCTTACCTTCGAGAAATTTTTTGAAAACAACGTGGATAGATTCTTATAAAATTAAAAAATAACTAAAATTCTTTAGTTTCAATTTGCAAGATTAATTTCATACTTGCATATCCTAATCTTCTATGCCAAAGTCATGCTTCATCGTTTAAAATTAAAAAGCAAGTTTCATCACGAAGATCATCAAGATCAATAATATAAACATTATCACTTCTTAAAGTAATCATAGAATTATTCTTATTTGGAATTTCTATGATACAAGCATTAGATTCAAATTTAATATTTTATCCCTTTATCACAAAGTTGACTAATGCTTAATGAGTTATGTTTCAAACCATCTACTAAAAGAATGTCTTCAATTAAAAGATTTAATTTGTTATCAATATTTCCAATGTTGATAATTTTTCTTTATTATTGTCTTCGAATGTGACATATCCCGTGTCTCAGCTAATGAGTTTTGAGAAGTGTATTGGATCTCTGGTCATATGCCCTGAGCATCCACTATCAATATACCATCTTTTGCTCCTTTCTATGTACAAAACCTTGGTTAGCAAGAATCATGTTTACTGATTTATTTTTAATTTTAAGATTTTCTAATGTTGTTGCAATAAATAAATATATATTTTTGAGTGAGACTAACTCTTCATATTTAGAACAAGGAGTACAAGATGTTGATATTTCATGCATAATTTTTAATGTATCAAACTTATTAGTAAGTACTGCATGATCCATTTTTAGTGGATTATATTTATTACCAATCTTTTTGAGTTCATCATATAAATCATGAAATACATCAAATAATTTATCATAAGATAAAGAAGTTTCAGAAGAGTCACATACCTTATCGTTGAAGGCCATCAATGCGTTGTTTGTCACTTCGTCATTATTGATTTGCTCTTCGTCTTCTGATGCACTTGATTTATCACATGTTGCCTTGAATGCTTTATTCTTCATTTGGGTTGACAACTTCTTCTTTAGTTGTGGATATTCTCAGGGTTTTTGCATTAATAATATATTATTGTATCTATTTTAGGTTCACTTTTATTCTTATATTCTTGTTTTATAGAATTAGTTTTGTTCCTTTTCATAAAACTTGTAAGTCTTCTTATAACGTTTTAATCTCATTATCACCATCATTTGAGTTTTCACTCGAGTAATCTTCTTTGGTTCTAAGTGCAATATTTTTCTTATTCTTTGAAAGATTTTTCACTTGTTCATCATGTGTTTTGCAAGTCATTTCATAGGTCATTAAGAATCCTATTAGTTCTTCAAGAGAAAAGTTGTTCAAATCCTTTGTTTCTCGGATAGTCATTATTTTTGTATCCTAACTTTTTGGAAGAGATCTTAAAATCTATTAACAAATTCAAGATTAGTATAACTTTTACCAAGAGCTTTTAAACCATTGATGACATCCGTAAAACGAGTGTATAATGTCACAAATAGTGTCACTTGGCTTCATTTTAAATAATTCATAACTATATATTAAAAGATTCATTTTAAATTCTTTAACTTTACTTGTGACTTCATGAGTAACTTCAAGTATATGTCAAATATCATGTGCAGTGTTATAAGTAGAAATACGATTAAACTTATTTTTGTCTAAAGCATAAAATAAAGCATTCATAGCTTTAGCATTTAAGGAAAATATTTTCGTCTCAAATCATTCCATTCATTCATTGGTTTAGAAGATTTTTTAAAATCACATTCAACAACATTCCATAAATCAAAATCTATATAAATTAAGAAAATCATCATTTGTGTTTTTCAATAAATGTAGTCTATCCCATTGAACATAGGAGGATGAGTGATAAAGTAACACTCTTGATTACAAAAAAAATCATTAAATCTCTCTTGGGTGTTAATCTAATTGAGAAAACTAGGCTCTGATACCAATTGTTATGATCGTAATAACACTAAGAGGGGGGTAAATTAGTGCTATCATCAAAAGATCCGATTTTTAAAGTTTAACTGATAAATCTATATAGGAAATGTGTTTAACTAAAAGAGTAGTAAGAATAGTGAGTGAAGTAAATCAATAAGTGATAACAAAACAAAGCAAGAGAAGGATACAAACTGATTTATAGTAGTTCGACCTATGGCCACTCTCAATTCCTTTTCCCTCGAGGCTAACGACTTTTACTATCGATCTTCTTTCCATCAGACGAAGATCAACTACCCTTATTACAACTCTTCTCATTTTATCAGGCTCAAGAGGAAATTTTTACACTAACTCTTCTCCTTTTAACAAGCTTAGAAGATAACCTTTACACCTCTCTTTTACAAGTGGCCTCAACCCTCCTATAATTTAGAAATCCTTCTAAACTCAAGGAGGAAGAGACTCAACTGATGCTCAAAGAGAGTTTACAACACTTTTAAACTCAAGAATTCTTTACTCCATCAAGCAAGCTTCAGTGGGGTATTTATAGACCCCAAAAGGCTTCAAGAATGGAGCCAAAAATTTAAATCATTGAGATTTCGAGGTACGACTAGTACTACTGGTTATAAGTGCCCTATAAGTCAATCACGTGAGTGATAGTATGTATGACATGGTGTGCTATCTTTTTGTATATTATTATTATTGGTATATTATCACTTTATTAAATATTTATATTAATGATATTATTTTTTATTCTACTAATAAAGTTTTATGTGAATCATTTGTCGAAAGTATGAGCTAAAAATTTGAAATGAGCTTAATGAGTGAACCAACATTTTTCTTAGGCATATAAATATAATAATATAATAATATAATTTTTATCAATCAAACTATGAATACTAAGGACCTATTTAAAAATTTTAATATGAAAAATTCTAAGACAATCAATGCACCAATGAGTATATTCATAAAATTGGATATTGATAATGATGGTGAACCTTTTAATCAAAAACTTATAGAGGAATGATAAAAATTGTATTGTATCTCACTACTATTAAACTTGGTATTATGTTCACTGTAGGTTTTTGAGTTATGTTTCAATCAAATCGCAAGTGATAGGGCAGATAACGAGTCACACCACTCCTAGGAGCCAGCTTAGTTGACCACATCATTCGATAGCCCGGAATAGATGGTGCAGCCCGAAATGGAGAGCGCCTTGGAGAGGAGGCTGTCACCGCACCACAACCCCTCAACATAGGGGGTCCAAGCTTCTTCCCTCCCCTTGGGGAAGGAAACCCGTCTACCCTCACTCCTAATCGCTATTGGCGATTATTCAATGACCCAAGGTTCTCTCCCCCTACATCGAACCATGGGCTACCTATCGTCACAGCTGAAGTCTTCCTCGGTCTCATGCACCAAGTACAGGTGTTGGTTGGGATGATGTAGACTATCATCCCGCATATTCCAAAACTAGCGCACCCATCGATACCCCTACAATCGACCCCCCAGACAGTGCGGCCTGACATGCCCATGCCTTGGGAGGATCCACTCCCCTCACGACTTGGAACTGAAAGACAACGCTTCCCTCCCGAGGTCAGGTCGGGGACCGTAGAAGTCACTATCGGCCGCTCGGTGCCTAATCCTAGAGCCTCCATTCTTAATCTTCTTGAGCTGGATACCCTCTCCTTTGATTCAACAGACTCCCTCAGGGCACAGTTGTGCCAAGTAAACCGACAGCTAGATGAGGTCCAAATGGAGTTCGTCAAGTCAAAGAAGGAAATCCGGGAAAGCCCCAAGGGTGGCTCACCCTTCACCCCAAAAATTTAAGATAAACCGGTCCCACCCAGCTTTCGGCTCCTTATGCTCGAGTCCTACGATGGCAGCTTGGACCTCGCAGAACACATTACAGTGTTCTGAGTTCAAATGGCTCTCTACGACACCTCAAACACACTAATACGCCATGCTTTCCCGGCGACCCTATGGGGTCTTGCTCAGAAGTGGTATAGTCAACTAAAGCCGTCTTCAATCTTATCCTTCGACCAGCTCATAAAGGAGTTCGAGCTAAATTTTTTGGCAATCGCCCGACCAAAGCCCACCGCTGCATCGCTCTTCAGCTTAAGACAAAAAGATGAGGAGCCTTTGGGTCAGTTTGTCATGCGTTTCGCAGTTGAGATCCGAGGGGTTCCAAACGCACACCACCCGCTAGTAATCCAAAGTCTATCTAATGGGATTGCGACCCTCGAGATTTTTCTAATCACTGGTTGGGCATCTGTCCACAACAGTGCCTGAAATGCTATAGAGGGTGAACTAGTACATCACCACCAAGACCTTGGTGGCTGGAAAATGCAAGGATCAGAAACGTCCTCGGACAGAGCAGTCCCGAGGATAGCCCTTGGGACCCCCAAGGATAAGACTTGAAATACCAACTCTAAGGCTACCATTAATACCCCTTAACTCAACCCAAACTGAAATCTTCCTCCAGATCCAAGAAAAGGAGCTTCTTAGGGGTCCCAACCTAATAAAGATGCACCCGAAGGTGCAGGACACAAGGAGGTACTATCTCTTCCATCATGATTATGGGCATGATACCGAGGAGTGTCACAACCTCAAAAATTAGATCAAGGATCTTATTCACCAAGGGCACCTCAGTCACTACGTCCGAGAGCCACATCAGGCCTAAGAAGGTTGCTACAGCAGAAACCCTTCACCTCGCCCAAGGGGACCAATAGAGAAGCAAATCAACGTCATTGTCAGTCGACCCACCTCCGGAGGAGACAGCTCTTCAGCACGAAAAGCATATGCCCAGGAAGCAGTGGAGAAGAGGTCGAGGAGCTAGTGTGATCCTAAGATCACCTTTGGATCGAGGAATGAAGAATACCTCGACCATGATGATGCCTTCGTGATCTCGACGCAGATCGCAAACGCTTGGGTCAAAAGGATCATGGTTAACATAAGGAGATCGACCGATATACTATACCTTGATGTTTTTCGAAAGCTGGGTTTGACTGATAGGGACCTCGTCCCCATGACCTCTACTTTGATAGGATTTACTAGGGACTCAGTCTCCCCCTCGGCACCACGACACTCCCAATTATGGTTAGGGAAGAACCAAGGTCGAAGACATTGATGGTCTCGTTTATGGTGGAAGGACTGTTGGGAAACCTACAGCGGTGCATCACATGCACAGCGAAAATTAAAACAAAAACTAATTTTCCACGCAGATCAAATCGTCGTGCAAAAGATTGGGGTCGCGAGAAAAACCACAAAAATTGAAAAACTGCGATGTGTGAGAAATTGATTTTACCTAGGGAGATTATATATCCCTGTATTCCAGATCCAGATGGAGAAGATGAAGGAGGTCAAGCATCCTCCTCTCTAGCGGTGTCCACACGATAGATCTCTACAGCGAAACTCCTCCAATCTGATCTTACAACTCTTGTGCAGAGGGAGGGAGGAGAATAGGAGGTGGTGGCTAAAGTTGTAGTCTATCAACCCTGAGTCTCCCCTTCTATTTATAGATAGACACAAAAACCCTAGGGTCCTTAGTGGGTATTGGATCTCCATCCAATAACCCAATAACGTTGCATTATTGGATCTCTATCCAATAATCTCCTTAGGCCTCTAATTGGGCCTAAAGCAAAGAGCCCATCAGCATAGGGTCTCATCTAATGAGAATAAGGGCTAATTGGATCTTCATCCAATCCTCTATTTGCTGAAGCATCCACCATATGTGTGTGACCCTCTAGGCCCGATACCGAGCTGGCCTTGAGTTACTCCCATCAGAACTCCTTCTGATACAGTGAATTATTATCCCCATAATAATTCACTCAATTCATCGACTATGGACGTACTAGGCCACTACGCCATAGTCCTCAGACGGTACAAGGGTGATCAAATCCATCGGACATGTCTGTCCACAGTTACCATGTATCTATAATCCCTCATCCAAATAATATCCCAAAGACCGTATATTGGACATGGCACTGTTAGGTCACATACGGAATTAGTTTATCTTGCTCTAATTGGATTATACTGGAGAACTCCTCTCTCAATCCAAATGACCCTGGCTAGGGATTTGTCTAAGCAAGCACATATGAGATATTCCTCTCATGATACCGAGTGGATGATCCTCTATTGACACTCAATTACTTTCGTAAGGTTGGCTACCAATCTCGATAATCCGTTGTACCAGATCTAGAGCTTTCCAAACCTGTAAGTCTGGTGTCAAAGAAAGGAATACTCATACATGACATCCTTGGTGTCTCAAGTCTAAAGACCAGATACACAACCGAGACTATAAAATCGTTATCTGACATTAGGTATCATTAACCATACAACATTCCATAAGCGGACCAATCAATGAACTCATTCTCCAATGAGCACTTGTACTATATCCTTAGTGTCTCCACATAAGTGGCTATGAGACCAGCTGCCTCCATCATATGGACGGGTATATAGTGCACCGGTCTGTCTGATTATCTCGTTGTCCCTCTTGAGTAACCTATGACAGGGATTATTTAGGATCTGTGTTTAAAGATGAATCGATCTCATTATCGTGATCTCATCACAATCTGATTCCATTACACAGAACCAAGTACATCACAATATATATGCTACATACAATATAATGTGAGAATATGTCAATATTAATCATAAGCAAAAAGATTATACAGTGTGTCACACGTGCCATCACTCGCGTGATTGGCTTGCAGAGCACCTGTAACCAACAATCTCCCACTGGACCTAAAGCCAATCACCTATGTGTCTGATCCCCATCAGACCCCTGTGACGCTCAAATACAATATGAGCCAGCGGCTTCGTAAGTGGATCTGCAATGTTATCTTCGGATGGAACTCTTTCCATTGCTATATCTTTACGGGCTATGATCTCTCTTATTAGATGGAACATCCTCAGAATATGCTTAGACTTCTTATCAGACCTGGGTTCTTTCGCTTGAGCTATCACCCTATTGTTGTCGTAGTATATGGGAATTGGTTCTACACTGCTTGGTACGGCTCCCAAATCTTTGATGAACTTCTTCATCCATACCCCTTCCTTTGTTGCTTCTGCTGCAGCAATGTATTCCGCCTCTGTGATCGAGTCAGCAGTGGTATCTTGCTTGGAACTCTTTCAGCTTACTACTCCTCCATTCATGGTGAAAATATACCCTGAATTTGACTTGCTATCATTAATGTCAGATTGAAAACTTGAGTCTGTGTAGCCCTCAACCTGGAGGCTACCTCCTCCATATACTAGTAAAAGATCTTTAGTCCTTCTCAAGTACTTAAGGATACACTTTACTGTCTTCCAATGTTCTAAACCTAGATCTACCTGATACTTGCTCGTGACACTCAGAGCATGTGCTATATCAGGTCTAGTACATAACATCGCATACATGATAGATCCTATCACTGAGGCATAAGGTATCTTATCTATGTTTGTCCTTTCTTCAGAAGTCTTTGGGGACATACTCCTAGAAAGTAATATTCCATGTCTCATCGGTATGAGACCTCTCTTAGAATTTTTCATGCCAAACCTTTTGACAATGGTGTCTATGTACCTAGACTGGGACAAGCCAAGCATCCTTTTGGATCTATCTCTATATATCAGGATCCCCAAAATATAGGATGCTTCCCCTAAGTCTTTCATGGAGAAGTTTCTAGATAGCTAAGCATTTACTGTGGAGAGCATTCCTACATTATTCCCAATGATTCAGATGTCATCCACATATAGCACCAAGAAGGTGATAGTGCTTTCACTTACCTTCCTGTACACACAAGGCTCATCTTCATTCTTAACGAAGTCATAAGATCTGATCACATCATCAAATCTTATGTTCTAACTTCGGGAAGCTTACTTCAATCCGTAAATGGATCTAAGCAACCTGTACACTTTATCTAGACTCTCTTTGGATATTAATCCCTTTGGTTGTATCATATACACCTCTTCCTCGAGATTATCATTGAGGAATACCATTTTGACATCTATCTGTCAGATCTCATAGTCATAGTGTGCTATAATGACCAAAATAATTCTAATAGACTTAAGCATGGCTACAGGTGAAAAGGTTTCGTCATAATCAACTCCTTGTCTTTGACGATATCATTTAGCTACCAACCTTGCTTTATAGGTCTCTACATTTCCATCAACTCCGATCTTCTTCTTGAAGATCCATTTGCAGCCGATGGGTACAATACCCTCAGGTGCATCCACAAGGTTCCAAACTTTGTTAGAGTACATGGAATCCATCTCAGAATTCATGACTTTTTGCCACTTCTCGGAGTCTATACTCATAATAGCCTCCTCGTAGATCTGAGGATTAACATCCTGAGAGTCATCTCCACTTATATGTCCCACATATTTTTCAGGAGGGTGAGATACTCTACTAGACCTACGTAAATTTAGAATTTGTGTGTTAGGTACCTGAACAGACTCGGGCTCTGGAATGGTGTTTGAGCTAGGTTCTCCAACCTCGCTCAATTCTATCTCACTCTCACTGTTTCCACCAAGAATATATTCCTTCTCAAGGAACACAGCTCTCTTGGCAACAAATACCTTTCGGTCCTCGGGATGATAGAAATAATACCCACAAGTTTCCTTTGGGTATCCCACGAATGTGCACCATTTTGTCCTTGATTCCAACTTATCGGGGTTGTGTCTTCTAACGTGGGCAGGACAACCCCAAATCTTAATAATTTTAAGATCGAGCTTCTTTCCTTTCCATATCTCATATGGTAGACACTACCGACTTTGATGGAACTCTGTTCAGAAGGTAAGCTGCAGTCTCTAGGGCATACCCCCAGAATGAGACGGGTAGGTCAGCAAAACTCATCATGGATCACACCATATCTAACAGTGTACGATTCCTCCATTCTGATACACCATTGAGCTGAGGTGTATAAGGAGGTGTCCACTGGGATAAAATCTCATTGTCCCTGAGAAAATGGGTGAATTTCATACTCAAGTACTCTCCTCCTCGATCTGATCGAAGAGTCTTAATACTCTTTCCAATTTGGTTCTCTACCTCATTCTTATATTCCCTGAATTTCTCGAAGGTCTTAGATTTGTACTTCATTAAGTACACGTGTCCATATCTAGAGAAATCATCAGTGAACTCCATACCTAGATTTGTACTTTATTAAGTACATGTGTACTTCATTAAGTACACGTGTAATGAAGTATGAGTAACCACCTATAGTTTGAGTCGACATGGGACCACATACATCACTATGTATGAGTTCTAATAACTCGGTGGCTCTCTCTCTAGTTCTACTAAAAGGAGAGTTGGTCATCTTTCCACGAAGGCAAGGTTCGTAAGTTGCATATGTCTCATAGTCAAATGGATCTAAGTATTTATCTTTCAACAACTTTTGAATCATTCCCTCATGTATATGACCTAGCCTACAATGCCATAGGTATGCATTATTCACCTCATCTATTTTCCTCTTAGACATATTTATATTCATGATATGTAGAGAAGTGTCTAACACATATAAGCTATTTATTAGGGTCCCTCTAGTGATGATCTTATCATCCATTATTATTGAACAACTATTATTCTAAAAAACTAATTTATATCCATTAATTATCAAACAAGAGATAGAAATAATATTTTTGATGATAAAGGGAACAAAATAGCATGCATCTAATGCAATAATAGCTCCACCAGGCAAATGTAGGGGTGACCTCTCTAACAGCAACTACAGTAACTCTTGCTCCATTGCCCATCTTGAGGTTCATCTCGCCTCTAGCCAATCTCGTAGGTCTTGCCAGAACCTGCAACGAATTACAGATATGATAAACACTCCTGGTATCCAATACCCATGTGTTATCATGAAAATCTAATAAGTGGAGACTGATCATGAATATACTTGAAGCTTCTCCAAGCTTTTGTCATGCCTTCTCTGCAAGGTAGTCCTTACAGTTCCTCTTTCAATGTCCGTCTTGGCCACAGTGGAAGCATTGTCCTTTGTCCTTTGTCGGGTATTTCTTGGCAACCTTTGCCTTACTTGGTCTTTCTTTTCCCTTGCCCTTCTTAAGGGTCTTGCTGGCCTTCCTTTTCTTTTTGGTCTCACCAATATAGAGAACTGGCTTCTCCTTTTTGATGACACTCTCAGTTTCCCTCAACATATTGAGGAGCTCAGGGAGAGTTACCTCAAACATGCCCATGTTAAAATTCATGATGAAGTGAGAAAAGGAATCTGGTAGGGACTAAACTATAAGATCAACGCATAGGTTATCCTCTAGGACTATTCCTAGACCTATGAGTTTCTCGATCCACTCTATCATCTTTAGGATATGGTTCTCAACCGATGTCCCTTCTGTCATCCTAGCTTGGAAGAGTTTCTTAGATATCTCATATCTTTGAGCTCTTCCCTGTTTCTCAAACAGTTGGCGGAGATGAAGAAGAATAGAATCTGCATCCATGCTCTTATGTTGCCTTTATAACTCAGGAGTCATGGAGGCTAACATGTAACATTTTGCTAACGTGGAATTATCTATGTACTTCACATAGCAAGCGATCTCATCCTCGCTTGTCTCTTCTTCCAGCGTGGGCACGATTGTATCAAGGACATATGCGATTTTCTCCGTCGTGAGAATAATTCTCAAATTACGGAGCCAATCTGTATAGTTTGGACCAGTGAGGCGGTTAGCATCAAGTATGCCACGTAGGGGGTTTGTTAGCGATATGTTTCTGACAAAACAAGATATAGCAAAAATAAATAACATGCAGATTTCACAGAAAATACTAATTAATATATGGGCTTCTATCTTAATGTACTCCCACTATTTTCTTAGCGAATCATGCGACACCCTCAACACGTGAGACGGAAGTCTCCGACAAACTCCTAATGGGGATCGGGATCCAATTGGCATCTTAGTGCAACCTCGAGGGGCTCAACCAATTGCACTAAGCCCAAAAGGTAGGCAACTCTTGCCAATCACAACTCCTTATGATTTCCGTCATGTTCGACCTCCGAATCATTATGGTCTCGAGGGACTCGACCAACCATGACGTTCAGTTAAGTCATCACCATCGTTACAAGATGAGTCTGATTCGATGATATGCTCTCGAGGGACTCGACCAAGCATACCATGTCCTCAGGTCACCGATGACGTCTCTATGTCGTAGGCAAGAACTCGATCACGTAGATAGGTGAGCCTCGAGGGACTCGACCAACTCGACCTATGTCATGATTCAATTTCTTCCTATAATGATGGAAAACCACGTGGGTCAATCTTATTGCCTCACGCTTACTGACTTAATATTATTGTAGAAGGGGTTTTTGTTTCGTATCGGTCTCCTAATATGTCGTGTCACACACATACATATTTAATATATATCTACATCACATGCAAATATATATATACATATATCTAGTAGGCGTATAACACATCACATATGCAAGCCACACCAGATGATCATGAGCCGTCACCTAATATGATTAAGCCCGAGCCAATGGGCCTAATCACTCACAATAGAATCTATGTGTGCATTAGCGCATCTCCATGCCTTGTGATTGTTGATCTCGTAATCATCGATTTCGTCGAATCGTCACATTACCATGCGTCGTGATCTCCCGCCACCGCATCGTGGGTCCCGTTGTAACCTCCACGCTCCCGGTGCGCCTCTCCATGTAATTACAAATAATCATAGACACGCAGGCCCGACAATAAATGAGAAAAACGTAGGCTCGCATGCCCCAATAATAATAATAATCACAATTACACACATCACAACACATGGCTTATAATCATCCATCCACATCATACATCACTTGTACATCGCATCATATGTAGGATTACTAGATATATATAATAATTAATTAAACTATTTAATTAATTATTTTTCTGGAAATCAGGACATGCCCGAAATTTCCAAAATTATCAAGGGTATTTTCATAATTCTGGATGAGAGGACAGTCCTCAGAATTTCCAGAATTATCGAGGATATTTTCAGAATTCTGTAAACAAGGACAGAGCTGGAATTTCCCAATTGTTGAGGGGCATAATCATCTTTTTTTAAAAAGTTGTCTTAGCCCTCCTTCACCCTCACTACGCCGTCGCCCCTGCGCAGGCGGCGGCTACCCTTGCCCGCCGGCAGCCACTCTGCCAATGGGCGGCCACCCCTGCGGCCAGCACCTCCACGAGTGCTGCCCCTGCAGGCGTTGCTATTGCTGGCGTTCGCCCTTGCAGGCGGCAGCCCTTGCGGGCGGTGCCTCTGCCCGCAGGCTGCCTTACTGCGGGCGCCGAACCTGCAGTCGTCCGCCCCTTACGGGCTGGCAGCGGGCGATCGTCTGCAGACCGTTGGCAGCAGTCCCTGTGGCATGGCCGCGAGCGGCTGCCCCTGCAGTCTGGCCACGGGCGGGCGTCGCCCTCTTGCGGGCTGGCCCTGGCCGCAGCCGGTCGCCCCTGCAAGGGGGCTGGCCGTGGCCATGCTTGGCTGCCCCTTGCAAGGGCTTCCTTCGCTGTGAAAACGTAGCAAGAATGCATAGAACGATTCTACGTGATTCAATCTCATCACACGTAGTTTAAAACCAATCTTTCGCACGAAAACCTTGACTTTGAGACCACTATGGGAAAACATACAGCGGGTGCATCACATGCGGAGCGAAAATCAAAACAAAAACTGATTTTCCATGCAGATGAAATCGTTGTGCAAAAGACTGGGGTTGCGAGAAAAACATCAAAAATCGAAAAACCGCGATGTGTGAGAGATTGATTTTACCTAGGGAGATCGTATATCCCTGTATTCCAGATCCGGATGGAGAAGATGAAGGAGGTCAAGCGTCCTCCTCTCTCTCTAGCGGTATCCACACGATGGATCTCTGCAACGAAACTCCTCCAATCTGATCTTGCAACTCTTTCGCAGAGGGAGGGAGGAGAATATGAGGTGGTGGCTAAAGTTGTAGCCTATCAATCCTAAGTCTCCCCTTCTATTTAAAGAGAGCCACCAAAACCCTAGGGCTCCTTAGTGGGTATTGGATCTCCATCCAATAACCCACTAACGTTGCATTATTAGATCTCTATCCAATAATCTCCTTAGGCCTCTAATTGGGCCTAAAGCAAGGAGCTCATCAGCATAGGGTCTCACCTAATGAGAATAGAGGCTAATTGGATCTTCATCAAATTCTCTATTCGTTGAAGCATCCACCATATGTGTGTGACCCTCTAGGCCGATACCGAGCTGGCTGTGAGTTACTCCCATCAGAACTCCTTCTGATACAATGAATTATTATCCCCATAATAATTCACTCAACTTATCGATTATGGACGTATTAGGCCACTACGCCATAGTCCCTAGACGGTACAGGGGGGATCAAATCTATCGGACCTGTCTGTCCATAATTATCATGTATCTATAATCTCTCATCCTAATAATATTCAAGAGACCGTATATTGGATATGGTACTGTCAGGTCACATACAAAATCAGTTTGTCATGCTCTAATCGGATTCCACTAGAGAACTCCTTCTCTCTCAATCCGAATGGCCCTGGCCAGAGATTTGTCTAAGCAAGCACATATGAGATATTCCTCTCGTGATATCGAGAGTGGATGATCCTCTATTAACACTCAATTACCTTCGTAAGGTTGGCTACCAATCCCGATAACCAACTGTACTAGATCTGGAGCTTTCCAAACCTGTAAGTTTAGCGTCAAAGAAAGGAGTACTCATACAAGACATCCTTGGTGTCTCAAGTCTAAGGACCAGATACACAACTGGGACTATGGAATCACTATCTGACATTAGGTATCATTAACCATACAACATTCCATAAGCGGATCAATCAGTAAACTCATTCTCCAGTGAGCACTTGTACTATATCCTTAGTGTCTCCTCACAAGTGGCTATGAGACCAGCCGCCTCCATCATATGGACAGGTATATAGTAAGTACACCGGTCTGTTCGATTATCTCGATGTCCCTCTCAAGTAACCTATGACTAGGATTATTTAGGATCTGTGTTTAAAGATGAATCGATCTCATTATCGTGATCTCATCACGATCTAATTCCCATTACACAGAACCAAGGATATTACAATATATATGCTACATATAATATAATGTGAGAATATACCAATATTAATCATAAGCAAAAAGATTACATAGTGTGTCACACGTGCCATCACTCGCGTGATTGACTTGTAGGGCACCTGTAACCAGCAAAGACTACCCTCCACATACAACGCCAACGTCGGCCATCCAATCCTTAATAAACTGAGGGTGATTGTCTCAACATACCACTGCGTTATGAAATTCCCCACCAGATCGGGTGTTGGGGAAGCAAGGAGCGATCCTCAAGAATCCCGACAATGTTACCTGATGGTGACAATATTACCCAAGAAGCTCAAGCTAGCGTTGCTTATCATCGACCCCCGGGAGCTCAATAAGGCTACACCACATCCTAAACCGACTGAGTAGGTGTTGGAGGCACCTCTCAATTTAGGATGCCTTAGTAAGGTAGTAAAGGTCAGCTCTGCGCTCCCCGAAAGCTAGTGAATCCAACTAGTGGAGTTCCTCGAACAAAACACCGATGTTTTCACCTAATCCCTGAGAGACATGCCAGGAATCAGGCCAGAATCAAGTTTAGGCATCAGGCCAAGGTTCAGACGATGCAGTGGGAGCTCACCATGAGTTCACTAGGAGTTTGCCGAAGGAATCGGGAAGCTCGCTGGGAACATGCCGGGATATTGCCAGGAGAAGACCGTAAGACTCGTTGGAAGAATACCAGAGGTTATCAGATTATCGGGGGTTAGGTCGATTGTTTAACTTGATGGTCTTGTACAGTTATAATCAGTGAGTCATAGTTAGGTTTAAGTCCTAATTGAGTTAAGTTTGGAAGGAGTCCAAATTAACTCAAGTGAGGCAAACCGGGTCCACGTTTGGGTTTAGATTGAGCTCAATTGGTTACTGAATGTACAAATCGAGAATAGAAAAGTGAGGAAACACTTTTCTGGGATTCCTGATGATAATACCGCCCAATCAATGGTCATAGCACCTAGGTCGACGATTATACCACCACCGCCCTATTTTCATGACAGCTTTCGATGGTAGTACCACTATCGCCGACGGTTGTATCGTCCGTACCTAGATTTTATGAATACATTTGAATTTTTGGCTCCATTTTCTTAAGCCAATTGGGGTCTATAAATACCCCAAGTCTTTTTGCATTAAGCACATGAAATTGGGCAAGAAAATTGAGAAAATAGTATGCTAAAAGTGTGCAAGAAAAAGAAAGGGTGTAAGAGAGTGAGCAAGAAACATTGTAATCTTTGTAAAGGTCTCCCTTGTGAGTTGTAAGTGAAATACTTGTGAGGGTTTGGTCTTCACCCGAAGAAGATCAGTAGTGGACACTAGCGAGCCTCGATGAAGGGGACTCGGGAAGTGGACGTAGGCCAAGTTGTAGTCAAACTACTATAAATTGTGAGCATCTCTTAACTTTGCTTTTTTATTGTACATGTTCTTATTCGAGCTTTCCTTTAGCAAAATTATAACTTAGCTTTGTAAAATAGTTTTATTGTTCACTCACTTAACTTGAACGAAACACTTCTAATTTTTGATTTTACTTCAAAAGAAATTCTTTTTTAAATCATAATTTCAGCACTTGCACTAACACCCACCATCCCCCCTCTCCCCCTCTCCCCCTCTCCCTAGTGCTAATTGATCCTAACAGTTGGATGTCAGCTTCATCATTGAGGTCATGTAATGGAAGCTGGTGTATGTGTGTTGATTATACCGAGCTCAACCAGGCATTCTCGAAAGACTATTACCCACTCCCGTGGATTGATCAGTTGGTAGATGCCACCTCGGGCTACAAGCTGCTCTCATTCATGGACACATTATCGGGCTACAACCAGATTCAAATGGCACCGAGGGATCAAGAGAGTATAGCCTTTATCATCATGCACTGAGGAACTTACTATTACACGACAATGTCGTTCGAGCTAAAAAATGTCAAAGCCACATATCAGCGAATGGTCAATCATATGTTCAAGGATCAGATCGGGAGGAACATGGGAGTATATGATATGATCATCAAGAGCCGGATTGGTAGCACTGACCTCTCGGATCTTGTCGGGATGTTCCAGACACTCGGAAAGTACAAGATGAGGCTCAACCCCGCTAAGTGTGTGTTCGGGGTCGCCTCGGGCAAATTCCTCGATCTTGCTATACATCAACGCGGGATTGACACAAATCCTAAGGAAGTAAGGGCAATTACGAAGATCCAATCACCTTAGACCATCAAGGAAGTTCAGTGACTCTGATGGACAAGTATAAAAGCCACCCCAAAGGCAGCTCTGGGGAGGCTCCCCCCCCCCCCACCCACACACATACTTTGATTCCAAAAACAAGAAAAGCTCCGATGCTGGAAAAGGACGCCGGAAACACTCATGTCTACAGTGCTAACTTAGTTGTTGGAAAGATCTCGTCACGAGGCTCCCTCCCCAAGTGAATGTCTTTTCTTACAAGAGTACGGCCACGCGACAAGGAGGGAGATCCCCACCGTCGTGGCGACCCAAACCGAGTCGTCCCCATGCATGCTGAACGACGTTGTGTTGACCCTTCGAGCCCAATGAATCACCTAGCAACACAACCCAACTCTAGTTATAGACTCTCGACAAGTTCCTAACAAGAACATCATATATGAATCAACTCAGAACATGTCTATGAATCAACTCAGAACATGTCAAACTAATGGATGTTGATCCAATGTTACATACTAAATTGATAATACAGCATTGGTTGTGATGGAAGCTGAACTGCTCCTAGTGGCAGCCTTGTTTCGCACCGTAATTACACCCTTCTCTCTGACCCACTCTTCTCAGAGTGTGCTGTGATGAACTATTGGTTGCTATCAGTTTGATCATAGCTTAGAACCATGTATGGGGTGATTCGCTTTATCTATTGCAGGAAGGCAAAATCTTAGCACAAATTTTTCAGTTTTTACTTCAAAAGATTCAGAACTTCCAAAGAGAAAAAAGAAAAAAAAAACGTCCTTTCCGTCTTCTCTTTATAAAATACTTAAACTTTCACAATAAATTCTTCTCTTATGATCCTTCTCCCTTTCAAGGGAGATATGATCCATTTTCAAATTTGATCGAGTGATCCACCTACCCAGACTAAGTTCCAAGGCTAAGTACGGCGTTGAAATTATTCAGAATGGATGTTGACCATGGAACCATGGCTTAGGCGTGTGAAAGCGGACATTGTGACCAGGTGGGGACAAGTCAGCAAAAGAGATCAAAAAATAAAAAATTATAACAAATTTGTGCTGACAGATATATATATATATATATATAATTTGATGTCAGGGGATCATATTCGGAATCACAAAGGCGGGATATTCTGGGAACATTAGAAACCCTTCTCTCGCGGCTTCCAGCTGCGATTCCGGACGTGACGCTCTTCTGACTAGGGTTTAGGATTCTTCGTCGAAGCTGTTGCCATGACTTGGTCGCGTCTGTGGGTTTAATCGATGGCCCCAAAGAGTTCGGATTCTCGACTCCCCTCCCCAGGATCGTGACTCTTCTGACGTCTTCTTCTTCGAGGTGCCGTTTTCGATCCCTCTTGCTCCTCTATTGATTTGGCTTTTCTGGATTCTAGTTCCGTTGCTGTTGTCGTGGGAGATCGAAAGATCGTACCTTTGTCTTGGAAGACGACTTTTCTGTGCGAAAGATGGGATTTTTCTGGGAAATGGTTTGTTTAGGCACTAGGGCTTTTTATTCTGTGATTAAAATTAAATTTCTTTTTGGGCTTGTTTTTGATACTTGGACGTATCGAAGCATGCGTTTATTTCAGATAAAACCCTGGAATATGATGCGTCATACCGTGTCTATGTGAAATTGAAGGTTTCGTAAGTATTGGCTTTTGTGAACATGATCATCTTCCACTTTTGATGTGTTTGCTGACAGTGGCAGAGCTCTTACTAGATTTTGAGAGACGGGACAGATGAGGGCACCGTCACTTCTTTTTCAATGCTGGATGGGGTAGATGCCCCATGACAAGACCAGTCATGCTGGTGTTTCCATAGCATCTGAAAGGGATTTGCATCTTCCCTCACCGGCTGTCGAGATTGTTCCTCCCAAGGTACGTCTTCCAACTTTTGAGCTCATATCTTTACCTGTTTGGGTGCTAAGCCTTGTTTATGCTTGAAAAAATCACTCAAGTTATTATGTGCACCTGTAGTGTCAAGTGCTTCAGTTGCTGCGATGGACCATTAGTTTTTTGGTTTTCTAATACCAAAGAATCGCAATTTGGAAAATTTGCTGCTATGGACATGAAGATATTATGTCTAGATGATTTGATTGGCTAGCTTATATTTTGTTCTTGTGACGGCCAATTGCTCTTTTCTTCTTTGGCTGTTTTACAGAATGCTCACCCATACAAGTATGCTGGAGAAGGTCTCAACATTTTTAAGGTACCAAGTTATATATATATATATATATATATGCCTTCTATTAAAAGGGAATCTGACAACCTTGTTTTGTTATCCAAGCATCAAGTGTGCTACATTTTCCTTTTTCAACTTATCTATATCGTATTTTATTATTTGATTCCCTGGGAAGGGTTAACATGGCTGACATAATCGGGTTTTCAAACTCAGAGATGCTGTCATCCAAGTTTTATGGTGAGCATATAAGAGATAAGAATTTCTTGCATGGTTGTTCATGTAAATTGGGTTGTTTTGTAGAAAAAGAGTTTACCTTTTAGGTTTACTTTCTCAACTTGTAGGATCAGTGAAATCTTGGGAGAGTTCAGCTGATCTATTAAGTGCTCTTAAGCTTGAGATTCGTGATGGGCAGCTGAGTTTTTGCGGAAAAAGGATTCTTGGGGTACCTACATTCTCAATTTTCCTTTTTATTTTCCGTTTGTTAGTTCTTACTCTATATTTCTTTTCTTTCCACTGTTGGCATGTGTGGACTTAGTTGGCTTAATAGTTCATGACATATTGTATTCAGTTGAAGCTGATTAATGCTAAACTTATGACTGAACTTTGCTTAATGGTGTTAAGCTACTTCATCTGTAACTGTCCTTCTTGCCACTTTTTGAATTTTCTCCTCTTTCCAATTATATCTGAATGTACTTCTGTATTTCTGTCTTCAGGTGTAATTTCTTCTTGCTGTAAAAAAATTTCAATCAGAAGATATACATTGTTGATTTTTCTTTGCAGATAGAAGACGTATGATGTTTGATTTTTTTTCTGCAGATGAAACAATATATTTGTTTTAATTTGTTTGATAATTGCTGCAGCATGGTTGCGGTTGCCGTCTAGCTCGCACTTTTGCTTGTCTGAAGGTATTCATTTGTCTTTGTTTGCAAAAAGCCCCATTTCTTAGTGATTGGAGATATTCAAATTCGAACATGAACTCTTTGACTAATTGTTATTTTGCTAACTTTTAACAATACCTAAATTGTTACCATTGATCCAAAACCATATCATTTTTCATCTTGTGGTTCTTGCTTAATTTCCATGCAATTGATAGGATTCCAACAGGGTTGAGTCATAATCACT
Organism: Ensete ventricosum; assembly: GCA_029747655.1. Classification (NCBI taxonomy): domain Eukaryota; kingdom Viridiplantae; phylum Streptophyta; class Magnoliopsida; order Zingiberales; family Musaceae; genus Ensete; species Ensete ventricosum. The sequence goes on from JAQQAF010000002.1 coordinate 29,647,351, forward strand.
TAGAAGTAATCAATAAGAACTCTGTGAAATTGTAATAAAACCCCACCTAGTCACTTCTATCCTATAAAGAAGTGTGACTAGGGTTTATTTTAGGGCCTTAGGGCTTAGTGGTCGTCGCCCCCTTTACTGGGCTATTTGGCTAGGGTTTCCCCTTGCTTAGGTCGGCTATAGAGCCAACCTAGCCGCCACCTGTTCCTTCTAAGGCAGGTAGGCTATAGAAGGGGTAAAAGGGTAATTTTAGTTAGGCAAACACCCCATGGGCTAGGGTTTGCAACCCTATATAATGATGTGGCCGTCCCCTCTCTTTTATCAAGCAATTATCAATTTTATTTCAGCCTTGTGCTGAGTCTAGGAGGGAGGAACCCCTATAGCATTCCAAGTATTGATCCCCCTCAAGATCAAAATCTATAGAGCTTCTTATGGGGTTTTATCATCTGGTATAAGAGCAGCGATCTTGCTGCCACTGTAGCCGTCATCCACGCCTTCACCTTCCCAAGCAATTCCCACAATTGCTTTTGACGTCGCCTCTATCGTCGCCCACTAAGCCGCAGATCCATCAATCTGTTGCCTTCCTTTGTGTCAACATCAAAGATCTGGTAAAAACTCCAAAGCCCACGCCTCTTGTTACTGCTATTCCTTTATCTTATATGTGGGAGAAGATTTTCCAAAATTTCCTTGCTGCAAAATTTTACCGTCGCAGACATTATCATCGTTGCGACGACAAAACACTGTAGAAATTTTCAACTGATTGTTGCTTCTTGGAACTGAACTTTTAATCGTCCTTTTTCGCTGAAACTTTTATACAATTTCGTAGATCGTCTTAGCTTTCATCTAAGACTGATCTCATAAAAAAACTCCTTGATCCTGACTTATAGTGCTGCGATTCTTCGTCGCGCAGTGCTGAAATTTTACAACGGAGAATCTGCCTTCCGTCTATTGGCCTCTGGAAATTGAACTTTTGTTCATCCTTTTCGGTCGAAATTTTTACAATTCCAAAGATCAACTTAGCTTTCATCTGGGATTGATTTCTCGAAAAAATTCTTTTTGGAACCGATTTTCTTGTACAATCTTTCACCAGCACGCAGTTCTGGAATTTTTACGACGAAGGATGTACCTTTCATCTTATGCCCTATTTCCCTATTATGATGCTGCCAAAATTTTGCCAAATTTTTTACTGGTATTCCCAACATCCAAACCAAGGGTTTCTGCATAATTTCCTTGAAATTACGTTGAGAAGTCATCGTTTCTCCGACGTAAAATCTGTTCGGCAGGACTGCACATCGCCGCACTTTTTTTCGTCGAATTCTATCGGATTTGAGTGCTGTTTCTTGTGGGATTTCAGACTCTCTTTTCCTCATCACCCAAACCTACCATTCTTACCAAAAACCCTACCCTAAACCGAAACCAAACAGCCACCCAAATCAGCCCTAACCGTAACCTACTTTCTTATCGATCCACTTACCTTTTTAGCCAACTTTCCTTACCGAGACACCTACCTTTGCTATTCTAGATCTAAAATCTATTTCCCTAACCTTCATCTACTGCTATCACAGCCCTAAAACCACACCAATTCGCAGCCTAAACTCCACAAAACTGCAGCCCCAAATCGCACCCAAAACAGCCACAATCCGCACCCAAAAATCGAAGCCTTCGGTCCACCAACCTTTCAGCCGCCCCTTCAACCGTAGCACGCATCTTTCGCTGCCCAACGCTGCCAACAGCGACCTCTTGCTGCCGTCCTCGATCGCAGCCAACAGCGATCTTTGCAGCAAAAAGCTACCAGCAGCGATCTTTCGTTGCAATTTGTTTACATCGCAACCCGCAACAATCGTTCGCTGCCAACTATCTTGATCGTGGCAAGCAACAAATTGAACACAACAGCAACCGTCTCTCGCTCCATACCGTTGCTGCCCTCCTCCGCAACAGTCGTGTACATCACTGTCCTGTCTTCCTCCTATTGCGGCCACACCCTTGTTGCAACCGACGCCACTTGCAGCCACGAAGTTGCAGCGTAGTCGCAATCGACGTTGCTGCTGCCCTCTTCTTCCTCCACCGTCGTTGTTACCCTTGGTTGCCATCCGTCACTTGGAGACTTCACCCTCGTAGTCCTGACATTGTTGCCATTCACTGCCTTCAACCTGAAAATTGCAGCTACACTTTTCAGTCGGTTTGTTTGACAGGTTGGAGATCCTTACGTCATGACATTGCTAGGCATATTCGAAGACAAATTGGAGGCTTTTGACACGCGTATGGATGTTAAATTACGCGCTCTCTTCGAGGAGTTTAGATTGGGCCGATCACCAAGCCGAAGAATATCATAACATGGAGCAAATTCTGATTGCAAAAAGAACCCATCAAAGATAAGAAGCGAGGATAATACATGGCAGCCCTACAGCTCGACGACGTCGATCTCCTTTGTACAACTTCAAGAAGGGCACCTCAATCAAGATGCTCAAAGCATGAGAGCCATATCCCAACCAAAAGCATATAAACCTTCAGCATCAATCAATTACAAGAACCTTGATGAAGAACTAACGAAGATCCGTTAAACCTCTACCATCCAAGAGTACTAAATCTGGTTTGAAAGATTAACTAATCAAACTTGTGATTGGTCTGAAAAACAGATATTGAGGACTTTCATTGAGGGCTTGAAGCTGGAGATTCAAGAAGAAGTTAAAGTGCGACAATCGTACACACTTAAGGCAGCCATCTCCTTCGCACGGCTACACGAAGACAGGCTGAACCAAGATGCTCGGAGGACCAAAGCCACCGCACGACTAGCAGCACAGAGACTCTCAGCCCCATCTACCACCAGCCGGTCACCTCAGCAAAAAAAGTTAACAAGAGAAGAACTTCGTGACAGATCGGCAAAGGGCCTATGTTGGCATTGTAATAAACTGTGGAGTCGAGACCACTATTGTAAAAAAGAGAGACCTCTATTGGTTGAGCCCACTGAAGAACTCAAACTCAAAGATATGGCTCTCGAGTCCGAGGAGAAGGATATGAAGGAAAAACCACAATCAGCTGCCTGCACCTTTCATGCTCTACTACATATATTAGACATTGATGGCTTCATCAAGCATCAGCCTGTCACCATCCTCGCCGACACCAGGAGCTCCAACGACCTTATGAATGACAAAAGAAAACAGGTGAACTTATGTGGGAAAGAAGAGAACGAAGAAAAGATGATTTCGACACAGTGCTTGGAGAAGCTCGCTAAAATCTCAGGCATGTTCGCTGAATCGAGCCGACTCCTTTCTACTAGACTGTACGACCCTCATATGTTGGTCTTACAAGGGGAACTACCAGCACATATTTGGTCATATTGCTGTCCACATTTTCAGAGGACCGAAGCTAAAATGATCGTCCAGGAGACGCGAGAGATACGGATCATTCGACCACAACCTTCCCTTGCAATGACACTTTATCTCAAAAAACTTTGTCTTTTTGTCTGCAGGGATAAGCTCTTCTTGAAGTGCCGTATTCAGTTGAACCAGCTATGGGTTCTGATGTAGTGCTCTCTCATCTCGGGCTACTTCCACGACTTCACCGAGGAGCGGAGTATGATGCTAAAAGTCTTCCCTGATGATGACCTCGGATCCACGGCCCACGATCACAAGAAGGAACAAGAGAAAGGCATCCACATGACCCCCACAGCCATGATGTCATCTATATCGATGCTAGCATTACCTGAACGTGGCATTGTGTTCGTACTTGGAGCAGATACATCCAGAGTTGGGATTGACGTCACCCTTATGTAAGATGGTCCATGGCATGAAAGAGGAGTAAGCCTAAAAGAATTACAATTCATGCTTACGCCAGCACATGCAAAAAATAAATGGCATCCTGACAAACTTCAGAATGGACGAAAAATTGAAGATCAAGTTTTCTTACACCTCCAGTCCGATCGGTAGGAAACTTGAGCCTTAAGGAAGTGGTCTCCCTATTTCTTTGGGCCTTGCAAAATTTGGGACCACATTGAAGACCTAACCTAGAGATCAGATCCGTGCACCAATTGATCCGTCGGGTATCCCACCTCAAATGAAAATTTAAAGAAGACGACTCAGTCCAAATCCTTTTAATTAACACCCCAGCTAATGAGGAGGCCAAAGTTCAGTTGATGATAACATGTGAATCATATGAGGAGCTCATGGAACCTCAGCCTTGATGACAAGGTTGATTTGAAGAGGGCGGGTTTGATAGGACTCCAGCAGGGTTGAGTCCTAATCACTTAGAAGTAATCAATAAAAATCCTGTGAGATTGTAATAAAACCCCACCTAGTCACTTTTATCCTATAAAGAAGTGTGGCTAGGGTTTATTTTAGGGTCTTAGGGCTTAGTGGTTGCCGCTCCTTTTACTGGGCTAGTTGGCTAGGGTTTCCCTCTGCTTAGGTCGGCTACAGAACCAACCTAGCCGTCACTTGTTCCCCTAAGGCAGGTAGGCTATAGAAGGGGCAAAAGAGTAATTTTAGTTAGGCAAGCACCCCATGGGCTAGGGTTTGCAACCCTATATAATGATGTAGCCGCCCCCTTTCTTTTATCAAGCAATTATCAATTTTATTTCAGCCTTGTGCCGAGTCTAAGAGGAAGGAACCCCTATAACATTCCAAAGGTTGATCCCTCTCAAGGATCAAAATCTATAGAGCTCCTTCTAAGATTTTTATCAGCAATCTTGTTCTGGGATGCTTTCACATTTCATTTCCATGATCTGAATGCAGAAACAATTAGATGCACAACCATGCGCAATGTCCTTGCAAATCTTGAGCAGGCTCGGGACAAGCAGAGTCACCAACCAGAGAGTCCCTTCACTCCATCTCGGCAGCCGTCTACTTCTGATGTCCATTTTTATGCTGGGAACTGGGAGGAGCTTTGTACTATCCTATCTGTGGTGAGGATGGATGCTAAGCTCAGCTTCTCCGAGGATGATTATATGGATGGATGTAGCAGTCACGTTGGAAGTATTATTGCTCATGAAACTTGCTTGAGGCAGTCAACTAAACTCTCTGGAAGCCGCGCCTGGGAAAGGGCCAGCGACGGAGAACCTGGAGTTGGTGGCTATGATGTCATTTTGATTACTGAAATTCCGCACTCAATGAATTCTCTGAGGAAGCTATATGACCTGATATCAAAGGTTAGCTGGATTTTTATTCTCTATATTCTTTAAATTACTCTTTGATAGCCCAACAAAATATTTATTGATATCGTATGCACCTACGATTGTTGGTAAACCATTATGATGAAGAACCTCATAAACTTGCCAGTCTTCCTTAGTTAATCTCTTATTTGGAATTTGTGAACAACTTTTAAACCTTGCTTTCACTACTCTGTTGGTAAACCATTATGATGAAGAACCTCATAAACTAGCCAGTCTTCCCTAGTTAATCTCTTATTTGGAATTTGTGAACAGCTTTTAAACCTTGCTTTCACTACTCTGTTAGAACTTTATCTTTCTGCTTTATGAAGAAGGTTTTAAACCTGTTCTCCAGGACCATCTCATGTCAATGCTGACTCAATTAAAGGCCTGACTTCTCAAACTTAATATGTAGATCTTCTTTGACGGCATTCTATATTGTGAGTGTGAAAGTTGTTTTTTCCTTTTTTTTATCTGAGTATGTGGGTGTTCTGTTATTGTTGTTATAGTGTATAAGAGCAGTAGTCAAACCAATACAGACCATGGAATAATAGAACCATGGCAAGTCTTGAACTACCAGTTGGCCTAGCTTCAGAGATCAGAGATTACCACATATTCTTGCCTTAATTGACAACAAAATCTGATTGGATTCTTTATATGCAGTGTCTACGCCCACCATACTGTCATGGACAAAAATATAAATAATATGTTTAATGTAATGCTCATGTTTGTTCGTGTCCTTCGGTTTTTGTACATACTTTGTACAGCAAGTAGTGGACTTGCGGTAGGCTTGACAGTCCTAGTTTGGTTAGTTTTTGTGGTCGGTTTCGGCTTGTAAATCTGAGTTGTATCATGTAGGTACTTGTGGGGACTTCTGTCTGTAATGGACCTTAATCCTTCATATGCAACCGTTCAGAGTTTGTAAAGTCCAAGGTTGTAATTTGTATTGGCTATATAAAGTGTTTTCTAAAGTGGTTGCTTGTGGATCCCGTGAAAAATGCTTTATCTAATCCGTTTTATCTTTTGTAGGTCCTAAGGGATCGGTTTCGGGGAGACTGACGTTTGCAGACGTACATGTAAGGGTGCCGCACGACTTAGACAAAACTAGCTAAGTCTGTGATATTTTGATATCAGAGCAGGACAAGCACACGCAAAAACACTTGCCATGCAAATATGAGGAACCTAGTTGGGCTGCATGGAGAGCAGTCGACACACGCAACTGTCTGAGGGAAACATACATTGAGATGTAGGGAAATGAGTCGCTCAGAGGAACGAGCATCCATGATTGGCATTCAAAGGAATGACCAATCCTTTGCGCGAGAGGCACCACGAGGACAAGCAAGCTAGGAAGAATGTGTAGCGCACATAGGTTGGGACGGCTGAGTTTGAGCTACGGCTTGATGTTGGCAATCAAACTTGACGGTGCTGAAGGCAAGCGACGCGCTTGGTAAAAGATGGAGTGTTCGTGGCCATCCCAAGACGATCGGAACTCGACGCCATGGAGCACTGAAACTTTCTCTTCGACATGGAATGTATACGTCCATAGGAGACTGAAGTGTGCAATAAGTTCAACATTTTGCTAGGCCTTTAAAGGTGTAGCGGGGGTTGTATTGGTGAAGAGTCGCAATCTAGCAAACGCATTTGTGAGGGCAGAACAATGCACAGATTGCTCAGTAAAACGGAGTAATCCAAGGGGATGGTGGTCTCCGAAACTTCCATAGGGAAGAATACAAATAGGAAAGTTGCTCCAATAGGACAGATATCCAGGAGCGATTGGTCCTAGTTCTTTAGAGGGAGAATCATGTGCAGCGTACCGCACATGTCGAGGAAGAGTACATCAAGACAATATTTCCACAAAGCTCAACGAATCGAGCGAGCAACGAAGAGTCGTTGCATGATCTCGAATGAAGTAATGCATTGGTGGATGCATTGCGAGATCAAGTGGGGGAGCGGCCATGACAACATCATACAAAGGCACACTTAGAGTCGATGTGGAAATCGAACTCAATGGAGGGTTGACCCGTGGAATGGTGGACGCGAGAGACACCATCAACTCAATGTAAATCGAGAGGCAGAGCAACTTAGGTGGAATTTAGTGAAGTATCCAAGCCGCATGAAGGGAGTCGACATAGAAGATGGAAATATGGAGCTTTCCTTGGACATAGGTCAAGGACATGAACTCTTGTAGAGGCAAGAGTGAGATTATATCGTTCCATGGGTTTTTCATTTTGATGGGACAGACTCCTTTTGTATGGTGTTAAAAACGAAGGGAGCTTCGAGGCACATACACCTTATCTCAGAGAAGCATTTGATAGAGGGACTAAGGTGATTCAACTTGCGGAGGCGAAGATGGGATCAGAAGGCCTTAGCACGGGGCAAGAGGACGTAGAGGCAGGTACTCTTGAAGAATATGTCACAGAGCTGCCATTCGAGTTGTCACGAAAAAAGTGGTGTGCAACGAAAATTGTGCTGGTGGGGGATTAAGGCCCAGGATCCAAACAATGGTGCACCAATTTTAGCGAAGTCTGGGACTTCGAGAGCTACTAGGCGACGGATTGTCCTAGAGCGATGCTTCGTCCAGGTGTGACCCGAGAGTGGGGGGGGGCATCGAAGGTGAATTGTCAAAGAGCGAACACAATCGGAGGTGGCAGAGGCCCTACGATGTGCTGGCAGAGGCCACACGTGGAGAGATCGTAGTCTGAGTTCATCACATAAGAATCTGAATGCAATTGAGATGTCATCAGGAGGCGACATGGTGTAGCGGATCATGGTGGAATAGTTTGCGACAATACAACACATGCGGAGATGTCCCGTGAGGGACGATCATACGGAGGTATGATCAGGAGCTATTGGGAGCTCAACTTCGATGAATAACACAACAACAAGAAGGATTATGGATTCAAGGAGTGAATATCAATGGTACCGTAGAGGCGGGTCTTCCATGTGTGTGCATCGAATCTTACATCGGATGAAAGCCTTGGTCATCAGCATATGGGGGCTATGTACCACCGTGGGAGAAGTCAGATTGCAAGTACTAGAGAGTCCAATGGAGGGGACTTGATCATACAGAGGTATGATCAGAGCGACTGGAGAGTTGGATTGCTCCAGTGCTTATATTCGCTTAAGGGAGTCTGACAAGTTAGAGGATAAGGCCAAGTAAGCGAACGTTGCTATTAAAGAAGCTAAGGAGAACAGAATCGACGCCAGCTCTGTAACAAGATGACGGAGGCCATGCATGACAGTTGCAGTTTGTCTTTCCAACAACCAAGGGAAGCTGCTTGGAGAACATCGAGGTGTTGAAGCAAGTGGTCGAAAGGGGCGAGTAAGCGACGACGAGTCCAGAGGGGCTTAGCTACCCAAAAGCAAAGCGTCAGTTAGAAAGGAAATGGACTCGGAGGAGTGGCACAGTACTGCATAGGCGGATCTACCGATCGCGAAGAAAGGGACACAGATGTAAGGCAACGGATAGTAGGGCCATGGGCTCGGCAGTGCCATGGTACCGTAGAGGCGGGACTTCCGTGGAGTCATTGATTCCTTGCTCTCATGGAGGGAGAGCGTTAGTCATAAGGGGTCGAGGAGGTGGAGAATACAGAGGCAAACTCCAAATACCAAGACAGGGCGGAAAGACAGAGGTCATGAAACTTTATAAGACTGGTGTCGACAAGTTTCTCATCAAGATAGCCGAAAATGAGAGACTTCGGGTTGATGCAGGAGTGCTCAACCAAGAAATGAAGTAGGCAATACGTGGTGCTGTACCTTTTCTACTCAGAGGAGTAGGCGGCAAAGATGATGGAGAAGACGGTACAATCCCAGAGGCAATCAGAACTATCAAAGACTTACTCCAAGTTGGGGGACTCTAAGTTGGGGTAAATAAACTTTTGCCTTTTTTGGGCAAAACTAGCATTCCAAAAGTTCGATGGCAGTGGGAAGGCGAATTACAGTAGCTAACTCAACGCAAAGAGTGCAAACACTTCGAGTGCTTCGAAAGTGTGAGCAAAGAGCAGACGAAATGCGAGTAACCAGCTCGATGCATGAAGTACAACCTCGAGGAGGTGGGCGAAATTAAGTAACTTTTGCCTTCTCAACTCAAGAAAGTGGTCGAAATCGAGTACCCCAGTTCTCGTACCTCGATGAGGCGGGCAAAATAAAATAACATTTGCCTCCTTAACTTAAAGAGAAAGGGCGAAACTTAGTACCATGATTCTCTTATTTATCCAGCAGAGGAGCTCTGCACAAGTTCAGTAATCCTTTGAAGAAAGGTTATAGAAGACAATAGTTGTCAAATCCTCACCGTTGGTGATCAGTACTACTAAGAGTAGATTGTCCGCTTCATTTCCCAATAGAATGCCAATCGAAAGTGGGAGTGATGTGAACCTACTTGGAAGTGACAACTAAAGTTGAAGAAGGATTAATGAGCGAATCTTGTGGAGTAAGGACTTCAAAAACTTCAAAGTCTGCGAAGTGATGCTCGTTAAAGCTTCAACAAACATCCATCCAGTTTAAGCTACATGAGACTATTGCAATATGGGCGTATAACAAAGGAATGACTTTTTCTTTACCAAAAGGATCCGCAGAAATCAACAAGGATCAACATAGCTCAGCCAACCCCACACAAGAGTCAATCGTTGGTGAGTTGAAGCAGCATGGTGGATCAGAGTTTGACTACTCAATAACAGCGGTAAAGAGCAGTTGGGAGCCAAGGGGCGTGTTGCAGTCAAGGCAAAAGATTGAAGATTCAACAAAAGGCGAGCAGATGCAACGTCTATAGCGACTTCGTCGAGGACGTCGAAGGAATAAATGGGGGAGAATGTCATGGACAAAAATATAAACAAAATGTTCGATATAATGCTCATGTTTGTCCATGTCCTTCGATTTTTGTACATACTTTGTACAGCAAGTAGTGGGTTTGCAGTAGGCTTGACAGTCCTAATTTGGTTAGCTTTTGTGGCCGGTTTCGGTTTGTAAATTTGAGTTGCGTTATGTAGGCACTTGTGGGGACCTCGGTTTTTAGTGAACATTGATCTTTTGTGTGCAACCGTTCAGAGCTTATAAAGTCTATGGTCGTAATTTGTATTGACTATATAAAGCGTTCAATAAAGTGATTGCTTATGGATCCCGTGGGAAATACTTTCTTTAATTCGTTTTTTCTTTTGTACGTCCTAAGCGACCCTAGGAGGTTTCGGGAAGGTTGACATTTGCGGACGGACACACAAGAATGTTGCACGACCCGAGGAGGAGGGTGTTTTTGGCATCCACATGGTCACAGAAATTGTGGATCGGGAGATATGGAAATTCTATTTCAAGTGAGTGTTCTCTAGAAGACATAGACAAAGATATTGTTCTTCGTAGGAAGGATCCTTTGTTTGGCACCGCGTGTCACGTATGTACATCGAACAAGTGTATTCTTCTTTTGCTTCATCATCAAAATGAAGGTCCAAAAGTATGGGACCTGAGCTTGAAGTGCAGCTATTTTGTAGATGATACGTAGTATACAGGGATTTTTTGTCATTCAAAGTTAAGTATTCTGTATGCCAAGACTTATTTTGTGTATTGTCTGATGAAATCTACTGTCGAATCAGTCCAACATAACCAAGCCATTCATCTTCGTATTGCAATGTCTTAGATGTTTTCCATCAATGATCTGAACATAGATTTTCTACAATTAATCTATTTCCCGTCATGATTACTTCGGGCAAATCTATGTTTGCGTCATGCATTCTCCAACCAGCATCACAATTTTGGTGTTTGGGAGGGAATGAGACACCCATCTATTTTTCCAATATAAAGTTATCAATTTATGTCGTGATTATAGCTTTCTGTTTGCATTCCGACTAGTCTTACATTAGATAATGATTATGTTGAATTATGTGGTCAAAAGCTCCTCTTAATTATCTAATTTACGGTGCCAATAAAGTTGTTATTTTTTTATTTTAATTGGGCATTATCTTTCAAGTAAGGAAATATCACTTCTGCCTAATTTGGATCAATCAGAACCCTTCCCCTTCCATTCTAAAGCTTCTCTACTTTTCGAGAGAGAGATAGAGAGAGACACGAGAGTCTCTCTTCCGTTCTTCCCACAGCTCTCCAACATCCTTCGATTAGCTACTCTTAAAAGTCTTTCAGTGGAGTGGGCATAATTTGTGCCATCACCTCATCAAATGCATTTGTTTCCATTCTAAGTTTTAAGCTAGTATTGAACTTTATCTTTCGTTATATAAAAATTAATAATAATTAGAAGAAAGAAAAAAGATTAGAAAAATTGGTCAACGGTGTGAGGCCACGGTCAGAATCAACGTCCGCCTGATCGCCGGCTCACTGTCCTCCGCAGCCTCGTTTTCAGGGTGGGGAGGACGTCAAAAGGACCCCCGACGGCATCGTCCGTGCGGCGGCGGCAGGATCCGACCCGGATTCTCCGCCGCCGCGAGATCTTTTCCTTTCGCCGCCACACAAAGATCCCCTCTCCCCGTACGGACGTCCGATGACTCGTCCGCACGAAGCCTCGTGCGCCCTCCTCTCCGCTTCTCTTACGTGAACAGTGAGGATATCCTGCTCGGGATATGGCGCGGAGGATTTGACGTTGCCGTGTTACTCGGGGTCCAACTCCCAATCCTTTTTTCTTCTACGACTAAATTTTAGCTTTGCTTCCCGTTCGAGAAAGAGATCAGGCCATGGACGCAAGCGTCGTAGTATGCATGACTGCAGACGAAGAGAAACAGCAGCACATGGATGCTTCACCTCCTTTGCCTCATTGTCGCGAGAGCAGTAGGAGAAGCAACTCCGGTGTTCCCAATCCCTTCACTTACGGGAGCAGTTGCTCCTTTGTTGGGCTTATTTTGCTTATACCCTTTCCTCATTTTCCTTGCATGGCACGTCAGTGGGCGCCATACTCCGCTCCGAGGAGCCGCCGGGCCCCGCCCCGTGGAGGCATCAGCACTGCCAGCGTGCGGCTGGGAAGCGGCCCCGGGTGTCTCCCCCACCACCGCCGGAGGCACGCGGTGAAGCCACGTCGCTCCCTGGTGAGAGCATTAATGGAGTGGGAGGAGGGCCATTGCCATATCCGGCATTTGACACACTGTTCCTGCTGCCGCGTGGGAGGTATCGCAGGTGTACGGCCGCGGATACGCTTCAGGGAGCCGGCGTCGACGACAAGCAAGAAACAGGATATAATGGGCGTCTTCCTCCTCTGGCCACGGACGCCATTCCCGCTGCATCCTCCTCCGCTGCCGTCCTCTTGCTTCTGCTACATGGCGATGGTGGCCGGCGGCAGCCAGCGTCGGAGAGTGCTGCTTGTGGAAGATAACGAAGTCAACCGGGTACGACCTTCCCCTCCTCCCTTCGTCGATGAGTGTAGCTTGGATCGATGCGTTTGTGACGGGTCACGCTGTGTCGCCGCAGGTGGTGGTGAGAAGGCTGACCAGGGAGATGGGCATGGGATTGGAGGAAGCAGAGAATGGCAACGTGGCAGTGGAGCTCATCAGGCGAGGCAGAGCCTACGATCTCATCCTCATGGACAAGGAAATGCCTGTCATGGATGGTCACGAGGTAAGTCCCTCCTCCCCACACTCGGATCTCTCGTTCCTCTCGTCCTCTATATTCATGCATGCATCCCACTCTGCCTGCAACAGGCCACAAGGCAGCTCCGATCACTGGGAGTGACGACTCCCATCGTAGCTCTCTCCGGGAACACGCTGCAGTCCGACAGGGACTCCTTCCTCGAAGCTGGCGCCGACCATTTCGAAGCCAAGGTATACATACAGCTCAACATCATCATCATCATCACAGATCTCTAATGGTGTCTTCTGCCTGCAGCCGCTTTCAAGAGGTCAATTCATGAAGATACTGACCAAGTACGGCCTTCACCATGGCCAAACACAGCATAAGTAGCTCGTCTCTAGCTCTCATGACGCCATTGCCCACTGCAAGGGGCTCATTTTGAGGCTTCTCTCGTCATTAATTACATCTAGTTTTTGCTTTTGTCCTCTTTTCAGTTAGAAAAAAAAAGGACTGGAAATAATTAATTGGATTCAAGTCGAAGCAAGTAATTTGAAGTCAGAGATGAAACATGTTATCCTTGCCACTTCATATATTTTGGTAGCTTAAAAAACACAAGTTGTAGCATATAGTTGCTGTTTGTTAAATATTATCAACAATTTAAGCTATACTCTTATTTGTTGCCCGAGAAATGAGAAACAAAATTATTGACTATTCTAATCTACTGGGGTTATTGGATGGCTGGCAGTAGAAAACACATGACCCCAAATTCTCCAGTGGTTTTGGTATTGGTTTAATGATTTTGACGGCAAAAAACACTATTTCTTCCTGGGTACCATAAGTGGGTCCCGATGCGTTACCACTTAACCTCCAACTAGGATGCGGGTCTCGGTGGGTCCAGAACATTGGTTCGCCAATATGAAGTTATGCTCCATCGGGATTATTTTTGTTCTTCCTTTTTTAGACAACCAATTAATTAATGGTTAGTGGGATTATTCGTATCATATAAGTAAGTACAAATTGTATTATTCGGACTCGTACGTTTTTTTACGGATTTTGATATAAGATCTATCAATTATGTAATAATAAGTTAATAACCGGAATGTGTCGACATGGATGGAACCATTTTAATGTTAACGAAGACGTTTCTGATCGGAATAAAACATGAATCAATTTTGTATACGAACAAATACTAATATATCATCACACACAGCGGAATCAAACAGAAATCACAATCAGATGAACACCAAGATTTACGTGGAAAACTCCTTCAACTCAAAGGGTAAAAATCACGGGACAAGTTAGAGAAAATCCACTATCAAAATAATGAATATACAGATCTCAGGCTTCTTGCCCAAGCCCAAAGCAATAGCTACAAGAGAATCTCAGGGATTAAGAATTCATTACAAACTGATCTAACCTGAGATTTGAATGATTGAGAATAGTCTTTTCCTGCCCTTGTCTTCTTCCCTTTCCTGGATCTCTTGTTTTCTGGCCTCTACTGTCAATCTGCAGTCTTCTTTCTTTCTCTCACGTTTCTAGCCGTCGTTGGTCTCTTAATCTCAACCCTAGCCACCTAATCTAGGTTTTAGGTTAATATAAGTGATGTTCTGGGCTGTGGGCTTCACTAAAGCCCATTATGGGCTGAATCTGGGCCATCTGCCCAACAACCTCCCCCTTCAGCCCATAAGGGAGGTTGTCTCATGACTCCTGAATGTGAAGTCATGCCGACCAACTGTCGGCACATCTCTTGTTTCTTTTTTTCTGCTCACTTTCAATTGCTTCCTGGTAACTCTCTGGTTCACTTGCATCAGTAAGCATCACATACTCATCTGTAGAGTATCTTCTGGAAGGTTGACGTTGTCTAGAAGATCTTCTTAACTGAGGTTCTGTAGGAACTTGTTCTCTTTCTTTTTCTTGCTCAACATGTCCTGTAGGTAGATCAACATCTGGCTCTGCACCATCTTCTTGCACATCTCCCCCATCACCCTGATATACTAGAGGAATAACTGGGTCACAGTCTACAAATCCCTCTGCAGAAGTCTTAGCTGGTGCCTCATTCTTCAAATCCTCTATGGTTTGATCCTCAAAGAAAACAACATCTCTGCTTCTGAACACCTTCTGTTCTTCTGGATCCCAAAACCTGTAACCAAACTGATCATGTGAGTAACCAAGAAAAATACACTTTTTTGTCTTACCATCCAGCTTGGACCTTTCATTGTTTGGAACATGTGCAAATGCACGACAACCAAACACTCTTAGATGCCTATAGGAGACATCTTTCCCTGACCATACATGCTTTGCAACATCACCATCTAGAGCTGTATATGGTGATAAGTTGATTACATCAACTGTAGTCCTCAAAGCCTCATCCCAAAACCTTTTGGGTAGCTTGGCCTATGAAAGCATACATCTGATCTTTTCCATGATAGTGCGGTTCATCCTCTCTGCAATTGCATTATGCTGAGGCGTACCAGGGACTGTCAACTCATGTTGGATGCCATGTGACCTGCAATAATCATTAAATAATCCTGTGTACTCACTACCATTATCTGATCTTATACATTTCAATTGTCTTTCTGTCTCCCTTTCAACTTTGGCATGAAACTCTTTGAAGACATTAATAACCTGATCTTTAGTCTTCAAAGCATAGGCCCAAACTTTCCTGGAAAAGTCATCTATAAAAGTAACAAAATAAAGTGCACCACTGATACTAGGAACATTAACAGATCCACCAGGTGTTTTTGTCATCAAAGGACCACACACATCTGTATAGACACGGTCCAAGACATGCATTTTTCTAGATAAGACAGGACTAACAAAGGAAACTCTATGTTGTTTACCAGCCAAACAATCGATACAAGGGTTCAAACGTGTACCTCTGAGGGATGACAATACATCTCTTTTGGAAAGTTCTTGCAGCCCCTTCTCGCTCATGTGTCCTAGTCGCCTATGTCACAACTCCATGTTGGAGTCTTTCTTTGTAGCATTCAACTGCTCACCACAAGCTTTAGCCTGTAATTTGTACAATGTATGATATTTCTTCTCATTAGCTACAATAAGAGAACTGTTACTGAGCTTCCACTGCCCTCTATGAAATCTGACATCGAAGTCTTCATCCTCCAACCTTTCAACTGAAATTAAATTCAGTCTTAAGTCAACCACATGCCTCACATCCTTAAATACCAACTTGCAACCAAGGTTGGTCTTTATATGGATATCTCCCATGGCAATGATGTTTGCTGTACCATAGTTGCCCATCTTGACAACACCAAAATTTTCAGACCTGTAAGTAGCAAATAACTCTCTCCGTGGTGTAGCATGATAAGAAGCACCTGTGTCAATTATCCACTCGAGATCCCGGCACACACAAGAAAATATATCATCGGAAGTAGACAAAATCAAATAATCACTACCTTGTACTGTAGCTGTGATATTCTCTTTTGACTCTGTATGTTCCACTTCTTTCCCCATTTTCTTGTTCTTCTTAGGTTGCTTGCACTGATTCTTGTAATGTCTTTTGTCACCACAATTGTAACAAACAATATCTTTCCTTGACCATGACTTGCTTCTACCCACACGTGAACCACTTCTATCCTTTGACTTTGACCTTCCTCTGTTCTCTTAGACAAGTGCTTGTGAATCAATCTGAGAAGTTGCTGAATTCTTTCTCCTTAACTCCTCATTTAACAAACTACTTGTTACTTGACTCATGGTGACAATACCATATGGTGCCGAATTACTGAGAGAAACCACTAGTGTCTCCTAACTTTCTGGCAAAGAACTGAGAAGTAACAATGCCTGCAACTCATCATCAAGAGACATTTTCATAGAGGATAACTGGTTAGTAATACTCTGCATTTCATTTAAATGCTCAGGAATAGAAGTACCCTCTTTATATTTCAAGTTCACAAGTTTTCTGATCAGAAAAGCTTTGTTGCTAGCCGTTTTTCTTTCATAAAGACCTTCTAACTTTTTCCAAAGAGAGTATGCAGAACATTCAGTAGAAACATGGTGAAAGACACTATCATCTAGCCATTGTCGAATAAAGCCAACTGTTTTTCGATCTAACCTCTTCCACTCATCATCTGTCATAGATGTGGGCTTTGCACTATCTCCTTGCAAAGGTTCATACAAATCTTTGCAATACAAGAGATCTTTCATTCTTGGTTTCCATATCATCCAATTGTTTCCGTTTAAACTAATCATGCGAGAAATATTATCGGCCTCTATGTTCAGATACAAAAGATTAAATACCACCAAAATCCTGCTCTGATACCAGTTGATGGGAATAAAACATGAATCAACTTTGTATACGAACAAATACTAGCAGACCGTCACACACATCGGAATGAAACAGAAATCACAATCAGATGAACACCAAGATTTACGTGGAAAACCCTTCAACTCGAAGGGTAAAAATCACGGGACAAGTCAGAGAAAATCCACTATCAAAATAATGAATATATAGATCTCAGGTTTTTTGCCCAAGCCCAAAGCAATAGCCACAAGAGAATCTCAGAGATACAAGGACTATAATCCTAATCACAATATCCAAAACCTTCCCAAGAGATCACAGTAAGAATCCACTGCAAACTGATCTAACCTGAGATTTGAATGATTGAGAATAGTCTTTTCCTGCCCTTGTCTTCTCTCCTTTCCTGGATCTCTTGTTTTCTGGCCTCTACTGTCAATCTGCAGTCTTTTTTATTTCTCCCACGTTTTCAGTCGCCGTTGCTCTCTTAATCTCAACCCTAGCCACCTAATCTAGGTTTTAGGTTAATATAATTGATGTTCTGGGCTGTGGGCTTCACTAAAGCCCATTATGGATTGAATCTGGGCCCTCTGCCCAACAATTACAGTAACTAAATTAAATAAAATTAAAACAAAAAACGGACGATATAGCAGATCCTTCTTTCAGATTGATTTCACGAGAAATGTCGCACCATTTCTGGACACGGTTTAAGCTGCAGCCGAAAAAGGTTAAGAAGCCCAGAGTAGCTTTGCATCATGATAACCATGTAAATAAATTGCTGCTTGGGTAGATTGGAATTTGATGTTTTAGAAGGAATAGAGTGAAACAAGTGTGGATCGTCGAGGGAAGGGTTTTCTTGAATCATTAATGTTATATGATCTATCATGGGATACATGTAGGCCGACCACAGTTCGATCTGGTTTTAACCAAAAATGAATCAGTCAAGGATCAGAATCACGATTCGATTTTGGTTCCTTGTAATCCGAAATCATAATCGATTATTTCGATTTGATTCCGAAGTGGTCAGAAAAATAAAAGGAGATTACTATTTAGAGTTTTTTTATTGATAATTTTTTACTATTCATAATCTCTTTAAAATTAATATAAACAATTTTTTTTTATTTATAGTTTATCTAATTTTGATTTTATTTTATTTTTCCCTTCTTGACATCTCATATGGTGCACCTTATCATCACCGACGCACTTTAGGACTCCCTCTTATCAATTATTGCCCTCCAACTCACATTTGTTGTCGATCGTAATCCCTCAGTTTGTGCCAATTATCGATCATCGTCTTTAGTCGCACACGTTGTTTAAGTCATCGATCACCATGCTTCCTGAGTCCATGTTTCAACCCTGTTTACTTCCCCTTTGATATTATCTTTTGAGGAAGAGAAAAATGAGGAGGAGTAGGAACAAGAAGAAAAAGGGAAGGAAAGAGGATGAAGAGTAAATTTAAAAATATTAAAAAAATTTAAAATGAGATTGTAAATATTAAAGAAAGGTTAGAATAGTAAACTCCAAATAGAAAAACCTGAACGATCATATATCCTTCAAATGACAAATCTACCCCTTTTAGAGTATTTTGGTAAAATAAAATTTTAAAAATAAAAACAGGTAATTCTGGTTGGAAAGTTAAAAATAGAACTTTTTAAAACAAAGATCTGAGCTACATATATGGTATGTTTCATTTTCTCCTGCAATGCAATTTCTTCATGCATAAGATTTGAATTAGTGTTTCATGCAATTTCTTCATGCAATTAGTGTAGTTCCCTATCACGTTGTCATTGATCCAACAACGTGCATGTCACCAAGAAAGTCTTTGGCTTCCGTTCGAGATTTGAATATTTTGGAATCGGTTCAATTTTGATTTCAAATTCGACAGAGCCGAAGCCACTGATTCCAGAAGAGGTCAGGGCTAGCTAGATATATTCGATGTTTCAACTTCATATATATATATATATACACACACACAAATCTTATGTTGCAACGCAGTTTGTTCTTATGATTGATGCAGTTTCGTATCACTCTTTTATTGATGCATGTGAGCCAGATTCTATTTTCTACTCTTCTTCCCTAACCTTTGTCTTCGTTCCTTGAATCTAGAAAGGGAATTGAGCCTCCATGACTTTGACCAGTTGTTATTAAATGCTGTTAGGTATGTACTAATTAACAAGTATTTGATGGCTTTGCCATGTGTAGCATTTGCCTTATTATGTTGCAGAAGGAAATTTCGGCCTTCTCTCTAGTTTAAGCTGGAAAAAGATGAAGAATATGATCAACACAAGTAGAAGAGGAAATGACATTTTGATGGCTGCTTATAGTTCCGTCACGTTCATGCCTTCTTGACATTAGTTCTCTGTCACTTTCACGTTATTGTTTTTGCAATTTGTTGACTTTGTCAGTTGCATGAACATAGAGCAGTAGACTCTCTCTCTCTCTCTTTCTATATATATATATATATATATATATATATATTCTTCTCACATCAAACTCCATTAATGTCCATCTCAATCAAAGATTGGTTGTTTGCAATGTACAAAGTCCGGTCAATCCGATAGTCCACCAATGCGGCTTCGACGAACCACCGTCGAATCCTACTCTCCTCCGCTTCTATAAATACCTCAGGAGCAGCGTTCTACTTCCATCATCCCCAACAATGGCGGTCCACAACAAGACGATGCTTCTGCTGGGCCTCCTCTTGGCCGGAGCCATGGCGGTGGCCGCCCAGAATTGCGGCTGCTCTGCCGACCTCTGCTGCAGCAAGTGGGGCTACTGCGGCACCGGCGACGACTACTGCGGCGATGGGTGCCAGTCGGGACCGTGCTACTCCTCCTCCAACCCCTCCAACGACGTCTCGTTGGCCGACATCGTGACGCAGAGCTTCTTCGACGGGATCAGCGGCCAGGCCGACGGCGGGTGCGCCGGCAAGAGCTTCTACACCCGCGACGCCTTCCTGACAGCCGCCGGCTCCTACCCGACCTTCGGCCGCACCGGAACCGCCGATGACTCCAAGCGCGAGATCGCCGCCTTCTTCGCCCACGCCACGCACGAGACCGGACGTAAGTTCTCGACTTGCCTGCATGCATGCGATAGTTCTTTCAAGTACCCGTCGCATCGACGCTTACTGCTTCACTGCAGACTTCTGCTACATTGAGGAGATCGACGGCGCGTCGAAGGACTACTGCGACGAGAACAACACGGAGTGGCCGTGCGTTGCGGGGAAGGGCTACTACGGCCGGGGGCCGCTCCAGCTATCGTGGAACTATAACTACGGGCCCGCTGGGCAAAGCATCGGGTTCGACGGCTTGAACGCGCCGGAGACGGTGGCCAACGACGTTGTCGTCTCCTTCAAGGCCGCCCTTTGGTTCTGGATAAACAACTGCCACTCGGCCATCACGTCAGGCCAAGGATTCGGCGCCACCATCCGGGCGATCAACGGCGACCTCGAGTGCGACGGCAAGAACACGGAGACGATGAACGCTCGCGTCGGATACTACAAGGATTACTGCAGCCAGTTCGGCGTCGACCCTGGCAGTAACCTCACTTGCTGAGCGCCGAATTGCTACTGCTTGCAGGCGGTGATGGGGTAATAAAAGCTTTGCTGCAAGTGTTTGTGGCGTGCTATATATTGGAATTTGTAGTACAATAATGGGAAGGAGATCAATTCATATATGTACTATTTCACAAGAAATATACATATGTTATAGTACTGTTTCAACTACAATAATATGCAAGTAATTACATTCGAAACAGATCTAATCTGTCAGAACTTAGAAGCTGTAATTACTGGGATATGCATTTTGGACCGCAAAAGTCTCCCTTAGAACTTATAGACCTTATTCGATAATTTTTTATACAAAATATTAGTTTGATATTTATGCACGTGACTTATCTAAAATTTCCTTAAAAGTCTGAAATCTTATTTTTATAATTTTTTACATAAGAAATACTGATCCGATAATAGTGTGTCTATTTTATTAGATGGCACTTTATGTTAAAAAATTTAGGATCAATGTGTTTCCAAACTACCATAATAAAAATACAAAGAAATTAATGTAGAAATAGAAATTGTGTGTCCGTCATTATTGTCAAAAATTTTAACAATAATTTTTCTTAATATTTTGCTACTTTTTGACTCATAACTCTCGCGTGATATATAGAACTTGAGATTGAGTCCAATGACTAAAAACTCATTTATATAGACGTTTTCCTATCGATAACATTTATTACTACTAATGTTCAAAAATTAATTCATGTTTAAAATGTTTGGACCGAAGAATTTTAATAATAATGAATAAAAAATTTAATAATAACAATTACATTCATAATGAATGAAAAATCTAAAATATTTAGATCACAATAAATGAAAATAATAAATGAGAAACTTAATAAGAACGATTATATTATCTTATTTGTTCCAGTCCAAATATATTTTTTTAAATTAATATACATATGGATATGAAAAAATCTCACAATATATAAGAAATATAATTACAAATTAAATCTCATTTTCTCTATATGATCCTTGAATTTCAGAAGTGGCATACCTTTAATCAAAGGATCAATAACCATTAATTTCAGAGGTGTCAAATAAATCATGTTCATAGCATTTATAATTTGATAATAATATTCTTCATTACATGATTACTTATGACTTTGTTCTTAGTATGACTTATCATCAAAATTATTATTTCTTAAATTTGTGATAAGTTAAGAATTTAATGAGATTTATTTTATCATCAAATTTCTCTTGATTTCTAAACTTGTCATATCCTCAACGGAAATCAAAATTTTGAACATCTATGATTTATTTATTTTGATAAAAATGAGATATATGATTTTGATGATTATAATCTAAGATCAAGATTGTTTAGATCTCATAAAATTTTCAAAATCAAAATTGTTCGAAGACTTATTTAATCATATCTTTTGAATTTGATTTATAATGACATATTCTCCTTATACATTTGGGTGTCAATAGAACATGAATGCAAAAGAAAAATTAAACCATCATATTTCTTTTTGACATTAACAAAGGGGGGAATAAAATTAACAATATGATTGGTACTGAATGAAAAATAATTTGCTTAGAAGAAAATTTAAAATTTTAAAATACATGCAAAATGCATGATTTGCTACTTTGCTTTAAATTTACATAAGATAAATTAAATTGCATGGGTAGCTCTTGATTTTTTCTTAGATTTTGGAATCTACATCTATAAAATTTACATCTATAAAATTGAGTATTTTTATGATATGATGTTTTTCACTTTTTCTTCCTTATTTCTACCTTATTGTTTATAAAAAGGGAAGAAGATATTTTTCTTCCTTATTTCTACCTTATTGTTTATAAAAAGGGAAGAAGATATAAATGAAAGGTGATCTACAAAAATACATGATTTGCTATTTGTGTTAGAAAATTACATAATTTAAATGCATGAGTGGCTCTTAATTCTTCTTAGATTTTTTGGATTTTTGAGCTTACTTTCGAAATCACTCTAGTTAAAATGAACATAAGAAGAGGATTCAAATTTTTGTGATGAGATAGTTTTAAAGATTATTCTTGTTTCATGAATCTTGATGAATGTTTACGAAGGGAAACATATATATGACATAAACTTCTATGATGCTTGATATAAGTCTTTGACATTAAATCTTTGATGAATCACTTGATGTACTACTCTTGATTTAAATGAATTAAATTGCATGGGTAGATATCAATTCTTGGATTTCAAAATTTACATATAAAAGATTGAGCCCTATTTTTGTAATACAATGTCTTACACTCCCCCCACCATTGTTTCTGCTTTATTATTCAAAGAAAGGGAAGAAAATTTTTCAAAAAAAAATTATGTTTTTATCCTATTAAGGGGGAGCAAAACTTGTTTGCTTGCATGATGTAAATTACTAGGAAGCAAAAATTTGCTAGCTTGCAGTTCTCAAAAGAGAAGAAAGAACTTACTAGCTTGCATATTCTAAAGTGATGAAAAATTTACTAAATTGCTAAGCTTTCATATATAAAAAACTTGCTAATTGCACTTCTCCTTTTTGTTGATAAAAAAGGGGGAGAAGATATGATGATGAGAAATCATGTATGATGATAATGTATGTTGATATTTGAAAATATACATGATGATTTGAAATAATAATTATGATTTTATTATAATGATATGATGGTGTGATTAAAATAGTTTCAACTTGGACTTTTGAGCTCATCTTAATATTTTTTTTAAAATTTATTAAGAGCTTTTCTAAATGATGTTTTGTAAAATTCATGTGCCTTAAAATCCTTAGCCCTATATTTCATCTTTTTGTTGATAACAAAGTGAGATAAATATATATTAATGACACATGATATTGAGAAATATACATGAATGACACATGTCATTGAGAAATATATATTGATGACACATGATACTAATCTTCGGTATCTTGGATATTTTTTTGAAACTCATGATTTAATGATATGATGCAAATTTGTGTAGAATGTTGATTGCTTAAATTTAAGAGTGTGATTCTTTTAAATTTAAGTGGCATGGATTTAGGGGGAGCTAGGATTAACTCTTGTCATCAATTGATTGTCATTATAAAAAAGGTGGAGATTATTGAATCTTGAATTTTGATGATGAAATCAATTGATGGGTTATTGATCTAACATGGATTGTTAGAATTTGATTTATGCAAGATTAACTACGATAGAGAGAATATGACAATCACGATTGACCAAAGTCAAGTCCATGCATCGGGCTGAGGTTCGGACGATACGGTTGGGAACTCGCTAGGAGTGCATCGAGAGCTCGCCGAGGGTATCGGGAGCTTGCCAGGATAGCACAAGGGAGTTCACCAAAAGAAGATTGAGACTCGCCGGAAGATTATCGGGAGTAGCCGAAAAGCTTGCCGGGATTTGGGAATGTCTTGAAGTGGATGTGTTTGGCAATTATGATTATAATTAATTAAGTCATAGTTAGCATCGTGCAAGTTAATCATGAAGGTGAAAGGAATTAAATATCAGACATAGACCTAGGATAAAGCTTAGGTATCGGGCCAAGGATTAGGCGATGCAGAGGGAGCCCGCCAGGAGTTTGCTAGGAGATTCGCTGAAGGGATCGAGAAGCTCGCTAGGAACACGTCGGGAGATCGTCAGAGGAAGACCGTGAGACTCGTCGCTGTAGAATCCGGAGGTTGTCGGATTGCAGGAGTGAGGTCGTAAGCTTGGTGGTCATGTCTTGATTGTAATCTTTAAGTCGTAGGTTAAGATTGAGTCGAGAATGAATATGATTTGGAAGGAATCCAAATCAACTCAAAGAGGTAATCGAGTCTACTATTGGGGTTTGATTGAGCTCAGGTTGAGCTCAATTAGTTGACTAGAGGATTGGTTAACCGATGGTTCAAGTTAGAATTTGAAAAATAGAGGGAACCACTTTTCTAGAGATTTCGAACCGCTGGTAAGTGGTGGGTAAACTATCACCGCCCAGGTTTTCGGGCAGCTGGCGGGTAAACTGCTCGTACCTAGGATTTCGGGTGATTGAGCCGCTTAGGTCGGTGGGTGAACCGCTCGTACCCAAATTTTCCAAGCATATTTGAATTTTAGCTCAAAAATTTTGAAGCCATTTGGGGCTATAAATACCCCAAGTTTTCTTGCATTCTAAACAATAATTTGGGGGATAAAATTCTATGAAAAACTTGTGAGGATTGTAAGAAAAAGAAAATGGGTAAGGGAGTGATCAAAGAGTTATCATATTGTCTCTCTTGTAAGCTCAAGTATAAGAGTTTGGTCTTTACCCAAAGAAGATTAGTAGTGGACGCCGGTGTGCCTCAAGGAGGAGGAGGAGGAGGAAGTGGACATAGGCCGGTTAGTGCCGAACCACTATAATTATAAGTGTCCTTACTTCTTTGATTTAATGCTTATAATTACCAGTTCTTAATTGATTTCAAAACACAAATAGACGCTTCTGATTTTTTATTTACATTTTGAAATCAAGGCTTCAAAATCAAGCACTTCACTTACGACATTGCCTATCTCCTTATTAAGATTTGCTTGTTCTTTTTGAGTCATCTTTAAGCAAGAAGCTTAGCACTTCTCTATAAGATTCACTTAATTAACTTAAACGAAAAGCTTTAGATTTTCTATCTTATTTTAAGCAAATTTTTTTTTGTTTAAAACGTTAATTTGCTCTTGCTCTAATTCACACCCTCCCCCTTCTCTTAGTGCCAATTGATCCTAACAATTGGTATCAGGCCACGTTTTTCTCATTTGGTTTAACACCCAAGAGAAATAGCTCTTTTCGGTATTGACGAGGGTTAACGCATCACAAGTCCTCCTATGTCTAATAGAACAGACTACACATCTTGGAAAATGTGAATGCGTATTTTTTTGATTTCAATAGATTTCGATTTGTGGTGGATTATTGAAATTTTTTTTTCAAAAATCATCCAATCCAATAAATGATTGAAATGATTATGAAAAATAAATATTTTCGTTGAATGCAAAGGCTATGAATAATATTGTGCACTTGATAAAAATGAATTTGATCGGGTTTCCTATTTTGATTCGGCTTTCGATATATGGCATGTATTAGAAATAACACATGAAAGCACACTTAATCTAAATGAATCATTAAATGAAAATACTTCTAAAAATGAACAAGAAGAACACATTCTTAAGAATTGGAAGTAATGTGAACCGAGAAGAACATATGACTCATCGAGTGAAATCTTGAGTGATGAGGGCATTGAATATTTGACAAATGAATCAAAAAATTTAATCAACATGAGCTATAAAAATGATTTAAAGATAGACAAAACTTCTTGCTATGAATACAAGAAGCCGATGCGCTCCAAAGATGAAAAACACAATCAAGAAGAAGTGAAAGATCTCGCGCTCGTGGCCAACCACAATGAGGTAAGTAACCCACCCGAAAGCTCTTTTATTTTTAATGAGTTATTACTTTATTTTCATGAGCTTTATGATGAATTTAGAAAGATTAACAAATCCTATAAATTACTTAAGGTAGAGCATGCATCATTAGTTAGTAAACTTGATGAAACACATGAAGTAGAACCATCACATAATACATGCACCAAATATAAAACCTTACATGATACTTTACCATTACAATATGCTTATTCTAAATGTGATGTGCTAGACAGTGTTAAAGAAGAAAACATCATGCTAAAACAAACCTTAGAGAAATTTGAAATAAGAAATAAATCTCTTAATATCATTCTTGCTAATAAGGGTAATATTAATAGAAGAAATGGAATAGGTTTTGTGGGCAAAAATCAACTACTTTTGTTAAAGGATCAACCTTAAATTTACCACCAAGAATCAAATATAATTTTTATAAAAAATTAAGACATAAGACAAACAAATATCCATTTAAAAATTATAGTCTACATAAATTAATTTGGGTTCCTAAAGGAACCATAAACAAACTTAAGCCATTAGAGAAAATGGAAAGAATATATCATGAAGGATCCAAACTTAAATGAGTACCTAAATCAAAACATCTCATAATATAAAGTTACTTCATAACAAGGTTAGGATCACTAAGTTATGTTTTGAAAATAAATGCTCAAGGAGATCTAATATTCTTTCAAAACTCACTAGCTTAAGTAATAAAAAAAATTTATTGAAATAAAATCATTATTAATGAATCTTTGGATAACTCATAAATCTTGAGCTCTGACTTAGGTATACTAGTACAAAAATGAATTAGAAACTTTATCTAAATTTAAAGTTATGAAAGAAAGATTTTGACGATGATTATGATTAAATGATAAGTTCAAAATCATTAGCTTGGATATTGGTCTAAATGTAGACTATTGTTAAATGATTCAAATATTGATAAAGTCTTTGAAATGATTAATTTGAATGTTACATTGTTCGAAATACTATGATAATTGAATAATTAAGTTGAATCTCTTTAATTACAAAAATGAATTAGAAAACTTTAGCTATTTTCTTTTAGAAAACAATCTATGTTGACTTCATTTAAATTTTTCGAAAAGCGATTTTTGTTGATGATTTTGGATATGTTTTTAAATTATTTTATTTTAAAGAATGGATATGTTTGAATCTATCCAACTTCATTGAAATTTTGCTTTTGATTATTTGATAACTTAAATCATGATATTGAAATCTTAAAAATTATAATTTGAAATCTTTTTTATTAAATAATATTCCTACTCTTTATTAAAAAAAGTTTTCATCTTAATCATGATCTTGACTTCTCAATATTTATAACTTGATATTTCTATAAGAATCAAGATCCTTCTTACATGATCTTTAAAATTTCAAAAGCTTTGAAATTTTATCTAGGAAGAAATGTGTCAAAATAAATCATGTTATTAGTATTTATGATTTGATAATAATATATGATTACTTATGACTTTCTTCTTAGGATAACTTATCACCAAAATTATTATTTCTTAAATTTATGATAAGTTAAGAATTTAATGAGATTTGTTTTATCATCAAATTTCTCTTGATTTCTAAACTTGTCATATCCTCAATGGAAATCAAATTTTTGAACGTCTATGATTTATTTGTTTTGATAAAAATGAGATATATGATTTTGATGATTATAATCTAAGATTAAGATTGTTTAGATCTCATAAAATTTCCAATCAAGATTGTTTAGAGAATTATTCAATCATATCTTTTGAATTTTATTTATAATGACATATTCCCCTTATACTTTTGGGTGCCATTAGAATATGAATGCAAAAGAAAAATTAAACCATCATATTTCTTTTTGGCATTAATAAAGGGGGAAATAAATTATCAATATGATTGGAAGCAAATTGGAAATGATAACATTGAATGAAAAATAATTTGTTTAGAAGAAAATTTAGAATTTTAAATTTTCTAAATACATGCAAAATGCATGATTTGATTGATTTACTACTTTGCTTGAAATTTGCATAAGATAAATTAAATTGCATGGGTAGCTCTTAATTTTTTCTTGGATTTTGGAATCTACATCTATAAAATTTACATCTATAAAATTGAGCATTTTTATGATATGATGTTTTTCACTTTTTCTTCCTTATTATACCTTCTTGTTTACAAAAAGGGAAGAAAATATAAATGAAAGGTGATCCACAAAAATACATGATTTGCTATTTGTGTTAGAAAATTACACAATTTAAATACATGAGTGGCTCTTAGTTCTTTTTAGATTTCTTGGAATTTTGAGCTTACCTGCGAAATCACTCTAGTTAAAATGAACATACGAAGAAGATTCAAATTTTTGTGATGAGATAGTTTTAAAGATTATTCTTGTTTCATGAATCTTGATGAATGTTTACAAAAGGAAACATATATATAACATAAACTTCTATGATGCTTGATATAAGTCTTTGATATTAAATCTTTAATGAGTCACTTGATGCTACTCTTGATTTAAATGAATTAATTGCTTGGGTAGATATCAAGTCTTGGATTTTGGAATTTACATATAAAAGATTGAGCCCTCTTTTTGTAATACAATATCTTACACCCTTATTTCTTCTTTATTATTTAAAGAAAGGGAAGAAATTTTTTAAAAGAAAATTATGTTTTTATTCTATTAAGGGGGAGCAAAACTTGTTTTCTTGTATGATGTAAATTGCTAGGAAGCAAAAATTTGCTTGCTTGCAGTTTTCAAAAGAGAAGAAAGAACTCACTAGCTTGCATGTTCTAAAATGATAAAAAATTTGTTAAATTGCTAAGCTTTCATATATCAAAAACTTGCTAATCTATTTTGTTGATAATAAAGGGGGAGAAGATATGATGATGAGAAATCATATATGATGATAATGCATGTTGACTTTTGAAAATATACATGATGATTTAAAATAATAATCATGATTTTATTATAATGATATGATGGTGTGATTAAAATAGTTTCAACTTAGACTTTTGAGCTTTTTATTTCACCTTTTTGTTTATGACAAAAGGGGAGAAATATACATTGATGACACATGACATTGAGAAATATACATTGATGACACATGATACTAATCTTGGGTATCTTGGATATCTTTTTGAAACTTATGATTTAATGATATGATGCTAATTTGTGTTGAAATTTGCATAGAATGTTAATTGCTTGAATTTAAAAGTGTGTGATCCTCTTATATTTAAGTGACATAGAGTTAGGGGGAGTTAGGATTAACTTATCTCATCAATTGATTATCATCATAAAAAAAGGGGAGATTGTTGAATCTTGAATTTTGATGATGAAATCAATTGATGAGTTATTGATCTAACATGGGTTGTTAGAAGTTGATTGATGCATGATTAACTACGATAAAGAGAACATGACAATCAAGATTGGCCAAAGTCAAGTCCATGTATTAGGCCGGGGTTCGGACGATGCGGTTGGGAACTCGCCAGGAGTGCATCGGGAGCTCGCCGAGGGTATTGGAGTTTACCAGGATGGCGTAAGGGAGTTCGCTAGAAGAAGATCGAGACTCATCGGAAAATTATCGGGGATAGCCGAAAAGCTTGCTAGGAGTTGGGAAGGTCTTGAAGCGGATGTGTTTGGCAATTATAATTATAATTAATTAAGTCTTAGTTAGCATCATGCAGGTTAACCATGCCGGTGAAAAGAAATTATAGATCAGACATGGACCCAAGATCAAGGTTGGGCATCGTGCTAAGGATTGGACGATGTAGAGGGAGCTCACCGGGAGTTTGCTAGGAGATTCACCGAAAGGATCGGGAAGCTCACTAGGAACACGTCGGGAGATCGCCAGAGGAAGACTATGAGACTCACCGTTGTAGAACCTAGAGCTTATCGAATTGCGGGAGTGAGGTCGTAAGCTTGGTGGTCATGTCTTGATTGTAATATTTAAGTCATAGGTTAAGATTGAGTCCTACATGAGTGTGATTTTGAAGAAATCCAAATCAACTTAAAGAGGCAATCAGATCCACTATTGGGGTTTGATTGAGCTCCGGTTAAGCTCAATTAGTGGACTAGACGATTAATCAACTAATGGATCAAGCCAGAATTCAAAAAGTGGAGGGAACCACTTTTTCAGAGATTCCGACGAGTAAACCGCTAGTAACCGACAGGTAAATCTCCCCGGTCAGGTTTTCGGGCAGTTGATGACGGTTGAATTACCTAGGGCCGACAGGTAAACCGCTTGTACCCAGGATTTCGGATGACTGAGCCGCCTAGGTCGACGAGTGAACCGCCCGTACCCGGATTTTTTGGGTATGTTTGAATTTTGGCTCCAAAATCTGAAGTCATTTGGGGCTATAAATACCCCGAGTTTTCTTGCATTCTAAATAATAATTTGGGGGATAAAATTCTATGATAAATTTGTGTGGATTATAAGAAAAAGAAAAGGGGTAAGGGAGTGATCAAAGAGTTATCATCTTGTCTCTCTTGTAAGCTCAAGTGTAAGGGTTTGGTCTTCACCCACAAAAGATCAGTAATGGACACCGGTATGCCTCAAGGAGGAGGACTCGGAAGTGGACGTAGGTCGGTTAGTACCAAACCACTATAATTGTAAGTGTCATTGCTTCTTTGATTTACTGCTTATAATTGCCGGGTTCTTAATTGATTTCAAAACTTAAATAAACGCTTCCGATTTTTTATTTACATTTTGAAATCAAGGCTTCGAAATTAAGCACTTCACTTACGACATTGTCTATTTCCTTATTCGGATTTGTTTGTTCTTTTTGAGTCGTCTTTAAGCAAGAAGCTTAGCACTTCTCTATAAGATTCACTTGCTTAACTTAAACGAAAAGCTTCGAATTTTCTATCGTGCTTCAAGCAAAAAGTTTTTTATTTAAAACGTTAATTTACTCTTGCATTAATTTACCCCTCACTCTTAGTGCCAATTGACCCTAACAATTAGTATCATAGCCACTAGTATGGGGACATTAAGGGTATAGTACAAGTGCTCATTGGAGAATGAGTTCATCGATTAATCCGCTTATGGAATGCTGAATGGTTAATGATACCTAACATCATACAATGATGATGTAGTCTCAATTGTATATCTAGTCCTTAGATTTGAGACCAATGATGCATCATTTGAGTACTCTTTTCTTTGACACTGGACTTACAGGTCTGGAAAGCTCCATATTTGGTACTGCCGGTTATGAGATGGTAGCCAACCTTATAAATATAATTGAGTGGCAATAGAGGATCATCTACTCTTGGTATCATGAGAGAAATTTTTGTATGTTATCGTTCGGACAAATCCTTAGCGTGGTTCAATTGGATTGAGAGATGAGTTCTTTTAGATCCGATTTAAGCGATACTCGGAAGGATTCGATATGTGGCCTGACAGTAAATACATGATAACTGAGGAGACAATTCCAATGGATAAGATCTCCTGTACTATTTGAGGACTCTGGCGTAGTGGTATAGTACATCCATAGTCGATGAGTCGAGTGAATTGTTATGAGATAATAATTCATTGAGTTAGACGGGGTTATGATAGGTACGACTCACAACCAACTCGGTGCTGGGCTTGGAGAGTCACACACATATGATGAATGTTTCAATGAGTAGAGGATTGTATATAAGTTATCCAATTAGTCCCAACTATCATTGGATGATACCCAATATTGATGGATCCCTGCATGAGGCTCAATTAGAGGTCAATTGAGATTATTAGATAGAGATCCAATAATCCTAGTAGTTAGAGTAATTGGATGAAGATCCAATACCCACTAAGATAAGATCCACTAGGGATTTTTGGTGGCTCTCTACAAATATGAGGCAATGATGACATAATAGTGATAGACTGTACCTTTGGCCATCCGCTCTTATTCTTCTCCTTTCCTCATCTTCTCAGCCGATCAGCCCCTCCCTACTATGAGAGGACAGTGAAGGATAACAAATCTTCTTCTACATTTGTTGTGAGAAGCTGCATAAGAGTTACGAGATTTTGGCTGTGATTGGAGGAGCATCACTACAACAATCCATTGTGTGGTTTGACCTTCATCCTCTTCATTTAGATATGAAATTTTAGGGATATATGATATCCTTAAGTAATCAATCTCTTACGTATTGTAGTTTTCGATTTTACAAGTTTTTACACACTAATCTTTGCATGACTACTTGATATACGTAAAAAATATATTTTGTTTTCTTTCTTTCACTGCTTTGATGGTTTCCCAACAAAATGTTCAAATTCCTTTCATCTATATCGACTCCTTTCATATAGCTTGGGTACTTCGCTAAGTTTTACCTAAGTTGTTATGCTCCTCGATTTGTATTGAGTTGATAGTGATCCTCATGCCCACTATTCCATGGGTCAGCTCTCTATCGAGTCTGATTTTCACATCGGTTTTAAGGGTGTCTTTGTTTGGTGTTGCCTTAGGTCACTTCCCTACTTGATCTCTCAATGCATCCACATACGAGATCAGTTGAGCTTTGTGGAGTTGTTGCCTTAAGGTACCCATTCTCAACATGTGTGAACTGTTGTACATGATTCTCCCTCTAGAGATCCAAGACTTATTCCTCTTGGATATCTATCCCATATGATCAATTTATCTCTTTGCATCCTTCCCTTTGAAAGTTTGGAGACCACCATCCCCTTGAACTACTTCGCTTGCTGAACAAACTGTACATTATTCTGCCCCCACGAATGCACTTACTCGATTGTGACTCTTTGCTAATACAACCCGCATTATTCTGCCCCCAAGTATAGCAATATGTTAAACTTGCTGCACACTTTAGCCTCCAACAAACGTATCCTTCCTCTATCGAAGAGAAAGTTTCAATGCTCCGTGGCGTTGAGTTTTGGTTGGCTTGGAATAGCCACAGATAGTCTATCATCCATATACAAGCCCTTTTATGAGTACCGAATTCTTCGAGTTCGCAATTCTCCTCACCTTTGTGAGCTTTACAGCCCATCCCACCTTGCACGGTCTCATCCTTTGCTAAACGCTTCACTTACCTTGAGCATTATCAAGTTTGGTTGCTAATGTTAAGCCATAGCTCAAACTTAGCATCCAAACTTTTATGCACTACACATTCTTCCTAGCTCGCTTATCCTCATGGTGCCTCTCGCGCGAAGGGTTAGCCATTCCTTTGAATGTCAATCTTGAATACTCCTTCCTCTTAGTAACTCATTTCTGTTAGGATCAATAGGCACTAAGAGGGGGGAAGGGTGAATTAGTGTAAGAGTTGAAAAACCTTAGTTCAGAAAAACTTCCTTGAAATAAAATCGAAAATCAGAAGCGTTTTGTTTAAGTTGAGTGTATAAGCAACTAAACCTTGAACAATGCTAAGTTACTATCTTGCTTAAAGAAAACTTGAGTAAAAATAGATAAACTTAAAAAGTAAAGTTAGAAGACTCATAGTTTATAGTGGTTCGGCCAAAACTTGACTTACATCCACTTTTCAGAATCCTCTTCCTTGAGGCCTATCGATATCCACTAATGACCTTCTTTGGGAGAATATCAGACCCTTACACTACTCACTCCCTCCTTTTCATAAGTTCAGGAGAGGAACCTTACAAGTATTTCACTTACAACTCACAAGGGGGATTCTAAAGACTTTTACAAGATTTTCACAAGGATTACGACCACTTTCTTGCTCACTCTCTTGCCCTCTTTCTTTTTCACTTTCTTGCATACTTTTTGCATAATTTTCTTAGCTTTCTTGCCAATTATTTTGCTCTTAATACAAGAAAACTTGGGGTATTTATAGATTCCAATTGCCTTTAGAAAATGGAGCAAAAAATTCAAACGTATCCCAAAAATCTGGGTACTTGTGGAACTACCGCCCAAAGCTGCAATGAAAACAAGGCGATGACGGTACAACCACCGACCTGGGCAGTACTACCGTCGCTTACCAACGGTACAACTACCAACCTGAGCGATACTACCATCGCCCACCAATGGTACTACTGGAAAGGTGTTTTATATACTTTTCCATTCCCAACTTGTATCTTCAATTGACTCCTTCCTAGGTTACCAAATGAGCTCAACTCAAACCTAAAATTGGACCTAGTTTGCCTCACTTGAGTTAATTTGGATTTCTTCCAAAATTAACTCAATTAGGACTCAAAACTAACTACGACTCACTTATTACAACCATACAAGATCATCAAGTTCAACAATCGACTTAACCCCTTGCAATCCGATAATCTCCGGTAATTTTTCGGCAAGTCTTACGATCTTCTTCCGATAATCTCCCAACGTATTACTAATGAGCTTCCCGATACCTTCAGCGAACTTCTAGCAAACTCCCGACGAGCTCTCACTGCATCGTCCGAACCTTAGCCCGATGCCCGAACTTGATTCTAGCCCATCATCTGGTTGTAATTCTTGTTCTCCATCATAGTTAACCCTGCATTACTTTCTCTAACACACATGTTAAATCAACAAATCATTAATTAATTCCATCATCAAAATCTGAAATTTAACAATCTCCCTTTTTTTTTATGATGACAACCAGTTGATGACGAGAATTTAACCTTTACTCCCCCTATGTCCATGCCATAATCCAAATAAAATAAACTTAAATTCAAGAGAACCAAACACTCTTCAAATTCAAGTATCATGATATAACATTTCAAATAATTTTCATGAAAAGATACAACATTACATTCATTCATCAATTTCATAAATGATATAACATCAATTTCAATCATTTTTACCTTAAGTCATCAACCATCAACTCATCAAAGATTTTCAAACTATACAACATTACATTAAAATTCATGCATCAATCATACATTAATTTGAAATTCTCCCCCTTAAGTCATCAATCATTTCTCCCCCTTTGTTTATCAACAAAAAGGAGAAATTGCTATTTTGCTATATGTGTCATCAATATGCCATTTCTCTCCCTTTGTCATCAACAAAAAGGTAAAATGTTAAGCAAATAATTTCAAATCATATAATCTCATTGTCAAATTTCTTTATATTTGTTAAAAAATAAATATTGATTATATAACTAAACATTTAGTGCCTAAAGAAGTTGTTTCATTGCTCCCTCTTAATAAAATAGGATAAGAAACATAATTTTCTCATTAAAAAATTTCTCCCTTTTGTGCATAAGAAGGAACAAGAAACGAGGAAGGGGTGTAAAAAATATCATATCACTAAGAAGGGCTCTTAACCTCAATCTTAGAGATGTAAATTTCGAAAAGATTATTTCGAAGATGAGCTAAAAAATCTAAGAAATCTAGGAGATATTCAAGAAACCCGTAAAATAGCAAATTAAGAAAGTTGCACATTATGCATTCGGGTGAGTTAGCATTCCTAACTCTCTTATAATAAAATCAAATTATTCTTCATTTAATGGTTTAGTAAAAATATCTGCTAATTGATGCTTAGTATCAATAAATTCTAAAGATATGTCATGATTATTTACATGATCTCTAATGAAGTGATGCCTAATATCAATATGTTTAGTTTTTAAGTGTTGAACGAGATTTTTAGTTAAACATATTGCACTAGTGTTATCACATTTTATAGGGATATTTTCTAAATGAATTTCATAATCTTCTAAGGTGTATTTCATCCAAATAACTATTAGGATCAATTGGCACTATGAGGGTGGGGGTGTGGGATGCAAGTGTAAATTTTAATGATTACTTTTTGTTTGAAGCAAGATAAGAAAATCGGAAGCTTTTCATTCAAGTATGAAATTCAATCTTATAGAGAAATACTAAGCTTCTTGCTTAAAGATAAATCAAGAAAGAATAAGCAAACCCGAATAAAAAGATAAGCAACATCTTAAGGGAAATGCTTGATTTTGAAGCCTTGCTTTCAAAAAGTAAATAATATCAGAAGCGTCTTTTGGTATTATGTTGAAAATAATTAAGAACCCGATTAAGAATCCATGAGGATGAAGATCATATTTTTCTATGAACTAATTAGAAGCAATATGAAGAAGTAAACAGATAAGCATAGAGAACTCACAACTTATAGTGGTTCAGCCTCAACTTTGGCCTACGTTCACTTCTCGAGTCCTCCTCTATGAGGCATACTAGTTAGTGTTCACTATCGATCTCCTTTGGGTGAAAACCAAACTCTTACAACCTTTCAACTTACAAGGGAGACAAGATTATTACAACACTTGGATCACTCCCTTGCCTCCTTTTTTTTCTTATAATTTTCACACATGATTTATCACAGAATTTCTAGCCCAAAATTGTTATATCAAATGCAAGAAAACTTGAAATATTTACAGGCCCTAAATGACTTCAGAATTTGGAGCCAAAATTCAAACAAAAAAAAACTAGGTACGGGTGGTTCATCCGTCGACACCGGCGGTGCAGCCACCGAAAGTAACCTTGAAACCAGGGTATGGGCAGTTCAACCATCGATCTAGGTGGTTCAGTTGCGACGGTTCAGTCACTGAAATTTAAAAAAAAAAATGATTCCCTCCACTTTTCAAATTTTGACTTGAACCTTATGTTGACCAATTCTCTGGTCAACCAATTGAGCTCAACCTGAGCTCAATCAATCCCCTTTTGTGGACCTGGTTACCTCTTTGAGTTGATTTAGATTCATTCCAAATCATACTCAATTGGACTCAAACTTAACCTACGACTTAAGGATTACAACCATACATGACCACCAAGCTTAACGACCTCACTCTCGTAATTCAGCAACCTCTGACATTCCCTGCGGTGAGTCTCACAGTCCTCCTCTGGCGACCTCATGACGTGTTCCTAGCGATCTTCACGATACCTTTAGCGAAGTCCTAACGAACTCATCACGAGCTCCCACCGCATCGTCTAAACCTTGACCCGATGCCTAAGCTTGATCCTGGGTTTATGTCTGCATCGTCTAAACCTTGACCTGATGCCTAAGCTTGATCCTGGGTTTATGTCTAGTCTGTAACTCCTTTTCACCATTGTGGTTAAACCTACATCACTTCCTATAACAACACATGTTAGATTAAATACTCATCAATTGATTTCATCATCAAAATTCAAGATTCAACAATCTTCCCCTTTTTGATGATAACAATCAAATTGATGACGGGAGTTAATCCTAACTCCCCCTAAATCTATGTCATAATAAAGAAAACTTAAATTCAAGAAAATCACACACCTTTGAATTCAAGTATCTTGAGGCAATCAATATTTCAAGCAAATTAAAATTTACATCAAGTCATCAAAGCATGAATTTTAAAAAACTTATGCATCAATATCCAAGCATGTGCATCAATATCCAAGTATGTGTATCAATATCTAAGTATGTACATCAATATTCATATGTCATCAATGTCCATTTCTCTCGCTTTGTCATCAACAAAAAGGTGAAATGTATAACTAACGATTTCAAAGCACATTATGACATTACTCCCCTTTAGTAAAATAGAATATGTATTATAGAATTTTCATTCCTTTTGTGAATAATGAGGAGAGAAACAAGGGAGGAGTTGTGAAAGTATTATATCATTAAGAAGAGCTCTTAATAAATTTTAAAAAGAATATTAAGATGAGCTCAAAAGTTCAAGAGATTTAAAGACTACTTATATATTTTAAATATAGCAAAAATTAACTCTTGTAAATTTTAAAAGTCATCTCTTGTAAATTTCAAACGTAGCAATTCATCATCTTAATGTAATTTTTCCCCTTTTTTTGCAAGCAATAAGATAAAAAACATGGAGAGAGTTTTCAAAAATATTATCACAAAAAAACTTAATCATGAAATCTAGATTAGCAATTCATATATTTTCATGATTTAACATTCCAAGTTTTCTTCTAAGAAAATCAAATTGTTCTTCATTTAAAGATTTTGTAAAAATATCTGCTAATTGATGCTTAGTGTCAATAAATTTCAAGGAGATGTTTTGACAATTTACATGATCCCTAATAAAATGATGTCTAATATCAATATGTTTGGTTATTGAATGTTGAATATGATTTTTGGTTAAACATATAGCACTTGTGTTGTCACATTTTATAGGAATATTTTTTAATTTCATTCTATAATCTTCTAGTGTGTTTTTTATCCAAATAACTTGAGCACAATATGCACTAGCTGCAATGCATTCTGCTTTCGTAGTAGATAAAGTTACTGAATTTTGTTTCTTGGAAGTCCAAGAAACAAGTGCATACCCTAAAAATTGACATGTTCCGGTAGTACTTTTTCTATCTATTCTATAACCATCAAAATTGACATTTGAATAAGTAATCAAGTCAAATTTCTTTGATTTTGGATACCATTATCCTAGTTTTGAAGTTCCTTTTAAGTATCTAAAGATTTATTTAATTACTTTAAAATGAGAGAGTTTAGGATTAGATTGAAAACTTGTACATAATTCAAAACTAAACATGATATCCAGTCTAGTAGTAGTTAAATATAATAAATTTTCTATCATTCCTTTATAAGATTTTTTATTAAAGTTTTCTCCTTCATTGTCTAAGTCCACCTTTCTAGATGTGCTCGTGGAAGTGTTTAATGCTTTAGCATTTTTCATCCCAAAACGTTTAGCAAGTTCAATGTGTATTTAGTTTGATTAATAAAGATATCATCATCTAGTTGTTTTATTTGTAATCCTAAGAAAAACATTAACTCACCCATTAGGCTCATTTCAAATTCTTGCCCCATTTCTTTAGCAAAAGACTCAAACAAAAATACATTTGTTGATCCAAAAATAATATCATCAACATAAATTTGAATAACATGAAAATTATTTTTCAAAATACTTAAAAAATAATATGGTATCAACCTTGCCTTTCAAAAAATTATTTGAAATAAGGAAAGAACTACGTCTTTCATACCAAGCCTGAGGGGCTTGTTTTAATCCATAAAAAGCTTTAAAAAGATTAAAAACATGATTAGGAAGAAGACTATTTTCAAAACTAGGGGGTTGTTTAACATACACTTCTTCAAAAATGAAAGTATTTAGAAAAATACTTTTAACATCTATTTGAAACAACTTAAAATTTTTAAAAGATGTAAAGGTGAGGAGCATCTTTATGGATTCAAGTCTAGCCATGGAAGTGAAGATTTCATCATAATTGATTCCTTCTTCTTGGTTGAAACCTTTGGCCATGAGTCTAGTCTTGTTTTTAACCACGATACCATTTTTATCTTGTTTGTTTCGAAAAACTCATTTAGTATAAATTACTAAACGATCATTAGGTCTAGGAAAAAGCTCTCATACCTCATTTCTCTCAAATTAATTAAGCTCTTTATGCATTGCATTAACCCAAAAATAATCTCTTAGGGCCTCATCAATGCACTTTGGTTCGATTTGAGAAAGAAAAGTGGCATTTGCACAAAAATTCCTAAAAGAAGATCGAATTTGAACTCATTTCGATGTTTCTCCTATATAAGCTCCTTAGGATGATTATTCATATATTTTCATTCCTCGGGTAAGGGTTTGGAAGTAGATTCATCCAATTTACTTTTAGTAGTATTATCACTTAAATTCAAAGTATAAAAATCAAATTCATCATCAAAATCAACTTTCTTAAATTTAGAAAACTCATTAAAGACAACATGAATATATTCTTCAATTACTAAAGTTCTTTTATTAAAAACACGATAAACTTTTGAAATAGAAGAATAACATAGAAAAATACCTTTATCGGATTTTACATTAAATTTTCCTAAAGCATCCTTCTCATTTAAACATTTACAACCAAATATTTTAAAATAAGAAATATTGGGTTTTTTACCATTTTATAATTTATAAGGAGTTTTAGTGAATAATGGTCTTACAAAAACTTTATTTAAAACATAACATGCCGTATTAACGGCTTCGGTCCAAAAGTATTTGGGTAGACTATGTTCGTTCAATATTGTTCTAGCCATTTCTTATAAGTTCCTATTTTTTCTTTCTACTATTTTATTTTATTAAGGATTCTATGGAGTAGAAAAATTATGGATATACCCATTTGATTCACAAAAAATTTAAAAATTATTGTTTTGGAATTCTCCATCATGATCACTATATATTGAAGAAATCATATATCCTTTTTATTTTAAATAATTTTATAAATTTTTATAAAATATTTAAATGTATCACTTTTATGTGCCAAAAAATAGGTCCAAGTATATCTACTAAGACCATCCACTATAACAAATTCATATTTGCTACCACCTAAATTTATATTGTCAATGGGTCAAAATAAATCCATATAAATCAACTGAAGTGGCCTAGAGGTGCTTATTTGATTTTTTAGCTTAAGCTACTCTTTCTTTATTTTCCTAATTGACAAGTATCACAAAATTTATCTTTGATAAACTTAAGATTAAGTAAGCCTCTTACTAGATCTTTGGTAGAAATTTGGTTTAAAAGTTTCATGCTAGCATGACCTAGTCTCTTATGCCAAATCTAAGCATCATCATTCAAAGCCGAAAAATAAGTTTCATCACAAAATTTTTCAATATCTATGGTGTATACATTGTTGTTTCTTA
This sequence comes from Ensete ventricosum, assembly GCA_029747655.1. NCBI lineage: Eukaryota > Viridiplantae > Streptophyta > Magnoliopsida > Zingiberales > Musaceae > Ensete > Ensete ventricosum. Next base: position 29,687,581 of record JAQQAF010000002.1, read on the forward strand.
AGGCAATCAAATATTTATTTTTGTGTGGCAATTCAATTATGCAAGCATTAGGTTGAAATTTAACCATATATTCTATATCACATAATTAGCTAATGCTAAGCAAATTATGTTTCAAGCTATCAACTAATAACACATATTCAATCAAGAGGTTTGATGTGTTACCTATGGTTCATTTTCCAATGATTTTACCCTTGTTGTCTCTGAAGGTTACAACTCCTTCACTTATGCTAGTGAGCTTAGAGAAATATGTTGGATCTCTGATCATGTGCCTTGAGCATCAACTATCAAGATACCATTTGGTGCTCCTAGCTTTAGCTTGGAGACAAACCTACAAGATATTTTTGATTTAGGTAACCATTTTACATTGTGCTTCATAAAGAACTTTATCTTTATTTTTAATTATTTTTTATTATATTAAGTTCCCTTGGGAACCCAAACTAATTGGTGTGGACTATATTTTCTAAATACATATTTGTTTATCTTATATCCTAATTTTTAACAAAAATTACATTTGATTTTCGGTGACAAATTTAAGGTGGGTCCTTTTAAAAAAATGATTGGCTTTTGTTGATTGTTATTAACAAAGCCTATGCCATTTCTTCTATTAATATGACTCTTATTGGCAAATATCATATTTAGGGATTTGTTCTCAAATTCAAAATTTTCTAATGTTGTATTAAGCATGATATTTTCCTTTTTAACATTATCTATCATTTCACATTTAGAGCAAGGGTTATGTGCTACTAATGAATCATACATTTCATCAAATCTACAATCATGTTCATTTTTAAGCATCTTATAAGATTTGTTATTTTTTCTAAACTCATCAAAAAATTCATGAAACATATTTAATAATTCCTTGAATCACTAGCCTCATCTTGTATCGCCATTAGAGTGTAGTTAGCAACTTATTCTTTTGATTGGTCTTCTTTATCTGATGAGCTTGAGTCATCCCAAGTTGCCAAAATTATTTTCTTCTTGTGTGATGCATTCTTCTTCAATTAAAGATATTCATTTTTGAAATATCTTGATTTTTTTACATTCATAGCATATGACATTATCCTTCTTTAGTTTATTTTTATTTTTATTGTTCTTGTTATTTTTCATAAATTTTTTAAACTTTCTAGACAATAGTACAATATCATGGTCCTTATCACTCGAGGTCTCACTCGAGGTTTCATTTGAAGAGTCATTTGCAGTTCGAAGTGCTACATCCTTCCTATTCCTTAGAAGGGGTTCATCAAGCTCTTCATGAGCTTTACAATTTAGTTCATAAGTCATTGATGCTCCAATTAGTTCTTCAAGAGATAAGTTATTTAAATCTTTGGCATCTTGCATAGTGGTTACTTTAGGATCCCAACTCTTAGGAAGAGATCTTAAAATTTTACTAACAAGTTCAAATTAGAAAAATATTTTTCAAGAGCTTTTCGTTTATCTTTTAACAATTATGTGATGGCGCGGGTGAATCAGTGCAAATATAAATTGACATTTTAACGATTACTTTTTGTTTAAAGCAAGATAAGAAAATCAAAAGATTTTCGTTCAAGTGAGAAATTCAATCTTATAGATAAATGCTAAGCTTCTTGCTTAAAGACAACTCAAGAAAGAACAAGCAAACCCGAATAAAAAGATAAGCAACGTCGTAAGGGGAATGCTTGATTTGAAGCCTTGCTTTCAAAAAGTAAATAATATCGGAAGCGTCTTTTGATATTATGTTGAAAACAATTAAGAACCGGATTAAGAATCCGTGAGGATGAAGATCGTATTTTTCTATGAACTAATTAGAAGCCATATGAAGAAGTAAATAGATAAGCACAGAGAACTCACAACTTATAGTGGTTCGGCCTCAACCTTGGCCTACGTCCACTTCCCGAGTCCTCCTCCTTGAGGCACATTAGCATCTACTATCAATCTCCTTTGGGTGAAGACCAAACCCTTACAACATTTCAACTTACAAGGGAGATAAGATTACAACACTTGGATCACTCCCTTACCCCATTTTCTTTTTCTTATAATTTTCACATATATTTATCACAGAATTTCTAGCCCAAAATTATTGTATCAAATGCAAGAAAACTTAGGGTTTTATAGGCCCTAAATGATTTCAAAATTTAGAGCCAAAATTCAAACACACTCGAAAAAATCGGGTACAGGTGGTTCACCCGCCATCGCCGATGGTGCAGCCACCGAAAGTAACCCTGAAACTAGGGTACAGGCAGTTCAACCGCTGACATGGGTAGTTCAACCACCCAAAAACCTGGGTGGTGGTGGTACAATCGTCGCTCACTACCGGTTCAACTGTCTAAATTTTCGAAAAAGTGGTTCTCTCTACTTTTTGAATTTTGACTTGAACCTTATGTTGATCAATTCTCTGGTCAGCCAATTGAGCTCAACCTGAGCTCAATCAATCCCCTTTTATGGATTCAGTTATCTCTTTAAGTTGATTTGGATTCCTTCTAAATCACACTCAATTTGGACTCAAACTTAACATACGATTTATGAATTACAACCATACATTACTACCAAGCTTAACGACCTCACTCTCGCAATCCAGCAACCTTCAGCATTCCCTACAGTGAGTCTCACGGTCCTCCTCTGGCAATCTCCCGTCGAGTTCGTAGCGATCTTTCCGATACCTTCGGTGAAGTCCTAGCGAACTCCTAGTGAGCTTCCATCGCATCGTCCAAACCTTAGCCCGATGTCTAAGTTTGATCCTGGGTCCATGTCTGGTCTGTAACTCCTTTTCGCCATCGTGGTTAAACCTACATCATTTCCTCTAACCACACATACTATATTAAATACTCATTAATTGATTTCATCATCAAAATTCGAGATTCAACATTAACTTGGGCACAACATGCACCTACTGTAATATATTCAGCTTCAGCTGTAGATAAGCAACCAAATTTTGTTTCTTGGAAGACCAAGAAACAAAAGTATGCCCTAAAAATTGACATGTCACGGTAATCTATCTATTCTATAACCTCTAAAATCGATATTCACATCCGTATGTAAATCAAAGTTTTTTGATTTAGGATACCATAAACCTAAGTCAGAGGTTTCTTTTAAATATAAAGCTCATAAAAAAATATTTAGTAATTCAGTAAAAGAGATATCGAAAGACTCACTTATCTCGTCATGGATGGCCATAAGAGCATAGTTAGTAACCTATTCCTTGACGTAGTCTTCTTAATCCGATAAGCTTGAGTTATCCTAAGTTGTCGAGAGAGCTTTCTTCTTCTATGATACATTCTTCTTCAATTGTGAATACTCACTTTTGAAATATCCTAGCTTCCTGCATTCAAAACATATTATGTTGACCTTTTTTTGTTCATTTTTATTTTTATGATTTTTATTCTTTCATATATTTTTTAATTTTTCTTGTCAATAGTGCAATGTCATTGTCCTCATCGCTAGAGGTTTCACTCGAGGAGTCATCTACAGTTCTCAGTGCCAAGTCCTTCCTATTCGTTGGAAGGTGTTCATCTTTAGTTCTCAGTGCTAAGTCATTCATGTTCTTTGGAAGGGGTTCTTCAAGTTCATTATGAGCTTTATAGCTTAGTTCATAAGTCATGAGTGATCCAATAAGTTTTTCAAGAGAAAAATTATTTAGATCTTTAGCTTCTTGAATTGCAGTTACTTTAAGATTCTAACATTTTGGAAGAGATCTTAATGTCTTGTTAACAAGTTCAAAATTAGAAAAACCTTTACCAAGAGCTTTTAGACCATTGACGACATCCGTGAACTGGGTGTACATGTCTCCAATGGTCTCACTTGGTTTTATTCAAAACAAGTCATAACTATGCACTAAAAGATTAATTTTAAACTCTTTAACTTGACTAGTGCCTTCATGTATAATTTCAAGTGTGTGCCAAATCTCGTGAGTAGTTTCACAAATAGAAACTCGATTAAACTCATTCTTATCAAAAGCATAAAATAAAGCATTCATTGCTTTTGTATTTAAAGAAAAAATCTTTTTTTTCCAAATCATTCCATTCGTTCATTGGTTTGGAAGACTTTTCAAAAACAATCTCAACGATGTACAGTAAATCAAAATCCATAGAAATCAGAAAAATACACATCATTGTTTTCCAATACGTGTAGTCCATCCCATTAAATATGGGAGGATGTGTAATAGAATGTCCCTCGTTCATGTCAAACAAAGTTATTTACTCACTTGGGTGTCAGTCCACTTTGATACCAATTGTTATCAATTGGGAGGATGTTTTGTTTAAGTTGAGTGCATAAGCAACTAAACCTTGAACAATGCTAAGTTATTGTCTTGCTTAAAGAAAACTTGAGTAAAAATATATAAACTCAAAAAGTAAAGTTAGAAAGACTCACAGTTTATAGTGGTTTGGCCAAAACTTGGCCTATGTACACTAATGACCTTTTTCGGGTGAAGATCGAACACTTACACTACTCACTCTCTCCTTTTCACAGGTTCAGGTAAGAAACCTTACAAGTATTTCACTTGCAACTCACAAGGAGGATTCTTAAGACTTCTACAAGATTTTCACAAAGATTACGACCACTTTCTTGCTCACTCCCTTGCCCCCTTTTTTTTTACTTTCTTGCGCACTGTTCTTCTCAGCTTTCTTGTAATTTTTCTTGCTCTTAATGTAAGAAAACTTAGTGTATTTATAGACCATAATTGATTTCAGAAAATAGAGCAAAAAATTTAAACGTATCTAAAAAATCTAGGTATGGGCAGTAGTACCGTTGGCGCTGGTGGTACTACCATCGAAAGTTGCCCTGAAAATAGGATGGTAGCGGTACAATCATTGACCTGGGTGGTATGATCACTGACCTGGGAGGTACTACCGTCGCCCACCTGCAGTACTACCGTCGAGAATCCCAGAAAGGTGTTTTCTATACTTTTCCATTCCCGACTTGTATCTTCAATTGACCCCTTCCTAGGTCAACCAAATAAGCTCAACCCAAACCCAAAAGTGGATACGGTTTACCTCACTTGAGTTAATTTAGATTTCTTCCAAAATTAACTCAATTAGGACTCAAAACTAACTATGACTCACTTATTACAATCATACAAGACCATCAAGTTCAACAATCGACCTAACCCCCGGCAATCCGGCAACCTCCAATAATCTTCCCGTAAGTCTTACGATCTTCTTCCGGTGATCTTTTGGCGTCTTCCTAGCGAGCTTCCCGATCCCTTCGGCGAACTCCTGGCGAGCTCCCACTACATTGTCTGAACCTTGGCCCGATGCCCGAACTTGATTTTGGCCCATCACCTAGTTGTAATTCCTTTTCTCCGTCGTAGTTAACCCTATATTACTTTCTTTAACACACATATTAGATTAACAAATAATCAATTGATTTCATCATCAAAATCCAAGATTCAATAATTGCCCTATATCTTAATGCCTATTTTCCCTAAACGGTCATGCGTACTGGCTGCCCTCAATGTAGCCCCGTTAGGTCCCCCATGTTTATATGTCAAGTGTTTCTAGGTGTGCTTGTTCTGCTCTGGTACCATCTGTCATGGACTTAGTTGGTTTTGCCTAAGTTGTGCAGCACTCATACATGTATGTCCGCAAATGGTCAACCTCCCCAAAACCTTATGGTCTCTTATGGACCTACAAAAGAGAAAACATGTTAGAGAAAGTGTTAAACTTGGGATCCACAAGCAACCATTTCAGTAAACACTTAATAGGTAATGTAAACTACAAGCATAGACTTTGTAAGCTCTAAACAGTTACGCGTCAAAGGATCTAAGGTAGTCCATCGTGACCCAAAGTCCCCACAAGTGCCCACATGATACTATTGTAAAACAAGGTAGCGAACTAGCCCTAGAGACTATCCCAAAAGCTCATTTAGCCATGTGCCACTCGGGTATCTCCTGGGTGCTATATTGTTTAACATTCTGCACCACTCTGTGAAACTAAAAATCTCCAAAATGATTGTCTGGATGACCTATTTCTGGACAGTTTTGCCTTTATCCGATGATTGCAAACAACTTACATTTATAAGCCTGAAACGATAACAAAAGTCAATCAAATGGGACTACTATATCTACTATAAGTCTTGTACATGCTGTGCAAAGCATGAACAAAACCAAAAGGCACAGATATACATGAGCAATACTACAAAAACCTATATACAGCTTTGTCTATGATAGTGCAATGACTTTAGCAACACCACTCACCGCCTATGACAGCTACGGTGACTGTGTAGTGTCATTGCATACGACGATTGTAGCAACACCATCGCTCCTTATAGTGGTTGTGGTAGCATTTGTTGGTCGCGACCGACATCATCTAAATGTCAGAGGCTGCAAGTAGGTGCCAACTATGACGATGGCGATGGTCACACCTTGCATAGTGGCTGTAAACAACAATTGCGACAATCGTGCTTCACATAGGTGGTGGTCGCACCTCGTGTAGTGGCCACAGAAAGGGACAATTAGAGTTTTACTAAAATGATAGTTTTACCATTCATAAATAAAATAATTTCTATCTGTGTTCCTAAGTTTACTCTTGAACTTTGCCCTTCCAAAAATCCAAATTACCTACATATATCCTAAGTGAAAATTATAGTTTTATCTTTTTAAAATAATTTTTCTAAATTATATTCTTAATTATAAAATTGATTAATTTATTTTATTTTAATCAAATACTTTGATTGAACTTGAACATAATTGTATTTTTTTTACTTGATTAGGTTTAGATTTGATCAATCATGATCGAATTTAGAAAAAAATTAAATTTTAATCAATTTTTATTTTTGACTGACTTAATTGGGATAATATTCATTCAAATTCTAAGCTTACCTAATTAAATAAGGTGGACTGCTCTAAATATTTTATGTGAATGTTTAGAAAAATTATAAATTATAATTTTCTTTGATAGTTTTCTCACGTGACATATTGATAATATTTTGTATGTGATATATAAAAATTTAATTATTATTCTAAGATATTTAGCCAGTTATTCACATGTATATATTTAAAATTATTAAATAATATTTACTTTTTACATAAAGGCATGATTATGTTTCATCATGATTGCAATTAATTTTTTCTTTATGTTGATTAATGATTAATAATTATTATGATTATTTTTTTTATTAAACTCTTTCAACATAATTAGATTAAATTTTTTTGATAAATAATATTTGTAACTTATATCTAGAAGTTTTATCTAATTGATAATTGTCAAAGTGGTTTGGGATGATAAACTTATGAGATGTAATATACAATAAATTTGTTATCATTTAAAGGATATTTTAAATTATATTTTATATCATTGTATTAGTCTTGTAACAGTTAAAGTGGCAAAAACCAATAACTTATAAAATTATATCAAAGAATTAATCCTAAATAATATTAAGAAAAATAATATTCACAATGACACATACAATTAAGAGATTTGGATAATCCAAAAGAAAATTTTATTTTTAATAATTATGTGATGAGATAGGATAATGCTATTTTAGAATATCCTTACAGTTCAAGGTTGTATGCCCAAAGGTTGCAATATTATTCAATACAACCAAAGGTAGCAACACTACTCAACGAGGATGGTACCAATCATCCATAAATAATTTTGTGTAAACAGTAGATATACCAATATTTTACCCAAAGGTGAAATAGAGATGATAATATCAAAAGTCCAACGTTAATTGAAAAACTCAAATCATTAATATTATATTACAATGGTACTTCTTTCATTGTATTCGCAAAAAATATATTTTTAATTTTTGAATTAAATTATTATAAATAGCTTGAGTATATGCAATTTATATTAGGTGTATTAAACCTTGATCAGATTAGTTGAAAGGATCACAAACTTAACTATTGAAAGTTCTACGGAATAAATAATTGAGATAACTGATAAAAAAAATCTAAAAGATAATTGCTAACAATATTTAGACTTCATTATAGTTTACAATTAATACACTATAATATTTTAAAAATTAATTTAAATTTATTGATAAGTCATTGGCTAACATATCAATGAAAGAACTAGCTAAAATTCAGTATTTGAGGAATTCAAGATTATGTCTTTAATATGGATGACAAAGTTATAAGCTCAATAATATTGAACATGAATGTAGTTAAGTTCTTTCTCTTATAATTTATTCTTAATTTTATTTCTTCTTAGTTTGATTTATTTAAATTCACTATAATAAAATTAAGGATAAGTAAAACTTAATGAGCCGACTAGTATATATGTATAGAAAGAATTAAAATTAAAGTATGACAAACTCATAATATTTTAGGCACTATTAAGGGAGTGGGTAACAATAAAAGAAAGTTGAAGCTAAAATCACCTAGGTTTATAAATATTATATAAACTCATAAAAATTCTATGACAAAAAAGTCTTATGAAGAAGGTCATTTGAGAAACCTTCATCAATTTAAAGATTCATTCGATAAAGCTTGTATTGTAAAAGTATTTAAACTTAAAAATATTTGTAGGACAGTAATAAATAAGTAAATCAATATGCAAAGCAATTAAACAATAGATAAAAGAAGGCACACCAATTTTATAGTGGTTCGGTCATCGTGACCTACGTCCACTCTTGATTCTCCCTTCGTTGAGGTCACCGACTTCTACTGTTGATATTATTTCAACATGTGAAGATCAACTATCCTCGCATAGTTCTATTCTCCTTTTCACAGGTTTAGGAGACAACCTTTACAGTTCTCTCAGCTCTTCTTTCAAGAGAAACTACACTTAGAGAAAAAGTGAGAGATCTCTTAAGGAATTACAATAGCATTTTCATAAGTTTTTCCTCTTAGTTCTTGCTTAACCAATTAAGAATGGGTGGGATATTTATAGACCCAAAATGACTAAAAAAATAGAGCTAAAATTCAAATTTTCAGAGTTCCCAAGGTGCTGGTAGTATTACAGTCTTGGAGACTGTGTTCTGGTGATAGTACCGCTAGCCTGGGTGGTACCACCACCTGACATAGTCTTGAAGATTGTGTCTTCTTGGTAGTACCATCGCTTGGTTTGCGCGGTGCCACCGCCAGACCCAGCATTGGGTCACTGAATGGGCCTCCCTAATAAGTCCAAATCAGTCTCAATGGGCCATTAATTGAGTTAGCATGGTTACATAAAAAACTAACTCAATTAAGTGTTAAACTATAATGATCATCACCTAAACAATTACAAAGCATAAATCTTGTGTTGTCCGGCATGTCATTGTTTCATCCGAACTCTCGGTGCATCATGCTCTCCTTTGGTGTATTGCTCAATCCATTAGCATGTCGACTTCCATAACATCCGATCTTGATGTAATGTACCAGTCTGATGCCTGATCTCTAACTCTGACCCGACATCTAATTTTACTGTTTCAATCATTTTGCCTTTTCATGATCGAAGATAATCCTACATCACTTTTCTCTAATACAAATTAGATCATAACTTTATCAATTGATTTCATCATCAAAATTTAATATTCAACAATCTCCCCCTTTTATGGTATAAAGTACTTGATGGTTAGAGAAGTGAGTCAAAAAATAATTAATATTTGATAGGGCAAATAATGGGCCGGACCAGCTCACCGAAACCCATGCCCGGTCAGTAGTCCACGACAGCACCGAGATCTGACGTCGACCTAACCGGCACAGGCCCAGTTTAAGGTGGCAGAGCGATGATTTGACCGCCATGATAGTTGTGCTAAGATCCATTTAATGAAGAATGGCGTGTCGCGCCTCTCCGCCACACCAGCCAGACGGACAACGACCGACTGTACATGCCAACCATGCCCGGCTTGACTGTAGAGGCAAGAACAAGGGTATGGTCGACCCTTCGACTAGTATATATAAAACCCCCACTTGAGGGCAGGAATGGAAGGCAGTCTCTCTCTCTCTCTCGGATACTCACTCTTTTACACTAAGACTGAAAACCACTTGGGGGACTGACTTGAACGTCAGAGGTGTTACGTAGGGTGCCCCCACCCGACGATACCTTTGTGCAGAACCCTCGCCGCGGACCCGAGGAAGAGGAACCTGAGTTCCCGACCCGAGGTGGAGATCCCAAGACGCAAACCCAAGCTCTTATGGCCCATTCCTGACCAATGTGGACGAGTTTACGCACACAGGAGGAACCGAGCCATGCTGATTCCTCGGCCATGACATCGAGTACCATAATATTTTGGTGCTAGAAGGAGGGCCCGATGTCACAAGAACGCCCGTCGAGCAATATAAACACAGAGCATCTCAGTGGACCGACACACATTCCCTCACCGACCCTGCAGACTAGAGGGCTAGGCTCTCTCCTCCAGATAGAAGAAACGAATGTATCGACACCCACGTCGAATCATTACTGGTGATTGTTTATCGACCGAGGATTCGCCCCCTCAACAATAAATCCTGGGCCGCCCGTTGTCACTACCGAAGCTTTTCTCGGCCTCGCACAACAAGTCCAAGCATTGGCCGGGATGATACAAATTATCGTCCCGTACATTCATCAACTCATGCAGCCAATGGCACCCCAGCATCCGGCCCCTCGGCAGGTGCCCCAGCAAGGAAGGCCCCAATCACCACCGGCCCGAGAAGAGCAACCCAACAACAAGGGACAATGGTGCCCCACAACTGAAGAAACGCCAAAAAACTTGAACATCCCCACTGCACGATCGGTGAGCCATTCCCGGGATGTTACACACATGGCTCCCGAGCTGGATATTATCTCTTCGGATTCAATCGACTCCGTGAAAGAACAACTACGCCAAGTCAATCAAAGGCTAGACGAAGTCCAAAGGGAATTTGTTAAGTCGAAAGAGGAACATGACGAAATCTCCAAGGGCGAATGCCCGTTTATCCCCGAGATTAAGGATAAACCAGTCCCAGCCAATTTTCGACTGCCTTCGCTAGAATCCTACGATGACAGCTTGGACCCATCGGAACATGTTGCAGCTTTTCGAGCCCTGATGGCCCTCTACGATACCTTGGATGCCCTAATGTGCTGAGGTTTCATGACTACCCTAAGAGGCTCGGTCTGGATGTGGTATAGCTGACTCAGGCCATCATCCATCTTTGACTCACTCGTAAAGGAGTTTGAACTCAACTTCATAGCAAGCTCCTGTCTGAAGCCGATGGATGCATCGCTCCTCGACCCAACCCAAGGAAGTGATGAGCCCCTCGCCTAGTTCATTGGGCGATTCAAAACCGAGATCCAAGGAATGCCCAACGCCTACCATTCATTGTGCTGGTTATAAGTGCCCTGCAAGCCAATCACGTGAGTGATGCCACGTGTGACACGCTGCGTAATCTTTTTGCTTATGATTAATATTGGCATATTCTCACATTATATTATTTGTTGTATATATATTGTGATGTCCTTGGTTCTGTGCAATGAGAATCAGATCGTGTTGAGATCACGATAATGAGATCGATTCACCTTTAAACACAGATCCTAAATAATCCCGGTCATAGGTTACTCAAGAGGGACATTAAGATAACCGAATAGATCGGTGTACTATATACCTGTCTATATGATGAAGACGACTTGTCTCATAGCCACTTGTGTGGAGAGACTAAGGATATAGTACAGGTGCTCATTAGAGAATGAGTTCACTGATTGATCCGCTTATGGAATGTTGTATGGTTAATGATACCTGATACCAGGAAGGGAGAAAGAGGAATGGAATTCGGAAAGAAACGAGAATACCCCAAAGTTGAGTTGTAGGAAACCAACAAACTCAGAACACAACTTGCACAAAATAGTTAAAGATAGTTCACCACCAAGTTTTAAATCGCAAGAGGATACAAAAAGTTCACCACCTCAAGGAAATCAAACAGGGATACATAACTAAAATCAAAAGACTCACCTCTCAAGGACGCATCCAAGAGATACAGAGTTTTAGAGACTCCAAAGAGCTTCTGCAAATACAATCAATTGTCCAAAAGTTATTTTCAACCCTTGAATATCAAAATAAGTACTAGAGCATGAAACGTCCCTTCATGCATAGGGAACTATAATATTAAATGCTTCACATCTGCCAACTAACCCCTTTATGCATTCCTTGGTCATAAAGAAATGCATCTTGAAATAGCTGTAACTTTGTCCAAGGAATATGCTCATGAGCTGTAAATTGAGTGGGTTGGGTTAAAAATTCTGAAAAATTAGACACTCCTGTGTCAATCTCCCCTAGTTGAAAAAGACTTGTTCTCAAGTCTTCATTTGTTTGATCACCATAATAAGAAATTAAATCATCCACATTGAATATTGATGATACCCCATATTCTTCAGGTAGATCAATCTCATAAGCATTCTTTCCAATTTTTTTAAGCACTTTGAATGGACTATCAGCCTTTGGTTTCAACTTCCCAAAATTTTCTGATGGAAACCTCTCCTTCCTTAGATGAATCCAAACAAGATCACCTGCATTAAACCTCATTTGCTTTCTATGTTTGTTAGCTGCTTGTATGTACCTTTCATTTTGCTTCTCAATGGTTGCTTTAACATCGTCATGCAGCTTCTTTATCTGTTTAGCCCTCTCGTTAGCATCTCCACTAAATTGCTTATTCATAGAATGAGGGACTAAGTCCAAAGGACTAGCAGGATTAGCACCATAAACAACCTCAAAAGGACTCTTACCAATGGTATGATGCATGGAACGATTGTAAGCAAACTCAATTTGTGGAAGAATAAGGTCCCATTACTTAATGTTTTTGCCAACATAGCTTCTAAGCAAGTTTCCCAAGCTTCTATTTGTTATCTCTGTTTGCCCATCAGTTTGTGGATGATGAGAGCTACTGAAATTCAAAGACGTACCCAGTTTCCTCCATAGAGTCCTCCAAAAATGACTAAGAAATTTTGAATCTCGATTAGATACCATAGTTCTTGGAATGCCATGCAATCTAACAATCTCCTTGAAGTACAAATCAACAATATGAGATGCATCATTTGATTTATTGTAGGGAACAAAATGAGACATCTTTGAGAATCTGTCGACAACAACCATGATAGAATCTTTGTTCCTTTGAGTTCTTGGTAGTCCCAAGATAAAATCAAGACTCACATCCTCCCATGGAGCATTAGGCACCGGCAATGGAGTGTACAAACCTGAATTTTGTCCTCTTGTTTTTGCCAAGTGACACACTCTGCATTGCTTCACAAATCTCTCCATATCTCTGAACATCTTAGGCCAATAAAAATTTGATTGAATAAGAGCTAGAGTTTTGTCCCTACCAAAATGTCCTCCCAAAGCACCACCATAAGCTTCAGCTAAAATTACATGTCTAAAAGAACAAGATGGAACACACAAGGCATTAGCTCGAAAAAAAATCCATCAAAGATAGTAAATTGCTGAAAAGAACCTGATTTGCAATTCTGCCATATTGAGTTGAAATCCACATCATTCTGATAGAGATCTTTGAATGTCTCAAATCCAACTACTTTGACTCCCATGGCTGATAATAAATAATATTTTCAGCTCAATGCATTGGCAACTACATTTTGAACATCAGATTTATGTTTGATTGTGAAGTTATAAGATTGCAAGAACTCCACCCAAGTTGCATGCCTCTTATTTAGCTTATGTTGGTGATTAATAAACTTCAATGCCTCATGATCAGAATATAAAATAAATGGTTGGGCAAGAATATATTGACTCCAATGAGATAAAGCTCAATAAATGGCATAGAACTCCTTGTCTTAGGTAGAATATTTTCTCCTTGTATCATTCAACTTCTCACTAAAAAAGGCAATGGGCTTTGATTCTTGACTCAAAACAGTACCAATTCCCACATTGGAGGCATCACATTCAACCTCAAACACTTTGTCAAAATTGGGTAATACCAAAATAGGAGCTTCGGTCACCTTTCTTTTTAATAGCTCAAAAGCTTTATCAGCCTCATTAGTCCATTTGAATTTATCACCTTTAAGGCATTCGGTGATTGGAGCAACAATCGGACTGAAACCCTTGATGAATCTTCTGTAAAAGAAAGTTAAACCATGAAAACTCCTCACATCATGCAATGAAGTCGGTGTTGGCCAGTTAAGAATAGCTTCTACCTTACTTTGATCCATCATGATTCCATCTTTTGAAACAACATATCCAAGAAATACCACACTATGAGTAAAAAAGTCATACTTCTTCATATTAGCATAAAGTTTTTGCTGCCTCAAAATAAGAAAAATCTTCTTAAGATGATTCATATGTTCTTCCTCACTTTTGTTGTACACCAATATGTCATCAAAATAAACTACAACAAAAGTTCCAATGCATGCCTTAAGTATATGATTCATAAATCTCATAAAAGTACTAGGAGCATTAGATAACCCAAATGGCATAACCAACCATTCATACAAGCCTTCTCTAGTTTTAAATGTTGTTTTCCACTCATCTCCAAGCCTCATTCTTATTTGGTGATAGCCCCTCCTCAAGTCAATTTTAGAGAAAATAGAAGCACCATATAATTGATCAAGTAAATCATCTAACCTTGGAATGAGAAAATGATAGTCAATAGTGATTTTGTTGATGGCACGACTGTCCACACACATTCTCCAAGAACCATCTTTCTTAGGCACCAACAAGGCTGGAACAGCACAAGGACTCATACTTTCCCGAATCAATCCCTTTTTCACTAATTCATCTACTTGCCTTTGAAGTTCTTCATGCTCCTTAGGACTCATTCTATAAGCTGCCTTGTTAGCCCCCGGAATAAGATCAATATGATGTTGGATGTTTCTTAATGGTGGAAGACCATATGGAATCTCTTCTAGTGTAACATCTTGAAACTCCTCCAGGATTGGTTTCATATTTGTCGGTGGCTCATTGTGATGTTCATTCTCTTCTACGACCACTAGAGCCAAAATATCACTACCCCTTTCCAATTCACCATAGGACATAAAAGCACTAACTTCCTTCTTAGGTGCATTGATTTCAGAAGGTTGTAATGGAGCTAAAATAATCATCTTTTCATTCACCTTAAAAGAATAAGTATATTTATAGCCATCATACAATACCCTCCTATCATAATGCCAAGGTCTGCCCAATAATAAATGACAAACATCCATAGGAGCAACATCACACCATACTTCATCTTTATAGTACTTGCCAATAGAAAATGGAACTAAACATCTTTTAGTTACTTTGATGTCATTTTCCTTTTGCAGCCAACATAATTGGTAAGGATGTGGATGAGGGATTGTCTCCAACTTTAGCTTCTGCACCATCTCGAAAGATACCGCATTCTCAAAGCTGCCATTGTCAATGATCACCAAGCACACCTTGCCATTAGAGGTACATTTAGTATGAAACACATTCTTTCTGACCCAACTTTCATCCTCAGCCACATAAGATACTTGTAAACTATGTTGTAACACAATAGATAAACCATGATCAGCATAAGTAACCTCTTCCTCATCATCATCAGATTTTTGTTCGTCATTGGCTTCATTTCCTTCTTCGTCACTATGTTCTTCAACTAATGTAACAATCCTCCTATTTGGATAGTCTGAAGCAATATGCCCAAAACCATGACACTTGAAGCATTTTCGACCATTAGGTGTAGAAGACTTAGGTGGTAGTTTGCTGCTGATTGATCCTTCACTCTTCTCTTGCCCTTTCGGTACTACTTTGTTTTGGGGAGTAGGCTTAGAATTTTCTCCTCTCGTATAGCTATCTTTCACTCTATATCGAGAACTCTTTTCAAACTTTTGTTGTTTCTCCACTTTTAAAGTCGGCTTACTCACATCATTTAAAGTCCAATACGATTGGAGTTGAACGACTTTGGTAATCTCATATTTCATACCTCCAAGGTATCTTGCAATGGTCTGTTCTTTTGGTTCCATAAGCTCTCCTTTTAACATAAGATTATCGAACTATGTTGTGTACTCCTCCACACTAAGATTTTTTTGCTTAAAATCATAGATTTTCAGAAAGATTTCTTGCTTATAGTTGTCAGGTAAGTATTTTCTTTTCAGCTCCCTTTTCATTTTCTCCCATGATATGATTTTACTCTTTTCCTCACGTTCTCTTTGCTTCTTCAGATTTTCTCACCAAAAAGATGCATTTCTTCTGAGTTTTAGTGCCACGAGCTTTACCTTCTTTTGTTCTGGTGGTTCATGAAAATCAAAAATTCTTTCCATCGTATTAAGCCAATCAATAAAGTTGTCAACATTGATTTTCCCTTCAAACTCCGGAATATCCAACCTTGTATTGTATTTGTTCTGTCATTCATCTTGGTCTTTACGTCTTATTTGAAATCTTTGAAACTCCCTTGGGTAAGATGGCGAATCATTATCAGAATCATACATTTGGCCAACATTTTCATGCTGATTATTTTTGTTCCGAAGTTCTTCAATAATTTCATTTTTTTTCTTGTAGACTATGTAACAAACTTTGTAATTGCAACTTCAAGGAGTCAACGTCATCTTCATGGCCACTACCTTCACCAACTGTATCTTTTTCATTCCGCCTTGCCATGATCTCTAGCCTTAAGTTCTGATACCAAACTGATACCGGGAAGGAAGAAAGAGGAATGAAATTTGAAAAGAAACGAGAATACCCGAAAGTTGAGTTGTAGGAAACCAACAAACTCAGAACACAACTTGCACAAAATAGTTAAAGATAGTTCACCACCAAGTTTTAAATTGCAAGAGGATACAGAAAGTTCACCACCTCAAGGAAATCAAACAGGGATACAGAACTAAAATCAAAAGACTCACCACTCAAGGATGCATCCAAGAGATACAGAGTTTTCGAGACTCCAAAGAGCTTCTGCAAATACAATCAATTATCCAAAAGTTATTTTCAATAAGTACTAGAGCATGAAACATCCCTTCATGCATAGGGAACTATAACATTAAATGCTTCACATCTGCCAACTGACCCCTTTATGCATTCCTTGGTCATGAAGAAAGGCATCTTGAAATAGCTGTAATTTTGTCCAAGGAATATGCTCATGAGCTGTAAATTGAGTGGGCTGGGTTAAAAATTCTAAAAAATTAGACGCTCCCGTGTAAATACCTAATGTCACACAACGATTCCATAGTCCCAGTTGTGTATCTGGTCCTTAGATTTGAGACACCAATGATGCCTTGTATGAGTACTTCTTTCTTTGACGTCAGACTTAAAAGTTTGGAATGTTTCAGATCTGGTACAACTAGTTATTAGGAATGGTAGCCAACCTTACGAAGGTAATTAAGTGTCAATAGAGGATCATCCACTCTCGGTATCATGAGAGGAATATCTCATATGTGCTTGCTCAGACAAATCCCTGGCCAGGGTCATTCGGATTGAGAGAGAAAGAGTTCTCTGGGAGAATCCAATTAGAGCGAGACTATGACGGATTTCGTATGTGACCTGACAGTACCGTATCTAATATACGGTCTTTAGGATATTAGTTGGATGAGGGATTATAGATACACGGTAACTGTGGACAGATAGGTCCGATGGATTTGATCCCCCCTATATTGTCTGGGGACTATGGCGTAGTGACTTAGTAGATCCATAGTCGATGAGTCGAGTGAATTATTATGGGGATAATAATTTACTATATCAGAAGGAGTTCTAATGGGAGTGACTCACGGCCAGCTCGGTATCGAGCCTAGAGGGTCACACACATATGGTGGATACTTCAGCGAATAGAGGATTGTATAGAGATCCAATTAGCCCCTATTCTCATTAGATGAGATCTTATGCTGATGGGCTCCTTGATTAAGGCCTAATTAGAGGCCTAAGAAGATTATTGGATAGAGATCCAATAATGCAAGGTTAGTGGGTTATTGGATGGAGATCCAATACCCACTAAGGCAAGAGCCCTAGGGTTTTTGGTGGCTCTCCATAAATAGGAGGGGAGACTCATGGTTGATAGCCTACAGCTTTAGCCACTACCTCCTACCTTACTCCCTCCCTCTGTACAAGAGTTGCGAGATCAGATTGGAGGAGTTTCGCTGCAGAGATCCATCATGTGGATACCGCTAGAGAGGAGGACGCTTGACCTCCTTCATCTTCTCCATCCGGATCTGGAATATAAGGATATACGATCTCCCTAGGTAAAATCAATCTCTCACACATCGCGATTTTATTGGTTTTTGTATTTTTCTCACGACCCCAATCTTTTACATGATGATTTGATCCACGTGGGAAACCCATTTTTGTTTTGATTTTCATTGCGCATGTGATGCACCCGCTGAGGTTTCCCAACAGTGGTATCAAAGCCAAAGTTTTCGTGCAAAAGATTGGTTTTAAACTGCATGTGATGAGATTGTATCGCGTAGAATCGTTCTACGCGTTCTTGCTGCGTTTTCACAGTGAAGACAGTGAGGAGGAGGGGTAGCCAACCACGGCTAGCCCCCATGTAGGGCTGGCCACCCACGGCCAGGCCGGGGCCAAGGCCCCCTATAAGGGGGCGACTGGCTGTGGCCAGGGCCAGCCCGAAAGGGAGGCCAGCGGCGCCCGCAAGGGGCTGTCGCCCACGGCCAACCCTGCTGCATGGGTGGCCGCCGCCCCTTGGCAGGGCGACTGCCAGCGGGTAAGGGCAGTCGCCACCTACGCAGGGGCAACGACGGCGGCGACGGTACAAAGGGGGAAAGAGGGGTTAGGGCATCCTTTGGAGAAAAGGATGATCCTGCCCCTATGAATTCAGGAAATTTCGAGGACTATCCTCGTGTACATAATTCCCATAATACCCTCAATAATTCTGGAAATTCCAAGGATTGTTCTCTCATCTAGAATTATAAAAATACCCTTGACAATTCTAAAAATTTTGAGCATATCCTGATTTCTAGAAAAATAATTAATTAAATAGTTTAATTAATTATTATATATATCTAGTAATCATATATGTGATGTATGATGTGGATGGATGATCATGAGCCATGTGTTATGATGTGTGTAATTATGATTATTATTATTATTATTGGGGCCTACGAGCCTCTATTTTTCTCATTTATTGTCGGGTCTGCGTGCCTATGATTATTTATAATTATATGGAGAGGCACAACGGGAGCGTGGAGGTTATAGTGGGACCCACAATGCCGTGGTGGGAGATTACGATACATGGTGATGCGACGATCTGACAGAACCGATAATGACGCGATCAACAATCGCAGGGCATGGAGATGCGTCGATGCACACAAGATCCTATTGTGAGTGATTAGGTCCATTGGCTCGGGCTTAATCATATTAGGTGACGGCTCATGATCATCCTGTGTGGCTTGCGTGTGTTATGCACCTACTAGAGATATGAATATATATATATA
Source organism: Ensete ventricosum (assembly GCA_029747655.1). NCBI lineage: Eukaryota > Viridiplantae > Streptophyta > Magnoliopsida > Zingiberales > Musaceae > Ensete > Ensete ventricosum. The sequence continues at coordinate 29,706,768 of JAQQAF010000002.1, forward strand.
TATATATATATATATATTTGCATGTGATGTAGATATATATTAAATATGTATGTGTGTGATACGATATATTAGGAGACCAATAGAAAACAAAAATCCCTCCTACGATAATATTAAGTCGGTAAGCGTGAGACAATAAGATTGACCCACGGGGCCTTCGATCGTTATAAGAAGAAATTAAATCCTGACATAGGTTGAGTTGGTCAGGTCACTCGAGGCTCACCTATCTACGTGATCGAGTTCTTGCCTATGACATATATATGTCACCGGTGACCTGAGAACATGATATGACTTGGTCGAGCAGTCGAGAGCATATCCATCGAATCAGACTCATCTTGTAACGATGGTGATGACTTAACTGAACTTCATGGTTGGTCGAGCAGTCAAGACCATGATGATTCAGAGGCCAAACATGACAGGAATCACAAGGAGTTGTGATTGACAAGAGTTGTCTACCTTTTGAGCTTAGTGTAGTTGGTCGAGTCCCTCGAGATTGCACTAAGATACCAATTGGATCCCGATCCCCACTAAGAGTCTGCTAGAGACTTTTGTCTCATGTGTGGAGGGTATCGCGTGATTCGCTAGGAAATAGTGGGAGTATATTAAGATAGAAGTCAATATCTTAATTAGTATTTTTTTACAAAATCTGCATGTTATTTATTTTCGCTATATCTTGTTTCTCGCTTGCAAAACCCCTATGTGGCATATTTAATGCCAATCGCCTCATTGGTCCAAAGGCTTCATAATTTGAGAATTATTCTCACAAAAGAGAAAATCATAAATATCCTTAATACGATTGTGCTCATGCTGGAGGAAAGGATAAGTGATGATGAGATCACTCGCTTTGTGAAGTATAAAGATAGTCCTAAAGGATAACCTGTATATTGATCTTATACTTCAGTCCCTACCAGATTCCTTTTCACAATTCATTATTAACTTTAATATGAACAAGTTTAAGGTGACTCTACCTGAGCTCCTCAATATGTTGAAGGAAGCTAAGAGTACCATCAAGAAAGAGAAGTCAGTTCTCTATATTAGTGAGACTAATAGGAAAAGGAATGCTAGTAAGACCCTTAAGAAAGGCAAGGGCAAAGAAAGATCAGGTAAGACAAATGTTGCCAAGAAAGACATGGCAAAGGATAAAGGATAGTGCTTCCACTATGGCCAAGACGGGAATTTGAAGAGGAACTGTAATGACTACCTTGCAGATAAGGCGAAACAGAAGCTTAGAGAAGTTTCAGGTATATTCATGATCAGTCTTCACTTGTCAGATTTTCATGATAACACATGGGTATTGGATATCGGGAGTGCTTATCAAATCTGTAACTCGTTGTAAGTTCTGACAAGACCTAGGAGACTGGCTAGAGGCGAGATGGACCTCAAAATGGGTAATGGAGCAATAGTTGCTACAGTTGCTGTTGGGGGGGGGGGGGGCACCCTACATCTGCCTAGTGGAGCTATTATTATATTAGATACATGCTATTTTGTCTCTTCTATTATTAAAAATATTATTTTCATTTCTTGTTTGACAATTAGTGGATATAAATTAGTTTTTGAGAATAATAGTTGTTCAATAATTATGGATGATGAGATCATCACTAGAGGGACCCTTATAAATGGCTTATATGTGTTAGACACTTCTTCACATATCATGAATATAAATATGTCTAAGAGAAAAAGAGATGAGGCGAAAAATGCATACCTATGACATTGTAGGCTATGTCATATACATGAGGGAATGATTCAAAAGTTGCTAAAAGATGGATACTTAGATCCATTTGACTATGAGTCATATGCAACTTGTAAACCTTGACTTCGTGGGAAAATGACCAACTCTTCTTTTAGTGGAACTGGAGAGAGAGCCACTGAGTTATTGGAACTCATACATAGTGATGTATGTTGTCCCAAGTTGACTCAGGCTATAGGTGGTTACTCATACTTCATTACATTCACTTGATGAAGTACAAATCTGAGGCCTTTGAGAAATTTGGGGAATATAAGAATGAGGTGGAGAACCATATTGGAAAGAGTATTAAAACTCTTCAATCAGATCGAGGAGGAGAGTACTTGAATACAGAGTTCACCCATTTCCTCAAGGACAATGGGATTCTATCTCAGTGGACACCTCCTTATACACCTCAGCTCAATGGTGTATCAGAAAGGAGGAATCACACGCTGTTAGACATGGTGCGGTCCATGATGAGTTTCGCTGACCTACCCCTCTCATTCTGGGGGTACGCCCTAGAGACCGTAGCTTACCTTTTGAACAGAGTTCCATCAAAGTTGGTAGTGTCTACACCATATGAGATATGAAAAGGAAAGAAGCCCGATCTTAAGGTGGTTAAGATTTGGGATTGTCCTGCCCACGTTAGAAGATACAACCCCGACAAGTTAGAATCAAGGACGGAATGGTGCACATTCGTGGGATACCCTGAGGAGAGTTTGGGGTATTATTTCTATCATCTCGAGGATCGAAAGGTCTTTATTGCCAAGAGAGCTGTGTTCCTTGAGAAGGAACACATTCTTGGTGGAAATAGTGGGAGGAAGATAAAATTGAGCGAGGTTGGAGAACCTAGCACCATTCCAGAGCTTGAGCATGTTCAGGTACTTAACACACAAGTTCCAACTTTACGTAGGACTAGTAGAGTATCTCACCCTCTTGAAAGATATGTGGAAATATCAATGGAGATGACTCTCAGGATACTGATCCTCAGACCTACGAGGAGGCTATTATGAGTATAGACTCCGGGAAGTGGCAAGAAGCTACGAATTCTGAGATGGATTTCATGTACTCTAACAAGGTTTGGAACCTTATGGATGCACCTGAGGGTATTGTACCCATCGGCTACAAATGGATCTTCAAGAAGAAGATCGGAGTGGATGGAAAGGTAGTGACCTATAAAGCAAGGCTGATAGCTAAAGGATATCGTCAAAGACAAGGAGTTGACTATGACAAAACCTTTTCACCTATAGCTATACTTAAGTCCATTAAAATTATTTTGGTCATTGCAGCACACTATGACTATGAGATCCGGTAGATGGATGTCAAAATGATATTCCTCAATGGCAACCTCAAGGGAAGGTGTATATGATATAGTCAGAGGGATTCGTATCCAAAAAGAGTCTAGATAAAGTGTGCAGGTTGCTTAGATCCATTTATAGATTGAAATAAGCTTCTTGAAGTTGGAACATAAGATTTGATGAGGTGATCAGATCTTTTGACTTCGTTAAGAACGAAGATGAGCCTTGTGTGTACACGAAGGTAAGTGGAAGCGCTATCACCTTCTTGTTATTATATGTGGATGACATCCTAATCATTGGGAATGATATAGGATTGCTCTCCACAGTAAAGGCTTGGCTATCCAGAAACTTCTCCATGAAAGACTTAGGGGAAGCATCCTATATTTTGGGGATCCGGATCTATAGATCCAAAAGGATGCTTGGTTTGTCTCATTCTAGGTACATAGACTCCATTGTCAAAAGGTTTGGCATGGAGAATTTCAAGAGAGGTCTTATACCAATGAGACATGGAATATCACTTTCTAGGAATATGTCTCTAAAGACTCCTGAAGAAAGGACAAAGACACAGATAATATACCTTATGCCTCAGCAATAGGGTCTATCATGTATGTGATGCTATGTACCAGGCCTAATATAGCACATGCTCTAAGTGTCACGAGCAGGTATCAAGCAGATCCAGGTTTAAAATACTGGAAGGAAGTAAAGTGTATGGCGGAATCAAGGACATGAGAGATAGGCTTAGAGGTGTGCACTGCAGACTCAAAGTAAGGAAAGGGAGAACGAAAGCGAAGAGGTATACCCAGGGTATTAGAATGGTAGCCGGGAAAGGTGGACTGATCGACATTAGTGGCAGACTCATCGGTAGGGTATAAGGTCTTAGTCCCTAATTCAATTAGGAGTAGTTGCCCATGAGGAATTCACTGGAATTGAGGACAACAACTTGGAAGCTAGAATCAACTTATAAGGTGAGGTGTACCCGCGATAGTAGTTGCTTGGCGTTGTTTGGTGGATCCGACGAACCAAAAGACTCTTTTCTTGCGTTGCTTCTATGATTGTTCTCTCTACTTACTTGTGGAATTAAGTGCACCACTGCTAGAATCATGTAAAGACTGATCTGATTGACTTTAGTATCCAGAAGTTGGTAACTCAACTAAACAAACTTATTATTTTATTGCCCTTAGCCCAAGGTGTCTTAGAGAGAGATAATACGCGGAAGAGAGATATAAAGCTGTATCGGGAGTAGAAGTTAGATCATCGGCATAAGCTGGTGTATCCTTATGTACTTGAGAAGGACTAAGGATCTTTTACTAGTATATGAATGAGGTAGCCTCTAGGTTGAGCGCTACACGAACTCGAGTTTTCAGTCCGACATTGATAATAGCAAGTCAAATTCATGTTATGTTTTCACCCTGAATGGAGGAGCAATAAGCTGGAAGAGTTCCAAGCAAGATACTACTGCTGACTCGATCATAGAGGCAGAATATATTGTTGCAGTAAAAGCAGCAAAGAAAGGGGTGTGGATGAAGAAGTTCATCAAAGATTTGGGAGTCATACCAAGTAGAGTGGAGCAGACTCCCATATATTATGACAATGATAGGGTGATAACTCTAGCAAGGGAACCCAGGTCTCATCAGAATTGTTCTGAAGAGGTTCCATCTGATTAGAGCGATCATGACCTGTAAAGATATAGCAATGGAAAGAGTTCCATCTGAAGATAACATTGCAGATCCACTGACGAAGCCACTGGCTCAGATTGTATTTGAGTGTCACAGGGGTCTGATAGGGATAGACACATAGGTGATTGGCTTTTGGTCAAGTGAGAGATTACTGGTTACAGGTGCCCTACAAACCAATCACGTGAGTGATGGCACGTGTGACACACTACGTAATCTTTTTGCTTATGATTAATATTGGTATATTCTCACATTATATTATTTGTTACATATATATGTGATGTTCTTGGTTCTGTGCAATGAGAATCAGATCGTGATGAGATCACGATAATGAGATCGATTCACCTTTAAACACAGATCCTAAATAATCTCGGTCAAAGGTTACTCAAGAGGGACATTGAGATAACCAGACAGATCGGTGTACTATATACCCGTCCATATGATGGAGGCGGCTGGTCTCATAGCCACTTGTGTGGAAACACTAAGGATATAGTACAAGTGCTCATTGGAGAATGAGTTCACTAATTGATCCACTTATGGAATGATGTATGATTAATGATACCTAATGTCAAACAGCGATTCCATAGTCCCAGTTGTGTATCTGGTCCTTAGACTTGAGACACCAAGGATGTCTTGTATGAGTACTCCTTTCTTTGACGCCAGACTTATAAGTTTAAAAAGTTTTAGATCTGGTACAGCTGGTTATCGGGATTGGTAGCCAACCTTACAAAGGCAATTGACTGTCAATAGAGGATCATCCACTCTCGGTATCATGAAAGAAACTCATATGTGCTTGCTCAGATAAATCCCTGGCCAGAGTCATTCGGATTGAGAGAGAAAGAGTTCTCTGGGAGAATCCGATTAGAGCGATATTATGACAGATTCCGTTTGTGACCTGACAGTACCATATCCAATATACGGTCTCTGAGATATTAGTTGGATGAGGGATTATAGATACACGGTAACTATGGATAGACAGGTCTGATTGATTTGATCTCCCCTGTACCGTCTGGGGACTATGGCGTAGTGGCTTAGTACGTCCATAGTCGATGAGTCGAGTGAATTATTATGGGGATAATAATTTACTATATTAGAAGGAGTTCTGATGGGAGTGACTCACGGCCAGCTCGGTATCGGGCCTAAAGGGTCACACACATATGGTGGATGCTTCAGCGAATAGAGGATTGGATGGAGATTCAATTAGCCCCTATTCTCATTAGATGAGACCCTATGCTGATAGGCTCCTTGCTTAAGGCCCAATTAGAGGCCTAAGAAGATTATTGGATAGAGATCCAATAATGCAATGTTAGTGGGTTATTGGATGGAGATACAATACCTACTAAGGCAGGAGCCCTAGGATTTTTTATGGCTCTCTATAAATAGGAGGGGAGACTCATGATTGATAGGCTGCAGCTTTAGCAACCACCTCTTATTCTCCTCCCTCCCTCTGTGCAAGAGTTACGAGATCAGATTAGAGGAGTTTCGCTGCGGAGATCCATCGTGTGGATACCGCTAGAGAGGAGGACGCTTGACCTCCTTCATCTTCTCCATTCGGATCTGAAATACAGGGATATATGATCTCCCTAGGTAAAATCAATCTCTCACACATCACGGTTTTTTCGATTTTTACATTTTTCTCGTGACTCCAATCTTGTGCATGATGATTTGATCTGCATGGGAAACCAATTTTTGTTTTGATTTTCGTTGCGCATGTGATGCACCCGCTGAGGTTTCCCAACACATTGGCGATCCAGGCATTCATGATGGGACTTCGACCCTCCAGGTTCTTCTGGTCATTAATTGAACGACCACCAACAATGGTGCCCGAGATGCTACAACAGGCAAACCATTACGTAGTTGCCGAGACACTGGTGGCCGGGAAATGAGACAATAAAAATTGACCTCTGACTGAGCAGCCCTATGGATAGCCCTCCGGACCCCCTAGAAGGAGAATGGATATGCCAGAACTGTCGCCGCCCAGACCACCACGAATCCCCCTCATCTCGACTTGGACAGAAGTCTTCCTCTAAATTCGAGATAAAGGGCTCCTCAAGCTCCCCAACCTGATCAGGATGAGGCCCGAAAGGGCGCGACAAGAGTAGATACTGTCATTTCTATCGAGAATACAAACATGACATGGAGGAATGTCACGACCTGAAGAACCAAATCGAGGACCTTATTCAGTAAGGACACCTTTATCGGTATGTTCGAGACCAACAGACACTTCCTGATGACAACTACCATCAGGATAGGGGATCCTTGTCCCGTCCAAAAGGACTAATAAAAAAACAAATTGATGTCATTATCAATGGTCCTGCATCCGGAGGCGACAGTTCCTCGGTGGGTAAAGCCTATGCACGATCCGCAATAGAAAAAAGACCAAGACGTGACCGTGATCCCGAGTTCACATTTGGGTCAGGGAACAAGGAGTACCTGGACCATGATGATGCCTTAGTAATCTCAGCACGGATCGCAAATGCCCAAGTCAAGAGGATCATGATCGACACGAGAAGTTCAGCTGACATCTTATACCTTGACGCTTTTCAAAAATTGGGGCTAACTGACAAATACATTTTTCCTATAACATCAATATTGACAGGATTCACAGGAGATTCCATCTCCCCCCTTGGAACGATGACCCTCCCAATCACCATCGGAGAAGAACCGAGGTAAAAAATAATGATGGTTTCGTTCATCGTGGTTAGACTCCCGTCAGCATATAATGCCATCGTCGACCAACCAACACTCAACAAGCTCACAGCAGTCGTATCAACATACCACGGAGCTATGAAGTTTCCAATCAGAGCAGGAGTCGGTGAAGTAAAAAGTGATCCTCGGGAATCAAGACAATGCTACCTGACAACATCGCTGCCCAAAAAGTTCAAGGCCTCGACAACCCACCGTCGATCTCCGAGATCATGACAAAATGGCTTCGAAGCCCAAACCAATCTAGAAAGTAGTGGAGACTCCCCTCGACCCTAAGCACCCAAGCAAGACTATCAAAGTCGGCTCGACACTCCCAGAAGAATGAGTCTAGTTGATGGAATTTCTCGGAAGAATGCTGACATCTTCACTTGGTCCCCAAAGGACATACCCAGCATCAAACCGAAAGTGGCCCAGCATCACCTCAACATATCACCTAATACCCGACCCATCAAGCAACAGGCGAGGAAGTTTGCTCCCAATCGACAGAAGGCCATTGAAGATAAGGTCGCTCGTTTGTTGGACATAGGGTTTATCACAGAGGTCAAGTACCCGACCTGGCTATCCAATGTTGTACTCATAAAGAAATCTAATGGAAGCTGGCGAATGTGTATTGACTATACCGATCTCAATCAAACTTACGCGAAAGACTGTTATCCCCTCCTGAGAATCAACCAGCTAGTAGATGTGACCTCGAGATACGAGCTACTCTAATTATGGACACTTTCTCAGGCTATAACCAAATTCAAATGGTGTCGAGAGATCAGGAGAGCACGACCTTCATCATACACCATGGCACGTATTATTACAAGGCCATGTTATTTGGGCTAAAGAATACTAGGGCAACTTACCATAGGATAGTTAACCATCTGTTCAAGGATCAAATTGGGAAGAATATGGAAGTCTATGTCGATGATATGATAATCAAAAGCCGAAAGGCCGACAGCCATCTCTCGAACCTAGCCGAGACATTCCAAACATTGAGAAAATACAAAATGTGGCTCCACCCGACCAAGTGTGTCTTCGACGGCACGTCAGGCAAGTTCCTCGGGTTCGTCATTCACAAGTGAGGAATCAATGCGAATCTCGAAAAGGTGGAAGCCATCCTATCGATGCAATCCCCCTGGATAGTGAAAGACATCCAAAGACTCACCGGAAGGTTGGCAGCGTTGAGTCGGTTTATCTCCTTAGCTGGAGACAACAGCTTCCCCTACTTCCAAGCATTGAAGCAGACAAAGGATTTCTAGTGGACACCTCAGTGTAAAGAAGCATTCCAACAATTGAAGGCGCATCTCGCCCATCTACCACAGCTCACACATTAATGACCCTCAGAGAACCCCTTGGGATATATCTTGCAGTGTCGGACGTCGCGGTTAGCTCAATCCTGGTAAAGCTTGACAAGAGCGGGCAAAAGTCGGTCTAATATTGCAGCCACATCCTGAATGGTCCCAAGGAGTGCTACCTGCTCATTGAAAGGCTAGCCTGGCACTGGTCTTAGCATCAAGAAAGTTGAGGCCATACTTCAAAGCTCACCCCATTAAGGTAATCACCAACCAACCTCTATGTCAGACCCTTTCAAAGTTCGATGCCGTAGGTTGGATGCTCAAGTAGTCAATAGAGCTTGGGGAGTTCGACCTTGAATATGTCCCGATGACAGCGATAAAAGCCCAAGCATTGGTCGACTTCATATTAGAATCAACGAATCCAGAGAGCACACAACAAGGTCCGAGATGGACGTTGTACACAAATGGATCGACCAACACTGAGCGGGGATGAGCCGAGCTTGTCCTTAAGGACCCCACCAATCAGAGTCATAAACATGCACTCCAACTCAAATTCAAAGCCACAAACAACAAATTCGAGTATGAGACATTATTATTTGGGCTAAAGCTTACCGAGGAGTTGTATGTGAAAGATATCAAAGTCTTCACTGACTCCCAGCTCATCGCCGGCCACGTCAATGGAGAGTTTGAGGCTCGGGAGGAGTCAATGGCTAAATAGCTCATCGAGATACGACGCCACATCAACCGATTCAGCTGTTTCACCATCACAAAAATGCCTCGGACAGACAACTCACAAGTCAATGCCTTGGTAAGGCTAGTCTCCTTGCGCAGATCAGATAAACACCTGGCATGGATGGATAGGATCCTCAAGCCCTCCATAGACTTGACCGAGGTGGCTACCGTCGAGGTCAGGTACGACTAGATCGACGAGATGCTCAAATTCAAGGACAATGGCTCGTTGCCCAAAGACCAAAGTGTTGCTCTACTAGTAAGATGGACGGGCACGTGGTATTGTGTATTAATAGATGACTATATCGGTGAGGTTTCAGCCAACCACTACTTCGGTGTTGTGCCCGATTGAGGCACAAACTACACTAGCCGAAGTGCATGAAGGAATCTGTGCTGAGCATATCGGCACTCGAACCCTTGCTCTCAAAATACTAAGGCAAGGATATTATTGGCCAACCATGTATTGAGATGCCCAAGCTTATGTGCAGAAATACGAGTGGTGCTAGATGCACGCCAGGATTCAGCACCAATCGACGGTCCCATTATCAACCTCGAACTACTTTTTTGGCCATTCGCCTAATAGGGAATGGACCTGCTCGGCCCTTTCGCCCCAGCTTCGGGATAGCATAGATTTCTAATAGTCGGGTCAATTATTTCACTATGTGGGTCGAAGTCGAGCCTCTTACATCTATTACAGAAAGACAAGTCGAAGGGTTAGTCTGGAGAAACATAATCACCAGATTCGGCATCCCGAAGGTCATCGTCACTGACAACGGGACCCTATTTAACAACCCAAAGTTCAAGGCATTCTGCTAGAATTATAAAATATGATTAAGGTTCAGCTCGGTTACACACCCTCAAGCCAACGGGCTCGCCGAAGTTACAAATCGGGCCATCCTCGAAGGATTGAAGAGAATGGTCACTAGGGCGCATGGAACTTGGGTGGACGAACTGCCAAGTATCTTATGAGCATCTCAGACAACCCCGAAGACCTCGACAGGATAATCCCCATTTAGCTTGGCCTTCGGAACATAAGCGATCCTCCCTCCAAAGGTGCTTTATCCTACTTTCCGAATTGAGTCCTACGAGGAATCCATGTCGGCTGACCGACTGAGGGAAAACCTCAATCTACTCGAGGAACGAAGGGTCAAGGCACATCTATGAGCGCTAGCATACAAGAAGGCTATAGCAATGCTTTACGATCATAAAGTATGCCCTCGACAAATCAAGATAGGTGACCTGGTACTACGAAAGGCCGAGGTGAGTGACCTAACTCGGTCTCAGGGTAAGCTAGCCCTGAACTGGGAAGGTCCTTACCGAGTGGCGAATACGTCCTGAGAAGGGACTTATACCCTGATCATGATGGAGGAAAAGTAGCTACTGAGGATGTGGCACATATTAAACTTACAAAAAATTTATGTAATGAAACCTAGTCGATTTAGCAAAAGAACTATTTTCATTCATGAGAAGTTGGATACATATGTGGGTTATGGACCAAAATAGTACATAAAGACCCGACATGTGAGATGAGTCCTCGACATCAAAAACAAAAGACCACTATAACATTGTTGCTACTCCTCGGGCGGCAGCGAGGAGTTGTCGAATGGTTACTCGTCTGTCATTGACACATTTGAGTCCTCAAGAAGGAGCTTGAAGGGGTCCCCCACCTCGAGGTCGGGGTACCTGGCCCATAACCGAGCCAATGCCAACTGATAGTCATACTCAAGGGAAACCCGACACATCCGGACTAGGCCCATCTCGAACCCTGACGACTTCTTATAGTCCTCAATGGCCTACTTCGGTAGATCGATCCGAAGGGCTTCCATGGAGTGGGTCAGCTTCAAAAGTTCATCCTTCATATGATGACCCTGCACTCTGATAGCCCGCAGTTGGGCTTCGGAGTCAGTAAGTTCCTTTTGAGCCTTAGTCAACTAGCTTTGTGAATTGAGGAGCTGCCCTCGAGCTTCTGCCAACTGATCCTACGAGTCGAATAAAGTCTCCCGAGTCTCGCTCAGCTCTTTTTCTATCGACTCCCGTCACCAAGTCGCTTCCTCCAGTTCGATTTTGAGGAGGTTGGCCAAGGATTGGGCCTCGGTTGCCCGTTGCTCGGGTGCAGCAACTGCATCGGGGTCACCAACAGCCTTCAACTTCTGGACCTCCTTCCGAAGGACGTCCTACTTATTGTCCAAAGCAGTAATAACCTGACCCGCATCATGTACTTGGTCAAACAAAGCCATGTAATAATGTTGGTTCTGCCGAAGCAAATGCTGGGTCAATGCATTAAGCAGATACAAGAGGCGAAGGCTGAGATGAGACTTACCAACACCATAGTCTTCACAGCTCGGTCCAGTAGGACCTTGGATGGCAGGGTGTATAGGTCGACTGCCAGCCGATGAATCTGTGTTTCCCGCATGTACTTTGTTGAGTCCTTGCTATCTTGCTAAATCTGCATCTCGTGCGTCAGGGAAGACAGATCAACCTCAAGGGAGGCGTCGGGAGCACGTTCCAGTTGGCTGCTCACCCGGATGATATGGTAATCCCTACTATTTACTCCCGGACGAGCGCTGCATAACTCCTTCACCGACTTTGGCCTCGCCTTAGGAGTTGGTGTCTCCTCGATCGGGGCGGCTAGCTTTTTGCCCTCAGCTGCCCGGGATTTCAACTTTGCGCCTTCACAACAGGACTTGTGTCTACTAGGGACTTTGGCCTTCTTCCGCTAGCCAGAAGGAGCCTCGGTCGGATGCTTGCCAGAGGCCTCAAGCGCCTTCCTGGTCGCCTCCTTTTGAGGGATTTCTTACACCTTGGGTGGAGAAGGGGCAGCAGTAGGCTCGGTCGGCATTGGAGCAGCAATCAGGGTTAGAGTAGTGGTGTCGGGACATCCTCCTCCGACCTTTGGCAGGCTACGCATCAGACTCATGTTCACTATCTTTGTGAAACCAATCATAAGTTGTGATGATCAGGTAATGAAACCTAAGGAAACAGGGGTTCAACACATACCCCGAGAAGCTGGACTGAGGCCCGCCTCGACCAGCCATTGCTCAGTCAAGTCCCTAATTGCTCGAGAAGCGGATAGGATCCCTTTCAGCCACTTGACCAAGACGGACTCCTCATCGGTAAGATTAGGGGGAACATTACTTATAGGGCGGGCTAACCACTCGACACCAAAATCCTAGCCCTGACGTCTATAAACAAATAGAAACCGAGCCTTCCAACTCTTATGTTAGGATCAATTGGCACTAAGAGGGGGGATGAATTAGTGCAAGTGTAAATTTCCTTTTTAATAAAACTTTTCGCTTTAAGCAAGATAAGAAAATCAGAAGCTTTCATTCAAGTAAAGTAAGTGAATAATTCAAAAATAAAATATGAAGTTTCTTGGAAGTGCTTGACTTGAAACCTCGCTTTCAAGGAGTAAATAAAAACGGAAGCATCACTTGATATTTTGTTGAACACAATTAAGAACCCGACAATTATAAGTCGTAAATGAAATAAGTAAGGAATACTTACAATTTATAGTGGTTCGGCCTCAACCTTGGCCTACGTCAACTTCCCAAGTCCTCCTCCTTGAGTCACATCGGCATCCACTATTGATCTCCTTTGGGTGAATATCAAACCCTTACAATATTTCAAGGGAGACGAGATTACACATTTGGATCACTCCCTTACCCCTTTTCTTTTTCTTACAATTCACACACAATATTTTCTTAGAATATAATCCCCAAAATTGTTATTTTGAATGTAATAAAACTTGGGGTATTTATAGGCCCAAAATGGCTTCAAAATTTGGAGCCAAAAATTAAACTCACCTAGAAAATCCAGGTATAGGCGGTTCACCCGTCGACTTGGGCGGGTCAACCGTCGAAAGTGCCCATATTCCTGGGTACGGGCAGTTCAGCTACCCAGCCTAGGCGGTTCAGCTGTTGACAGCCGCTCGAAATCCTAGGCGACGTCGGTTGAACCGCCGCTCACCGATGGTTTACCCATTGGAATCTTCGAAAAAGTGGTTCCCTCCACTTTTTGAATTCTGGCTTGAACCTGATATTGACCAATTTTTTGGTCAATTGATTGAGCTCAACTTGAGCTTAACCAAACCCTCATAGTGGACTCGGTTGCCAATTGGAGTTGATTTGGATTCCTTCCACATCACACTTATTTAGGACTAAAACTTAACATATGACTTAAAGATTACAATCAAGACATGACCACCAAGCTTATGACCTTACTCCTGCAATCCGGCAACATACAACATTCCAAGCAGCCATTCTTATGGTCTTCCTCCGGCGATCTCTCAGCATGTTCCTAGCGAGCTTTTCGATCCCTTCGGCAAATCTCCTAGCGAACTCCCGACGAGCTCCCACCGCATCGTTCAATCCTTGGCCAGATGCCTAAGCTTAATCCCGGGTCCATGTCTAATCTATAACACATTTTCTCTGTCGTGGTTAACTTGCACGATGCTAACTATAATTTAAATAATTACAATCAATCATACTACAAGTCCACTTCAAGACCTTCCCAACTCCCGACAAGCCTTTTGGCTACCCCCGACAATCTTATGGCGAGTCTAAGTCTTCTTCCGGCGAACTCCCTTGTGCCATCCTAGCAAGCTCCTGATACCGTCGGTGAGCTCCCGACGCACTCCTAGCGAGTTCCCAACCACATCGTCTGAACCCTGGCCCGATGCATGGACTTGACTTTGGCGAAACCTCTGATTATCATATTCTCTCTATCGTAGTTAATCATGTATCAATCAACTCTAACAATACATGTTAGATTAATAACCCATCAATTGATTTCATCATCAAAATCTAAGATTCAATAATCTTTCATTTTTTTATGATGATAATCAATTGATGGCATGAGTTAATCCTAACTCCCCCTAAATTCATGCCACTTAAATTTAAGAGAATCACACACTCTTAAATTTCAAGTATTTTTAAGTAATCAACATTTCAAGCAAATTTCAACACAAATTTGAATCAAGTCATTGAATCATGAGTTTCAAAAAGATTATCCATCTATATCCAAGATATCCAAATATATTATGAATATCATATATTATTAATATCATACGTCATCAACGTATATCATTAATATCATATGTCATCAATGTATATCATCAATATAATGTATCATCAATGTATATCATCATGTGTCATCAATGTATATTTCTCAGTATCATGTGTCATTAATGTATATTTCTCCCATTTTATCATCAACAAAAGGTAAAATATAGGGCTAAGGATTTTAAGACACATGAGTTTTTGCTCCCCTTTTTAGGATACGTAATGAGTCATAAAAAATATTATTCCTCTTGAGAAAGAAGGAAAGAAAGCTATGGAGGATTTGTAAAACATCATTAAATATAACTCTCTCAATTTTATAGAGGTGAATTTTAAAAATGAGCTCAAAACTCCAAGATATTCAAGGAGATTAAAACATTTAGGAGCTGCTCATGCATTTAAAATCATCTCATGTAATTTCAAGCATTGCAAATAAATCCGTAAAATAGCAAAACATTATGTAAATTTTCTCCCCTTTTATGAATAATAAGATAAAGAACATGGAGAAAATTTTCAAAAATATTATCATAAAAAGCTTAATCTCATGAAATCTAGATTAGCAATTCATATATTTTCATGATCTAGCATTCCTAGCTCTCAACGTCATTCTTATATATAGAAAAATTTAAAAGAATATTTTGAATATGAGCTCAACAAATCTTTCTCATGTAAATTTGAAGAAAATGTAGCTAATAAATCTGAACAATAATAAATCATTATCTTCATGTAGATTTTTAAAATCATCATTACATGCATGATCATCATACATTATTTCACATCATCATACCTTCTCCCCCTTTGTCATTAACAAAAGGAGAAATGCAATTAACAAGTTTTTGATATATATATAAGCTTACCAATTTAATAATTTTTTTATTACTTTAGAACATACAAGCTAGTGAATTCTTTCTTCTCTTTTGAGAAGTGAAAGCTAGCAAATTTGTGCTTCGTTTGCAATGTTCAAGTTAGCAATTTTGCATCATACAATCTAAACCCCCTTTGTCATTGTAAAAAAGAAGGGATAGTTACAATGGTGTAAAACTTTTCTCATTACATCATTTTTCAAATCATCACATGAAATATATCAAGAAAAATTAACATGGTTATGAAATATACAATTCATGAAGATAAATTATGAATATCAAGAGACAAATCATAGGAGAAATAAATAAAAATGATTCATGCATAAGAAATCTCAAGGTGTCAAGATAATGATTTATATAAAAATCTCCTTTTAAATAATACAAGAACACATAATAAGAGATTTTGATTCATAAAAGATTTCAACTTATAATTTTAAGAAATTAAAATCACAATATAAGCAAAAACTCATTCAATTTCAAATAATCAAAATCATCAAAAACACTTTCAAGAGATTCAAAATAAATAGAAATGCTAGTGATTTCCTTTCTCCCCTTTTTGGTTGTAAATAATGAAAATGAGTCTTAGGGGATTAAATAATCTTAATTTATTTAGGATAAATCTTAAGACATATAATTCATTTAGATAGATCTTTTTTTAATAAAATGAAAGAACGATCTTGATAAAAAGTTTCAACTTATAATTGTCAAGATCATAAATATATTTTTTTATTAAAAAGAGAAAATCATAGAGATCAATAACATGATTCTCATGACGTATAAGTCAAGTCAAGAAATTAAGGGAATATTCATGATAATATAAATCTCTTTCAATTTTCAACTTATCATAAATTTAAGAAATACTAATTTTGGTGATAAGTTATGTCATTCATAAGTTTTAAAATAAATCATGTCAAGGAAGATATTAATATCAAACGACATTCATGAATATTAAAAATATGATTTAATTTAATAAATCTCCTCTTAGATGATAAAATAGAATCTTAAGAAATAAAAGAAGAGTCTTCATTCATAAAAATATCAAATTATAGATATCAAGATCATAAGTTAATTTTAAGGAAGAAAAAGTAGAAGATCTTGATTTATATATATATAACTTTAACTTTTCAAGAATATGATTTATAAGAATATTTTCAAGTTAAAGATCCGAAGAGACAAATTATGATTCATTTATATGACTTTCTTTGAACAAATTTATATAAGGATTTCAAATTATAATTTTTTCAACTTATAATTTTTTCAACTTATCAAGATCATGATAAAATCTTCAAAAATATCAATAACGTTGGATAAATTCATCAATCTCTTTTTAAAATAAAATTATTTGAAAACTTATCCAAAAAAGTTATTTTTTAAAAAATTAAATGAAGGCATTATAGATTGTTTTTCAATAGCTAAAGTTCTCTAATCCATTTTTGCAGTTTAAGAGATTCAACAATAGTAGTATTATTTTATCTCTTGTTGAAGGATTAATAGGATAAAAATTCTTTCAAGAATAATTATTTTTTGTTTGAAATTTATTTCAAGAATGCAATGACATCTAAAGTCAAAAACAAAATTTCATCAAGATCATTGCAATAAAATATTTTCAAACAAAAACTTTGATTTATTTCAATTCTAATTATTTTTAGACTTAGTGTAGTGAGTTATCATGCTCATTTTTCTCTCATTAAATATATTTTTAATTTATAAAAATCCTAGACAATGAAGCATAATTTTTCTCTCACTTTTCTATATTGTTCTTGGCTAAAACTTTATTATTCAATACAATCATTTAATCATAGCATTTCAATCAATGTAACATTTAAATCAATCATTCCATAGACTTTGTCAATATTTGAACCATTTAACAATAGTCTTTATATTTAAATCAACATCCAAGCTAATAATTTTAAACCTTTTATTCAATTATCATCAAAATCTCATTTATGTAAATTTCAACATATTTTTCAATAAATAAGATTCTTTGTTTCTAGTTCATTCTCTAGCTATGCATCATCAAGATCAATTGTATAATGATAAACCATCAAAAGATTTATTATCATTAATTTTAATTTCAACAATTTTCTTGTTACTACTTAGGCTAGTGAGCTTTGAAAGGGTATTAGATCTCAAGTCATGTGTCTTGAGCATCTATTTTCAAAACATTACTTAGTACTCCTAGCCTTGTTATGAGGTAACTTTATATTATGGGATGTTTTGATTTAGGTACCCATTTGAGTTTCGGTCCTTCATGATATGTTCTTCCCATTTTCTCTAATGGTTTAAGGTTGTTTATGATTCCCTTAGGAACCCAAATTAATTTATGTGGATTATAATTTTTAAATAGATATTTGTAGGCTTTATGTCCTAATTTTTCACAAGAATTACGTTTGATTTTTGCTTTATGTCCTAAGGTATGTCCTTTTACAAAGATGGTTGGTTTTTGTTGAACATTACCAACAAAGTCTATGTCATTTCTTTTATTAACATGACCCTTATTGGTAATGATCATATTTATGGATTTGTTCCTAATTTCAAAATTTTCTAGTGTTCACTTAAGCATAATATTTTTCTTCTTTAATATTGTCTAGCATTTCACATTTAGAACTAGGATTATGTGATGCTAATAAATCATGTATTTCATCAACTTTACCAACTAACAAATCATGTTCATTTTTAAGAAACTTAAAAGATTTGCTAATTTTTTCTAAACTCACCAAATAAATCATAGAACATGTTTAATAATTCTAAAAAAGAAATACTTAATGAATCACGAACCTCATCGTCGATAGCCATAAGAGCGAGGTTCTCCACTTCTTGGTTGTGCGTTTCATCTTTGGAGCTCCTCAGCTTCTTGCGTTCATAGCAAGAGGTTTTGTCCATCTTTAGATCATTTTTAAGGTTCATGTTCATTAATTTATCTAGTTCATTTGTCAAGGGTTCAAAGTCCTCATCATTCAAGATTTCACTCGAGGAGTCATATATTCTCAGTTCAAATTTCAACCCTACAACTCAGAGCACAGGACAGCAATGCCATAATTCCATTCATCATGTGCCCACGTCGCCTAGCATGCGTGTTGACCATCCGCGTCATGTGCTGAATACATACAAACCACACGCGACCAGTCCAACAGTCTTTGCCCGAGTTGTGTATCTCGGCCAGTCTAGCAGTCTTTGCCCGAGTTGTGTATCTTGACAAGTACAGTAGTCTTTGCCTGAGTTGTGTATCTCGGCCAGTCTAGCAGTCTTTGCCCGAGTTGTGTATCTTGGCCAGTCCAACAGTCTTTGCCCGAGTTGTGTATCTCGGCCAGTCCAGCAGTCTTTACCCGAGTTGTGTATCTTGGCGAATCCAATAGTCTTTGCACGAGTTGTATACCTCGGCCAGTCCAGCAGTCTTTGGCCGAGTTGTGTATCTCGGCCAGTCCAGCAGTCTTTGCCCGAGTTGTATACCTCGGCCAGTCCAGCAATCTTTGCCTGAGTCGTATATCTCGGCCAGTCTGATCAGTCCTCGCCCGAGCCACGTACCTCAGCCATACCTCGCAATAGTTCTCTGATGGGGTAACCTCAGACATCCCCACAAGGACAAGTCACAAGTTCACGAGAAGATCTGGACCCGCATTAAACAACACCCATGTCTTCCCCATGGCCTGCGTAGCATCTCGTAAAGACCCCTTTCAGGGGGGGAGAGAATGATAGGGCAAATAATGGGTCGGCCCCACGCTAGGTCAGCAATCCATGACAGCACCGAGATCCGACATCAACTCGACTGGCGCAGGCCTGGGCCGAGGTGGCAGAGCGATAACTTGGCCGCCACAATAGCACATGTTGTGCTGAGATCCATTTAATGAAGAATGGCATGTCATGCAGATGGACAACGATTGGTCGTACATGCCAACCATGCCCGGCATGACGATAGAGGCAGGGCCGAGGGTACAATTGATCCTTTGACTGGTATGTATAAAACTCCCACCTGAGGGCAGGAATGAAAAGGCGGGGGCTCTCTCTATCTATCTATCTCTCTCTCTCGGACACTCACTCTCTACACTAAGACTGAAAATCACTCGGGGCACTAACTTGAACGTCAGAGGGGTCACATCGGGCACCCCCACCTTGACGAGACCTTCGTGCATGACCCTCATCGCGGACTCGAGGAAGAGGAACCGGAGTTCCTAACTCGAGGTGGAGATTCTTGAGATGTAGACCCAAGCTCTGATTCCTCATTCCTGACCGACGTCGACGAGCTTATGCATACGGGAGGAACCGAGCCGTGCTGATTCCTCGGCCACGACATCGAGTACCACAACAATATTAATTAATAACTTGAGTTTCACTATATGGATTATTGATCCATTGGACTTACAACATGTATTTGAAAGAATATGTTCTTATGATTGAGTTTATGAGTAACCATAAAAGATATGATGATTCATGTTTGACATTTTTGCTTATATATTTATAGTTATAGTTATATATATATATATAAGGATAAATTACAGAATTCATTTTGGATTGATTATATTATGAAGGGCCAACGGTATTGTGGTACATAAAAGAAAAAATGATATTAATGACATATAACCATTGTGAGTCATAGTTTTATGTCAATTTAATATAGTATTATTATATTATTAAATTTATTGGCCTGTTTTATTTAATTTACATATGGATAATTAATTTTCAAAATTTAGTATTTTTAATTTTGAACCCTTTTATATCTTACTAATTAATAGGTCAAATGGTATTTAATTATTTCTCTTTATCTAATTAGGTAAAATATATTATAAATATGATTAAATTTTGATTATGGTTATCGATGAATAGAAAGAAAGTTCAATTATGATATAAATTCCTTATAAAATAATTTTAATGGGAGGGTAATCTTTTAATTACTTATCCTAGACATCATACTCTTGCCTATAAATAAATAAAACCTCCTAAGGACTATATACACAATGTGGGAACAATTGATACGTGAATGTGTGGATATGTGATATTATTAAAAGATTACAAATCTTCTCTATCTCCCTTTACTCATGTGAATTAGTCAATGAGAGATTATAGATCTTCTCTTATAATTGTCCCATGAAAGATAGGAAGAACGGAGAAAACGAATCTAATTGACTTGACCTTGTATATTGATATCAAATTCGACGATGATGCACTCTCATATTAGACAAAAACTTTCTGAATGACATCAAAGGTATGGACCATAAATTTAAATCTATTATTATTTAATTTTAAATTTTGATATTAAAAGTTTGGCCAAAATTTTTGTTGACCCCTCGTACTATACCTCAAAATCAAAGTCACTCCCCGTATTTTAAAACTCATATAAGTGACCCCCCGTACTATGCCTCAAAATTAAAGTCACCCTCCGTACCTTAAAACTCATATAAGTGACCCCCCGTACTATAATTTTGCATCAAAGTGGCCCCCTATTAAAAATAAGGGTACATGAGATAAATTACTATCGATGTACATTCCACTTGACATGGTTATTTGATTAATAGTAGTTGGGTACATAAGATGTTTGTATGACATGTTTAATTGGTAAGGTTTTTGATTTTGTGGTAGTTCAATCAATTGGTTATATTTTGTTCTTTGTAGGTTCTGTGATTGGTTATAAATGGGATAAGTTTGAGTTTTAGGGGAGGCGCTGCCTAAATTTAGTCACACTTATAAAAGAAGTAAATAATTGTTATAATCTTACACGTTAACATATTATAGTACATGAGGTGTCTTTAATTTTTTAAGTTCTCTTCGCATAGTTTAACTATATTGAAAATCAAATAGATGTTTGTTTTTTAAAAAACAAACGATGTTACCCTTTTTATAAAAAGGGTGTTTGTTTAACGTACACCGAATAGCATGGGGGGTCACTTTGATACAAATCGATATACGAGAGGTTACTTATACGAGTTTTAAAGTACGAGAAATGACTTTGATTTTGATGTATGAGTAGTCAACACGAATTTCGACCATTATTTTACCTAATGACGTAACTTTATCTCTAATAGAAGGAACCACTTTGATGCGAAATCGTAGTACGGGGATCACTTATACGAGTTTTAAAGTACGAGAGATAACTTTGATTTTGAGATATAGTACGTGATGTCACTTATACAAATTTTAAAGTATGGATGATGACTTTGATTTTACGATAGTACGAGGGGTCAATTATATGAGTTTTAAAATACGAAGGTGATTTTAATTTTGAGACATAGTACGAAGGATCAACAAATTTTGACCTAAAAGTTTTATATAATAATAACATATTATGAATAAATTTTGATATTAAAACTATATATATAATAATAACATTATGATTCTTATGTTTAGAGAAACAACAGCTCGGAGGCAGGGAACACATTTAGAAGCCACCATCCAACTTTCTTGTTTTTCTTTTTCGTAATTAGAAATCCCAAATTACAGCAAGTCCTCAAAAATATAATATTCCCCTAAATTATACTTTTATCCTAATTATAAATTATTTTTAATATTACTACACAATATCACTGACTTTGGATCACAATATCAGCATCAGGCCCTCAAACCTCACAATGGAGACATTGGAAGCTCTCAAAATCTCTGAATCCTACCAAATCACAACAGAAAGTTCATAGAGCAGCAACATAAGAAGTCAATCAATCAATCCCATGACAAGTTTGAAAATATAAAAAGAACGAAGAAAGCAATTTAGACGGAATTTTTGCTTCACTGTTGGAGTAATCTACTAACTCTAAGCTTGCTATTACCTTCACCATCAATCAAACTTGATGTCTTCAAGAATCTTTATCCATAAAGATGTCAGATAAATCTAGTGACAAGGAATTCTAATTCGATCTGAATTTGGAAAAAAAAAAACAGAACCAGAGTTATATTCTCTAGTCAACTTGACCATCTCAATATTTTGCAGAACTAGCACTGGAGTGTCATCATACATTTTGGACCAATTTCTAGTCTACTGGAAATATCATCTATGGAAAATTTCCCCACGTAAGGGGAAGAGAAAGAAGTATATGAATGTATGCAACTTGACATAAATGCAGCAAATTCTTGGCTGCCAATGTTGAATATTACTAAAACCTTCGACAGAAGAATCACCAATAGCCACCACATGAGCAAGAACCTTTTTTGAAGTGATGGAAACGACTTGAATCCCTTAGTATGATCTCATGGTCAACAATCATAGAGATGAATGTGATGGCACTGTGGCAGTCACCACACACGCGCAAGTTCTTTGTGATACGAATGGGAGTCCTAGGAGAGGAGGTGAGAATACCATAGGCAAGAGCAAGCTTCTCACTGTGCTCAGAGAGGAGGCAACTTTTCTCCTCATCATCCACATCATGCAAGGCAAAATGCATCTGAGGCACATAACCAAGGGCTTTAATACGTTCCATCAAGGTCCCGAGAAGAGCATAGATCTGTTTAGATTGTGGGTGAGATCGGTCTCCGACAAAGAATGTCACAGTGCCTTTCTTTTCCTGAATCCAGCTGCACCCAGGCCTCTTCTTGATTCCAGACTTCTTCATCAAGGATCTGATCCTGGCTACATCTCTCCAGCGGCCTGCATTTGCATATATGTTGGAGAGCAATGTGTACGACCCATCATTTCCAGGCTCTAACTCTAATAACTGCCCCAAGGCATATTCACCAAGCTCCACATTGGCATGGGTTCTACATGCACTAAGCAAGGCCACCCAAACAACTGATGTGGGTTCCATTGGCATGTTCTTTGTCATCTCCCAAGCTTCATCTAAGCGACCAGCACGGCCCAATAGGTCAATTACACAAGCATAATGTTCAGCGCCAGCATCAACCCCATAAGCCTTTCCCATGTTGTGAAAATAATCCAGCCCCTCATCGACCATGCCAGAATGGCTACAGGCATAAAGCACAACTAGGAAAGTGATGCCATCAGGAACAAACCCCACCTTTTGCATCTCCCCAAATACACGGAGGGCATCTTTGCCATAACCGTGCATGCCATAACCAGTCATCAGTGATGTCCAAGAAACAGGATTCTTATCTGGCATCATGTTAAAAACATTTTGAGCTGCATCAACATCACCACACTTGGAATACATGTCAATGAGGCAATTAGCCACATACAGCTTCGTGCCCTTGTACCTATTGCGAATCACATAAGCATGTATTTGCTTACCAAACCGTAGTGCTGCCAGACGAGCACAAGCCATAAGAGCACAAGATATGGTGAAAGCATTGGGCACAATGGACCTAGCTTTTAATAACATCTGCGAGAAGAGTGCTAGAGCATCATTGGCATCTCCATGTTGTGCATAACCTCCAATCATGACAGTCCAAGTAACAACATTTCTCTCCTTCAGTGGTATAGAACTAAATAATGATTGGGCTAATTTGAAATTCTTACATTTAGAATACATGTCTACAAGAGCATTCTGCACCATCAGATCTTCCCCATCCCCATAATCATCATCTAACATTAGAAGGCATTTTTTAACAGCATAGGCATGTGTTTCCATTCCCTGAGAAATAGCTCCAATGGAAGCACAAGCAGAGAGGAGTGAGATAATGGTGACAGCGTTAGGCTCCAACCCAGAGACCTGCATCTGCCGGAAAACTCTGAGGGCCTCATGGCCATGCCCTCTCTGAGCATACCCAGAAATTACGGCACTCCATGTCACAACGTCCAATGATATGTGCTCCGCATTCATCTTCTCGAAAAGCTCAAGGGCATGGTCAAAGTCACCATTCTGTGAATATCCGGTGACCATTGCATTCCAAGTAACTACGTCTTTCATCTCCATGCCGTTGAAAACCTTGAAGGCATCACCCATCGCTCCACATTTCGAGTACACATCAACCATAGCATTTCCCACAAAGATATCCCAGAAAAGGCCATTTCTTATGGCATGTCCATGTATTTCTCTTGCCTGAAGCAATGCACTAAGGGAGGCACAAGCAGGGAGGATGTTTACAAGACTTATGATATCTGACCTCCTTCGGCTAGCCATATTATTGGCTTTTTGTGTCATCTCTGAGAACAGATCTAAAGCAAGCTCTGGATTACCACTCTTCACATGTGCTGCTACCACTGAGTTCCAAGATGTAACATCATCAATTCCCCTAGAAATAATTTCTTTAAACACATAGGTAGCTTCCTCCACAGCACCACAGCGTGCATACATGGCTACCAAAGCATTGCAGACAAAAACATTCAACTCAAAGCCATTGCTGCAAATAACTGCATGGAGGACAGTCCCTCGTCGGTAGGAAGGGAGCTCCCCACATGCCTTGAGGGCAAAGGGAAAGGTGAAATGGTCCGGCTTAGTTCCTACACGCTGCATGCGCCGACAGAGGAAGAGGGCACAGTCAAGGTGGCCTTCCTTGACATATTGCCTTATGATCAAGTTCCACCAAAGCACGGGGGACGGTGAGAGATGCTCCAACAAGGAGAGGGCATCGGCCAGAGCACCGCAAGCGAGGTATGCAGCTACGATACCAGTTCCCAATGATGACGAAGACGCCAATGACGAACAAATAGTGGGTCTTGAGGGAGAGGAGAGCAGACCAAGGCTGACAATCTGCTGGTGGATCTGTCTGGCAATCGATGCCGTCTTGCATTCCTTCAACAGGGAAGCAAACTGAGAAGACAATGGAGAAACCGAGGGAGACAAGTGGGTCACTGTCGAGAAGAGCCTGACTCTAATTCGTGAAGTTGCCTTGAGGAAACCCAGAAGCATAGCGATAGTAACATCTCAGTCAGCCACCATAACCACTCAAATGGCAGCCATTAGCTCACTGCAGGAAACCGAAGAACGTGCAAATCAAATCAGATGAACAACATTTCGTTCCAAGAAAAAACACAAAATTGAAACTTCAATGCAGAGCCCACAAAAACCAGCCACTGATAAGTGATAGAAGAGAGCACCCAACTGCAAAACAGAAAAATATTGTAACTTTTCCAAGTTCTTCATCTCAACTCAGTTCAATAAAAAAGCCTATAATTCTAAACTGAAAACTCATCCAACAAGAACAACAAGAGCAGACCACCATCAACTACGTCAAAATTACAGCTAACTTCCAAACCACAGCATCAATCCCGCACCAAATTAGCAATTCCTGCAAATTCAACGACGAACCCCACATACAAACGGAAAAGCAAGGTTTCAACTGAAGCAGAAAACACGCAAATATTCGATTCAATCGAACTGGGATCGCCGACCTCATACACGAAGCAGAAATCGGGCCTGCCCACTGACGTAAGAATCTCCAGCCGACCATGGAGATCGCTAAAACCCTAAGCCCCTATGGAGAACCCCTAGCGTTTTATCGTCAACAGCCCGATTCGTTACTTGGACCGCGACCCGAACCGCGTTGCAAGCACGTGCAAACGGGTTTGTTTGCCACGCTTAATCTCCATCTAAATTACCAAAGCCCAAATGGATCACGCCCAAACCCAATGTCTCCAAACATATATATATATATATATATATATCTCCCAATTAACATTTCATATAGGCACCACAAAGTAGTAACATTGTTTAAGCTGATCATATCTGATGATGGTTGGAATATGCATTATGAATCATGTAAATAACCTTTGTATTTGTAGGGATAGTTTAAATTTGACTGACCTTGATAAAAGTTAAAAGAAATCATTAGGTACATATGATTAATTTAGTTCTCCATGCATAAACATCTTTAAAAGGACACTTTATACAATACATATTTAATGTTTGATTTTCTTCTGATACATTTTGATGGGGTTCCAACGTGAACCCATTTATAATTGTAACACATTTATAATTATGTCATTTTGAAGTATGCATATCCTATTAGGATTTTTTTTTCTGTATGGTGATCATTGTAATTTGATATGATTATCCTCTATTTTTTACCTAAAACTCTTTTCTTCACTATTTTATTACATTTATCATAGTGGTTCAAAATATAGTTTTTTGTGAATCAAAACATCTAAGAGAATATTGTAAGAAATTAATTTCTAATGATGTCTTCTGAATAGAATATGATGACAAATATAGGCATTTTGAAACAACTTGGAAGGGATTCAGCTGTTTATAAACAAACCCAGCTTTAGAAAGATTCTCATTTCAAAAAATCATCAATCACCTCAATTTTCTCATGAAAATAAAGCAAATATGCAGAAGAACAATTACCCCTTTTTTTGAGACAACTGAATTTATTCATCATAGCTTTATAGTACTGCTGAAGATTTTTTTTCCTTTTCTTCCTGGTTGAATTTTCTTTTTCTTAAAGGAAAGTATATATAAGTGCAATTTAGAATATCATATTGTTGTTCAAGCTGAAGTTTTGAATTGTTGGTGAATCTCAATGGGCTTCCAAGTTGGCCACAAATAGATCTACATCCAATTTGTGGTCTTTCACATTGACAATAAAGTCACTTAACAGACCATGTCATTCACATTGAGCTTTTGATGTTCTTTGCAATTTCCAAAAGAAAATTTTTTACTGCATAACATGGCTGGATTTTCCGGGCATCCTTCTTGATTCCTTTCTTAACTCCCATGCTGTCTCATTCTCATACTAACCAGCTATGAAAGTGGAAATCTCTCTCACTAATATCAGCTTCGATCATCCTTTATCTCCTAGTCTGACTTTCTGTATGATATATTTAAGAAATCGGATCACTTTGCTCACAATCTTAGTTCAAAATTTTCGGTTGCCATTTCTGTTGTGTCAAAAGATCTCTCTGCATAAGCTAAATGAGGTCTTACAGAGCCATCAGAAGAATGATATATATGATCATGAAGAGCTTCTGGTGTCACAATCAAAACAAGAAGTATCATGATCGTCGCCAGAACTGCCAAGGCTGCACATGTCAAGTGCGCATAATTTCTCAATGGTTTGCATTCTTTCAAAAGGATTTTAGAGAATGCATCCTTTACCAATTGACAATTTGCCAATCTTTCCATACGAGGAAATCCATTAAGTAGCCTCTGCATGGAGTAAACTAGCACTCTTGTGTAATCGCTATCTGATACAAATTCTCCTTGACTGCAAGCTCCATCATCACTAGCGGAGTAGGTATATTTCTTCAAAAATTTGAAACAGTGAATATTATGTTAGTTTAGTGAGTAATTTAAGAGTACTTACTGATACGTTTGCATGCTAATGAATAATATAATTGATAGTCAGATATCTCTTAGCCGTTAAGACTTCTGTATCATTGGCACATTATGTAAGAGGAAGAGATTCACCTCAGGAATGTCTCCTATTTTGATTGTGTTGGAAGAACAATTATCTGGCTGATAAGAATACTGAGGAGGTCCTGAAAAAGGATTACATATGTACTCCAAATCTGGAAGAATTGATAACTTCACTGTCGATATGTTTGAATTTACCTGCACATTAAACAAACATAAGTGTTCTAAACTCGACAAGTGCATGTTTAATAAATCATGTGATTCTGTGCATCAATATCGATTTTTCCACGAGTCAAGGTTTGTTTCCAAAACTCTGTAAAAGTTTTATTATGATTAATTGTTGTTATGATTAAAAATTCATCTCTCGCGTAGAGGTTTACTTGACTGGGTAAATTCATTGATGCTTCAGATGAAGGAATACAGCTCATGATAAACTGTATCAGAAAAATTATGTTCAATGTTGTTGCTCAAATATTAATGCTATGATGTCGTTAAATTAAGATGCATAAATTTTCTAGAATTGATCATAAATCTCCCTTAAGTTCCTTGAATTTCTCATAATATAGAACATGGAAAAACATATTCTTTCAAAAGAAGTTGCATTGGAATTTTCTGAAGTTCCATAACCACAAAACAAAAACAATTGCTACACTGAAGTTTCTTAAAGATGGAAGTTCCATTATTCATTTGAAGCTTAAAATAGAATACTGATTGGTGCAGTTGACCAATTTAGTTTAGTGTCCTAGCACATATTTTGCAATACCTATGAGGTTAGACTAAAGTCACTGTTTTATAAATAAGAGTTACGATAATACATGAAACACTGTGTACCAGAGTGTCACATATCAAGACCATGATCTACCAAGGACAAATGCTACCTGGTCAATAGTATCATGGATTCCTGCTCGGATGTCTTGTAGACCAAAATTGGCTGGCAGATGCTCACTGGACCATAGGATTGAACTTAAGGTGCTATTCTGGGGATTTAGATGATACCCATCAAGAGCTGCACAGGTATCACCAGAAAACCTGGAAATTATGCCCTGATAAGTTGATGTTATTATACAAGAACACTTCTAAATTGAGAAAGAACATGGCTTAACATGGCTTACTTGTATAGAAAAAAATACAGCCCAAAGTTTATCCAGAAGAAGAATGTTAGTAGCCAGCAAAGGGTGATAAACCTGTTATAGAGGAAGTTTACTTTTATTTCCAAAAAATATATAGTCAGAAATTTTTTAAGCTGTAACATGTTGACTTTATGTGCACAACACCTAATCAAGCATATTTCTCTTGTCCATATTGTTCCACAAGTCACCAAGTATAATGCCGTATAAGAGACTGATTTAACCAACTCAGTTAAAATCAAGAATTTGATCAACAAGGTGCCTTTGGAAATGTTTATTTAAAAATTTCTACTGATATCTGAATTTTTTGACTGAGTTGACAACTAAGCTAATTTGAAGCCTACTTACAGATAAAATGCTTGGTAAAGTCTTAGAGACCTCAATGCTGCAACAACAGAAAAGAGAGATTTAGAAGTTAAATACACAGGGCAATTTGATTAATGAAATTCAGATTACTTACCCACCACTACCAGCATTGCAATAAGATTTAGAACAATGCTGAAGATGGTCACTACTTTCCTGCAAAAAATACGCATTGATATGAACAATCATGAGATAACAGTCTTTAAGTTACTCATATTGTTGATTTATTTCCATTTTGTTCAGTTCTTACAACATTTTGATACCCCTGTTAACCAGCTGCATTCTATCCTCTGCTTTTCTTTGTATATTAGCAGCTTCATCATAGAGCATCTGTGATGTGGAATTCAGATTGCTGGATTCTTCAATGCCACCAAAGAGATTGTTGACACTTTCCATGGCCGCCACAGCTTCTGTCACATTGTATATTGTTTGGGATGCTTCTTCCGATGTTTCTACAATGATGTTCTCAATTGATTTCACTCTAGAATAGAATTTAGAGCTACCATCAAGTACTATTCCTGATGCCACTCTGGGAGTAAAATTTTTAGCAGCGGTTACTCAGTAGTAAATTTCTTTTTATTTGGACAAATAATTATGTAATGATCAACAAAAAGATATATATTGACAGGAATTTAAGTTAGGTGTTTAGTTAGTTAAAGTTAAAAGGCTGACAATGATAGACATGTTAACGAGATCCCAATTAACATTGGCCACAACCAGTATTTCTTCGAGTAAGGGAGTCTCTTCTTTTGCTTCCTTTCCTTATAGACCAAACAAGTCTTCGTTGCAATAAGCAGAACACAAGCATAGACAAGACCACCAACAAGCCATATTGTGCCAATTATATATCCATATCTGCCTGTATAAACTGTAGACTGAAAAAAGAAAAGAAAGCGGGTCATATTTCTCATTATTTGTTCAAGCTCAAACACTAATGTGTTTTTGAATTTGATTGTTGAGGTAGCTGATAAAAAAAACAACCTGCAGCAGTAATGGTATAAAAACAAAAGCACAGAAGTTTGAGAAAACCTTTTACGAGTATGGTAAGAATGAAATTCTGCAAATGTGTTCAAACATATAGAGCTGAGATGTGGTATTTTCCAAAACGAAGAGAAAACTAATCTGTTGTGATTGAAAAGTTCACCAAGGTTCATTTTTTGTTGAACAAGAATTCAGAAGAGGTTTAATAGTGAAAAAATTGAATGTTGATAAGGTTTAGATCCAAGTTATAAGCCGCATTCAGTATACAATATCAGTCACTTGTTGTTTATAAAAAAAATTTAAACCATGTGCGTGAATTTGCATGCATGTTAATAATTTTATTCATTCAGAAGAGAGGGATAGAGATATTACACTCCAATAATGCTTGTTTGTGATGTTATAGCCACCTTTGTACTTCTTGAAGCTATCCAAAGGATCAACTCTTTCTGTCCTTGCAGATAATGTGCTTGCAAGTCCTGGAGTGTTTACCTCTTCAGCCAAAACTCTTTCTTCTTGTAGAAAAGAGAAAAGATATTCAATTTATAAGTTATTTATATAAAAAAAGCAATTTATAAGTAATTCAATGTAAAAACTGAAAGCATTCTTTTTATGTTTAGATCTTTAAAATGAAAAGCATGCCATGCATTGAATTCATGAGATACTTCCATTCCATGTAACAAGTCCCTGTTACTAGTTGCTCCAAACTTAGTATTTTTTTAAGCACAGTTGGGGATAACAAGCCTTGATTTATGATTCGGTGGTCCATTTTCCATCCAAATGTTTTTTATTTTCCCTATCGGAACATTAATCCAAGAATGGACAATCTTAGATCACTTCATGGCTACATAATGACGGATTGTTTCTCTTTACCTGATCCCATAATGCCTCAATAAAGCCAACAAGCCTATTAAATAGTTAATCATGCTTTCAGAAACTATTTATGATTTTTAGTTGTAAAACACCTGTAGTTTGTTTATCAAAGATATCCAAGAAAATTACAATTTCCTGAAAGCCTAGGTAGAGAATTCATACTCACCTGTGCCAGTGGCAGAGATTGCATTCAGCACCAGAGTTGTTTGTGCCATGACTTCTACGAAACCACAGCTTAAGATTGCAACCAAGGAACATAGAAGCATTGCAGACTGACACAACTTTCTCAAGCCCATCCTAAATACCTGTAGTTATATCAATCATCATCTATTGCACTCAGAATGCTTATCAAAATACTGAAAGAAATAAAACCAGCATACCATCAAAGAACGAGAATGAACATAATATGGCTCACGAAGTACATATTTGTGGTCATTTCTAATGGATGAGGGCAACAAAAAATGACATGAAACTTTTGTTTCCAAAGGAATGCTTTACGTGTGGACTAAACGTGTGCCGTCAAACTTACCCATCAGTGACTGTAAACCAATAAAAGCAACCCTCACAAAACCACTCAGGCATTGAAGTAGGCTGTCTATGAAGCAAATGGACCACAAGATCTTAAAAGTTTCTTAGTCAAGATTTCAGAAAATTTTCTTATTATTGTGCTTTTTGGGTACTTTTTCTTCAAATCTTTTGAGTTTCTATAATCCAAAGAATCAAGAATAGCTGACCCTCCATAGAACAGCATGCAACTTCACATGTCTCAAGATCACTGGTCTTTGGATTGTCCTGATCAAGCAACCTGACCTCTCCAATCACCAACAACCCGAAAAGTAGCAGAAAAAACGAAAAGAATCTCACTTACTGGTCCTCCAATGAAGAACGATCAACCTGGTTTCAGAAACCTATATGTTTTCATGCCACCCGCAGGAGGTAAAGTCGATGACTCTCTTCACAGAAGCTTCAAACAGTGAAGTCCAACAACTCCATGTGATACTCGCCCACTCTCAAGTCTCCATCATCTCCTTCCAAACAAAGACTACTACCACAAGAAAATTCCTATCAAGACTACTGCTACAGAAGCCCAATTTTTTCACATCCAATGTTTCCACAGGAGATAACTCTCCTGATGCAGGTATAAATATATAGATGTGGAACACTCATGCTTTTCTTGTGAAACGAGGCAATTCATCAAATGCTGTAGGTGAGTGACACCACCAAAACCTAATGAACTAAGAAACAAGCCCGAGAAAGAGGGTTGAAGTGTAGGCAGATTGGAGTGACACCACCAAAACGATTTCTTTTTTTGTTGGTGGATATGATCAAGTGCTTGAGATATGATTGCTTGCCTCATTGCAGCAGCGTGTGAAAGAAGAAAGAAAAAGGTTCAGCCAACCGTCTTTTTCTTTCGGCTCGGGGCTCATATGCTTCTCCTTTACCGGTCAACTTCTTCTCTGAGGAGTGGAAAGTGTGCATGTTTAACAGCTTGATCATATCAGTTGCTGTTTTGGTGGGAAAGCAATCCCAAGACACAGATCCCATAGGGCCGAGATGGGATCTTTTCGACTTCTCGGCCATGTTTTGATGGAGCAGAAGATTTGGAGTAGAGACAAATCTCTATGTCTATGTACGACTTTATGGTCAAACTTTCCGTTATATGCATGTTAATGGATTCACTTTCCATAAAGTTTATTCTTTTGGAGGTATATATATATTAGCGAGAGAGAGAGAGAGAGTAAAGGCTTCGTTGGGCTAAAGGTTGTATGTCGGCATGTGTCATGCTACTGTTTATATGGGCAGAAACTTTGGCTCTGTTGATACCTTCTGATTATATTGGTACATTCACCAACAACTTTCACGATATCTATCGATCCGGAAATGAACTAACATTACGGACAAAGGTTTTCCTTGCATGCTTCTGTCTGAGGCTTCTTCCCGCTCGTCCATTCCTCTTCTTCCTCCTAGTATGGCTGCTCTTTCTTTTCCTCTCCTCCTCAGTGCCATCAATCAAATATGTCGATACGTTGGTCCGATCTAAATCAATGACCGGCATAAATCTGAAATCGAAATTTCAGACCATGTCAGATAGAAAGACTTGGACAACTCAGAGAGAATAAAAAACTTAGATGGGGCAAATGGATGCATATATTGCTTGAATATATTGGGGAAAAAGATTAATTGGATACAGGAGAATACATCATTCAGTCCTAAGCTTTTCCATGAGCTTTTCATGCTCATAGATAACAGGACTCAGATTAACAAGGTAAAACAAAGACAGGTTATAAGTATGATGTAATAACTTACATGAGACATCAATGTCACCTTGTTCTGAGTTGGATGAATGCTGCTTAAACAAGTGCATGAAGCTTCCACAATGCAAGATAGGGTTAGATGTAACAATAATACCCACACATTTAGAGAGGCAGCAGCTTCCATGATGGCTGTTTTGCAAGAAATCCACATTGTCAAGTTGTCTGAACTCAAAAAGGTAAACATAATTCTTGCTCAGCTCATAGACCCAAATGCTCTATTTTATCCCAAGATTGTATGGAAAATAACTCATGATTACACGAGTAAAAGCTTCTCAACTTGTTTCTGTTGTTGCAATTAAGATTGATGGCACTGCAAGTACTTTATTTCTCAATTAGAATCTTGTGTCTTGAACCCCAATTAATGTTTAAATTAATATGAATATCCAAGATATAAACCATACAAGTTTACTTCAGGGCTCTGGTTGCATCTTCTCGCATTCATCTCGTATCGACTGGAAAGGTACCTCTCACCAAAGCTTGGGAATACAACCTAAACAGAAAAAAACCAAGGTGGTTATAATATTTTTGATGAAAATACGTGACATACATATGTCATATAATGAAAGTCAATTTAGTTTTATTTTAAGCCCAAAATCAGATCAAAGGAATGGAAGCGGGTATGGAAACAAAAATGTACTGAACTTTATAAGAAGAGATATGTGCAAGTATGACTAAAATTTACATCAGAGCATTTATGCATTAACAAAACCAAGTTATAACAAATACTTCATAAATACAAGTGCAAACTTCACACAAATTCCCACAACAGACTGAATCACATAAATTCTTGGTATCTACATCATGTTTCTCATAACATAACATGTGGATATAAAAATAAATTAGATCTCACTAATGAAAAATAAAACAAGAATAAACTTCGTATACGAATAAATATTAATAGACCGTCACACACAATAGAATCAAACAGAAATCACAATCAGATGAACACTAAGATTTATATGGAAAACTCCCTCAACTCGAAGGGTAAAAACCATAGGACAAGTCAGAGAAAATTCATTATCAAAATAATGAATATACAGATCTCAAGACTTCTTGCCCAAGTCCAAAGTAACCGCCACAAAAGAATTACAGTGATATAAGGACTATAATACTAAGTACAATATCCAAAATCTTGCCAAAATCTTCTCAAGAGATCACAGTAAAAATCCACTGCAAACTGATCTAACCTGAGATATGAATGATTGAGAATAATATTTTCCTGTCCTTGTCTTCTTCCCTTTCCTGGATCTCTTATTTTCTAGCCTCTATTGTCAATCTGTAGTCTTCTTTCTCTCTCCCACGTTTTTCAATCGTCGTTGGCTTCTTAATCTCAACCCTTAGCCATCTAATCTAGGGTTTAGATTAATATAAGTGAAGTTTTGAGCTGTGAGCTTCACTAAAGCCCATTATGAGTTGTATCTGGGTCATCTGCCCAACAACCTCCCCCTTCAGCCCATAAGGGATATTGTCTCATGACTCCTCAATGTGAAGTCATGCTAACTAGCTGTCGGCACATCTCTTGTCTCTCTTTCGGTAAAACCTTTGTCAACATGTCTGCCTCATTATCATCTGTGTGAATTTTCTAAAGCTGTAACTGCTTCTCTTCAAGCACATTTCTGATTCAGTGATATCTGATATCTATATGCTTTGACTTGGAATGAAATATTGGGTTCTTGCATAAATGGATGGCACGTTGACTGTCATAATAGACCACATAGTTTTTCTGTTTCAGCCCCAATTCGTATAAGAATCATTTTATCCATAATATTTCTTTGCAAACCTCTGTAGTAGCAATATATTCTGCCTCTGTGGTGGAGAGAGCAATATACCTTTGTAATCTGGACTGCCATGACATAGCTCCCCCTACAAAGGTAAGCACAAAACCTGATGTGGACTTCCTTGTGTCAATATCTCTTGCCATATCTGCATCTGTGTAACCTGTCAACACAGGTGGTCCACCTCCAAAGCTTAAACAAACTTTAGAACTTCCTCTGAGATATCTAAAAATCCACTTCACTACTGCCCAATGCTCTTTACCTAGATTTATAAGAAATCTACTAGCAACACCCACTGCATATGCGATGTCCGGCCTCGTACATACTATCGCGTACAATAAACTTCTAACTGCTAAAGCATAAGAAACCTTTTGCATTTTCTCCTTCTCCTCATCACTTGACAGACTCTGCTCTGAGCACAACTTGAAGTGACCTACAAGCGGAGAACCAACTGGCTTTGTATTACTTATACTGAACCTATCCAATACATTCTCAATGTATTTCTCCTATGACAACCAAATCTTCTTCTTTCTTCTATCACGAGAAATCTGCATGTCCAGTATTTATTTTGCTGGCCCCATGTATTTCATTGCAAAAGACTCACTCAGTTCCTTCTTCAACCTATCAATTATAGATATATTTTTCCCAATGATAAGCATGTCATCAACATAAAGTAAGAGAATAATAAAATCATTACCAAACTGTTTTATGTATACACAATGATATAAAGTTGTTCTTTTGTATTCATTTTCAATCATAAATGAATCTGTCTTGGAGCTTGCTTCAGCCCATACAAGCTCTTCCTCAACTTGCAGATAAGATTTTATTTACCTTTGACTTTAAAGCCTTCTGGTTGCTCCATATAAATTTCCTCCTCCAAATCACCATGAAGGAAAACTATTTTCACATCTAATTACTCAATCTCCAAGTCTATGTTAACAGCAATACCAAGAGCAACACGGATAGAAGATATTTTAATAACAGGAGAAAAAATTTCTTCAAAATCAATACATTTCTTTTGACTAAAGTCTTTCACAAGCAATCTAGCTTTGTACTTTGGTTGAGAACAATATTATCGAGTCTTTAACCTGAAAACCCACTTATTCTTCAAGGCTTTACTTCTCTCTGGTAGTTGCACTAAATCATATGTATGGTTCTTCTGTAGAGAATCCATCTCTTCTTGCATAGCAATAAACCATTTCTTTTTCTGCTCACTTTCAATTGCTTCTTGGTAACTCTCTAGTTCACATGCATCAGTAAGCATCACATACTCATCTGTAGAGTATCTTCTAGAAGGTTGACGTGGTCTAAAAGATATTCTTAACTGAGGTTATGTGAGAACTTGCTCTCTTTCTTCTTCCTGCTCAACATGTTCTGTAGGTAGATCAACATCTGGCTCTGCACCATCTTCCTGCACATCTCCCTCATCACCCTGATATACTAGAGGAATAATTGGGTCACAGTCTACAAATCCCTCTACAGAAGTCTTATCTAGTGCCTCATTCTTCAAATCCTCAATGGTTTGATCCTCAAAGAAGACAACATCTCTGATTCTGAACACCTTTTGCTTTTCTGGATCCCAAAGCCTGTAACCAAACTGATCATATGAGTAACCAAGAAAAATACGCTCTTTTGTCTTACCATCCAGCTTGGACCTCTCATTGTCTGGAACACGTACAAATGCACGACAACCAAACACTCTTAAATGCTTATAGGAGACATCTTTCCCTGACCATACATGCTCTGCAACATCACCATCTAGAGTTGTACATGGTGATAAGTTGATTACATCAACTATAGTCTTCAAAGCCTCATCCCAAAACCTTTTGGGTAGTCTAGCCTGTGAAAGCATATATCTGATCTTTTCTATGATGGTGCGGTTCATCCTCTCTACAATTGTATTATGCTGAGGCGTACCAGGAACTGTCAACTCATGTTGGATGTCATGTGACCTGCAATAATCATTAAACAATCTTGTGTACTCACCACCATTATATGATCTTATGCATTTCAATTGTCTTTGTGTCTCCCTTTCAACTCTGGCATGAAACTCCTTGAAGATATTAATAACCTGATCTTTGATCTTCAAAGCATAGGCCCAAAATTTTCTAAAAAAGTCATTTATAAAAGTAACAAAATAAAATGCACCACTGATACTAGAAACATTAACAGATCCATCAGGAGTTTTTGTCCTCAAAGGACCACACACATCTGTATAGACACGGTCCAATGCATGCATTTTTTTAGATAAAGTATGACTAACAAAGGAAACTCTATATTGTTTACCAACCAAACAATTAATACAAGGGTTAAAACGTGTACCTTTGAGGTCTGGCAATACCTCTCTCTTGGAAAGTTCTTGCAACCCCTTCTCGCTTATGTGTTCTAGTCACCTATGCCATAATTCCATACTGAAATATTTCTCTATAGCATTTAACTGCTCACCACAAGCTTTAGCCTACAATCTATATAATGTATGACATTTCTTCCCATTAGCTACAATAAGAGAACCCTTACTAAGCTTTTACTGTCCTCTGTGAAATCTGACATCAAAGTCTTCATCATCTAGTCTGCCAACTGAAATTAAATTTAGTCTTAAGTCAACCACATGTCTCACATCCTTAAGCACCAACTTGCAGCCAAGGTTGATCTTTATATGAATATCTCTCATGCCAATGATGTCTATTATATCATAGTTGCCCATCTTGACAACACCAAAATTTCCAAACTTGTAAGTAGCAAAGAACTCCCTCCGTGGTGTAGCATGATAAGAAGCATCTATGTCAATTATCTACTCAAGATCCTAGCACACACAAGAAAAAATATCATCAGAATTAGATAAAATTAAATAATCACTACCTTGCACTATAGTTATGATATTCTCTTTTGACTCTGTATGCTCCACTTCTTTTCCCTTTTTCTTGTTCTTCTTAGGTTTCTTGCACTGATTCTTGTAATGTCCTTTCTCACCATAATTGTAGCAAACAATATCTTTCCTTGATCTTGACTTGCTTCTACTTATACGTGAACCACTTCTATTCTTTGACTTTAATCTTCCTCTGTTCTTTGAGACAAGTGCTTGGGAATCAATCTGAGAAGTTGCTCCTCAACTCCTCAACTCCTCATTCAATAAATTGCTTGTTACTTGGCTCATGGTGACAATACCATCTGGTGCAAAATTACTGAGGGAAACCACCAGTGGTGACAATACCATCTGGTGCAAAATTACTGAGGGAAACCACTAGTGTCTCTAACTTTCTAGCAAAGAACTGAGAACTAACAATGCCTACAACTCATCATCAAGAGATATTTTCATAGAGGATAACTGGTTAGTAATACTCTACATTTCATTCAAATGCTCAGGAATAAAAGTACCCTCTTTATATTTTAAGTTCATAAGTTTTCTAATCAGAAAAGCTTTGTTACCAACCGTTTTCTTTCATAAATACCTTCTAACTTTTTCCAAAGAGAGTAAGCAGAACTTTCAGTAGAAACATGGTGAAAGACACTATCATCAAGCCACTGACGAATAAAGCCAATAGTTTTTCGATCTAACCTCTTCCACTCATCATATGTTACAGTTATGGACTTTACACTATCTCCTTGCAAAGGTCCATACAAATCTTTGGAATACAAGAGATATTTTATTCTTGATTTTCATATCATCCAATTGTTTTTATTTAAACTAATCATACGAGAAACATTATCGGCCTCCATGTTCGAATACAAAAGTTAAATATCACTAAAACTCTGCTCTGATACCAGTTGATGGGAAATAAAACAGGAATAAATTTTATATACGAACAAATACTAGCAGACCGTCACACATAGCAGAATCAAACAGAAATTATAATCAGATGAACATCAATATTTACGTGAAAAACTCCCTCAACTCGAAGGATAAACCCACATGATAAGCTAAAGAAAATCCACTATCAAAATAATGAATATATATATCTCAAGACTTCTTGTCCAATCCCAAAGTAATAGCCACAAGAGAATCACATGGATACAAGGATTATAATACTAATCATAATATCCAAAACATTCTCAAGAGATCACAGTAAAAATCTACTGCAAACGGATCTAACATGATATATGAATAATTGAGAATAGTCTTTTCCTATCATTGTCTTCTTTCCTTTCCTGGATCTCTTATTTTATGGTCTCTATTGTCAATCTACAGTCTTTTTTTTCTCTCCCATATTTTCAACCGTCGCTGCTTTATTAATCTTAACCCTTAACTATCTAATCTAATGTTTAGGTTAGTATAAATGAAGTTGCCAGCATTTTCTAGTATCCTTGCAACTTTCATGGCAGCAGCTGCCGCTGCTCCAGAAGAAATACCAACCTGCACAAGAAACATCGGATATTAACAAGCATTGCTTAGACACTAACCGTAAGACACCTTGTTGATTAAATGACTCTAACTCTAGAGAACCCACACTGATATGAAAATAAGGTCATATTGGATATTATAGAAACTTATTGTAAGAGGAAGCATCCCAAAGTTTGGAACAGGCTAGATCTCATCTAACATTTCTAGCAGCACATAGTGAACATATTTGTTTAGTATAAAAAAAGTTAACATCAATTAATATTATTAAAATCCAAATCAACTATGACTGTCACTGCTTTCAACTCTGTATTCATATATTTGTGCTGAAATGCTCTCCTTCAACATTTTAGCACCTGATAACCAAGATGGGAGGTCCATTATATCTTTTTCACAAAGCAGCAGTATAGGTAGCAGTGGTTTTGATATTTATTTCTAGTTTTTCATTGGAAAGGATGAGAATCTTTTTAACTGTAAATGGACCTCATGATGTAGGAGTAAATCAGATTTCCAGATTGAAACTAGATGCTAACGAGTATTGAAAAAGATGAAAACAAACGCGGCGTAACTTCGCCTCGCGAGAGAACGATGCCTCGTCTCCTCACAGGTCATTTTTCTGTTGGAAGACGAGGCGATACCTTGTCCCCATGTGAGAAGATAAGACGCTACCTCGTTCTCCCGCTCGAAAATGATGTGACACCTCGTTTACCTGCTAGAAGATGAGACGGTGCCTCGTTCTCGCATGGGGAGACACACTGTATCGCCTGGTAGCGAGCAGTCTGCGTACCAATATCCTGTCGGACCGATATATACCGCACGTACCAAATGGAACAAATCAAAATGGAGAACCTTGGTATATACCATACCATCGGTAGGCTGATACAGTGGTATGGACCAGTAAGATGGATTTTGATTAAGCTGTGGCTTAATTTGTGTTTCTTTCTTTTGTATGGTGTGATTCATCATCACATGTAAGGCATATTTAATGGGAGACTAAAATCCTAGGTGTGACTACTAGGAACAAAAGTGAAACTTAGCAAAACCTATGCATTCCCTTTCTTACCTTGTATAAATTTTTCTTTCTTATTTGATCATTATTCTCTATTTATTTGTGCTACTTTTATCTGCGCACGACTTCCATACTTTTAACAATTGTTTGCTGGACAATAAAAATTTTACACATCCTTATAGCAAAATAGCAAATGTGGTTCAAAACTTCAATTTCCTTGGATCTAAATCATGTGGGAGCATCAGCATTTTATCTTACATGAAATCATATAAGATTTGTTATGCAATTTCATCTACCAAAAATTTTGACCATTCATGAAATAGTAAAAAGTCTAAATTCTCTTTAAAAATCCACTTCCACTCTTGTCCTACATAACCTCCCAAGCTAGACATGTCTGTCATGAGATTTCACAAACTAGTAATTTTCTGAAGAATTTGAACAATGTAAATGTGCTTTGGAGAATTTTTGCTATCCTGATTGATTCCAGAATAAGCGGATACCTTTGCTATAATAAGTATGCATGAATACAAAGAATTCACTCAGAGCAGTCCAATTTCACTGGATGGTATCTACAGGTTTAGCTCCATGATGGAGAATTATAATTTTGACATGGACCTATATTATAACCAAGATTTTTCTTATCGGGCGATATATACTGGTCCACCAGCAGATTGATATGCGGACCGCTTGCTACTAGACGGTACCGCCTAAATCGATCGTCGACAATCGATTCAACTGTCGGCGATCGATTTCGATCATCTGTCACGAACGATCCTCGCTCAACCGCAACTCTTCGCTCAGTGAACTGTTCGTCGCTTTCGTTTGCTTGTACAGATGTTTGGCAGCATGTTTTGTCTTGATTTTATATGATTTTACCTTAGAAATACGAGCATAAATAGTTTGTAAAGCTACAGAACATTCGCTCGCTGCGTGGAGCCAAAACAGGCCATTTTTGTGTGTTGCGGTGACCTGGCCAAGCGGTGTAAAATGTCAGCCATCTCAGCCCTCTGGAACCCCCCCGGTGGCACAAGGCTGGATGGGGCTTTGGGATAGTATCGGGCGTGAGCATTCATCGACTGTTGAACTCGTCTTGCGTTTGATACCTTGTGAACCGTCATTTGTGGACTTGGACCATTCTTACAGCCTTCTAAAGTCCTATTTCGTTCTCTTTCTCTCTTTTTCTGTTGCACTCAATGTGTTCTACAAATTGCTTGTAAGAGTTATCCTCTTTGCGAGACGTTGGGACTTGTCTATCGCTCGTCTTCAAAACTAATCAACTTCTCTTTTTGCAAGTCTTTTGGGACCGTCACTAGGTTGTAAGTGGGCTGACCCTTTGGGAGCAAATACACTTCAGCGTTTTCATGATTTAGGCAATTTTAGCTAATTTTGGAACTGTGGGTAAATGTTGCTTCGTGACTTAGGCAATTCTAGCTAAGTCTTCAAAGTTGCCGCTAGGGTGCCGTATGGCTTAGGCAATAAGTTCGTGACACGTCGACGGTCGATTTCGTTCGTCGACGGTCTATTTTGGCCGTCGGCAATCGTTTGAGGGAGAAATAAGAAAAAGGAGAAGAAGAAGAAGGAGAAGAAGAGGAGAAACATACATTCACCAGTTCCCTGCGTCGTCCGTTGCTCACGGGATTCGTCGCCTGCGGACGAAGAATCACCAATGGGCGATTTCTTCTCCTCGAATGTCTCTCCGTGCCAGGAGAAGGATCGAGGCGACGTCGACCAGCTTTTTATTTGTTTAATAAATATATAATATAATATTATATTATACCTAGTGTGTATGCATAGTACCGAGTACCGTACTGTACCGAGATAATCTCGGTATGCTGGTACGAACCGATATGACAAACCTTGATTATAACACTTAGTACCATAGTTATCAGAACCATGCTAGGATGTGACCCAATCAAGCCTTGGGTCACTTGTCGGACCATTGTGTCAAATCATATTTTTAATTTTAAAATAAAAATTATATATAGTAAAAATATAAAATATTAATAATTTAATA
This sequence comes from Ensete ventricosum, assembly GCA_029747655.1. Taxonomy (NCBI): domain Eukaryota; kingdom Viridiplantae; phylum Streptophyta; class Magnoliopsida; order Zingiberales; family Musaceae; genus Ensete; species Ensete ventricosum. Next base: position 29,749,057 of record JAQQAF010000002.1, read on the forward strand.
ATAATAATAATTTATATAAATGAAAGTAAAACATCAATTGTATAGATAATGACAAAAATAATAATATCAACAAACATTATAAACATAATGCTTATCTATAACATATAACAAAACATAAAATGTATAACCAGTTGTTGATTAGGAGATTAAAGGTGTATAACCAGTAGTTGATGGAGAACTTGACATAACTTTTCTTTCCAAAATATAAAATATTATTTGTTATCATGACACAACAATTTGAGTATATAATAATTAAATAGACAAATAAGCTCAATGCAACATAAGCTAATACTACTTATCATAGGTTTAACCAGAATTAACAAAAGGGACGAAAGAATGAAAGAACATTAAGATAGATGCTATGCAAAATTAAAACTTACCACACAGGAAGTTAGAGCACCAAATAGATGACCTTCAGGCAGAGTGAATGCAGAGGTGACTAGAGGGATGTAGGTAAGGCTAAACCTATTTTATTTTCAACATTAACCTTAAATTTATTATTGACATATATACCCTCTTAAGTTAATAATTAAAAAGATTTAACTCAATGGTATTTGAGCACTCTTCCACTAAATTATAAAACTGGATTGGTTTAATATAACCCAGTCGGTTCACGTGGGTTATCCAAAAACCAACTTGGTCAATTGGTTCATTTAGGTTTTTCTACACATATGATATGAATTGGATTAATTAATATTTGATTTTTCTGGTCGGATCATATGGTACAATCCGATTCTGATAACTATGCTCAATACTTATCGATATTACTCTAAACCAAGAGTAGGGAGGCACAAGGTTCATAATATTATATTGTACCGACGTATCGATCAGCTATCGATATGATATTTACCGAGCTGTATCGAGTTATACCAAATGTATCGATTCTCTATTGGATCAATGTATACTAAGTGGTATAATACAGTATTACAAAATATTGAAGAAGTAAGAGGAAAGAAGGAAGAGGATTAATGAAGAAGGCAAACAAGGATGAGAAGAAGAAATGGAGGAGAAAGGGGATGAGGTTGAAGAGTCCTAGAGGTGGAGGAAGAAGTGCATTGGCAACAAAGAGGAAGTGAAGTTAAGAGAGAGGCGTTAGGAAACTAAGAAATCACAGGGGCGATAGAGAGAGTAGCAAAAGAGTAAAACAAAAAAGATAGTTGTCAAAGGTTGTTAAAAAATGATAGAGGTACTGACAATAGTACCCTGATATGTAAAGAAAAAATGATGAGGTACTAACAATAGTACACTGATATGGTAATCATACTAGACGGTAAGCCTGAACCATAGTTACTATAACCAAATCGAACTAGATGGTCGGACCAGAAAAACCATGAATTGGACCATAAACCATGAATTGGATGATTAACCAGCCTGATTCACCTATTGGATCGGATGTGTTAAAAAAAAAAGGGATGAACCAATTGTAACTCGCATGAAGCAGGCGGATTATATAAAATTGAATTGGTTTTATAATATAATAGGAGATTACCTAAATACCCTTGACATAAATTTTTATTATTTATTTAAGAGGGTATTTATGTCAATCATAAAATTAAAGTTAATGTTAGAAATAAATTAGGTTTAGCCTTACCTTCAATTTTGCTTCGCATCCACCTTAATGTTCTTTCATCATGCATTCATGTTTTAATAGTTATTTGCTATCGTCTCTTTAGTTAATCTCAGTGAAACCTATCATGGATGAATAATATTAATTTTTTATATTATATCAATTTTATTTGTTACTCAAATAATAATAATAATAAACAATATTCATATTTTGTAGAAGAAAGGTTATGACATGTCCTCCATCAACAACTGGTTTTACACTATATTTTGTTATATGTCATGGATAAACATTTATGTTTATAATGTTCATTGATGTTATCATTTTTGTCATTCTCAATGCAACTGAAGTTTTATTTTTATTTGTATAAAATCATTTTTTAAAATTAATTTTAATATTTTATATTTTTAATATATATATATATATTAAATATTTTTTAATTAAACATGTAGTTTAATTACGATAACTATAAATGAGAGAGCACAAAATTATCTAGTACAGATGTCAAAACCTGATCGTACCTATATTCACTGGTCAGTATGGCCCAGTCAGATTGGTTTTTTTTTTTAATCCTTGTTTAAAATCACAATTATCAAGTAGGAATATATCACATAGTCAGCAAGCAATAATGGAAGGTAAAGATTCAACATGCGTAATGCATTTTAAAATGTTGAGCTCTATTCTGAGAAGATGAACTAAAAGCATCAACTGAGCCGATCACAACTTTTCAATAAGTATTGGCTCATTCTTCAGTTTACCAGCAAGAAAACACCATGAAAGTATAACATGAGATACCAGTGATATGCCTCCATGGTAGGATAATCAAAATGTTTATTAGAATGGTCATGAACATGCAATAAAAATAAAGAATTGAATACATCAAGAACCTGAATCAAACTTATCAAAAAAACTATGCAATCCTTCTTGGAGAGAGAACTGTTTTGCAGTTTCAACTGCTTCATCACTTGATATCTGTTGTAAAATAAGTACAAATGATTAAAAAAACACTACACACATGGCCAATGAGTTACTAGCCGCCTAAATCTTTTAAGCTTATGTCTTTCTAAAGTTAACCTTTTCTGAAATTCATCAAATATAGTTTCTATATTTGGCCATCACCAGAGAAAGTCAAGAATAGATCACAGTTTGAATGGGAAAGATTTGTATAATTTTAAGATCAAATTGTGAGCTAAAATATTAAACTTAACTTGTTATAATTACGTGGTATCCATCTGTACTGATATATTGATCAGTTGTCGTGCACCGATTTATATTGACATATAGTATGTCATTTTTAGGCTTATTGACAGTATGGTAAAATTACTAAAGATAGCTCCAAAACATCCTAAAACTAGAAAAAAGTGTTAGATTAGGGTTTTTTAAGTTGAAAATAATATAAATTTAATATAATTTTAGCAAAAATAATCAGAATAGTATTTGATGATCAGAATAGTATAAAATAAATTTCAAAGCTCTCCTTTAATAAAATTTTATGAGATGATAAGAATAGACTGTACAGAACACTATAAAAGTATATGTCCATAAGACTAAATGTCATGATTAAATACTTGATTGTTTCTTTGTGTAACTAATTTAACTTTAATTAAGTAGTAATCTCTCTTTTTTTCCTCTCTTCCCTTTGAATCAAAGAAAATTTGATAGGAGGGTCATATCCAACCATTGTTATTGTTTCACACTTGAGTCTAGAGCCAAGGAGCTAGAGAGAAAAATAATTATAAAATTAAAAATAAGAGCTAAAGAACTCCCTAAAGAAGAAAAGAAGCATGATATTTACACATGCATGATACAAATTGCCAGCTTTCCACTTATTTATATACAATTTTAAGTTTTATCAGCCTTTCAGTAAATGATTCTATATATTTCCTCTCTTTAAAATCCATTAATCAAAAGCTATCAAGTAGAAGCTTAAATGCTTCCTTTTTTTTCTTATAACTTCGCTTTGTATTAGATTAATGTTAAAAGTGTAATATCCTCCATATAACATAATATTGAACCTTCACTTAATTAAATATCTTTCTTCCCCTATCACGTTACTTACATATACATAGATATACATGCATATATCTTATATTTGCCGGTGCAAATTCAGAACCATCCAGCCTGTAATCCTTTAATCTCAAAATTAAGAACATAAAAAAACAAAAATACAATTTAAGAATAAAACAAGTTTGTGTAGTACTGAGTCTCCTGACAAGGAATAAAATTATGATTTGAGGAAAGAAGTTAAAAGCTTAATGAATTAATGGAAATAGGTATGAACTCTGAAAAGGCTGAATTAGATTCACTGACTAACAAATGAACCAATCCGTGATGGGCAGCTGGCTCACCAAGTATTCGGATCATAAAGAGTACCTCATCTAGCCCTAAATTTGGAATATTAAGAAAATACATGGAAAGAATATCACCCGTGAACAGAAATAAAAATGGAAGCATTGACAACAACACTAATAAGTAATATGATTAAACCACGTGATGCAAGCAATTTGACAAGTTCATACCTCCAAAATTTCATCAACTACTCGAAGGTCCAAATTCCTCGGTACAAAACCTACTCCTATGCCTTGAATCTTGTGTGGACCTCCTACATTATAGGTTGAAAGAAAAAAGGTTAGATCAACTTAATCTTAGCCTATACCAGGCTTCCCCCCTGAAAGAAATTGGGAACGAGCAAGACCAAGAATTAGGAATTCCATACACAGAGAAACTTAGCATAAAAAGGTAAGAGAAAAAATAGAAAGGAAAAAGAACCTTGATGTTAGGCTTTTTTGTCCTTCAAAAAACAACCAACTCCAGATATAGTTGTTCCACCTGTCTAACACCAGCAACAAAAATGTCCACCTCTCCCCTCTTGTATCTTCCCAGATTTCTGGACCAGTAGACTCATAATGTATCTGCACAAGAATATACAGAATTTGAGAAAAAAAATGAAACTAGGGTAAAATAATCATGTAGAATGTGACCTTTGGATTTGCAGGATTGTCAAAATGTTGAAGCGTTGTAAGCATTAGGTGTATTCTTCAAGATCTCTTCTGCCTTTTGAACTGCTCCCTTCTTGCCTTTGGCAGAATCTTTAAGGACAAGTTCTGCTCCAAAAGCTTTCAGCAGAACTCGTCTTTCAATGCTCAAAGATGCAGGCATGGTCAATATCAGTCTGTATCCTTTGGCAGCAGCAATAAACGCAAGACCAATCCCCGTGTTACCACTTGTTGGTTCCACCAATGTACTCTTCAGAAGCAAAACATAGGAAAAATTCAATCAGTAACAGTGGAATGACAATGAAGAGGCAGAATTACTAGATTGGCTACAATAAGTTCCTCTAACAAAAAGTTTAAACATGAGAAAAAGGTGAAGAAACTGAAAAAACTCGAGCACCCAAAAAACTAAGGTAAATAAAGCACCAGGTGAAGATTCATTTAAATCGACAGCAACTAGAGTTAATCCAGCACAATTTTTCAGGATACCAGGGTCATATCCAATTTTCAGCAATGAAATTTCTGTGGTTAGTTCCTTAATTGCTAGTGTTAATTCCATAACCATTTTGTTAAATGATTTACTTGACTATTCTATCTATTATATATAAATGGCAGTCTAAGGACCTACGAGTCCATCAAGACTTGTCCAAAAATACTCCAAATTTGAATTAGTTTTCGCAACCCTTTTCATGTTCAACTCCTATTGAAGGCAATTACAGGTGAATTGGACTTTTCTCTAATTTTCTAAGATAACCTTAAGTTCCTATACCAATCAATCCATGAGAAAATCTCTTGTATCAGAGCCTGCTCATTTTTACTGCACCTAATTCTGCTCCTTCACTCTCCAAAAAGAACTAGCTTAAGGGGGAAAAAAAATTTGTAAGCAAGCAACGAAAAGACGAACAAAAAGCCAATTACCTCTCCAGGAGTTATAACCCCCCTTTGCTCTGCATCAGCTATCATACTATATATACCCTATTCTGAAGATGAATTGAACAATTAGCATCGTAGATATTTAGACATATTCTCAGAAAAATATGAGAATAAACAATGAACAATGTACCTATCCTTCACACTGCAACAAGGTTCCATAATCTCAAGTTTGGCAGCGATGTTTGCAACACACCCCTTTACAATATTGTTTAGATATACCATTGGTGTCTTCCCTATAAGCTGTAAGAAAGCAACCAAACACAACTTAAAACAGTTAATGTCTAAGGGAGCATTAAATCATAAATTCATGGATTGAGATATAATGCAATGTGACATCGCGTTGTTCAAATAGAAGCACAATGACGTGGTCAAAACAGCATCACCTCAAAAAGTAAAGAAAATACGCATATGTAAAAACTCTCTCAAGTCACCTTCATGTTTGGCTGATTGGATCTCCTTGTTTGAACTGGTAAAGAGAAATCCCTTCTGTAAACATGAGAAGTGACAGCTCTAATGAGTGAGAAGAAGCTTCCAAGGAACTAACATCTAGGGACTACTATTAACTAAACTAACTCTATTGATGGAAAAGAGATCAAAAATTCTCCAAGCATTGCCTTAAAGACTCGGGAAGCATGCCTATACGTATGCTACTAGTGCTCTAGTTCTCCTAATCTCAATTGAATAAAAAAATCCCAAAGCCCTATTTACAAGGAGATTATCTTATTCCAAAATAGCCCTCGGACCCGATTGTAACTTGATGCATATGCATACATATATATATATATATATATATATATATATATCAAAGTTTACTGTATCAGTCCGTACTGACATATCGAGATTATCTCGATATGATACGGTACCCAGTATTGGATGGTACGCATGGTGCAGACCGCATAATATATTATAATATAATTTAATATTTTTATAATATAATTATATTATATAATATTAACATTAATATAATATATATTAAAAAAAATGAGGCAGCACCTCATCCCAACCAAGGTAGAACGAGGTATCGCCTCATCCCAGCGCTGGAAGACTAGACGACGCCTCACCTTTCTGCAGAAGAATGAGGCAGTTCCTCATCGCAATAAAGGACTCGGCTTCCAGCGAGAGAACAAGGCACCGCCTCGTCACAGTGCAGGAAGACGAGGCACCGCCTTGCCTTCCAGCAGAAGAACGAGACACCGCCTCATCCCAACAAAGCAACGCCTCGTCTTCCAATGGGTAAACGAGCCATCGCCTCATTATAGCATAGGAAGACAAGGCATCGCTCGTTTTCCAGCATAAGAATAAGGCAGCATCTCGTCCCAGCGCTGGAAGACGAGGCACCGCCTCGCCTTCTAGCAGAAGAACGAGGCAATGTCTCATTCCAACAAAGGAAGACGAAGCGATGCCTCGTCTTCTAGCAAAAGAACAAGGCGTCGCCTTGTCACAACAATTCTATGTCTCAACCCCTTATTCCTAATCTTCTCAGGCAAATGGGATAAATTTTGGAGTATCAAGATAAAAACTTTATTCAAGTCTCAAGACCTTTGGGACTTATAGAGTATGAATATACAGATCCAGATGAAAAAACTAGGCTGAGGGAGAATAGAAAAAGGGACTCAAGGGTATTGTTCTTCATTCAACAAGTTGTACATGAGACATTCTTCTCAAGAATTACAACACCGACAACCTCAAAGCAAACCTGATTGATACTTCAAAATAAATTTTAAGACTCATCGAGAGTGATTACGGTAAAACTTCAATCTCTTGGTCGTGACTTTAAAATTTTACTTATGAAAAATAATGAATCAGTGTAAGATTTTCTTTCTCGAGTAACTGAAATTGTTAGTTAAATAAAATCTTATGGTGAACATCTTCATGATCATATAATTATCGAAAAAATTTTGAGAAGTTTAATTCTAAAATTTGATCATGTTAAGGGGGAGTCAAAGGACTTATCTACTTATTCATTTAATGAACTAATGGGTTCTTTGCAAGCACATAAAGCAATATTGAACATGACACTTAAAAAAAGTAAAGAAAAAATATTTCAGGTTAACCATCTTCTACTTCAAAAGAAGACAAAAAATCAACAAGAAAATAATGTGGCAAAGAATGATTTCATGGTAGAGGAAATAGAAGAGGAAGAGGACACTTTGATGGGTAAAAACTACAAGATTGGAATTCAATGTCATTATTGTAAAAAGTTTGGTCACATTAAAGCAGATTGTTAGAAAAGAGAAAAGCAAGCAAACTATATGAAGGAAAATGAAAACAATAGTAAGTTGTTTATGACTAATTCATAAGTTAATGATATCTCAAATGATATTTGGTTCTTGGACAGTGAATGTTCTAATCATATGTCAGACATAAGATCAATATTTAGATATATTGATTAGACTTACAAGTTAAAAGTTAGACTTAGAGATAGTAACCAAATCCAAGTGAAAAAAAAGGAACAATTGAGATGAAGACAAATCAAGGGAAGGTAAAACACATTGATAACACATTGTTCCTAGTCTATCACATAACTTGTCGAGTGTTGGACAATTGATAGATGATAGATATTTAATTATATTTTATCATATTTCATGCACTATTAAGGATAAGAAATCTTATTTGATTATATCAAATATTTGCATGATGCAAAATAAGATATTTCTAATTGATATTTTAAATATTGAAAAACTTACAAATCAAAAGAATTAGTCAAATTTATGACATTTGAGATATGGACACCTTAACATTAAGGATTTAAGGTTGTTAAATTAAAAAAAATAATAATTTACGGATTGACCAAAATTAATACACTTAATGTATGTGAATAATGTATTTATGACAAACAAAGTAAAAAGATCATTTTCTGTTGGAAAATCATGGAGAGCATTTAATTATATTAAATTTATTCATGTTGACTTATGTGGACCTATGAATATAAAATCATTTGGTGAAAGTCGATATTTTTGTTATTTACTTATGAGTATAACTGCATAAGTCAAGTATATTTTTTGGAATTTAAATCTAAAGTATTTGATAACTTTCAAAAATTCAAGACAATTATAGAAACGCAAAGTGGTAGTTGCATAAAGAAACTTCGGACATATAGAAGTGATAAATTTTTGTCTAATGAGTTTAATTCTTTTTGTAAAGAAAATAGTATTCGTAGGGAATTGACAACACCATTTATATCGGAGCAAAATGGTGTAGCTGCACATAAAAATCAAACTATTGTCGAATTGACAAGAAGTTTGCTTAAAGGAAAGAATCTTCTAAATCAGTTTTTGGCAAAATCAATTGCAACAACAGTTTATTTATTGAATATTTCACAGACAAAGGCTATTATAAATCAAACTCTTTTTGAGGCTTGGTATGGTATAAAGCCAAGTGTAAGCTATCTAAAACTCTTTTGTTGTATTGCTTATGTTTTGCTAAACTCATAAAATTATCATAAGCTTGATGAAAAATTTGAAAAATATATCTTAATTAGTTATTCCTTATAATCCAAAGCATATCGATTGTATAATACTATTAGTGGCAAGATTATTATTAACAAAAATATTATGTTTGATGAAAAGTCAAGTTGGAATTATGAGGTCAATGAAGGTAAAACACAAATTTATATTTCAGAAGAACTAGTCACTCCACCGAATCAAGTGACAGATCCTGCTCCAACAAGTTCATCGTCAACATTACATAGTAGCAATTGAAATTCAGCAAATGATTCCTCAAATAAAACCCTTCCTAGAAGATTTTGACCACTAACGAAACTTTCTGATTCAATATTTGCTTTATTTATTTCAGATCCTATAAGTTTTGATGAAGCAATTGAAAAAGAGGAATGATGAAAGTAAATGAAGGAAGAAATCAAGTTAATTGAGAAAAATAAAACTATGAGCTAATGGATCTATCGAAAGATAAAAAAGATATTGGATTGAAATGAGTGTTTAAACTAAAGTATAATGCAGATGGAAGTATCCAAAAGCATAAGGCTCGACTTGTAGCAAAAGGATATTCACAACAACAAGGCATTGATTTTGATAATACTTTTTCTCCAGTCGTTAGATTCGAAACCGTGATAACTTTATTGGCTTTAGCTGCTTACTTGAGTTGGCCTATTTTTATCAATTTGATGTGAAATCTATGTTTTTAAATGAAGATTTATAAAAAGAGATTTTTGTTACTTAATTTGAAGGTTTTTTTGTTAAAGGACATGAAGAAAAAGGTATATAAGCTAAAGAAAGCTCTTTATGAGATTAAACAAGCTCCAAGAGCATGGTATAGCAAAATTGATTGTTATTTTCATCAAAATGGATTTAAGAGGAGTGATAATAAACATACCCTTTATCTAAAGAAGGAATATGATCATAATATTCTTATGGTTTGTTATGTTGATGATATTATATATGGGTTTGTTTATCTAACTCTTTTGTGGCAGAATTTAAAAAATGCATGATGACTAAGTTTGAAATGTCAGATCTAGGTCTAATGCACTATTTTCTTAGGTTAGAGGTAAAGCAAGCATCAAATGAAATTTTTATTTCACAAAGAAAGTATGCAATGAATCTACTAAAAAAAATCTAGCATGATTAATTGCAAAGCTGTAGGTACACCCATGATGTAAATGAGAAATTAAAACTTGAAAATGATATAGGTTTGACAAATACAAGAAGATACTATACAAGTTTTGTTGGAGGTTTGATCTATCTATCATTCTAACTCATACTCGACCATATATTATTTTCTCTGTTGGTGTAGTATCTGGGTTTATACATAACCTAAGTAAATATTATCTCGGAGCTGTTAAAAGAATTTTGTGTTATATTATTGGAACTACGGATTATGGAATTTGGTATTCTTATAATTTTTAAATGTAAACTATTTGGGCAGGAGATATGGATGATAGAAATAGTACTTCAAGCAATATTTTTAGTCTTGGATCAGGAGCTGTAATCTTGGAATTCAAAGAAACAAGCAACATCTCCATTATTGACATCGAAATCAAAATATGTAGCTACAACATCAGCAACTTGTCAAGAAATATGGCTTAAAAGACTTTTTCAAGATTTTTATCAAGAACAAAAGGAAGCAATATAAATATTTTGTAACAATAAAGCCACAATTGTAACGATGAAGTATCCAACATTTCATAGAAGAATGAAACATATCAAGATACGCTATCATTTTATCCAAGATCTTGTAGTAAATTGAGTCATAATATTGAAGTATTATGACACGGATGAAGAAGTTATAGATATTCTCACCAAGTTATTTCTAATTCAGAAGCATATTTATTTTATGTCTGGAATTGATGTATGTAACTATGAATCAAGAGAGAGTGTTGAGAACTGATTCATAGTAGTTAACTAATTAATTAACATGTTTTAGGAGTTATGTCTCATGTTTAGGAGTTGTGGAGTGACTTACGATTTAGGAGTTAGTGGGGATAGTGATTAATCATGGGTGAGATCAATAAGATAGTAGGATGAAATTGGGGTGAGGTAATTACTATTAGGTCTTATAAATAGGACCATAGTTCATGAAGCAAGGTGAGCAATGAGTATTTACAGTTGAAGATTATATTGTAAGTATTATGTTACCTTCTATTTAATACTATGTTATTTTTAATTAAAAATATTTTTATTAATTACATGATATTATTAAATTTTATGATTTTCTTACTCCTCCTTGTTGGCCCAACAAGAAGAATTAGAGCCCAAGGCGGAAGCAGACGTCACCCAGAACCGCGGAGACGGCGGAATAAAAGAAAAGATGGCTTTTTCGGAAAATGAAATATTTCACTTTCTACAAAAGCCCCTACCTTTTGTTATTTATAACATTAACCACTGTGCTCCTTCTAGCCATGCTAATTTTATCAAACCAGCCCACGGAAAGGCCTCTCTTAACCCCAAAAGCCCAAATTAGTATGACTTTGTGTCTTGTCAAAAGAGATCATTTAGAATATATTATACTAAAAGGATGGATATGATTGATCTAAATTGATAAAAAAAAACTGACAGAAAATTCTTTTATGGATAGAATTATACCATAATATTTTTTTGTCATAAAAATGCATGAAATTTAATGTACCATAATATGCATGAGAATTATACCATAATATGTTGTTGTTGGGGACCACATAGTATTGGAGGAGGCATATGTTTCAGATATCTTATCAGCATAGGGTAAAAGATGCATGAGATTTATTGGAGGAGGCATATGTTTTAGAAATCTTATCAAACTTAACATAGTGAATGATACGCATAGGTTAAAAGATGCATGAGATTTAATATAAATAATACAAATTTAAAGAGTTATATGACTATTAGAAAAATAGATAATTAAGTCCTTTTTTCTACTCAAACAGTGAAATTATAATATGCATACTTGAGTGGAATAATTTTTTCCATGTATTCTGCTATCTTCTCTGACAACTCATGGATTCTCTGTAACAACAAAAATGTGTATTAAAAGATGTCCTAATGCTTATAATTCTCCTTATTTCATTGTCAAACTGAAAAAAAAAGGACCTGAAATTGATAATTGTAATAATATATATTCAAATTTAGGAAGAGATATTTACTGTCTTCAAGCTTCAGCTGTTCCTCTCAGTCAAACTGTACTGCCAACATTAGCAAGCAAAATAAGCAAAGACAACTCTCTGTAAGACTTAGAACACAAAGTTGTAGATTCCATTTATTGTAATTATATGTTCACCAAAGACACAACACAATTTTTCTTCAGAGAAAGAAATGTTTCAACACGTACAGACATCAAAAAGAACTCTACATGCTTATTTCTACCCCAAAAGTTCATAATCTGTTACTCACGAGCAACAACTATTAACTGTTTGCCGACATTTCTACCGGCAAAAAGGCCTACGAGTGCTGAAGGAGCATTCTCGAGTCCTTCAGCTATGTCTTCTATGTACACAATCTTCCCTTCCTTTATGTACTGCACTACCTTCTCCTCGAACTCTCTGTAGCATTTGTAGTAATTGGATACCAAGAACCCTTGCATGCAGATACACTTCGCGATCAGGGCAAGCAGGTTGTGCACACCTTCATGCTTTCCAAGGTTGTACTGAGAAATCATCCCACATACAGCAATTCGGCCATTGAGTCTCATGTTGGCAAGAACAGCATCAAGCATCGCACCACCTACGTTTTCAAAGTAGATATCGATACCCTCTGGGAAACACCTGAGAAAAAAAAGAAGAGAAAAAACAGTGTTCTTTTAGCTGGAATAAATTAAAATGATGCTTTGCTAACATACTGTTTAAAATAGAGCTTTAGGAGTCATAGATAGAACTTACTACATTTACATGCAGGATCATGTATTTAGTGTTGCTTGTGGCAAATCATGCATTTCATGTGAAGAAAAGAGATGCAAAAAGACAATATATGTGAACTTCAAAATACAAATTCTAAATCAACCTTTTCAGAGCTTTATTCAGATCAGGTTCTTTCTTATAGTTGAAAGCCTCATGAAAACCGAACATATTTTTCAGTAGATTAACCTGAGGAAAAATGCAAAAGAAGAGGGTGATGTTTATTAGTAGACATAGTGATGAGAACCACAAGAATACATGTTTTTGCCTCTTCTACCAAATGTAAAAGTAAGTAAAACATGGCACACTCAGATAGGCATTCTAACAAATCATGAGACTAGTGTTTTGTCATTTTTATCTCTCGGTAAAACATGAGTTTGCCTTTTGAATCAGTTTGCCTCTTCTCCATCGAATTCAGGTCTGGAACAAAAATGTCAATTCCAATTTAACTTGATGCAATACTTTTTTCCACTCATGCATCAGCATTTTTCAGATGCAATTTAGGAAAAAATAGCTTGAAACATCAGAGAGACCGACTGGTATCTGATACTCTGCATATGCATGCCATCAATTAGTCGACTTAGTGAAATTACAGCATTTGAACATCAGGTCATACCTTTTCATCAGAGCCAGCACTTCCGACGACATAACAGCCCATTAGCTTCGCGAATTGCCCCACAAGTTGGCCAACAGCACCTGATGCTGCTGATATGAATACATATTCACCTTTCTTGGGGGAGCAGATCTCATAGAATCCTGCATAAGCAGTGAGTCCTGGCATGCCTGAAGCAAAATAGCAAAGATGTCATTATTAAAGTGTGATGAACTGAGTAATTAATAATATTACTAGACCTTTGGCCTAAAATTTCAGTGCATGAATTTATCTCTCAGGAATGGCGCCATCCACCAGTATCGACTTTTGTCAATTAAACCTAAACAATGTCTTTCACTTTAATTGAAGTTTGAAGTGATATGGATCTAAAAATCCATGCTCACATGAAGATACCAAATTCTTGGAGACAGAATTTAACTCTAGAGGAGCTTGACTCTCCCTGGTTTTCCTTTACAGGTTGCAACTCCTTTTCGTACATTTGCTCTAGAACTTCAAAGCAAGATGAATGATGGTCTGATAAATACTAATGTAGACTAAACATCATGCACCAAATGAAGTGCTTTGTAGTTATACTTAATTGAAAGTGTTGCTTCCTTGTCTTAGAAAATCACATGATTGCATCCAGTAAAAGACATCTGACATCTTCAGACTTCACTATTAGTTTCTCCCATTATTTTCAAGTGGAAACTAATATCACTAAAGAAAGTTGTAAAGCTGCAATTGCAACTAAATGTCCTTGGTAGTTGGTACTATGAACTAAATGACTTGATAAAAATTCCTTTTATCAGAATAAGTTCCTCAGTTTTGCACTTCAAAAGGAAGTTCCTTCATAGCATGCCTTTTATGGTACCCCTTCAAAACTTGAGGTTTGTCACCAATCATCACTCAGACAACAACATAACTGGAGTACCTGCGGTATACAATTAAGACCTTGCTAAAAGTTTATCGATGTAAAATGCAAGATTAATTTTATTCAATCATATTACAACTTCTAAGAAACTATTGTAAGAAGAAAAAAACAATGAGGTGTCATCAAATAAAAAATTTCACAATATGCTAAATATCACCAGAGTTATTGAATCAGAGCAGCCATAAGCAACTAGATGAAGTAAATGAAAAGTAGTCTCTATTAATTTGTGTGGGTGACCTAAATGAACTCCAAGAAATTGTTCCTAATTTATTATTAAAATTTGTTCTTAATAATCATTTAATTGTTATTTTTTTTACTATATTACATAGTATATTGATGCATCCACCATCAACTTATTGCTATTGCAAGTTAAAATAAAATAATAATAACAGGCATGCATATATAGTTGCTAGATAAACTCATCCATGAGAACCAAATTCTTCTGTCACAGAAAGATTAACATACAATTATTGAGTAGAAAACATATAACATCAGAAATACTTGCACATCATGAAGAATATAAACTTACCAAGAATACCAATATAGTAAGAAAGAGGTACATCAGTGTGGTTGATCTTGATGAGGTGCTCTGTTGATGTAATGAGGCTATACTCTTCCCAACCAGTCATCCCCCACACATAATCACCTACTTTAAAATCTGGATGCCCAGAATCCAGAACTTTGCCCACACCATGAGAACTTATTGGCTGCACAAAAACTAAAAATGTTACGAACACATGGAGAAAATGCATTGTAGACGTAGATATTAGATGATTATGAATAATAAAGCACACATGTACAGTCTTAACCAAATTTAATTTGCATCAGGATGAGTTTCAATTTTGCGTTATTGAATTTATATAGAACAAGAATTTCATGATATCATTGTGAAATTTTGATTATGCAAAATGACTCATGGTTGAGAAGCATGCTTTGTTACATTAAAACATGTAACTGCGATCTGCACTTCATGATTCAGGAGTGCAGAGAGTAACTAATGGAATTGATGCTTATAGTACTCTAGAGAACAATTTACATGAAGAAATAGGTACAAATAAACAAAGTCTAACAAACGTAAGAAAAAATAGGACTAATTCTGATTCTACTCTAATCGATAATCACAATAAGGATATGAAATTGTAGGTTGAAAAGAAACAATCAAGATTGAAACATAAATCAGCAACGAAGTGAGAACATTTTTTATACAACTCAAAACAAGTTTTCATCAAGACTTCAAATTAAAATGAATACAAAGAAAGATGCATTTAAACCTGAGTTTTCTCCTCCTCCGGATTGAAAAACTGGACAACATCAAAATCTTGTTGGTTATCAAAATATGCTTACTCATTTGGCAGGAGGAACAGGAGTGTTAATAGACCTGTTTGTAAAATGCCTTACAAAATTGTACTTGTATCTGTAGTCAATAAAATGCAGATGAAATTGTATAATAACCTATAAAGTTCCAAGGATTCATGGAACTTCTTTGGTTTATATGTACTGTAATTACTATTTTGTGATTAAAAAAAAGAGATGAACCTAATCCACAAAGATCCCTCAAATACGATAGATACAAGGTTACCTTTATACTTCGATAATTTCCATGACTCGAACCATGTCTCCGAGGTTACAAACCATTGTACCTTACCATTGTATCTTATCACAAAGGAACCAACTCTCCTTATGATGAGTTTACATATTGAGGATTGTAAATGTCATGAGAAGCCATATGTCTAATTTTACTTGGATCTGATTAGATCTGAGTCTCCATTATTTCTGTCAAGAGCTCTAGATTCCTATATTGGTTAGTTTAGTCAACTAGGAATTAGGTTAGTCCCGTTCTCTCAAGAAACTACTGCAAGTCACAATTAAAATAACCTACCATTTAAAAGCAACATATGTTTGTCCCACTTTATTTGATGATGACTGAAATTAGTAAATAGAATACAATTAGGGGGGAAGCAAGATTTGCCGTACCGTAGCATACCACTTGGTACGGCCGATATGTACCAGCTTGACAGGGGACCAATATGGGTGGTACATTAGTATGCCCTCATGGACTATGTATTGATACACTCGATATAGCTCGGTATGTATTGTACCGACAATTGGTCAATACACCGGTATGGACCGGTAAAACGGATCATAAGAGGAAAAGCCCACAAACACAGAAGCAATGGATGGAACGAACTACATTATTTCTAAATACTGTATTAAGTGCTCAAGATCAGATCAAACTTAAGCCTCTTTAAAGAAGGAATTGGGGAAAAAAGAATTTTTGTTTTACAAAAGAAAGAAAATATAGACCACAAGCATCAAGGTCTCTTCCCCATTCTCCTTCTGGTCCATCAACATTATTCTTCATTTTTGCACTCAGTCCCTGTTGCTGAAACATCCCCAGAGAAATTACTAACTGCAATATCTGTCTTCAAAACAATGTTCATATCATGATCTCAAAATTTGCCCGTCCGGCACTCCTCCTTTCCTCCTACTTCTTCTCTCATTCTCTCCTCCTCTCATCCTATCTTGTACTACTCTTCCTTCTCCTCCATCTCTTCCACCTCTTCCTCCTCCTCCCTCTTCCTTCCCTCTTCTTGATGTTGATAGGTATACGGTCAATGCCATGTGTCAATAGACCCATACCCGTTTTGGCCGACGACTTGTGTGGGTAAGATATTAAAATTTTAAACCATGATCCATACAATATATAATATGCCTTAAGATTGAAGACTAGCTCTTGTTCCTTAAACTTATGGAAAAGGAACAATCAAGAGCAGGATAAAGGCACATTGTATTTTTCACGTATGCTTATATGTGTATATATTTATTCCTTCCACAGTCATCAGAACATAGAATAGAGAACAAATCCACATATACTGGATTCAGTGTTGGTACCGTGCCGGGGACGAAGTCGGGGACGTAACTGGGTTCGTCGTGCTTCGTCATGCGAGAGCGCATGTACGGATCGCAGGACAGGTAGAGGTTCTTGACGAGTACAGCCGTCGACCCCGATGGCACCCTCAACCGCACCGTGTCCGTCGCCACCAGCTCCATGTCGCTCTCCTTGGGCACTCTGTCGGGCGGAAGATGGTGCTTCAGAACCGCCTTCCTGTTCACCACCACCTCCTCCTCCATCGCCATCATCTCTCTCTCTCTTCTTCCCCCAACTCTTCAGATGATTATAATGTGTGCTAATGTGCTACGCTCTCAAGGACTACGGATCCTGCTACAATAGGAGAGGGCGTTTCAGATCCACTAGAATCAAGCCGGAAGTCAAGCAGCAAAAGTCAAAAGGATTACTTATGTAGATTTCATCAGGCATGAGATGCCACAGGAATCACCTGAAAACACCAGCAAAGACCAAAATGAGGGCAAAAAATCATCCTCGATACTTGCGAGAACTCCATCTTTAGTGGCTACGTGATCATATTGCATCGTTTCTGGTATATCCCTTCATTCCATACTTACTTTTCATGAGAGATCACATCATGGGGTTCACATTGCCTCTGTAAAGAGCCCCATCAACCTTCCATACATGTGGCGTTCATGATCTTCTAATTAAAATTCAAATTAAAAGCTTCCAATTTTAGAATCTTGCATTGCCATTGGACAAGAGCATTATTATTATCATAATAGTAATATTAGAGGTGAAAGAAAAAAATAATCATAATATATGTATATATATAGTGTGTGTGTGTATATGCAAAACGAGTTTCTGAGCCTCTCTATTTGCTCAGGAAAGTTAATAGCCGTCTACAAGTGACAACTGTTGATGGACAGAGGTATGCCACGATTGGAACCTTAGCAGGTTTGGAGTAGGAAAGAATAACATTTAAGGAAAGATTTCTGTATCCTCTGCAAAGTTGGATAATATTATATTTACTCCTTTTAAAATAAGATGCTATGATAAATCTGCATTTGTAAAGAAGTAAATAGGATATTTTGATACTTTGCAGAGGGTAATATCTTGAAGGAAAAATATCTGATGCAACCTGCAAAGTATCATAAATCGTATCTTCTCCTAAAATTGCAACTATGGCATTCAAAATATCATAATAACCATAATTTTAGACATAATATAACATCTAACAGTAGAACAGAGTGATGTTCTGGATCTGGATCACCATTGTGTAGATGCAAATTTATACTGGTGGGAATCTAAAGACTTCGGTACGAGCGTAACTCAGCATCCAAATGGAATCAGTCATTCATCAGAAAAGAAAATAGTAGCCAGGATCTCAAGATCACCATCTTTGTTTAGACATTGCCATGAAAAGCTAAAATAGGTCATGCCCATTATCTGACTAAAACACTCATGTCACAGACCAACACCCGAAGAAAACAGTAGTAGTTCTTCAGCAACAGAGATTGACACCTTGTTGATTCATCGGTCACGTGCAACAAGGACAACCTGCTTGCCAACATTGCGACCTGTGAACAGGCCAATAAGTGCTGATGGAGCTTTCTCAATGCCTTCGGCGATGTCTTCAACATAAACCACCTTTCCATCCCGGATATACTGAATGACCGCTTCCAGGAACTGAGGATATAAGTGCTTGTGATCAGGCTCGATGAATCCTTGCATCTTGATGCGCTTTGTCACGATCGAAGTCATGTTGTATATGCCCTCTCGCTGAGTGAGATTGTATTGTGAAATCAGCCCACAAACAGCAATTCGGCCATGCACTCTCATGTTCAACAACACAGCATCAAGCATTTTACCACCAACATTTTCGAAGTAGATGTCTATTCCATCAGGAAAGCACCTAAAACCAGAGATATATAAGCAACTGACCCAGCAGAAATATGCAAGCTACAAATTAATCAAGAAATAACCCCTTACCTGCGAAATTATAAAAGATCTTAAACAATTCCATGGAATTGAGCTGCAAATTAATCAAGAAATAACCCCTTCCGTGCGAAATTATAAAAGATCTTAAACAATTCCATGGAATTGAGTATGACTGTATAAGTGATAGCATCTACTATACCAGGAATATCAATGAATCCAATTCTTGCAATTACTCGGGATATTCTCTTTTAGCTTCTAGGTCTATTTCTTAGTTCAAGATACCTTCTTACTAACTAGAATAAAAGAATTAGTAGATTTGTTCTGCCTAACCTAACCACCTATGTTGGTTTCAGGTACAGGTACCCTTTTGTTGAAGGTCATTCGAGCTTTTTCTAGAAGTACGGCATCAGGTTACTTCCGTACCATAGCACCTGATACTCGGACATTGGCTCGAGGCATTTTCTCTATCCTTTCTTACCCTGAAAAGCAAGGTCACCTTGCGTCCTTGAACTGATAACCATCCTTCGGCTAACCTAGCGTCCTCCATCCCTCGGGACCAATAAGGGGTAGTACAAGAATATTCACCTGTTGTCTATCGACTACGCCTTTCGGCCTAATCTTAGGCCCTAACTGTTAGAACCCCATAGGATTCTAAGCTTGGATTGATCTCTAAATTGGATTGGCTTCCTTGGAACTCTATAGGGTTTCCTCCCTCCTTGGTATTCGACTACAAGAGTTGAAGAAAAGATTGATCTATTCATGATAAAAAGGGTTGTGGCTACAAGTGTTTATATAGGGTCTTAAAACCCTAACTCCTAATTTGACTCCTACTTCAACTAACCAAGACTTCAACTCCTAATTTAACTCCTAATCAACCCTAAAGAGAGTCCTAACTAAATGGAACTCTCCCTCTCTAACCTTAGTCAGCCTCCCTGATAGGGGCGGGTGCGGCTAGGAGACCCCCACTCCATAAGGACTCCTCCCTAACCCTACCCGACCTCTTCAAACAAGGTGGGTGGCGGCTGATTTAGGGTTTATTACATGCCTCGAGGTTTTATTGTCATCATGACTCTGTGAACCTAGGACCCGACCCAGCTAGGGTCCTAATAGACCCGCCCTCTTAAAATCAGTCTTGTCCTCGAGGCTGAGGCTCCATGATCTCCGGATCCGAGTCTGCAGCTTGTCATAAGGCTTCCTTGTTGCCTCTGTGGTAGGCACATCATGATCCCACGGTTCAACTTTGTCTTGTATCTCTTCATCGGTGGTAGTGTCTGGATGATGATGCATCATGATCCTGTGATGCCATGTAATCTCCAATTAGTATTGGCCCTTCTCATCAATTTGGGTGTCAGGTGGATGGATATGGGCTGAGTCATCCTCTCTAAACTTTCATTTGTGGTGAGATACTTGGAGAATCAGTTGTAATTTTGAATTGGTGCGTAGATCCGATCCATAGTGTCACGGACAAAAATACAAACAAGGTGTTCGACATAAAGCTCATGCTTGTCCGTGTCTTTCGATTTTTGTACATACTTTATACAGCAAGTAGCAGGCTTGCAGTAGGCTTGGCAACTTCGTTTGATTAGCTTTCATGGCCGATTTCGGCTTGTAAATGAGAGTCGTGTCATGTGGACAGTTGTGAGGACTTTGGTCTATAATGGACCTTGATCCTTTGTGTGCAACCGTTCATTGCTTGTAAAGTCAATGATTGTAATTTGTATTGGCTATATAAGTGTTTTCTATAGTAGTTGTTTGTGGATCTCATGGGAAATATTTTCTCTAACCTGTTTTCTCTTTTGTAGGTCCTAAGGAACCCTAGGAGGTTTCAGGGAGGTTGACATTTACGGACAGACACGCAAGAGTGTCGCACGACTTACGCAAAACCAGCTAAGTTTGTGTCATATGGTATCAAAGCGGGACAACCACATGTATAAACACTTGTCATGCAAACGTGGGGGACCTAGCTAGGCTGCGTGGAGGGTAGCCAGCACGCATGATCGTTTGGGAGAAACAAACATGGAGATGTAGGGAAAGGAGTCGCTTAGAGGAGCGGGCATCCGTGATTGACATTTAGAGGAATGACCAACCCTTTGCGCGAGAGGCACCACGAGGACAAGCAAACTAGAAAGAATATGTAGCGCACAAAGGTTGGGATGGCCGAGTTCGAGCTACGACTCGACTTTGGCAACCAAACTTGACGGTGCTCAAGGCAAGCGGAGCGTTTGATAAAAGATGAGACCATGCAAAGTGGGATGTGTTGCTCAACAACCGAAAGAATTGTGCGAAGCTTACAGAGGTAAAGGGAATTGCTAACTCGAAGAATTCAGTACTCATGCAAGGACTTATATGCGGACGATGGAGTGTTTATGGCCATCCCAACGCGACCAGGACTCGGCGCCATGGAGCATTGAAACTTTCTCTTCGGTATGGAAAGGATACGTCCGTAAGAGATTGAAGTGTGCAACAAGTTCAACACGTTGCTAGGCCTTGAAGGGTGCAGCGGGGGCTATATTGGCAAAGAGTCATAATCTAGCAAGCACATTTGCGAGGGCAGAACAATGCATAGACTGTTTAGCAAGGCGGAGTAGTCCAAGGGGATGATGATCTCCGAAACTTACAGAGGAAAGAATGCAAAGAGGAATGTTGCTCCAACAGGACAGATATCCAGGAGGGATAGGTCCTGATTCTCCAGAGAGAAATCATGTGCAACGAACCGTACATGTTGAGGAAGAGTACCTCAAGACAATATCACTGTAAAGCTCAATGGACCGGGCAAGTAGCGAGGAGTCGTTGCATGATCTCAAATGAGGTAATGCATTGGTGGATGCATTGCAAGATCAAGTGGGGGAGCGACCATGACAACATATGAAGGCACACTTAGAGTCGATGTGGAAATCAGACTCAACGGTGTGCTGACCCGTGTAATGGTGGGCGCAAGAGCTACCATCAACTCAATGCAAATCAAGAGGCAGAGCAACTTGGGTGAAACTTGGTGAAGTATCCAAGCCGCATGAAGAGAGTCGTTGTAGAAGATGGAACATGGAGCAGAGGCACAGAGCTTTCCTTAAACAGAGGTCAAGGACATGAACTCTTGTAGAGGCAAGAGTGCGATCATGTCATTCTATGGGTTCTTCATTCTGATGGGGCGAACTCATCTTGCATTGTGCCAAAGATGAAGGGAGCTTCAAGGCACATACACCTTATCTCATAGAAGCATTTGACAAAAGGACTAAGGCGACTCAACTTGCGAAGGCAAAGTTGGGATTAGAAGGCCTTACACGGGGCAAAGGATGCAGAGGCGGGTACTCTTGAAGAATATGCCACAGTGCTATCATTCGAGTTGTCATGAAGAAAGCGATGCGGAGTAGAGATTATGCTGGTAGAGGCTAGAGGCCCAGGATCCAGACAATTATGCACTAATTTCAACGAAGTCGGTGGACTTCGAGAGCTACTAGGCGACGGACTGTCCTAGAGCGATGTTTCGTCTAGGTGTGACCCGAGAATGGGTGGACGAAGGTCAATTGCCAAAGGAGCGAACACAATCGGAGGTGGCGGAGGCCCTACGATGTGTTGACAAAGGCCATACATGGAGAGATCGTAGTCCGAGTTCATCCCACAAGAATCTGAATGCAATGGAGATGTCACCAGGAGGCGATATGGTGCAGCGGATCGTGGTGGAATAATTCGAGGCAATACAACACACGCGGGAAACGTCCCGTGAAGGACGTGATCATGCGGAGGTATGATCAGGAGCTACTGGGAACTCCACTTCGGTGAACAACACAATGACAAGAAGGGCTATGGATTCAAGGAGTGAATGCCATGGTACTGCAGCGACGGGTCTTCCGTGTGTGTGCACCGGATCTTGCATCGAATGAAAACCTTGGTCATCAGCATATGGGGGCTGTGTATCACCGAGAGAGAATTCCAAGTGTAAGTACTAGCGAGTCCCATGGGGGGAGGGGGGGGGGGACTTGATCATACAAAGGTATTAACGGAGTGCTTGGAGAGTTGGACTACTTTAGAGCTCACATTCGCTTAAGGGAGCCCGGCAAGTCATAGGACAAGGTCGAGTAAGTGAACGTTGCTATCAAGGAAGCTAAGGAGAACATAATTGGCGCAAGCCCTACAACAGGATGGCGGAGGCCATGCATGGGAGTTACAGTTTGTCTTTCCATCGACCAAGGGAAACTGCTTAGAGAATACAGGGATGTCGAAGCAGGCAGTCGAAAGGGGCGAGGAAGCGACGATGAGTCCAGAGGGGCTCAGCTACCCAAAAAGCAAAGCGTCGGTCAAAAAGGAGGTGGACTCGGAGGAGTGCCCAGTGTCGCAAAAGCGGATCTACCGATCGCGAAGAAAGAGACTCAAATGCAAGGCAACGGATTGTAGGGCCATGGGCTTGGCAGCACCATGGTACTGCAGAGGCGGGACTTTCGTGGAGTCATCGATCCCTTGCTCTCATGGGAGAGCGTTGGTCGTGAAAGGGGCCGAGGAGGTGGCGAATGCAAAAGCAAACTCCAAATACTAGGACAAGACAGAAGGGCAGAGGCCAAGGAACTTCATAAGACCAATGTCAATGGGCTTCTCATCAAGATAGCCGAAAATGGGGGATTTCGGGTTGATGCAGGAGCTCGACCAAGGAACGAAGTAGGCAGTACGTGGTGCTATACCTTTTCTACTAAGAGGAGTAGACGACAAAGATAATGGGGAAGATGGTACAATCCCAAAGACGACCAAAACTATCAAAGACTTGCTCCAAGTTGGGGTGAAAGTTTGCTCTTTTCGGGCAAAACTTTTTGCATTTCGGAAGTTCGATGGCAGAGAGAAGGCGAATCATAGTAGCTAACTCAACGCAAGGAGTGCAAACAATTTGGGTGCTTCAGAAGTGTGAGCAAAGAGTAGCAAAGACTAATAACCAGCTCATCTGTAATGGACCTTGATCCTTTGTGTGCAACCGTTTAGAGTTTGTAAAGTCCATGATTGTAATTTGTATTGGCTATATAAGCGTTTTCTAAAGTGGTTACTTATGGATCCCGTGGGAAATATTTTCTCTAACCCGTTTTCTCTTTTATAGATCCTAAGGGACCCTAGGAAGTTTCGGGGAGGCTGACCTTTGTGGATGGACACGCAAGAGTGTCGCACGACTTAGGTAAAACTAGCTAAGTTCGTGACAATAGGTCATGGTTCCAATGTGATCTCTAATTTTGTAGGGTCCAAGAAATAAAGAGACTACTTCCTTGAGGCTCGAGTCTTCATATATTTTTGCTGGTAAGGTGGAAGACGAAGGAAGACTTGATCTCCAATGGCCAACTTCCTTTTCTCCCTGTGTTTGTCCGCTTGCGATTTTATTTTTGCTTGGGCTGCTGTGGGTTTATCCTTTAATAGTCCCTCCTTGAGATGATGGCAATCCCTCGATGAAGTCCATGGAAATGTCGATCCAAGCTGAAACCAAAGTGGGTAGGTTAAGATTTTCTCGGACTTGCTATTATCTCTCCTTTGTGTTGTTGACCGGTATCATACCAAGCCATAAATTCAATAATGGTCAGCATCTCCTCGTCGTAGATTTATAGCTTCAAGTGATATGGAGAGAGGGCTTTGCTGATGTAGGCTAGGGGTCAGCCATCTTGTATGAGGACAATACCAATTCTAGCTCCCGATGTGTCAGATTTGATCACGAACACTTTATCAGAGTTGGGTAAGGCTAACATCGGTCTAGATGGAATCGTAGCCGTGAGGGCATCAAAGGTTGCTTGCTATAGCTTCATCCGGCCAGAGGAAGACATCTTTTTTCAGCAATGTCATGAGGGGAGCGCTGATCTTGTCGTTGTCCTCCATGAACTTGCGGTGGTCATACGGCCGGGTAGGGGGCAGTTTTGTCGGTTCAGCAAACGCATCCAAAAATTCAACAAGTAATGAGCGGAGGTTTGGATCTTCGTTCATCATCGGTTCCTCAATTTGCAGCCCTTGAAGTTGTATTAGGAAGCTGATATGCGATTTGTGCAGCACTCTCTCCATGTATTGCATAGAAACAGTCGATACCTTGCCCTCGTGTTTTCCTTGTAGGATCACCTGTTTCTCATGGCTGAAAATTTTCATGATTAATTTGGCAAAATTCCAAGAAACATCAACTAGAGTGGACAACCATTCGATGCTGAGCACTGTTTAATAATCATCAAGTCGTAGGAGGAAGAAGTTCGTGGTGATTTCTTAGCCCTGCAAAACTAGTTTCACCTGTAGGCAATTTCGGTTGCAATTGAGGATTCGACCATATGCAATTTTTACATCGAACCTGCTGCTCTTCAATCCAGAGAGTTAATCGGGCAGCAACCTTGCTGTCCATGAAATTATTGGTGCTTCCGGTGTTGATAGGAATGGTGATCGGCTGGTGTTCGAGGAATCCGTTGACCTTCATGGAATGCGGGTTGGCATAGCCGGCTAGGGCATGTATGGTGCTAATGGCTGGCTGTGATTCTTCCTCCGCATCTTCTTTCTCAGGTTCTAGATCCTCGATCGATTCAATCAACAAAGGCTTTCCCCTTTTGCAGCATTGATCTCTACTCCATAGTTCATCGCAAGGCCAACATAACCTTTTCGCCGATCTTTCTCGGAGTTCTTCTTGGGTAAGTTCGCTGAGAGGTTCGGTTGGTAGTAGGGGAGGCCGAAGGCTTGAGGGTTACTGGTCGGTTTATGATCTTGGTCCTTCGGGCATCATTGTTCAGCCGTTCCTCATGGATGCAAGCGAAGGAGATGGCAGCCAGCAGGGGAGGCCGAAGGCTTAAGGGTTGCTAGTCGATTCATGATCTTGGTCCTTCGGGCATCGTTGTTCAGCCGTTCCTCATGGATGCAAGTGAAGGAGATGACATCCCTCAATGTATATGGTTGTTGCGCCTTGTCTTCACATCTGATCTCCGGTTTTAATCCTTCGATGAACATCCCTAACAATTGCTTTTCAGACCAATCTTGAGTTTGATTTGAAAGATGCTCAAACCTGGTTTGATATTCCTGCACGGTTGAGGTTTGGCAAATCTTCGTGAGTTGGCCGTTCGCGTTCTCATACTCCGTCGATCTAAAGTGGATCAATAGCCCGCTTTTGAATTGCTTTTGAATGTGCTCAAACCATTCGTACCCACTGGATCGACAAGATGTATTGCAACGATGTTGACCATGGATGCATCCGGAGTCTTGTGATAGCAGAAATACCGTTTCGTGTATGTGATCCACCCGATCGGGTCTCTATCTTCCTATCTAGGGAAGTCCACCCTCATGCATGGGCACGAGTCTGACGCTTGATCTCCTTCCTCCGCTGGGTTCTCCTTATGATCTGAATTTTTGCGCTGAGATCTTTTTGGGCTCCTTGATCAGCCCAATCGGAATTCTTCAAAGAGCGCACGCAACTTGTCCTCCATGTGGGTCTCGATGGCTTCAATCTTTGCGTCGATCATGTCATCTGATGCCAAGCGTAGGATTGCAAATCTATAATGTTGAGATTCTTCTTCTGTTGGCGAGTCAAGGGCATAGAACGGCAGATGATTTGTCGGCAATAGGAAAAGGGAACGATCTTGGGAAGAAGGCTGCGGTTGGCTACTGTCTGGCTGCGGTATGTGCTACTGTTTGGGCCGGAGTTTGCATTGTTGTTTAGGATGACTGTAGAGATCAAAAGTGGGCTCGACGACTGCGTCTTAAGGCTAAAGGAGTGCCTTAGGGTTGATGTGGGTGGCAGCAACAAATTCGACAGAGATCATATATGTATGCAGCAAGAAACATCGAAAAGTATGGCAGCAAAATTTTTCGTCGAAAGACATCAATTTTACGATGAAAGTTTCAGCAATATTGCAGTAGTATTTTGAGGAATATGGCAACACGAAGTCAACAAGGATATCAGCAATATAGATTTATAACAAATATGGCAGCAAGATCGGATGCGGCAGATGCAGCAGCAAAATTTTACGTCGAAGAACAGCAGTTAGACGAAATGTTTTCAACGGTTCATCAAAGATTAAAAGAAGAATTCGGGGAGAATCTGCTGGTAAGGAAAGCCCAGCCGACGTAAAATACGAAGATGAATATAGCAGCAAGTTGTCGGCAAAAAGATCAGAGATACGATAACAATTCTGCGACTGAAATTTTGCAGTGCAACTTTCGTTGTAAAGATGATAACTTTGCGACAAAAAGTTTTTACAACGAGCAATTTTTTGCAGCAATATAACATGCAATGTATTACAACCAAGGTTTGACTTACCGATCCGTACCGATGTATCGAGATTATCTCGGTACCGGTACGATATCGGTACCCGGGCGATATGCACAGTGCTTACCGCCCGATATATTAAAATATAATATAATATTTTTATAATATTATATAATATCAAAAATATTATATATTAAAAAAAGAAAAAGAAAAGATGCAACGTCATCGAGGCAACGTGAGGACGTCGCGTAGAAAGTAGGTTCTTCTTCTCCTTTTCTTCTTTTTTTCTTCTTTTCCTCTTCTTCTTCTTCTTCTTCCCTTTTTCTCCCTCGATCGATCGCCGACAGTCGATTTCTCTCTCAATCGACCACCGACGGTCGATTTCTCCCTCAATCGGCCACCGACGACCAAAATCGACCGCCAACAGTCGATTTTTGATGGTACCCGCCCAGTAGCGAGCGGTCCGCGTGCCGGTAACCTGACGGACCGGTATGTACCACCTGTACCGGGCGATACAGATCGAAATTGCAAACCTTGATTACAACAAGGGATAGATGATAATGAAAGCCAATCCGATGCAAAATGCGGAGAAGAAGATGACAACAAAATCAGCAAGAAGATAATATACGATTGAAATTTTGCGTCAACGTCGAAAGATCGTTATAACAGTTTTTTTAACTAGCAATTTTTTCAACAAGATAGATAGAAGGAATGGATTGTAACAATGGTAGATGTAACTGTTTTATTGGGGTTTTTTGGATAAGTAAATTGCAGCAGCAGTAAGGTAGATACCACAACCTGATGCAATTTTGGTGGAGGTTGTAGATGATGTTTCTACGGCAATGGTGATGGCTACGGAGTTGGCGATGATCACAGCAATTGTGAGAATTGCTTGGGAGGATGGTGGGCGGCTGGATAGTAGCGGCGAGGGTGCAAGAGTAGCGAGGTGCCAAGAACGCGGTTCTGATACCAAGTGGTAGAACCTCGTAGGATTCTAAGCTTGGATTGATCTCTAAAATGGATCGACCTCCTTAGAACTTTATAGGGGTTCCTCCCTCCTTGGTATTCGACTACAAGAACTGAAGAAAAGATTGATTTATTCATGATAAAAAGGGTTGTGACTACAAGTGTTTATATAGGGTCTCAAAGCCCTAACTCCTAATAGGACTTTAACTCCTAATTTAACTCCTAATCAACCCTAGAGAGAGTCATAATTAAATGGAACTCTCCCTCTCTAACCCTAGTCGGCCTCCCTAATAGGTGGGGGCGGCGGCTAGGAGACCCCCACTCCATGAGGACTCCTCCCTAACCTTAGCCGACCTCTTCAAACAAGGTGTGGCAGTTGATTTAGGGTTTATTACATGCCTCAGGGTTTTATTGTCATCATGACTCAATGAACCTAGGACCCTACCCAGCTAGGGTCCTAACACTAACTCACCCTCCGTGGATGAACCTTGTGGAGGAACCCTTTGGTTTTTAGGACATTGGATTGTCACCAATGTTTGTGTTATTCAAGTCAATATTCTCACTTTCGCTTCATCCACACCTGCTTGCGCGAGAGCTTCGTTGCAAGGTAACACGCTCCCCTATCGATGCATTTTCACATCCCAGCAGAAATATGAAAGCTGCAAATTAGCTTATCCAGTTTTCCTTCTCTGTTTATAAGCAATGTAGAAGTATAAACAGGAAAGTCAACTACTGATTTTGGTAATGTTGATGAGAAGGAATTTGAGTTAGAAGCTAGATGATGCATTGAAATGTTCTGGCCTTCTGGCTAAATACCAGTATGTGGAAACCTAGAAGGTTGTCTTCAACATGAACTTCAGATGTCACTACCTGAACTATCAGCTTAAGGCTTTACTTTATAATTTTTGTTGATCATGCTATTTTTATACGCATTCGAGTTCTGTAAATACTAGTTGATGCTCTTTGTTTGAGTTATATGTTTTCCATGGTTTCTTTCTTGATTTTTTCCATATCAGAAATTTCAATGGTAAATGTTTGATGTTATGATTTATTTAACACAAATAGAAACATAATGGTTTTTTATGCAAAAATATGCAAAAGGCTATCAATCAGAAAAGTTAAGACATTTTCTTATCTGAACAAGGGATTTTAGAGGTATGTGCTTCCATGGTTACAAAAGATTTAATTGCATGAGGAATGGGCATTTTATTCTGAGCTTCTTCAGTTATCATCTTTTCAGACTTGTTCCAAGTGGTCTGTCCTAGAATAAGAAGAAGATGTAGCGGACTTTAAAATATTAATCTCAAGTACCAATTAACCTTTTCAAGGCAGCATCAAGATCTTCCTCCTCCTTATAGTTAAAAGCATCATCAAAGCCAAATTTACTTTTCAAGAGATCAACCTGAGCAATTAAAGGCAACCAATTAGATTGACAGACTCATACAGAAATTCTTAATGCAGGACTCTACCTTCTCTTTGGTACCAGCACTTCCAACTACATAGCAACCCATCAACTTTGCAAATTGGCCAACAAGTTGGCCAACTGCTCCAGATGCTGCTGACACATAAACTGTTTCTCCTTTCTTAGGAGAACATATTTCATGGAATCCAACATAAGCTGTAAGGCCAGGCATTCCTGAACAATAAAGCATAAACAACATATATATTTAAAACTACTGGGACTGTAATGCTACAACCATATAACAGAAGAATATGAAAATTGTGCTTAGTTATGTCTGTATTATAACAGAAATACAGAAACAGTGCCTGGCTTAATCAACATATTTGACATACTAGACTTTGTGGTTTTCTAAGATGGAACTGCTCTACTACTTTTATCAAAGTTCAATCAGATCCATATTAAAAATCAAAATAATCAGCAAGTGACATCATAAACAGCAATTCTATGCTTTGAACATTTGACTAGCTACCTATGAACATAAAAAATTGTACTAGAGGATGTTCTGAAAAATACCCAGGATCCCTGTGTAGTAAGAAAGTGGTACATCGGTGTATTTGATTTTAGTTAAACCTTTTGGTGTAGTTACTAAAGAATACTCTTCCCACCCAGTCATTCCCCATACCAAGTCTCCAGGACTGAAATCTGGATGTCCAGAGTCAACAACTTTAGATACACCATAACCAATAATTACCTGCATAAATACAAAACAAAATTGATTTACTACAATTTCATGTAAAGATCTACACTGTTAACCTGTAGTAATTGAAAAGAATAAAGCAACAAATACGCAATTTTCTAATTTTAGAATGTTCGACTTAAGTCTACAAACAGTAGTTGCAATTGTTTTCAATAATTCAAAAAGTACTGAAGGAATAATGGAGATTCTAAAATTAGAAATGTTTAATTTTAAGTTTCATAGAAGATAATAGTTAATAGAGAAAAGGTCTATTCACAATTTCACCCACTTTAGCTGGAAGATATAGTTCTGACTTATTTCTAATAAAATGAAAAAGAAGCCCTTTCAATCACCTCCGCTTTACAAAATGAATAACCAAATCAGATAATATAAATAAAAAACTTAAAAGAACAATGCAACAGCGCTTTTCAGAGGCAACATGGAATAAATTATGGTATAGCATAATAGCACAGAAGCACAAAACAGATAAGTTCATTTGGAGAATTAATATCTCAATTTCTCATCACCTTATTCAGTATGTTAAAATTTAAAATGCATGCTATTACCTTAATAAGACATGCAAAAAGTAGGTAAAAGTCATCATGCTGGATGTCTTTTGGCTTGACAACTTGAACATGGAAATTCTCTTGTCCATTTAATGGGATGTCTCAGAAGAGACATTTTCTCTTGTCCATTACCTAAGTAATTCAAATCAAGGTTTGACTTACCGGTCCATACCGGTGTACCGAGTTCATCTCGGTACTGGTACGGTACCGGTACCGGGTGGTACGCATAGTGCATACCGCCCGATATATTAAAATATAATATAAATATATTATTATAAATATAATATTAAATATATTAAAATATTTTAAAAAAAAGAGAAAAGGGGCGACGTCGCCTCGATCTTTCTCCTTGCGCGGGAGAAAAAGCGCCCACGACCCGCTGGCGGCAACTGCGCGCAAGCGCTGGCGACCCGCGGGCGACGACGGCGCACGAGCGAGGATAACGCACTGGCGTTATGTATTCTTTCTTCTTCTCTTTTCTTTTTTTCTTCTTTTCCTCTTCTTCTTCTTCCCTTTTTCTTGCTCAATCGACCATCGACGATCGATTTCTCTCTCAATAAGGTGTCGACGGCCGAAATCGACCGCCGACGATCGATTTTTGGCGGAACCGCCCGATAGCGGGCGGTCCGCGTACCGGCAACCTGACGAACCGGTATATACGGGCGGTATAGGTCAAAATTGCAAACCTTGATTCAAACATAATCATATCTACAGTCCAATCATATTCCAAATTATGGTCAGTCCAGCAAATATGGTGTAAAGGCAAACCAATAAATATATGCACATTCAGCAAATTGGAGGAGGATGGTAAAAGGATTACATTTGGAAGGAGATAAAAAATTTGAAGTCCCCATTTTGACCACTTGCTAAACAATTCCTTGCTATATAATTGGAAGCATTGCAATAATTGGTCAGATAAGGATCAAGTAACCCATGAATGATGCATTTGTCTAAGAATATAAAAAATGTCATGTAGGCAAAGCGGTAATATGAAAAATGAAATATTCAATAACTACAAGGGTTAACTGCCACAGCAAACCAAGTCATATCCTGCAATTATTTGTGAGAGAGCTATACACATAAAGTATGCCATGTCTCATTGTTGAAAATTTGAAGACAAATTCAGAATTTGTTTAAGGAGCTAATATTAATCCTAAGTTCCATAACTAACACCAAAACATTTTTATTTTACTCGGGTCCAGGGAAACAGCAAATCAGCCCAAAGTGCATGACCATTTGTTACATTTCAAGTAGCATTTATACATAATTAGACTCCCTATTGCAAGTTCTGAAAAAGAACATCCAAACAATTCTTTTTTCCAATTTGAGCTTAAATATAGGGCACATGAATATGAAATCATGTGAATTCTACTTCAAAAAAGTAGGACTCTGGTGTGCATAATGCAAACCACCTAGGTTCATATACTTGGAGACGACATAACGAGTTTGTTTGTAATTACCTACTATAATTTTCTGATTGCTTATGCATCTCCACATCATCTTTTTGTTGGCTTACTAAAACACAGGTTGCAAAAATGATAGCCTATCTTGTCCAACTAAATCTGAAAAGGAAAACAAGGTTTGAGCTCTGGATTACACAATCTCCAAGGGTTGACTATTATCTCCATAACAATCGAAGTTCATTTGCGATAGTAGTAAATATAATGCTAATCCCTTCTATGTTCCCTAGTTTCCATAAGCCAGAAGCAGTTATTTTCCTTCTCAAGCCTGTAGTAGCCCCCTGAATCCTGATACCCCCCTACCTCAACCTCCTAAGAGATTCTTCTGCATGACGAAGTCCACATCAAATCCTTAGATGAAGTTTCTAGATTTCTTTTATAATTTTGCAGATATTTTTTGAGATAGATACAATAATCAACCGCAAGAAGATTGTAAATGATTTAAAAGAGATCCAATCTCAAAGCATAAAGAAACTGACAGACCAGCCTCATGTTCCATGTGCTCCAATATTTTTCTTTACCAATATGTTTTTCGAGTCCTTTTAAGTTAAGCTGGTCCATGTGAGGAATCTGGCACATCATATACCTTACAAAGAAACCTGGCCCATCTTGCCTGAACAATAATTATAACAAGGACAACCCACCCACATGTGTCCATCACCCAAGACTTGATTCTTTTTATGGTAGGCAATTACATGACACAACATGCTGATCATATGTTCTCTTTCTTCTTTTTTCTACCTTATTTTTCCAGTGCATTCACGTCACAGCATGTCATTTTAAAAAGGTTTTACAAAACCAACGGATACCATGAGTTGTTCTGGCAACGCTATACCAGCTTTCAAGCACTTATTGTCTAAAATATGTCGGAGAAAAGAACAAGTAACGAAAACCATCTCAAAATAATGCAGGAGGAAACAAGCAAATGCCAAAATATCACTAGTATTTATAAAAAGAGGAGAAGTGATTAAACAAAAACCAAACTTGAATTAGAAAATTACTTATATAATTCTAATTCAATAAAAAGAAATGAAAAGGTTAGAAGAGAAGGAGGCGAAGTAGCGGAATTGATCTTGTCTTACAGAGCCAGGCGTGAAGGCATCGGTGTAGCTGCGGTTGATGGGCTTGGACATTCGGCCGCGCATGTAAGGGTCGCAAGAGAGGTAGAGGTTCTTGAGGAGCACGGCGGTAGAGCCCTGGGGGACCTTCGACGGCACGGTGGCGGATGTCAAGATCATGTCCTCCTCTTTGGGGTAGCCGGTCACATAATCCTTGAAGATGACCCGCTTGTTGCTCAGCTCCTCTGCCGCCATGCTTTTCTTCCTACTCCTCGGAGTCTCTCCGCTACCGCTGTAGCTTTTGGGCATATAGGCAGGGCCTGGTCTGATAATTCATTCTTGGATAAGGGTATGACTACGAAAGATCTCCCCGAGTGGTGATTGCGAAAATGAAATATTGGGGCCGTGGGACCGCTTGTCAAGCCCACCTATTGTTTCCTGTAGTAATTAAGTGGGTCGGTTCCAGAAGTCTGTCGGGTATGAAACGTAGTTTCAACGTGTCAGTATATAATTTTGGACGATTTTTTAGAAAATAATTATATTTTTAATACTTTATAATCGGCATCCCTCTTTTATTTTTTTCAAATAATATCTTACATTTAAAATTATCTCAATTATGGCTTAAAATGTTTTTCACTGTTTTGACCTGTTACTGTATTTTGGTTTCTTGCAGTATTTTTATCATGTTATATAATATTCTGATCATCACAATAAAAATATCATAAATTCTATTTAAAAATATTATAAATGAGCCAAATAAAATTAAAATATATTAATAATCATTTGATATATCATATTTGAAAAAATATTTATAATATTTTAATAATAATATCATTAAGATAGAAATCAAAAATTAGTTTATTATAATATTATGATAACCTAAATAAAAATATTATAAAATCTACTAAAAAATAGTGTAGATAATTCAAATGGATTGTTAATCCCAATCAGACTGATTATAAATCTAAAAATATGGTTTCCTAATGATCTACGAATAATGATAATTAAATAAACATATCGCTTATATTGGTTTTCAATAACATTTACAGTTATTTTAGTACCTCAATCAAAATATTATTAATATTATTAAAAAACTAAAAATTAGATAAAAATCATGTAATAATTTAAACACAAATAAATTATTTAAATATATAAATATTTTTTAATAAATTTATCCTATAACCCTATATAATGATTTTCCTGAGTAACTCCAATTTTCATATCTTTAGGGGATGTCCGTAATCTCTAAAATCCTCTTATGGTCATATGATTGTTCCCATAATACAGACTTCATGGAATAAATCAGTTTAATTGCTAGCTATAATAATTTTGAATACATTTATATTATTTTAAAAATATTATATATATATATATATATATATATATATATATATATATATATATATATAATTGATATGGTTAAGGTTCATTTTAGCCTCTGTGATATTAGTCATGGACCACTTAAGTCCTTATAGTTTACTTATGTCTAAAATAACACATATAGTTTTAAAAACACAGCATATAAGCTCTTCTCATCAAGTATGAGTTAACATATGTCAAAGCTTACTTACTTACGTGCATAATAAAATATTAATATAATAATATATATAATTTAAGTTTAATAGAAAGGGGTCATTTTAATTCCTATGATTTTGGTCATGAACCACTTAGGCCTTTATGGTTTTGTTCATATTTAAATAATCCTTATATTTTAAAAAATATGGCATATAAGCCCCTCCTATCAAATCTAAATTAATATTTATTAAAGTCTAATTACGTGACATGTTGATTCATAATAAATAATAATAATAATAATATATAAAATTTAAATTAAAAAAATTAAAGCCACCAAAAATGGTGGGAAGATGCATCATCGTGGAAATGACCACCCAACAACAGTGGCTTGCAGGGCATCGTATGCACACAGCCTCATGTTGGTAACAAGTTTAGGAGTTGTTGGTCTTGCCTCAAGTGGATGTGCATTGACTAGTCCGACACTAGGCACACAATGGTCTCATGATCCGTCTTCATCTTGGGTATTTTCGTCCCTACTGCCTTCCACTTTGTCCTCACCTACGCTCCCAACCATCGTGCCTACGACATGGTAGTCTAGCTCTCCCTCACCTTTACCTCCACCCTCTCCTACCTCTACCTCTCTCCCTTTAGCCGTCACTACACCTCCGTCACTTCCTTTTCCTCGATAAGATAGATCTTTTTTAAAACTTAAATTATATGTTATTATATTAATAATTTATTGTGAGTTAATATACTATGTAAGCAGACTCTAATGTTTATCAACTCATACTTGACGGGAGGGACTTATATACAAAATCATATAAAGGATTAAATGATCTATAATCAAAACCACAAGAGCTAAAATTGATCCTTTTTTAACTTAAATTATATGTATAATTATATTAATACTTTATTATGATTCAGCATGCCACATAAGCATACTCAAATGTCTATTAACTCAGACTTGACGGAAGAGACTTATGTTGAATCTCGAATTTTGATTATGAAATCAATTGATGAAGTTATGATCTAATCTATTTTCAAGCTTAAGTGATGTAAGACTATCTTCGATCATGAAAAGGAAAAACGATTGAAGCAGTAAAATCATACATTGGGTCGGAGTCCGAGATCGGGCATTTAGGCCAAAAAAATCGGACATTGTGTCAAAATCAGATGTTGCGTGAGTCAACATACTGATGGATCGAGT
The DNA here is from genome assembly GCA_029747655.1 of Ensete ventricosum. Taxonomy (NCBI): domain Eukaryota; kingdom Viridiplantae; phylum Streptophyta; class Magnoliopsida; order Zingiberales; family Musaceae; genus Ensete; species Ensete ventricosum. The sequence continues at coordinate 29,785,278 of JAQQAF010000002.1, forward strand.
AATACGCTGAAGGAGAGTATGATGTACCGAGGGTTCGGATAAACGAATGATATGTCGGACAACACAAGATTTACGCTGTGTAATTGTTTATGTCATGATCTTCGTAGTCTAAGTCTTAATTTAGTTTTGGGTGTAACTATGCTAACTCAAATAAGGGCCCATTAGGCCTTAATTGAGATTGATTTGCACCTATATTAGGAGGCTCATTTCATTGTCTTAGGAGGAGGTATTGTCACGTCAGGTGATGGTATAGCCAAGGGTATGAAAAGTACTAAGTTGACCTGGGAGGAGATACCATCGGCTGGCCGACGATAGTACCATATATTCCAAGTGATGGTACCACCAAATCCCAGCTTCCCGAGCTCTGTTCGGTAGTGGTACCACCCGGTGCTGATAGTGATACCACCAACACCCCGAAATCTCAAGGATTTGAAATTTTGTCTCTAACTTTTGAAGTCAATGGGGCCCATTGACCTATAAATTTCTCACTCATTCTTGCTTGAGGAAGCAAAAATTGAGATAAAAAACTTGTGATCCTAAGAGTGTAAACGTTGTTGTAATCTCTTGAGAATTTTTCTGATCTCTATGGATTTTGAGTTATGGAACATTGTTGAAAATGGTTTTCAAAAATCTTCTAGTCTAATAAATAATTGGAATGATTTTGAAAAGAAAATATTTTCTTTAAATGCTAAAGCTAAGAATGTATTATTTTGTGCTTTAGACAAGAATGAGTTCAATCGTGTTCTTATATGTAAAACTACATAAGATATTTGGCCCACACTTGAAGTTACATATGAAGTTACAAGTAGTATGAAAGAATATAAGATTAATCTCTTGCTATATAGTTTTGAGTTATTTCGAATGAAACCATTGGAGATATATACACCCAGTTTATGGATGCCATCAATGATTTAAAAGCTCTTGGTAAATTCTTTACTAATTTTAAACTTATCAATAAAATCCTAAGATCCTTTCTAAAAAGTTGGGATCCCAAAGCAACTGCAATTTAAGAGGCAAAGGACTTAAACTACTTTCCCCTTGAAGAACTTATCGGGTCATTAATGACCTATGAGATGACTTTGTGGCACATGATGAACATGAAAACTACCTTTCAAAGAATAGAAATTATATGACACTAAAAACCCAAGAAGGCCAGTGATCAAAAGCTCAAGTGATGATGAGGACTGGGCACTCTTAACAAGAAAGTTTAAAAAATTCATCAAAAGAAACAAAATAGATTTAAGAAAAACACTAAGAATAAAAATGAAATAAAAAAGGACATAATTATTTGCTATAGATGCAAGAAGCCGGAACATTTCAAAAGTGAATGTCCTCAACTAAAGAAGAAGCTACTAAGGAGCAAAAAGGCACTCAAGGCGACTTAGGAAGAATCGAGTGCATCCGAAGTCGAGGAGCAAGCCAACAAAGATGAAGTAGCAAACTTCCCCTTATGGCTCTCAATGTGTAGAGTTAGAGTCAGTTAAAAGGGAAAATATATTATTATAATAAATATTAAAAATTTTAAAATAGGTAATAAATCATTAAATATAATTCTTGGCAATAAAAGTCATGTACTTAAAAATGAAGGAATCGACCTTATTAGTAACACTCAATAAAAGCCAACTACTTTTGTTAAAAGACCAACACTACACGTCCCACCTAAAGATAAATATAATTTTTATGGAAGATGTGAATATTACGTTTATAAATATCTATTTAAAAAAATATAGCTCACACAAATTAGTTTAGTTCCTAAAGGAACCATAAATAACTCAATGTCATTAGTCAGACAAGGTAGAGTTTTTCATGAGGGACCCAAAGCTATATGGGTACCTAAACCAAATCCCCCTTTTTTATAGGTACGTCTCCAAACAAGAGCTAGGAGCAAAAAAAATGGTATCTTGATAGTGGATGCTCAAGACACATGATTAGAGATCCATCATAATTTTTAAAGTTCACTAGCCAAGATGAAGAGTGCCACCTTTGGAGATAATAACAAAGGAAAAAATTATTGACAAAGGAAATATAGGTAACAAGTTAAACCTTTTGGCTGAAGATATTTTATTAATGGATTGTTTAAATGATAACCTACTAAGCATTAATCAACTATGTGATAAGGTTATAAAATCAAATTTGAATCTAATACTTGTATTATAGAAATACCTTACAAAAACAAATCAATAATTGTCTTAAGAACCAATAACATGTACACTATTGATCTTGATGACTTGTATGATGAAACTTATTTTTTGACTTTAAATGATGATGCATTGCTTTGGCATTAAAAATTAGGTAATGCAAGCATGAAACTAATTACACAAATAACAACTAAAGAACTTGTAAGAGGCATGCCTAGAATTAAGTTTATAAAAGACAAAGTTTGTGATGCATGCCAACTAAGTAAAGAAATAAAAAGTAGTTTTAAATCTAAGAACCAAGTAAGTATCTCGAGACCATTGCAATTAATACATATGGATTTATTTAGACTAATAGATATCACAAGTCTAGGAGGTAGTGAATATACTTTTGTATTCGTAGATGACTATAGTCAATTTATTTGGACATATTTTTTAGCAAAAAAAAATGATTGCTTTAAATGTTTTATGATTTTGTCTATTCAAAGTGATCATGGTGGTGAATTTAAAAACTATAATTTTTAAGATTTTTGTGAGTTAAATGGGTATGACCATAATTTCGCCACTCCAATAAATCCATAATAAAAATGGAGTTATTGAGTAAAAAAAATAGAAGTTTACAAGAGATGGCAAGAATCATGTTAAATAAACATAACATATCCAAATATTTTTGGACTGAAGCCGTTAACATAGCATGTTATGTCATGAATAGGTTCTCATAAGACCACTATTTTCTAAAACTCCCTATGAATTGTAGAATAATAAAAATCTAATATTTCATATTTCAAAGTTTTTTATTGTAAATGTTTTATTTTAAATAAAAAAGATGTCTTATGAAAGTTTGATGCAAAATCCGATGAAGACATATTTCTTGTTTATTCCTCAAGTTCAAAAGTTTATCATATCTTTAATAAAAGAACTTTAGTTATTCAAGAATTCATCCATATTATTTTTAATGAGGTTCCCAAATTAAAGAAAATTGATTCTAATGATGATTTTGATTTTGGTACTTTAAATTTGAATGAAAATTCTCCTCTCCAAGACAATTTGGATGCATCTACTTCTAAGCAATCCTTACCCGAGGAATGGAAGTATATAGATGCTTATCCTAAGGAGCTAATAATTAGAGATACATTAAACGGTGTTCAAACTCGTTCATCATTTAAAAAAATTTATGCTAATGTCGTTTTTAACCTCAAATTGAACCAAACTACATCGGCGATGTCCTAAAAGATGATTCTTGGGTTTTTGTAATGCACAAAGAGTTGAATCAATTTGAGAGAAATAAAGTATGGACGCTTGATCATAGACCTAGTGATCATCTTATAATTGGCACTAAATGGATCTTTAGGAATAAGCAAGATGAATCTGGTAACGTGGTTCGAAACAATGCTAGATTAGTGGTCAAATGTTTCAACCAAGAAGAAGATATTAATTGTGAAGAAACATTCACTCCTATGACAAGACTTAAAGCCATAAGGATGCTGCTTGCTCATACTTCTTTTAAAAATTTCAAATTATTTCAAATGGATGTCAAAAGTATTTTTCTTAATATTTTTATTTCCGAAGAAGTTTATATTGAACAACCACCTAAATTTGAAAATGATTTTTTTCAAACTATGTTTTTAAATTATCTAAGGCTTTTTATAGATTGAAACAAGCCCTTAAGGCTTAATATGAGAGACTTAGCTCTTCTCTTATTCAAAATAATTTTTTGAAAGGTAAGATCGATACTACATTGTTTATTAAATATTTTAAAAATAATTTTCTTATTATTCAAATTTATGTTGATGATATTATTTTTAATTCTACTAATGAATTTTTATATTAATCTTTTGCCAAAAGTATGAGCCAAGAATTCAAAATGAGTTTGATGGGCGAATTAATATTTCTCTTAGGATTACAAATCAAGCAACTGAATGATAGAACTTTTATTAGTCAAACTAAATATGCTTTGGATTTGTTAAAAAGATTTCACATGAATAGTGCTAAGGCCATTAATACACCACTTAGTACTTTTGTAAAATTAGATATGGACAATGAAGGTGAATGCTTTGATCAAAAGATTTATCGGGTAATGATATGGAGCTTATTGCATCGTACTGCAACTAGACCTGATATAATATTTAGTGTTGGACTTTGTATAATATTTTAGTCTAATCATAAACAATCTTATTATAAAGTAGTTAAAAAAATGTTTAGATACTTAAAAGGAACTCCAAATCTAGGATTATGGTATCTGAAATATGAAAATTTTGATTTGATTGCATATGTTGATTTTGACTTTGTAGGATGCCGAATATATAAAAAAGTACATATGAAGCATGTCAATTCCTAGATCATGCACTTATTTTTTGGTCTTCCAAAAAATAAAACTCTATCGTATTATGCACATTCTAGGACTAAGCACATTGATATAAAAAAGTACATATGAAGCATGTCAATTCCTAGATCATGCACTTATTTTTTGGTCTTCCAAAAAATAAAACTCTATCGTATCATCCAAAAAGTAAACTGGATGAAGAGTACTTTTGAGGATTATAGACTTCACTTAAAAAATATTCCTATAAAATGCGATAATATAAGTATAATTTGTTTAATAGAGAATCTCCTTCAACATTCTAGGACTAAGCACATTGATATTAAACATTATTTTATTAGGAATCATGTTAGCAATAATGATATATCCTTATATTTCATTGATAAAAACATCAATCGGTAGATATTTATTAAACCATTAAGTGAGGAATAGTTTGATTTTATTAGAAGGGAATTAGGCACATTCAATCTACCAAATGCATGAACTCTTTTCATATATATATAAATTTTATCATTATCTTGATTTCTCAGTTTTTATGATTTAAGTCTTTCTTTTGAATCAAGATCATTTCCTATGATTCCTTCTTTTTGTTATTTACAAAAAGGAGATTTGTCAAAATGATTTATGACTTGATCTTTCATTTTTAATGTTATAACATTGATATAAATTTTTGCACCATTGAATCCTTCCATTCTCTTTCTTGTTCTGTTAATGAAAAAGGGGAGAAAAAAAAGTACTATCTTGTACATCTAAAAAAAAGCAATAATATTAGCTTACTAGTTGCACTCTTGTCCTTTCTGTTGATGACAAAGGGGGAGAAGAAATGATGATGTGCAATTATGCTTGATGATTTGAAATCTTAACTCGCTCTTGATATTATGATGACATTGTGATGTACTTTGAAATTTTGCATGTTATAACAAATTTGATGATATGATATTATGCATATAAATACTCGTGATTTTACTATGATGATGCTTATATTATATGTATATAAAGTGTTAAAGTCACATTCATTAAATTGCTATGAATTGAATGCAAAGATATTATAATTAGAAGGTCGTCATTCTACAAATTCAAGTTTATTTCAATATGACATATAAATAGAGGGAGTTTAGTTAAAACTTCATCATTAATTGGTATCATCATAAAAAATGGAGAGATTGTTGAATCTCAGATTTTGATGATTAAATCAATTGATGAAGTTATGATCTAATCTGTTTTCAAGCTTAAGTGATGCAAGACGATCTTTAATCATGAAAAGGCAAAACAATTAAAGCAATAAAATCATACATCAGGCCAAAGTCAGAGATCAGGTATCGGGCCAAAAAAATCAAACAGTGCATCAAGATCGAATGTTGTAGGAGTCAATATGTCGATGGATCGAGCAATATGCTAAAGGATAACATGATGCATTGAGGGTTTGGATGAAATAATAACATGCCGGACAATACAAGATTTATGCTTTGTAATCATTTATGTCATGATTATCGTAGTCTAAGTATTAATTGAGTTAGTTTTGGGTGTAAACATACTAGCTCAATTACAAGCTCATTCAACCTTAATTGAGACTGATTTGAGCCTATTATAAGGCTCATTTCATTGACTTGGGAGGAGGTACCTCCAAGCTAAGTGATGGTACAGCCTAAGGTATAAGAAGTATTGAGTTATACTTTTTTAGGTTCCCAAGTGGTGGTACCTTCGGTAGTACCACCTATTCCAGGTGGTGGTACCACCAGAGCTCAGATTCCCGAGTTATGTTCAACAATGGTACCACCCAATGCCCGCGGTGGCATCGCTAATACCCTGAAATCTCGATAATTTAAATTTTTGGCTCCAACTTTTAAAGCCAATTGGGGCCTATAAATACCCCACTCACTCTTGCTTGAGGAAGTAAGAACTAATTTAAAAAACTTATGATTTTAAGTGTGCAAATTTTAAGTGTAATTTTAATTGTGATTTCATTCTAAGAGAGGTGTGAGACTTGTAAAGGTTCCCTCCTAACCCTGTGAAAAGGAAAAAGTGTTGTAAAATGAAAGTTGATCTTCACCCATTGAAGGAAAATCATTAGTGGATGCTAGTGGCCTTGAAAGAGGAGGAATCAGAAGTGGACATAGGTCACGTCGATCGAATCACTATAAACTCGGGGGACATTTCATTTTATTCTGTCATCTGCAGGGGTGGCCAAGGTCTCCTGCAGGGCAACATCCCATGGCTAACCACCTGCACGACGGTTAGCGCTGCCCATGGTAGACCAGGCCGCGACTAGCCACCTACATAGGAAGGCGACCCACTGCCTTTGTGTAAGGCGGTAACCGCCTCTATGAGATAGTGCCGCCTGCGCGCCCGACAGCGCCGCAAAGGCATTACAAGTGCATAGGGCGATGTCATAATTTACAATGCAGAGGCGGTGCCGCAAAGGGAGGTGACATTTATAAAAGGGGAGTTAGGGCTTTTTTGGTGAAAATGATTATTTTACCCCTCGAAATTTGGAAAATTCCAATACATATCTTTGTCCAAATTACCAAAATACCCAAAAATTCTCTTTATATCCTAGAGCTTAGAAAAATATTAGTTAATTAAAATGTTTAATTAACCATTATTATTACTTATCTAGTATTCATACATGATGACATATACATGTGTGATGTGAGAAGATTATCATGGACCTTGTGATGTGTGCAATTGATTATTATTATTTGGGTCTGAAAGCCTATATTTTTATCATTTATTATCGGGCCTACGAGCCTGTAATTATATTATAATTACACGAAGAGGAACACAGAAGCCTAGAGGTGGCAACGGGACCCTTGTGGCTGATTCGAACGATCACAACGCATAGAGATGTGCCAAGGTGTCGACAGATCCGATGGAGATTAGATGGATGATCACCGAGCATGAAGATGCACTGATGCACCCATAAATCTAATATAAGTGATTGGGCTGACTGGCTCGAGTCTAAACATATTAGGTTGTGTGTTCCATGATCATTTGGTGTATTTGTGCATGTGATTGCTATATGCCTCCTTGATAAGTATGTATATATATATATATATATATATATATATATATATATATATATATATATATATATATATATATATATATATATATATATATATATATATATATATATATATATATATATATATATATATATATATATGTTGGGAAACCTCAATGGGTGCATCACATGCGCAGCGAAAATCAAAACAAAAAATCGATTTCCTACGTAGATCAAATTGTCGTGCAAAAGATTGGGGTCGCGAGAAAAACTACAAAAATAAAAAAACTACGATATGTGAGAGATCGATTTTACCTAGCGAGATCGTATATCCCTGTATTCCAGATCCGGATGGAGAAGATGAAGGAGGTCAAGCGTCCTCCTCTCTAGCGGTATCCACACGATGGATCTCTATAGCGAAACTCCTCCAATATGATCTTACAACTCTTGCTCAGAGGAAGAGAGGAGAATAAGATGTGGTGGCTAAAGCTGCAGCCTATCAACCATGAGTCTTCCCTCCTATTTATAGAGAGCCACCAAAAATCCTAGGGCTCATGTCTTAGTGGGTGTTGGATCTCCATCCAATAACCCACTAACCTTGCATTATTGGATCTCTATCCGATAATCTCCTTAGGCCTCTAATTGAGCCTTAAGCAATGAGTTCATCAGCATAGGGTCTCATCTAATAAGAATAGGGGCTAATTGGATCTTCATCCAATCCTCTATTCGCTGAAACATCCATAATATGTGTGTGACCCTCTAGGCCCGATACCGAGCTGGCCGTGGGTCACTCCCATCAGAACTCCTTCTGATATAGTGAATTATTATCCTCATAATAATTCACTCGACTCATCGAATATGGACGTACTAGGCCACTATGCCATAGTCCCCAAATGATACAGGGGGATCGAATCCCTCGGACCTCTCTGTCCACAATTACCATGTATCTATAATCCCTCATCCAAATAATATCACAGAGATCATATATTGGATATGGTACTGTCATGTCACATACAGAATTAGTTTATCTTGCTTTATTTGGATTCTATCGGAGAACTCCTCTCTCAATGCGAATGACCCTGGTAAGGGATTTGTCTGAGTAAGCACATATGTGATATTAGTCTCGTGATATCGAGAGTGGATGCTCCTCTATTGATACTCAATTGCCTTCGTAAGGTTGGCTACCAATCCTGATAATCAATTGTACATGATCTGAAACTTTCCAAACCTGTAAGTCTGGCGTCAAAGAAAGGAGTACTCATACAAGATATCCTTGGTGTCTCAAGTCTAAGGATCAGATACACAACTGGGACTATGGAATCGCTATCTAACATTAGGTATCATTAACTATATAACATTCTATAAACGGATTAATCAATGAACTCATTCTCTAATGAGCACATGTACTATATCCTTAGTATCTCCACACAAGTGGCTACGAGACCAGCCGCCTCCATCATATGGACTAGTATATAGTACACTAGTCTATCTGGTTATCTCGATGTCTCTCTCGAGTAACCTATGACCAGGATTATTTAGGATCTGTGTTTAAAGGTGAATCAATCTCATTATCGTAATCTCATCACGATCCGATTCTCATTGCACAGAACCAATGACATCACAATATGTATGTAACAAATAATATAATGTGAGAATTTGTCAATATTAATCATAAGCAAAAAGATTACACAGCATATCACACGTGCCATCACTCACGTGATTGGCTTACAAGGCACCTATAACCAGTAATCTCCCACTTGACCAAAAGTCAATCACCTATGTGTTTGATCCTCATTAGACCCCTGTGACGCTAAGATACAATCTAAGCCAACAACTTCATCAGTGAATCTGTAATGTTATCTTCGGATGAAACTCTTTTCATTGCTATATCTTTTCGGGTCATGATCACTCTAATTAGATGGAACCTTAGAATAATTCTGATGAGACCTGGATTCTCTTGCTAGAGTTATCGCCATGTCGCTGTCATAATATATGGGAGTCAGCTCTACGCTGCTTGGTATGACTCCCAAATCCTTGATGAACTTCTTTATCCACACCCCTTCCTTTGCTGCTTATGCTGCAGCAATGTATTCCACCTCAGTGGTCGAGTCAGTAGTAGTATCTTGCTTGGAACTCTTCCAGCTTACTACTTCTCCATTCAGGGTGGAAACATACCTTGAATTTGACTTGCTATCATCAATGTTGGACTGAAAACTCGAGTTCATGTAGCCCTCAACCTGGAGGCTACCTCCTCCATATACCAGTAAAAGATCTTTAATCATTCTCAAGTACTTAAGGATACACTTTACTGCCTTTCAGTGTTCTAAACCTAGATCTGTCTGATACCTGCTCGTGATACTCAAAGCATGTACTATATCAGGCCTAGTACATAACATCACATACATGATAGACCCTATCGCTGAGACATAAGGTATCTTATTCATGTATGTCATTTCTTCATGAGTCTTTGGGTACATACTCCTAGAAAGTGATATTCTATGTCTCATTGGTATAAAACCTCTCTTGAAATTTTTCAAGCCAAATCTTTTGATAATAGAGTCTATGTACCTAGATTGAGACAAGCCAAGCATCTTTTTGGATCTATCTCTATAAATTCGGATCCCCAAAATATAGGATGCTTCCCCTAAGTCTTTCATGGAGAAGTTTCTAGATAGCCAAGCCTTTATTGTGGAGAGCATTTCTACATCATTCCCAATGATTAGGATGTCATCCACATATAGCACTAAGAAGGTGATAGCGCTTTCACTTACCTTCCTGTACACACAAGGCTCATCTTCGTTCTTAATGAAGTCATAAGATTTGATCACTTCATCAAATCTTATGTTCCAACTTCGGGAAGCTTGCTTCAATCCATAAATGGATCTAAGCAACCTGCACACATTATGTGGACTATCTTTGGATACGAATCCCTTTGGTTATATCATATACACCTCTTCCTCAAGGTTGTCATTGAGGAATGTCGTTTTGACATTCATCTGCTAGATCTCATAGTCATAGTATGCTGCAATAACCAAAATAATTCTAATGGACTTAAGCATGGTTACAGGTGAAAATGTTTCATCATAATCAACTCCATGTCTTTTACGATATCCTTTAGCTACCAGCCTTGCTTTATAGGTCTCTACCTTTTCATCCACTCTGATCTTCTTCTTGAAGATCCGCTTGCAACCGATGGGTACAATACCCTCAAGTGCATCTACAAGGTTTCAAACCTTGTTAGAGTACATGAAATCCATCTCAAAATTCATGGCTTCTTGCGACTTCCTAGAGTCTATACTCATAATAGCCTCCTCGTAGGTCTGAGGATCAGTATATTGAGAGTCATCTCCACTGATATGTCTCACATATCTCTCAGGAGGGTGAGATACTCTACTAGACCTATGTAAATTTGGAATTTGTGTGTTAGGTACTTGAATAAACTCGGGCTCTGGAATGGTGCTCGAGCTAGGTTCTCCAACCTTGCTCAATTCTATCTCACTCCCACTATTTCCACCAAGAATGTGTTCCTTCTCAAGGAACACAGCTCTCTTGGCAACAAAGATCTTTCAGTCCTCAGGATGATAGAAATAATACCCACAAGTTTCCTTTGGGTATCCCACGAATGTGCACCATTCTGTCCTTGATTCCAATTTATCAAGGTTGTGTCTTCTAACGTTGGTAGGACAACCCCAAATCTTAATCACCTTAAGATTAGGCTTCTTTCCTTTCCATATCTCATATGGTGTACACACTATCGACTTTGATGGAACTATATTCAGAAGGTAAGCTATGGTCTCTAGGGCGTACCCCCAGAACGAGATGGGTAGATCAACGAAACTTATCATGGACCGCACCATATCTAACAGCGTGTGATTCCTCCTTTCTAATACACCATTGAGCTAAGGTGTATAAGGAGGTGTCCACTGGGATAGAACCCCAGTGTCCCTAAGGAAATGGATTAACTCCGTACTCAAGTACTCTTCTCATCGATCTGATCGAAGAGTCTTAATACTCTTTCTAATAGCTTGAGTCAATATTGGACCACATACATCACTGTATATGAGTTTCAATAACTAAGTGGCTCTCTCTCCAGTTCCACTAAAAGGGGAGTTGGTCATTTTCTCACGAAGGCAAGGTTCGCAAGTTACATATGACTCATAGTTAAATGGATCTAAGTATCCATCTTTCAACAACCTTTGAATCCTTCCCTCATGTATATGACCTAGCCTATAATGTCATAGGTATGCATTATTCATCTCATCTGTTTTCCTCTTATACATATTTATATTCATGATATGTGAAGAAGTGTCTAACACATATAAGTCATTTATAAGAGTCTCTCTAGTGATGATCTCATCATCCATAATTATTGAACAACTATTGTTCTTACAAACTAATTTATATTCACTAATTGTCAAACAATAGATAGAAATAATATTTTTGATAATAGAGGGAACAAAATAGCATGTATCTAATGCAATAATAGCTCCACCAGGTAGATGTAGGGTGACCTCTCCAATAGCAACTGCAGCAACTCTTGCGCTATTGCCCATCTTGAGGTCCATCTTGCCTCTAGCCAATCTCCTAGGTCTTGCCAGAACCTACAACGAATTACATATATAATAAATACTCCTGGTATCCAATACCCATGTGTTATCATGAAAATCTAAGAAGTGGAGACTAATCATGAGTATACCTGAAGCTTCTCCAAGCTTCTATCTCGCCTTCTTTGTAAGGTAGTCCTTGCAGTTCCTCTTCCAATGTCCATCTTGGCCACAGTGGAAGCATTGTCATTTGTCATTTCTCGGGTATTTCTTGACAACCTTTGTCTTACCTGGTCTTTCTTTGCCCTTACCCTTCTTAAGGGTCTTGTTGGCCTTCCTTTTCTTTTTTGTCTCACCAATATAGAGAACTGGCTTCTCCTTCTTGATGGCACTCTCAGCTTCCCTCAACATATTGAGGAGCTTAGGGAGAGTCACCTCAAACTTGCTCATGTTAAAATCCATGATGAAGTGAGAAAAGGAATCTGGTAGGGACTGAAGTATAAGATCAACGCACAAGTTATCCTTTAGGACTATTCCTAGACCAGTGAGTGAGTTTCTCGATCCACTATATCATCTTTAGGATATGGTTCTCAACCGATGTCTCTTCTGTCATCCTAGCTTGGAAGAGTTTCTTAGATATCTCATATCTTTGAGTTCTTCCCTGTTTCTCAAACAGTTGACGAAGATGAAGAATGATAGAATCTGCATTCATGCTCTCATGTTGCCTTTGTAACTCAGGAGTCATGGAGGCCAACATGTAACATTTTGCTAACATAGAATCATCTATATACTTCACATGGCGAGCGATCTCATCCTCGCTTGTCCCTTCTTCCGGCGTGGGCATAATTGTATTAAGGACATATGTGATTTTCTCCGCCGTGAGAACAATTCTCAAATTACGGAGCCAATCTGTATAGTTTGGACCAGTGAGGTAGTTGGCATCAAGTTTGCCATGTAGGGGTTTGTAAGCAACATGTTTATGACAAAATAAGATATAGTAAAAATAAATAACATGCAAAGTTTATAGAAAATACTAATTAAGATATGGACTTCTATTTTAATGTACTCCCACTATTTTCTTAGCGAATCATACGACACCCTCGACACGTGAGACGGAAGTCTCCGGCATACTCTTAGTGGGGATCGGGATCCAATTGGCATCTTAGTGCAACCTCGAGGGACTCGACCAATTACACTAAGGTAGGCAACTCTTGTCAATCACAACTCCTTGTGATTTTCGTCACGTTCGGCCTCCGAATCATCATGGTCTCGAGGGACTCGATGATATTCAGTTAAGTCATCACCATCGTTATAAGATGAGTCTGATTTGATGATATGCCCTCGAGGGACTCGACCAAGCATATCATGTCCTCAGGTCACATGTGACATCTCTATGTCACAGGCAAGAACTCGATCAAATAGATAGGTGAGCCTCGAGGGACTCGACCAACTCAACCTATGTCGTGATTCAATTTCTTCCTATAATGATGGAAGGCCACGTGGGTCAATCTTATTGTCTCACGCTTACCGACTTAATATTATCGTATGAGGGGTTTTTGTTTTCTAGCGATCTCCTAATATGTCGTGTCACACATATATATATATATATATATATATATATATATATATATATATATATATATATATATATATATATATATATATTTAAGATATATCTACATCACATGCAAATATATATATATATATATATCTAGTAGGTGTATAACACATCACATATGCAAGCCACACTAGATGATCATGAGCCGTCACCTAATATGATTAAGCTCAAGCCAATGGACCTAACCACTCACAATAAGATCTATGTGTGTATTGGCACATCTCCATGCCCTGTGATTGTTGATCTCGTCATCATCGGTTTTGTCGGATCGTCATATCACCATGCATCGTGATCTCCCGCCACGACATCGTGGGTCCCGCTGTAATCGTCACGCTCTCGTTGCGCTTCTCCATGTAATTACAAATAATCACGGGCACGCAAGCCCAACAATAAACAAGAAAAAATGCAAGCTCGCAAGCCCCAATAATAATAATAATAATCACAATTACACACATCACAACACATGGCTCACGATCATCCATCCACATCATACATCATATCATATATAGGATTACTAGATATATATAATAATTAATTAAACTATTTAATTAATTATTTTTTTTAAAATCAAGATATGCTTGAAATTTCCAGAATTATCAAGGGCATTTTCATAATTCTAGATGAGAGGATAGTCCTTGAAATTTCTAAAATTATCAAGGGTATTTTCAAAATTCTAGATAAGAGGACAGTCCTCAAATTTCCAAAATTGTTGAGGGTGTTTTTGGTATAAGAGGACAGTCCTCGAAATTTCTAAAAATATTGAGGGCATTTAAGAAATTTTATATAAAAGGGACAGAGCCGAAATTTCTCAAATTCTGAGGGGCCTAACCATCTTTTTTCAAAAAGATGCCCTAGCCCTCCTTCACCCTCATTGGGCCGCCTTCGCCGTTGCTCCTGCGTAAGCGGCGACTGCCCTTTACGGTCGGCAGTTGGCCTGCCAAGGGGCAGCCACCCCTACGACCGGCGCGCCGCCCCTGCTGGCAACAGAGATGGTCGTTGTCGGCAGGCCCTTGTGGGCTAGCCACAGCCAGCCGTGCCCGCGGGTGGCCGCCCCTTGCGGGCTGCTGCCCCTGCGGGCGGTCGCTCCTTGCAAGGGGCCTGGTCGTAGCCGACCACCCCTTGTAGGTAGCCAGGCCATGGCCGGCCGCCCCTGCAGGTGGCCTGGCCGTGGCTAGCCACCTCTGCATGCAGACAGCATGCATGTGGCTGCCCCTCCCCCGTAGGTAGCCCAACTTTCACTGCCAGTTGCTACAACAAGCACGTAGAATAGTTCTACGTGATTCAATCTCATCACACGTAGTTTAAAATCAATTTTTCACACGAAATCATTAGCTCTGATACCACTGTTGAGAAACTTTAGCAGGTGCATCACATACGTAGCGAAAATCAAAACAAAAAATCGGTTTCTCATGCAGTTCAAATCATCGTGCAAAAGATTGAGGTCGCGAGAAAAACCACAAAAATCGAAAAAATCATGATGTGTGAGAGATTGATTTTACCTAGGGAGATCTTATATCCCTGTATTCCAGATCCGGATGGAGAAGATGAAGAAGGTCAAGAGTCCTCCTCTCTAACAGTATCCACACGATGGATCTCTGCAGCGAAACTCCTCTAATCTGATCTTACAACTCTTGCTCAAAGGGAGGGAGGAGAACAAGAGGTGGTGGCTAAAGCTGCAGCCTATCAACCATGTGTCTCTCGTCCTATTTATAGAGAGCCACCAAAAATCTTAGGGCTCCTGCCTTAGTGGGTGTTGGATCTCCATCTAATAACCCACTAACCTTGATTATTGGATAGAGATTGTTGGATCTCTATCCAATAATCTCTTTAAGCTTCTAATTGGGTCTTAAGCAAGGAGTCCATTAGCATATGATCTCATCTAATGAGAATAGGGGCTAATTGGATCTTCATTCAATCTTCTATTCGCTGAAGCATCCATCAGATGTGTGTGACCCTCTAGGCCCGATACCGAGCTGGCCGTGAGTCACTGCCATCAGAATTCCTTCTGATATAGTGAATTATTATCCCCATAATAATTCACTCGACTCATCAACTATGGACGTACTAGGCCACTACGCCATAGTCCCCAAACGGTACAAGGAGATCGAATCCCTCGAACCTGTCTGTCCACAGTTACCATATACCTATAATCTCTCACCCAAATAATATCCCAGAGACCGTATATTGGATATGGTACGGTGAATCAGTGTATCTTGCTCTATTCGAATTCTACCAGAGAACTCATTCTCTCTCAATCCGAATAACCCTAGCCAGAGATTTGTCTGAGCAAGCACATATGAGATATTCCTCTTATGATACCGAGAGTGGATGATCCTCTATTGACACTCAATTACCTTCATAAGGTTGGCTACCAATTCTGATAACTAGTTGTACTAGATCTGGAACTTTCCAAACCTGTAAGTCTGGCGTCAAGGAAAAGAGTACTCATACAAGGCATCCTTGGTGTCTCAAGTCTAAGGACCAGATACACAACTGGGACTATGGAATCGCTGTCTGACATTATGTATCATTAACCATACAACATTTCATAAGTGGATCAATCAGTGAACTTATTCTCTAATGAACACATGTACTATGCTTAGTGTTTCCACGTAAGTGGCTTTGAGACTAGTCGCCTCCATCATATGGATGAGTATATAGTACACTGGTCTATCCGGTTATCTCGATGTCCCTCTCGAGTAATCTATGACCAAGATTATTTAGGATCTGTGTTTAAAGGTGAATCGATCTCATTATCACGATCTCATCACGATCTGATTCCCATTACACAAAACCAAGGATATCACAATATGTATGCAACAAATAATATAATGTGAGAATATACCAATATTAATCATAAGTAAAAAGATTACACAGCGTGTCACACGTGTCATCACTCACGTGATTGGCTTGCAGGGCACCTGTAACCAATAATATATATATATATATATATATGACATATCATATTAAGTAGACCAAATCAAAAAACCCTCCTGTGATAATATTAAGTCGATAAATATGAGGCAATAAGATTGACATATGTGGCCTTCCATTATTATAGGAAGAAATTAGATCACGACATAGGTTGAGTTGGTCAAGGCTCACTTATCTTCGTGGTTCAAGATCTTGCCTATGACATAGAGATGTCATCGGTGACCTGAGGACTTGATATTGCTTGGTCGAATCCCTCGAGGGTATATCATTGAATCAAACTTATCTTGTAATGATGGTGATGACTTAACCAAATATCATGGTTCGTCGAGTCCCCCGAGACCATGATAGTTCGGAGGCCGAAAAGGATGGAATCACAAGGTGTTGTCATTGGCAAGAGTTGCCTACCTTTTGGGCTTAGTGTGATTGATCGAGTCTCTAGAGATCACATTAAGATGCTGATTAGATCCCGATCCCACTATAAGTTTGTTAGAGACTTCCATTTCACGTGTTAAGGGTGTCACGTGACTCGCTAGAAAATAGTTGGAGTATGTCAAGATAGAAGTTCATATCTTGATTGTTTTCTTTTCAAAATCTATATATTATTTATTTATGCTATATCTTTTGTTTGTCAGAAATATGTCGCCTGTAGATTCCCCACGTGGTATACTTGATTTCAATCGCCTCACTGGTCCAAATTTTATGGATTGGCTCTATAACCTAAGAATAGCTCTTATAGCGAAGAAAATTGCATGTCCTAGATACGGTTATACCCCAGCCTGGAAGGAGTACCTCATGAAAAGTTTACCTAATATGTAAAGTATATAGATGATTCCACTCTTGCTCAGTGATAGATGTTAGCCTTATGACTCCAGAGTTATAGAGACAACATGAAAACATGGATGTCAGATCCATACTCCTACATCTTCGTACATTATTTGAGGAACAGGGAATGACTCAACGATATGAGATATTCAAGAGTCTCTTCCGTGTCAGAATGACTGAGGGGACATCAGTTCAAAACCAATTCTTATAAATGATAAAGTGGATTTAGAAATTCATAGATCTAGAAATGGTCATAAATAATAATAACCTTTATGTTGATTGTATACTTTATTTATTACCATATTTTTTTCTTACTTCATTATGAATTTTAATATAAATAAGGTTGAGGTGACTCTCCTTGAGCTCTGCAATATGTTGAGGGAAGCATAAAGCACCATCAAGAAAGAGAAATCAATTCTAGATATTGGTTAGATCAAAAGGAACAAGAAAGTTGAGAAATCCCTTAAGAAAGGCAAGGGCAAGGGCAAACAAGGTAAGGCAAAGGTTGACAAAAGGGACCTTGTAAAGGACAAAGGTAGTGCTTTCACTACGAGAAAAGCAAGCATTATAAGAGAAACCACAAGGAGTACCTTATAGAAAAAACAAAATAAAAGCTTGGAGAAGCTTCAAGTATATTCATGATCAGTCTCCATTTGTCAGATTTTTATGATAACATATGGGTATTGGATACTAGTAGTGCTTATCACATCTGTAATTCATTGCAAGTCCTGACAAGGCTTAGGAGACTGGCTAAATGTGAGATGGACCTCAAGATAGGCAACGGGGCAAGAGTTGTCATTATGGCTATCGACGAGACCATTTTACATCTATGTGGTGGAGCTACTATTGCATTAGATACATGTTATTTTATTCCCTCAATTATCAAAAATGTTATTTTCATTTCATGTTTGACATTAAATGGTTATAAACTGATTTTTTAGAATAATAGTTGTTCAATTATAAAGGATGCTGAGATCATCACTAGAGGAACATTGCATAATGGTTTGTTTATGCTAGACACTACTCCACATATCATGAATGTAAGTATGTCCAAGAGGAAACGAGATGAGGTGAATAGTGCATACATATGGTACTATAGGCTAGGTCACATCCATGAGGAAATGATTCAAAAGTTAACTATGAGTCATATGCAATTTGAGAGCCTTGCATAGAAAGATGACCAACTCTCCTTTTATTGGAATTGGAGAGAGAGTAACTGAGTTATTGAAACTCATATATAGTGATATATGTGGTCCAATATCGACTCAAGCTATAAGTAGTTACACATACTTTATTAGGTATGGACATGTGTACTTGATGAAGTATAAGTCTAAGGCCTTCGAGAAATTTTAGAGAATATAAGAATAAAGTAAAGAACCAAATTGGAAAGAGTATTAAGACTCTTCAATTAGATTGATAAGGAGAATACTTGAGTATAGTGTTCACCCAATTTTTTAAGGATTATAGGATATTATCTCAATAGACACCTCCTTATACATCTCAGCTCAATGGTGTATAAGAAAGGAGGAATCACACACTGTTAGACATGGTGCAGTCCATGATGAGTTTTGCCAATCTACCCATCTCATTCTAGAGATATACCTTGGAGACCACAGCTTACTTTCTAAACATAGTTTCATCTAAATCGGTAGTGCCTACACCATATGAGATATGGAAAGAGAAAAAATTTGATCTTAAGGTTGTTAAGATTTGGGGTTACCGTGCCCAAACTAAAAGACACTATTTAGATAAGTTGGAATCAACAATGAAATAGTGTAAGTTTGTGGAATACCCCAAAGAAACTTATGGGTGTTACTTCTATCACCTCGAGGACCAAAAGGTCTTTATTGCTAAGAGGGTACTGTTCCTTGAGAAGGAACATATTCTTGGCAGGGATAGTGGGAGTATGATAGAGTTGAGCGAGATTAAATAACCTAGCTCGGGCAGTATTCTAGAGACCGAATCTGTTCAGATACCTGACATACAAGTTTCAACTTTGCATAGATCTGGCAAGGTGTCACATCCTCCTGAAAGATATGTATGATATATCAGTAAAGCGGACACTCAAGATACTGATCCTCTGACCTATGAGAAGGCTATTACGAGTATAGAATCCGGGAAGTGGCAAGAAGCTATGAATTCTGAGATGGATTCCATGTACTCCAACAAGGTTTGAATATTGTACCCATTAGCTATAAATGGATCTTTAAAAAGAAGATCAGAGTAGATGGAAAGATAGAGCCTAATAAGGCAAGGCTAGTGGCTAAGGGGTATCATTAAAGGCAAGGTGTTGACTATGACGAAACCTTCTCACCCGTAGCCATGCTGAAATATATTCAAATTATCTTAGCTATTGCAATATACTATAATTATGAAATCTGACAGATCGACGTGAAAACTGCATTCCTCAATGACAACCACTCAAAAGAGGTGTATATGATACAGTCTGAGAGATTCATGTTTAAGGAAAGTCCATATAAGGTATATAGATTGCTTAAGTCTATTTCTGGATTAAAGCAGGCTTCTTGAAGTTAGAAATTAAGATTTGATAAGGCAATCAGATCCTATGACTTTGTTAAGAACGAAGATGAGCCTTGTGTATACAGGAAGGTATGTGGGAGCGCTATCACCTTCTTGGTGTTATATATGGATGACATCCTTATCATTGAGAATGATGTATGAATGCTCTTCATGATTAAAACTTGGCTATCTAGATACTTCTCCAAGAAGGACTTAGGGGAGCATCCTATATATTAGGGATTCAGATCTAGAGAGATAGATCTAAGAGGATATTTGGCTTATCCCAGTCTGGGTACATAGACACCATTATCAAAAGGTTTGGCGTGAAAATTTTTAAGAGGGGTCCCATACTGATGAGACATTAAATATCACTTTCCAAGAGAATGTCTCCAAAAACTCCTAAAGAAAGAGCAAACATAGATAGAATACCTTATGCCTCTACCATAGGGTCTATCATATATGCTATACTATGTACCAGGCCTGATATTGCACATGCTCTAAGTGTCACGAGCAGGCATCAAGCGAATTCAGGCTTAGAGCATTAGAAAGTAGTGAAGTCTATCATTAAGTACTTGAGAAGGGGATCTTTTATTAGTATATAGAGAAGGTAGCCTCCAGGTTAATGGCTATAAGACTCGAGTTTCTAGTCCAACATCGATGATAGCAAGTCAAACTTAGGGTATATCTTCACTCTGAATGAAGGAGCTGTAAGTTGGAAGAGTTCCAAACAAGATACTACTATTGACTTGACTATAGAGGCGGAGTACATTGTTACAATAGAAGCAGCAAAAGAAAATATGTGGATGAAGAAGTTCATCAGGGATTTAGTAGTTGTACCGGGTAGTGTGGAGCTGATTCCCATATACTGCGACAACAATGGGGTAATCCCTCAAGCAGGGGAACCCAGGTCTAATCAGAATTGTTCTGAGGAGGTTCCAACTGATAAGAGAGATCATAGCCCGAAAAGATGTAGCAGTGAAAAGAGTTTCATCCAAAGATAATATTGTAGATCCAATGACTCGCTGGCTTAAACTGTCTTTGAGCGTCACAGTGGTCTGATGGGGATCAGACACATAGGTGAGTGACTTTAAGTCAAGTGAGAGATTACAGGTTACATGTGTCCTACAAGCCAATCATGTGAGTGATGGCACGTATGACATGCTGCACAATCTTTTTGCATTATTATTATTGATATATTCTCACATTATATTATATATTTAATATATATTATTATGTCCTTGATTTTGTGCAATGGGCCTTGTGTGTACAAGAAGGTATGTGAGAGGCTATCCTAATAATTGAGAATGATGTTATATGTGGATGACATCCTAATCATTGGGAATGATGTATGAATACTCTCTATGATTAAAACTTGGCTATTCAGACACTACTCCAAAGACTTAGGGGAAACATCTTATATATTCAGATCTACAGAGAGAGATCTAAGAGGATGATTGGTTTGTCCCAGTCCAGGTACATAGATGTAATTGTCAAAAGGTTTGACATGAAAAATTTCAAGAGATGTCTCATACTAATGAGACATGAAATATCACTTTCCAGGAGAATGTCCCCAAAAACTCCTAAAAAAATGGCAAACATGGATAGGATACCCTATGCCTCTCCGATAGGGTCTATCATGTATGTTATGTACTAGGCCTGAAATTGCACATGCTCTGAGTGTCATGAGTAGGTATTAGACAGATCCAAGCTTGGAGCACTAAAAAGAGTCAAGTGTATCTTTAAGTACTTAAGAAGGAATAACGATCTTTTAATGGTATATGAAGGAGGCAGCCTCCAGGTTGTAGGCTACATAGACTTGAGTTTTCAATCAGATATCAATGATAGTAAGTCAAATCAGGGTACGTGTTTTCCTTGAGTGAGTAGTAAGCTGGAAGAGTTCTAAGTAAGATACTTTTGCTAACTCGATCACAAAGGAGGGAGTCTGGATGAAGAAGTTCATCACGAATCTAGGAGTTGTACCGAGCAACACGGAGTTGATCACTATATATTGTGACAATAACGAGGTGATCACTAAAGCAAAGAAATCTAGGTCTCATTAGAAGTCTATGCACGTTCTGAGGAGGTTCCATCTGATCAGAGAGATCGTGGCTCGTGGAAATGTAGTAGTGAAAAGACTTATATCTGAAGATAACATTGTAGATCCACTGGCTAAGTCATTGTCTTATATTATATTTGACCATCATAAGGATTTGATGAGGATTAGACATATAGTTGATTGGCTTTAGATCAAGTGGGAGATTGCTAGTTATAGGTGTCCTGCAAGCCAATCACGTGAGTGATGACACCTATGACACACTGTAGTAATCTCTTTGTTTATTATTACTAATATTTTCTTACATTATATATTTTTCTGAATGTATATTAGGATGTCCCTGGATCTGTTCAATTGAAATAAGATCATGATGAGATCATGATAATGAGACCGATTCGCCTTTAAACACATATCCTAAATCATCTTGGTTATAGGTTACTCGAGATGGACATCGAGATAACTAGATAGACCATTGTATACTCATTCATATGATAGAGGTGACTAGTCTCATAGCCGCTTATGTGGGGACACCAGAGGTATACTATAGGTGCTCATTAGAGAATGAGTTTACTGATTGATCAGCTTATAAAATGTTGGATGGATAATAATATTGTTAGAACCCTTCGAATCCTAAGCTTGGGATGATCTCTATAGGGGATCGGCCTCCTTGGAACTCTATAGGGGTTCTGATGATAAAAAAGGAAGAATACAAGGCTATTTATAGGGCTTTAAACCTTAACTCCTGATATGATTCCTACTTAAGACTCCTACTCCTAACAACTCCTAACTCCAACTCTAAGAAGCAACTCCTACTTCCAACAACTCTAACTCCAACTCTAATAAACAACCTCCAAACTAATCAAATCCTATTCTAACTTAACCCCTCCTCAACCAACCCCTCTTTAACAAGATAAGGGGTGATTAATTAGGGTGACATGTATCTTATTCTTCCCTAAAAATATTTTTCTCCAAACTAATCCTAACCTAGTCGACTTCCTCACCTCTTTAATAGGGGTCGATTATATAGGATTTACATAAATGCCCTTAGGATTTACATGTTTGCCCTCTTCAATGAAACTAAATAAGACTCCCCTAGCTAGAGTCCTAACAGGCTCGCCCTCTTTAAATCAACCTTGTCCTCAAGGCTGAGCTCAATATCTCTAAGTTGTGATATATAATTCCTCACGAGGGTCCCTCGTGGCCCTATAGTAGGCACATCCTGCTCCTAGGGACCAACATCAGCAGTAGTGACTAGACGGTGATGTGTCGTGATCCCTGATCCTATGCAATCAGCTGAACCTAGGCCTCCTTATCGACTTAGGTGTCGGGTGCATAAATTGGGGCTGAGTTATCCTCTCTAAACTTTCATTTGCGATAAGATACTTGGAGGATAAATTGTATTTTTTAATTAATGTACTTATCTGATCCATAAGTCGCGGCTCCATTGTGATCCTCAATTTTATAAGGGCCAAAGTAGCAGGGGGACCACTTCCTTGAGACTTGAATTTTCTGCTGGTAGGGCTGGAGATGAAGGGAAACTCGATATTCAATAGTAAACTTTCTTCTTTTCTGATATTTGTTGGGGGGTTGTTTCTTTCTTGCATGGGCTGCCACTTGGTTGTTATTTAATAGTAACTGAGCCTTCTATTAGAATAATTGCTCCTCTTTGATAAGGTCCCTGGTGGTGTAAGCCCATTCTGAGTCCGAGAAGGGCAGGAGCTACAATTTTACCGATCATATTTTCATCTCTCCTTTGTGTTGTTGACCTGTATCATGTCAAACTTCAAATTTAGTAGCAATT